>CM065589.1:80003079-81203079 GCA_033119425.1 Bufotes viridis
ATTTAGCAGGGGGCGCCGGAACCCTGCGATAAAAAAAAAAAAAAAACTTATGTGGTAACGGGGCGGCCAGTGCGCCGCCCCGCTATCATGTTGCACTGCCTGAGGGGGGGCGGACCTTACCGGGTGACACCAGTCTCTGGGGTGACACCCGGTGCGGTTTCCCCGCCCCCAGGCACCAGAGCAGAGTCGCGGCAGCGGAGCGTGCAGGAGGAGGGCGGGCCGGAGGCGTGTCCCATCCTCCCCTGTTCATCTGATAGGCTGCCGTCCTAGTGCTGGCAGGCAGCCTATCAGAGGCCGGTTCAGGAGGCGCGATGACGTCATCGCGCCGCCTGAGCCGTACAGCGCGGGACACAGGCCGGAAGAGGCCTGCATCGCATCGCTGCCATGGAGGTAAGTATGTGTTTTTTGTTTTTTTTTTTGTTTGTTTTTTTAACACAAATCAGGAGCACATATGTGGGGGGGCTACTGGCACATAAGGGGGTGTCACTGGCGCATAAGGGGGGCTACTGGCACACAAGGGGGGCTACTGGCTCATAAGGGGACTGCTGGCACATAAGGGGGGCTTGCTGGCACATAAGGGGGCTACTGGCACATAAGGGGGCTACTGGCGCATAAGGGGACTACTGGCACATAAGGGAGCTACTGGCACATAAGGGGGCTACTGGCACATGAGGGGGCTACTGGCATATAAGGGGCTACTGGCACATAAGGGGGCTACTAGCACATAAGGGGGCTACTGGCACATAAGGGGGCTACTGGCACATAAGGGGGCTTGCTGGCACATAAGGGGGCTTGCTGGCACATAAGGGGGCTACTGGCGCATAAGGGGGCTACTGGCGCATAAGGGGACTACTGGCACATAAGGGAGCTACTGGCACATAAGGGGGCTACTGGCACATGAGGGGGCTACTGGCATATAAGGGCTACTGGCACATAAGGAGGGCTACTGGCACATAAGGGGGCTACTGGCACATAAGGGGCTACTGGCACATAAGGGGGCTTACTGGCACATAAGGGGGCTTACTGGCACATAAGGGGCTACTGGCACGTAAGGGGGCTACTGGCACATAAGGGGGCTTGCTGGCACATAAGGGGGCTTGCTGGCACATAAGGGGGCTACTGGCGCATAAGGGGGCTACTGGCGCATAAGGGGACTACTGGCACATAAGGGGGCTACTGGCACATAAGGGGGCTACTGGCACATGAGGGGGCTACTGGCATATAAGGGGCTACTGGCACATAAGGGGGGCTACTGGCACATAAGGGGGGCTACTGGCACATAAGGGGGCTACTGGCACATAAGGGGGGCTTGCTGGCACATAAGGGGGGCTTGCTGGCACATAAGGGGGGCTTACTGGCACATAAGGGGGGCTACTGGCACATAAGGGGGCTTGCTGGCACATAAGGGGGGCTTGCTGGCACATAAGGGGGCTACTGGCACATAAGGGGGCTACTGGCACATAAGGGGGGCTACTGGCACATAAGGGGGCTACTGGCACATAAGGGGGCTACTCAGGGCCGGCGCTACCATAGAGGCAAGGGGGGCAATTGCCCCCGGGCCCTGAGTCATTAGGGGCCCCCGGCACCGGCCCGCCCGCCGCAAACTAACACTTACTATTTATTTACACATTACACTTTGCAGTCAGCAGGCTTTGCGCAGCGCAGCAGCAAAGTGAAACCGCCCGCCTCCCGGCCTGAACGAGTGAGAAGGGGGCGGGGCCTGCCGCTGCTCTGAGCTCCGCTGCCTGGCCTGCCTGCAGGAAGGAGCGCCGGCGACTAGTGAAGAAGGCCCACAGTCACCGATGCCTGGCTGTCCCTCCCTCAGTCACAGTCCGTCTCCCACTCTCCCAGAACTTCAGAAGAACTTAAAGTAACATTACCGGTATTTATAATTTGTATAATACTTATAATAGCTTATAGCTGGATGGAGTAGGAGAAACCCCCCCGGGGGTGGGGGGGGGGGGTTGGTGGCTTTGGGGGGGGATTTATCGATTTGCCAGAAGCCCATGGATTGGAGTGGGAGAAATGTGCCATTGGGGGGTTGGGGGCCACAGAAGGAGAGATGGGGAGGGGATGGAGAGATGGGGAGGGGATGGAGGAGGGGAGAAATGTGCCATGAGGGCAATGGGAGTGCTGCTGCCATGTGGCACTGGCCCATGGAGGGGAGAAATATGCCATTGGGGGTGGGGGCCCCAGAAGGAGAGATGGGGAGGGATGGAGGGAGGGGAGAAATGTGCCATGAGGGCCATGGGGGAGGGGAGATGTGCTGCTGCCATGTGGCACTGGCCCATGGAGGGAGAAATGTGCCATTGGGGGTGGGGGCCACAGAAGGAGAGATGGGGAGGGGATGGAGAGATGGGGAGGGGATGGAGGGAGGGGAGAAATGTGCCATGAGGGCCATGGGGGGGAGGGGAGATGTGCTGCTGCCATGTGGCACTGGCCGTTAAAGTCAGCAAGTGTCATGTGGGGGGGGTCCCTTATTGTTTTTCGCCCCGGGGCCCCATTTCACCTAGAACCGGCCCTGGGGCTACTGGCACATAAGGGGGGCTACTGGCACATAAGGGGGCTTACTGGCACATAAGGGGCTACTGGCACATAAGGGGCTACTGGAACATAAAGGGGGCTTGCTGGCACATAAAGGGGCTACTGGCAAATAAGGGGGCTTGCTGGCACATAAGGGGGGCTTACTTGCACATAAGGGGGGCTACTGGCACATAAAGGGGCTACTGGCAAATAAGGGGGCTTGCTGGCACATAAGGGGGGCTTGCTGGCACATAAGGGGGGCTTGCTGGCACATAAGGGGGCTACTGGCACATAAGGGGGCTACTGGCACATAAGGGGGCTACTGGCACATAAGGGGCTACTGGCACATAAGGGGGCTTGCTGGCACATAAGGGGGCACTACTGGCACATAAGGGGCACTACTGGCACATAAGGGGGCTACTGGCACATAAGGGGCACTACTGGCACATAAGGGGGAGCTACTGGCACATAAGGAGGGCTACTGGCACTTAAGGGGGCTATTATTATTGTTATAAGGCCGCCTCTGTACTATTATTATTATAATGGCCCCCTCTGTACTATTCTTATGTTAATAGCCCCCACTGTATTAGTGTTATTATTTATACACAGGGGCCGTTATTATAATAATAGTACAGAGAGGGCCTTTATATTAATAATAATACAGAGCTGTGCTGCCATGTCATGGAGGGGAGAATTGGGATATACCCTATATACTGTGTATTATATTATGGGGGCACTCGGAGGAAGGCGGGAGAGGAGCACTATGGGGGCATTTACTAGGGGCACTATATAGGGGTATTTCATACTGGTACATTATGGGGACATTAGCTGAGCTGGGGCATTACAAGGGGGTATTTTTTGCACTGTATATTATAAGGAGAATGATTACTACGGGGGGGGGGTATTATGGTGGGCTTTATTACACCCCCATGTTATGACCCCCCAGTAGCAGCACCAGCCTCTCCCTGCTCTGCTATCCCTCTGATCCTTCTCCAAATCCTTATTCTGATATCTTTCTCTTTAGGATAAAACACATCATCAGCTCCGCTGATCCCCACAGTATACCTCTACACCGATCCCCCGGCCAAAGTGTGAAGTCGTGTCCGAGATCCCCAAGGGCCAAGCCAAGTAACTGTAAGTTTTCATGTGAAATATGTTTGTTATACACATATAGCATACACTGCGCACAGCGTCATTGATTGCTATGACGCCGTGCGCTTCGTGCCGCCGCTACAGTACTGTAAGGGCAGATCATCTGATGGGGGGGGGGAGGGGGGGCGTCAATTTTTATCTTGCCTAGGGCGGCAAAAATTCTTGCACCGGCCCTGTCTGTGGATACATAGTATCAGACGCTTGGTCAATAATGTTCGTTCTCTTGGCAAAGATGCATATTGCCAATAAGATCAGACATTAAGACCCAATCCCCTAAGAGTTTATATTCCCTAGCCTTATACTGAGCTAAAGAATTTATAGTTGGTGTAATACCGCCATATACCGAAAAATGTGGTCATAATTGTAGCAGAGAAAAAGGGTTCATATATAATCGTTTCCTTTATTGATTTTCTGTGCATATATCAATTGCTTGCATAGTTTTCATATTTGGTTTTGAAACTATGGTCTGTTGGTTCTAGTGGCGTATTTTGGTATTGCAATATTTTTTATTTCCTACATAGATATTTTCATTGATGTTATTGCTCTAAAATTATTAATATTTTTGCATAGACACCTGTCCCTGTTTTGCTAATTGCACATAATAATTAAGGTTCTCGGTCAGGAATTTAAGGTGTCATGTCCACCTTGCGGATCAATAAATATTGATATTTTTTACTTTGATCAATTTTTTTTTTATATAAAGCATTTTGCGCTTTATAACGCACGACAACATATGCAGCGTCACCATAAATTGGCCTGGGAGAACCGTGGCTCCGATGTGGTGGTCCAGCCTGCCGCAGTAACCGCTGCATCACTCAGTGGCAAGCACCCGATTTCAGGCAGTCAAGGCTCCACCACCTCAGGCAAAGGGAGCTGTCTGTCCTTCCCATCATCTGCTGGTCCTGACGCTTTTGCTCCTCCCCCTACTCCTAGTCAGTCAATCAACCAGCCATCGATCACCGAAGCAATTGCCAAGAGACAACACTATGCGTGCACTCATCCAACGGCGCAGAAGCTGAATGTGCTCCTGGCCAAGTTGCTGGTGCTGCAGTTCCTCCCTTTCCAAGTTGTGGACTCTGCACCTTTCAGAGAAATGATGGCTTGTGCAGCAGAGGTGGAGAGTCCCAAGCCATCATTTCTTTGCCAAAAAGGCAGTTCCAGCCCTGCACATGCATGTAGAACAGAAGGTATTACAGTCCTTGAGCCTGTCGGTGTCTGCCAAAGTGCATGGCAGCGCTGACGTGTGGAGCTGTAACTTACGGTCAGGGACAATACATGTCCTTAATGGCCCACTGGGTGAATATAAAGTGCACAGTCACACCAGCATCTTGGCCAGGTGACACCGCTTCCACCTCCACGTTCTCACACTGTTGGTCCTGCGACAATGTCCGCCTCTGCCTCCTCATCCTCCACCATGTCCTCAGCCTTCACTGCAGAGACAATTCACAGTGCCCCTCCAGCATACCACATGTGCAGGGCACGGCAGTGTCACGCTGTTCTGCACCTCGTTTGCCTGGGCGAGTCACACAGGGGAGAAACTGCTCCATGTCCTTCATCAAGAAATCGAATCCTGGCTTTCTCCAGGACAACTCAAAATCGGAACCATGGTGACCAACAACGGGAAGAACATGGTGTCGGCACCCTGCATGGCACACGTGTTCAATCTGATTGTCAAGCGGTTACTAAAGTCTTCCACCCATCTGCAAGACATCCTAAAAATGGCCAAAAAACTTTGCATGCACTTCAGCCACTCGTACACCGCAAAGCACATCATCCTTGAGCTGCAGCGGCAGAACGGCATCTTCAAACATAGGTTGATATGCGACGTTTCAACCCGTTGGAATTCCACCTTCCATATGTTGGACCGACTATACGAACAGAGAAAGGCCATAAACAACTTCTTGATGATCCAAGTGTAACCTCGATGTCAGCTAGTGGCAGCTCATGCGTGACACCTGTCGTTTGCTCAGGCCCTTTGAGGAGGCCACGTTATTTGTCAGTCTTTTAAGTAATAGGCCACAGCACTCTTTTCAATAAAAGGCAAGGGTGGGTGCGCGTCCAGGTTATGTTCTATAGCTCCACCTCAAGAACTGTAGATCTCACACAAATATTAGGACAGCACTCCTTAGGTAATGATAATTAAATGGTTTTATTTCACTTCATATTATTTCAGCCGGAGTAGGTGGTATATCAGTTGCAACATTTCGGGCTAACAATTGCCCTTCATCAGGCTGACAAGACATAATTAACAGAAAAAAGGGGGAGGTTTTACATATGGCAAAAGTCATAATACATAATACATAATTATATAGTTGTGTGCACAAGTACATAATATGTGATTGTATAATACGTGAAAACATGATTAATAAAATTGGTGGTCCATACAACAATATCATCACATGATTGGTAAAGAAAAAATTTAAAAAGTTGATAGGTGAAAGGGGAAATCATATTATGTCACCAAGGCTAAGTAGTATAAAGTAAAACTAGGTCTAGCTGCGTTCAATCAAGATCTACAGGTACTGTATCCGTACCAGGTATGGGCTGCGACCAATGGACATGAGTCATTAATCGGACTCTGGGTACATAGTCATGCAGGGAAGGATATATAAGTTGTAGGATCCGGCAATAGGACAGGGGAGATGGTGGGGTAGTCAAGATGAATCAGGCGTTGATCAGTCAGGATTTCCACCCACCAATGCCTGATGCGTCAGACTAGATTATCCATGGTGCCACACCAACACTTTGACAAAAGAGACTAATTTCTTCTGGCTACCTGCCTCAGCTACTATTCTGATGTTGACATCCACCTGATGCCACACATCTGATGCCAAGCGCTCCTTCTTTCACCCACCTTCTTCAGCGGGTACTGGTATTGCCACCCACCTCCACACTATGTCACCTTGCCACTCTGGGGCCTCCTGATACCGCTGCCATCTCCATACTATGTCACCTTGCCACTCTGTGGTCCACTTATGCTGCTGCCACCTCAACACTATGTTACCTTGCCACTCTGTGGTCTCCTCATGCTACTGCCACCTCCAAATTATGTCACCTTGCCACTCTGTGGTCTCCTGATACTGTTGCCACCTCAATACTATGTCACCTTTCCACTCTGTGGTCTCCTCATGCTTCTGCTACCTCCATATTATGTAACCTTGCCACTCTGTGGTCTCCTGATGCTGCTGCTACCTCAACACTATGTTACCTTGCCACTCTGTGGCCTCCTGATGCTGCTGCCATCTCCACACTATGTCACCTTGCCACTCTGTGGTCTCCTGATGCTGCTGCCACCTCCACACTATGTCACCTTGCCACTCTGTGGGCTTCTGATGCTGCCGCCACCTCCACACTCTCATTGTACTATTCTGTGGCCTCTTCCTGATGCTGCCGCCCCTCCACACTCTGTCATCACCTCACCACTATGTCATAGGGCCACTCTGTGGTCTCCTCATGCTGCTGCCACCTCCACATTATGTAACCTTGCCACTCTGTGGTCTCCTGATGCTGCTGCTACCTCAACACTCTGTCACCTTGCCCCTCTGTTGCCTTCTAAAGCTGCTGCCACCTCCACACTCTGTCACCGGGTCACTCTGTGGTTTCCTCATGCTGCTGCCACCTACACACTATGTCACCTTTCCACTCTGCGGTCTCCTGATGCTGCTTCCACCTCCACACTATGTCACCTTGCCACTCTGTGGCCTCCTGATGCTGATGCCATCTCCACACTCTTTCACCGGGTCACCCTGTGGTCTCCTCATGCTCCTGCCATCTCCACACTATGTCACCTTGCTACTCTGTGGTCTCCTGATGCTGCTGCCACCCCCACACTATGTCACCGTGTCCTTCTGTGGTCTCTTGATGCTGCTGCCACCAACACACTGTTGTGCCACTCTATGGCTTCCTCGTGATGCTGCTGTCACCTCTACACTCTGTCATTGTGCAAATCTGTGGCCTCCTGATACTGCTGCTGCCACCTCCACACTGTCATTGTGCCAATCCACGGCCTCCTCATGCTGCTTCCACCTCACCACTATGTCATAGGGCCACTTTGTGGACTTCTCATTCTGTTCCCACTCTCCCAACTTCATTACTGGGCCACTATTTTGCCCTTTGGCCTGGCTGACATCATAATTTATTTGACCCTTCTTCTGATCAGTCAGAAGGAATGAAACATGAGACGCACAACGGATTCTGTCTGTGTAGCAGCTGTAAGGCCTGTATGGTCCCATCAGAATTGGATTGTGATTTGGTAGCCAAAAGCAGAAGTGGGTACAAAACACAGAAGACATGCACATATTCTATTTACGTGTCATCTCTGTTTTGGATCCACTCCTGTTTTTTTGGCATTAGCAATACGGATGGATTACTGACCAAATGCTGACCGAGTGAAGGCGGATGCTCCACAGACAGGATCCGTTTTTTGTGGGTTATTGTTCTGACGGATCAGAAGAAGGGCAAAATAATCAATGACGTCAACACAAACTTACTGCTGACACCCTCTCCACTCTGTCGGGGGGCTCACTGAGTCTCGTGATCTTCACATACACAATGACCCTTTGAATTTTCAAGCTGCTACTTGCTGATTATTATAAATGGCATTAGGGTTACCTCCTTCACGCACACTGAACACAGTTGTCATCATAATGATGTAGTGTCTTGTCTGAGAATTGTTTGGCCCTTTGTGCACAATCACCCAAGACAGTGACTGTAGCCTTCTTTCAATGACCTGCTAGAGTATATTTCTGAAATGAATGGAAGACCTTTAACCATCCACTTACAATTCGTAAGTATTCTTATATGTCATTAAAAGGCTCAGTGACTGAAAGTGAAAAAGAAGCATCCATGCCTACATGGTAATCTCAAAAAATGTACAGATGAATTCTCAAGCCCTCTTATATATTATTACAATTAGACTAATGTTTGTGGGGAGCTCCCGACCCTCCCCGGCACATGATGTCAGGGAAGAGAAGGATCGGGCAAAATGCATAATGAATATTTTTGCCGCCGCCAGTGCTGGACACCCACTTTCTCCTCTCTCCTCATTGACAACACCATTGACTTTTGGCCAAACCAAAAGTGTATGGGTATGGGGGAGTTGGGAGGGAGTCAGGAAAGATAGTTGTCAGCAAACGATCCATCAGCTGTGTTTGAACAGCTTTAGGGTAAGTTCACATCTTCTTTAACCCTTTAAGGACCGGAGGTTTTTTACTTTTTGAGTTTTCATTTTGCGCTCCCTGCCTTCCCATAGCCATAGATTTTTTAATTTTTCGGTTCACATAGCCATATGAGGGCTTGTTTTTTGTGGGACAAGTTGTACTTTCCAACGCCACCATTTAATATTGCATATGATGTAGTGGGAAGCGGGGAAAAAATTCCAAATGGGGCGAAATTGCAAAAAAAAAGCAATTCCACCACAGTTTTGCGGCTTTTTAAATTCCGACGTTCGATGTGCGATAAAACTGACTGGTTACTTTTACTCTACAAGTCAGTACGAACCTGGCGATACCCTATATGTATAGGTTTTTTTGCGTTTTGAAAAAAAAATCAAAAGTGGGAAAAAATCAGTTTAACTTTTTTGTCACCATGTTTTGACCCCTATAACTTTTTTGTAATTATATGTACAGAGCTGTATGGGGGCTCATTTTTTGCGTCATAATCTTATCTTTTTACTGATACCTTTTTGGGGTGTGTATGACTTTTTGATCACCTTTTATGTAATTTTTTGTGGAAAATGAAGTGACCAAAAATGGCGAATCCGCCATTTGGACGCTTTTTTCCGTTTTGCTGTTTGATGTATGGGGGAATATTTTTTTATATTTTTATACTATGGGCATTTTCGCACATTGCGACACCCATGATGTGTATTTTTTAAATTTTTTTATTTTCTTAATTTTTATTTTAGCAAAAAGGGGGTGATTTGAACTTATGTTTTTTTTTATTTATTTATTTTTTAAAAAAAATTATTTTTTGCACATTTATATAGTTCCCATAGGGAACTATAACTTACAATCATCTGATTGCGATTTTCATACATTCTAATGCAATAGCATTGGAATATATGAAAAAATCGCATATTTCTTATGAAGCCTATTACAGGCAAGACTCCATAGGAAATACTATACAGCAGCCTGGGTTTCATTCATAGAAACCCAGGCTACTACAGGCGTGCTCCGGCTCCTCCGATCGCCACACGGGGGAGCCGGAGCGCAAACCGAAAGTAAAACTTTCAGTTTGTGCGCACTCAGATGCCGTGGTCAGGATTGACCACGGCATCTGAGGGGTTAAATGTCCGCGATCGGCATCGCTGCCGGTCGCGGACATTAGCCGCGGGTGTCTGCTACAGGAACCATGCGGACACCCGCGGCTAATGTGCCCGCATGGAGCAGGAGCAGGCCCATCTTTAAAGACCGGACACAGGACGTACATGTACGTCCTGTGTCCTTAAGAGGTTAAAAGTAATCCGGTAGTCTATTTCAGCACATGAACAGACTACCGGAGTCTCCATAACCAGCATAACCGGGTACCACCGCACATCATCAGGCACTGCTGGATCTCCATTAAGTATTATGGAATCCAATGGGGAATCCAATGGGGATCTGGTGGTTTTCCGGCATAAATGCCAACTTTTGGACAGATGACTGCAAAGTCAGCATTTATGATACCAGATGCCTATGTGCCGGAACAGACTACCGGAGTCACCATATCCAGCATAGCAGGATTCCGTGCACACCACTGAGCACCACTGGATCCCTATTGACTATAATGAGATCTGACAAGAATCCGGTTGCAGCGGTAGTTGTCTGGCAGAAAGTCAGCATTTATGCTAGAAAGCCACTAGATGCCTATCAGATTCCATTATAGACAATGGGAATCTGGCTGTTTGCGACGGTATCCGGCTATGCCAGATAAGTAACTTTGGTAGTGTGCTCCTCTACCCGAACAGACTACTGGATTACCTTTACTACAGATATGAACGTAGCTTTAGCACTTCACAAGACCGAGAGCAGAAGATTTGGCAGTAGAAAACAAGCAGTAACCTGATGGGATTGTTGGCAAGTTGGCAACCCCTTTGCATATGCACTAGTAGACCATTTGAAGGGGCCCCTCTCTTGGGACCACCATCTATAAGCCAGAGCAAAGACTCATTACAATGAGTGTCTCTTACACGACCTGCCATTTCTCTTACACGACCTGACGAGCTGCCATGTGTCCAACATCAAAGACAGGAATAGGCCCCATCTTATTGACAGTCAATTGACTAGCCATGGGATAGAAAGTATCATTTATCATATCTACACAAAAGAGAATAGCATTCAAGAGCGGATGTAGAAATTGGAAGGGGTAGGAGTACACACTGCCTCCCTGTATAGTCACTTTACTAACTTCCATGCACAACAATGTCTTTATCACTAGCGTTCTTTAGTCATCCTCACTCCTTGCCGATAAAGGAAAAGATTTACCTTGATTGCTAACTATGCAGCTACAGATGTAGCAAGCGTTAACTTGACAGTTTATATGTATAATACACATTTACAGCAAATCTTAACTTGGCAACTGTAATGGCTTTCTGCAAAACTATAATAAATGTGGAAAGTGTCAAGTTAAGTATATAATAGTCCCCAGCCATTGGTCATTGGGGGCTGTCATGGGAGCAGCAAACAGCGGTTGTTGTATACATGTCCGCCATATATTTCCTGTGACATTCACTGCCCATTACAATTATTTATCTCATGAGCTATGGCCAGTGATAATTTTTCCTCTGTAGTTTTTACACTGACTGGCAAAGGGGGATCCCAAGCAAGGGACCAGCTATCTATTACATCCATACGTCCTAAATGTCATATGGATAAAGTTTAGACTTCAGAACAGATGATGTGATGGCTAGTTACTCTTGGCCATATAGCCAGCAGAAGACATGGCTGTAGATCAGAAATAACAAGCCAAATCACAAGATATATATATATATATATATATATATATACACACACAAGAAGTAGGCAGCACTCCTTTATCCAGTGAAGAAAAGACGATGGTTTATTAACCCATCAGTTCCAGCAAAGTTTCAGCTCTCTTTTTGGAGCCTTTCTCAAGCTGTGTCCACATGTGTATGAGTGCTATTATATAATAGTCAACCCAATTATCAAACGTGATTACATAATTACAGCATAATTTTCGCATATAACAAGCAAATCCATAAATAAAAGTCCTCTAAAAAATTAAATTCATCAGTGTCCATTTAGTAGTTCATCCATAATGTAATAATCAAAAAAGTCCATATTATGATCTTGAAACATAAAGTCCAGAATTCATATAAATATGTGCTCCTTAGTGATCAAATCAAATTCTGGACTTTATGTTTCAAGATCATAATATGGACTTTTTTGATTATTACGTTATGGATGAAATACTAAATGGACACTGATGAATTAAATTTTTTAGAGGACTTTTATTTATGGATTTGCTTGTTATATACGAAAATTATGCTGTAATTATGTAATCACGTTTGATAATTGGGTTGACTATTATATAATAGCACTCATACACATGTGGACACAGCTTGAGAAAGGCTCCAAAAAGAGAGCTGAAACTTTGCTGGAACTGATGGGTTAATAAACCATCGTCTTTTCTTCACTGGATAAAGGAGTGCTGCCTACTTTTTGTCTATATACTAAGGGACCCTGGTCACTGGTTCCTACAAGGAATTGCACCCAAAGAACTTCAAGTGTGCTGCTTTTCAATTTGTGTCAGATAGAAGATAGAATATGTGTGGGTCCCACTATATTTTTTATAGTTTTTGAATCTTGAAAAGGTTGCAAAATGTATAGCAGGAGCTTAGGGACTAATACTCCTATTATTAACATTGTTGCCATTTGCCTATATACAGTACATCTATTGGGAAGAGACTGCGCTGACTTGCCTTGATATTGTTCAATGTACTACAACTCCCATTCTGCACTTTAGTAAAGTGAGACTTGTTTATTTTCTGCAGTTGGCCTGGTTACTGACTCCAGCATCATACACCAGCCGCAGCACCTACACCTCCTGCTTTGGAACTGCGCAACACTAATAACTCCAAGGGCATCCTACTCAGACAGGAGCCCCAACATCAGGGTGTGCCCTAAGGGTGCCACTGCCACTGTGAATGACTATTGCAGCAAGAAAACTACCACTCCCATCCTCCGGTCTGCTTTCCCGGGGCTTAGGGCACTGTGTGACCTCATTTACTGTATATAAACTACCAGCAGTAACATTTTATACGTCCACTATTAGAAGTGTTTATTTACTGCGGCTAAATCTTACATTATACATAGTGTTGTTCCAGTGCTGTGATATCACTGTGTGCATTATTCCTGTCCTATATTATTTTAATATAGTAACATAGACAATAAGGCTGAAAAAAAAATTATGTCTATATAGTCTATATACAACATTTATTCTAATACAATACACTTTTTCAGGAGGAATTCCAACACTTCTTTATGTGTTCCTGTCTGGTACCTTGCATGAGAACTCAGGAACTGAGCTATACAGTTTATATAAAATATTATATTATATAAAAATTCCAATAATTATGCTTATGTATTACATATGTGCTATACATTTACTCCATGTTTTAATTCTAGGAAGTCCATTCAACCACTGTGTGTATGGAAATAGAGTGCATTCCCCTTCAGACAACACAGGTATTTTGGCTGTCGCATGTACGGCAAATGTAGGGATGTATTAAACAAACGAAGATGCAGTAACGCAAGAAAAAAATACAAAGTCAACGCATCCAAGTGCACAGGAGCACATCACCATGGCTGAAAATACAAAAACCAAAAAATGCAACAGCACTCTGCAAAAACAGAATATGTAAATTATGTGGGTAATTTATAAACAGATATATGCCATTTTTTTTGGCGTATATCTGTCGCAGATTGCAGAGCAAAGGTGACTTTTTCCCCCTTTACACTGCTCATGCCAGGTCTAAAAAAAGGGGACATGGCGTGGGTAGAGAAAAGGGTGGGCTGGCAGGCCCATCTCATTTATCTTTTTCTACACCTGTTTTTTGCATAGAAAATGGTCTAATTCTATGTCAGCAAGGGAGCTGGCATAGATTTAGATAAGTGTAAAGTCCGCCTAAGGCTACTTTCCCACTAGTGGCACGGACCTCCGGCAGACTGTTCCGGCGGGTGAACAGCCTGTCAGATCCGTGTTGCCGCTAGTGCATATTCCGGCCGCCTCTCGGCATGTTTGCCATTATAGTCAATGGGACTGGAGCGGTAGTCCGGCGGCATGGTGCACTAGCGGCAGCACAGATCCGACAGGCTGTTCACCCGCCGGAACAACCTGCCGGAGCTCCTTGCCGCTATTGTGAAAATAGCCTAAGTTATGTAGAAGCCGGCACCATAACTTAAACGGATGAACCCCCAGGGCAGGAGGGACGAAGACCGGCGTCTAAATCACCGTTCTTCATAAATGTCCCACTATGTTTTGTCCTTGCAGAGTGCTGTTACATTGTGTTTGAAGAAACAGTAATGTATCATGATCATGAATTTTTGTTTCAGGCATTTTGTATTTCATTATTATTACTGACATTTATACACTAACTTCATTTCTTTTTAAGATTCACTTTAGTACTTCATTTTAGGACGGTTGTGATTGGTTGTCATAAAACACAAATCATGCTATGAGATTGTGTCAGGAAATACTGCCCCTTAGTGGTAATTTATAAATTTGCAGTATAAAATTGTAAAGCATTACATAAATAATATAATAATCCATAACCCTGGGAACACACCTGAGCGTTTTTCAGCGCGTTCATACGCGCTGAAAAACGCTCAACATGTGAAAAGCCATGCATCCCTATGTGCATGGTTCACATGTCGGCGTTTTACAGCGCGGACGACCGCGCTGTAAAACGCCCTACGCGATCGCGTCGGCTGCCGTGACTATCGCGCGGCAGCACGCGCGATCCAACCCATATTCTATTATGGGAGCGCGCATATGACGCGCGCTTCCATAAAACAGCCACTTCGCGGCAGAAGCGCGCGTCGTATGCGCGCCCTGGGAACACGCGAAGTGTGTTCCCAGGGTAAATGTCAATGCCAGAAATACAAAAGATTTGCCATAAACATTGGTCCACAGTACCACTTGCTCCACAGTAAAAACATAACTTATGCAACCTCCTGAAGTTCCTATTACCAGAATAAAAAGACACCTGACCCAGCTGCATGGTCTCCTCCCCCATCCCAGAATTACATGTCACATTAACCTGGGAAAGCGGTGAGACAAAACCACTATCAGAAGGAATCCCTCGCACTGAAGGGGCCTTATTCCTCTCTCTAATGCATTTTCCAACGTATCTGGATACTCATGAAAAGCAAGGGCCTCTTTCAATCTCTCCGATAACCCCTGACAAAACTGACTATGCAGCGCGGGGTCATTCCACTCAGTCTCCGTAGCCCATCTCCTAAACTCAGCGCAGTACACTTCTGCAGTAAGTTCTCCTTGAATCAAATGACGCAACTTTGATTCCGCCATCGAGACCCGATCTGGGTCATCATAAATCAAGGCCTTAAAAAATTAATCCACCGACCGAAGTGCCAGAGAACCGGTAGGCAGCAAAAAGGCCCAGCATTGAGCGTCCCCTTTAAGCAAGGAAATAATTATCCCCACTCTCTGACTTTCACCGCCAGACGAAAATGTCCGCAACCGAAAGTACAGCCTGCATGACTCTCTAAAGTGGATAAAGTCATCCACACCCCCTGAAAATCTATCAGGAAGAGTGACTCTAGGCTCCCAATAAATTTGACCTCCTCCAATAGCACCTGATGCCAGAGCATTCTGAGAACGTGTAAATGAATTGCGCAGATCAGCAACCTCCAGGGATAATACCTGCATACGATCCACTAACGCATCAACTGACTGCATCTACTAGCGGCGGAGAAATGGCAGTCTAGGTATTATTATGGCGGGTGGGTTATAATGTCACGACAGGAAGGGTACAAGATACAATAAACTCACAAGAAACAACAAACAAGCGTCTAGGCCAGTGATGGCGAACCTTTTAAAGACCGAGTGCCCAAATCGCAACCCAGAACCCACTTACTTATCGCAAAGTGCCAATGGCAATTTAACCTTAATGTTGAGGTTTTATTGTCCGTTAACTATAATGGGGGCGGGGGCGGAATTCCAGCGGTAGCACGGCAGCGCTTGGCGAGAGGCTGCCTTACTAAATATCAGACATGTCGTAGTTTTAGTCCGGCAGCCTCTCGCCATGTGCTGCCTCCGGAACTCCGCCCCCGCCCCTATTATAGTCAATGGGGATGGGCAGCAGTCCTGGGCCCCACATGAACTAGCGGCAGGACGGATCCAACAGGCTGTCGGATCCGTCCTGCCGCTAGTGTGAAACTAGCCTGAGGCCGGCTTCACACTTCCGTGAAACCCGGATGTGAGCCGTCCGTGGTAATGCGGCCTGGATTGCTGCTTACAGCAGGAGCGCACGGCGTCAGTGGTTGCTGTGACGCCGTGCACTCCCTGCCATAGCTGCAGGACAGTAATACACTGATACCAGTGTGAAGGCGACCTTAGACTGGTCGTCTGCTTGGGCCCTTAGGGAGGAGGACCCCTCTACCACCTCCCATACACTGTGCTGGAGTCTGGAGGTGTATGAGTGGGGAATGGGGGTGCTCCCTGAGTCCCCTCAGTGTGAACTTTTACATTAAAAAATAATTATACCAGAGCAGATGTGATTCTCTGACTGCTTGTTCTGCTCCCAGTAACAGCTCATGGGTCCAGGCTGCCCCACTCACAGAGCAAGAAGATGCTGTGCTGACACAACAGAGGAAGAAGCATAACGCTGATTGGCAGAAGAACAGCCAACCAGCATTATGCTTGTACCTGTAACCCACAAGCAGTCACTGACGGAATACAGCAGGTTAGTGAGCGCCCCTGCAATGTTCCGTGGCCCTCTGGTTCTGCCTCTGCTCTGTTGCGCCCTCTATGCTTCCTGATTGCAGGAGGCACACAGTGATGCGAGTCCCTACCCTCTTACTCCCATTTGTGTTCGGCGAATATATTACTGTAGCGCTGGCACTGCATCTGTGGTGCCCCTCCCCTGTCACATGTTGCACCCTCTCTGCTTCCTGATTGCAAGAGGCGCGCAATGATGTGAGTCTGGTCTGCTGCAAAACGGTACTGCGATCCTCCTTTATATACATATGGGCTAGGGCGCGTCAGAGAAAGCTCTGCGTGCCCTCTCTGGCACACGTGCCATAGGTTCACCATCATGGGTCTAGGCCAAAGCTGGGGATAATGGTCACCTCCTGATGAAATGCTGTGACTGCTGTGCACACGTTTAGACCCCAAAGGTGGGAATAAACGTGCCCCCGTGCCTAAGACTGAATAAATCCTATAGTCACTGAGATAGTGGACAAAGGGGAATAAAGGCAGCCTGCCTCCTCAAATCCTGGAGGAGGCAGGTGTCTAACTAACAGCCTAGACAGAACACCAAAAGGAAACCAAAATACACTTATCTTGAAGCTGAGCAGAGTACATCCTGATTTATGCCACCTTTCAGTTGGTTTGTGTATATATAATTGTTTGGAGGTGTATAAACTCCCATGTAAATGTAGGCTGTTTTCCATCCACAGGCTATATTTAGGTGCACCTGTGATGCCTGGGCCATATCAGCCAGTCTTGGGTGGGGCTCACAGCCTTCTCCCTCCTCCCATTGCAGGCATGGTTACATGCTGGAGGTAACTGAGGAGTCTGCTGCGAGTCGGCCTAATACATTCCTGTAATTTTGCCCACTGGCCCCTAGTATTACTGATATGGCACAGGTAGTTGAGTGTTAGGTCCCGAGCTACTTGAGAGACCTTGTCGTGGTGCTCGGGCTTAAGACATGTCCTCCACTGTAGGACATGTTGACTAACCTCTCAATTTTAACATCAGTTTGAGGGCTTAGTAAGACCGCAGTGTGCACCTGTTTTGTCATTTTTAATTGCAGCTTCTCTCATGTCCTGCGATCTAGCACAACCTGCAAATGGATGCATCATACGACACTATTATTAATTCTCACCCTAAACAATGGCATCCCATAGTCAGTGCACTAATAACATTGTCAGGTATTGCCAGTGTAGACAAAAGATATCCAATGCAAAGGTCCACAGTGAAAAATGCCCTATAGAAAGGCACATATATAGAGTTTTGGAAACAGATAGGGGCTTCTCGTCCTGATGCCTGAGGGGGCCCAAAGAATTTGCATTAAGGTCCAGGATCTTCCAGTTTTACCTCTGGCACCAATATATATGGAAAACAATAACCAGTGCACAAATAAATAGGGATGTGTCTCGTGTAAGTGATAGAGATCAAAAGTGTAGTACAGCCGGTGTAAAGTATTTGTACCTTAATCTTTCACAGTGAGCATGTCATCCAAGTATTTTATTGAAATGAACAGTGTCAGCCAAAAGACTCCATCTGTGACAACACATTTTTAATCACCGACAACTTCCATCTTCTCTTTCTCCTTCACTTCTCTCCTTCTCCACTAGGAGGCAGTAACATGGTAGCAGTAAGGACACATACCACTTCTTAGGGAAAATTTGTGTGAACCACCCACACACCCTAACATTCAAATCCCAAATTCTGGAAACATTTAAAGAGATTTTGCCACAAACACGAATAGCAGCTAAATAAATGTACACATATCTAATAAGAGGGCAATCTTATTCATGGAATGTCTCAAAGTCCTAGATCCAAGGCGACTGCCCAGATTTCCATCATTGTAATCTGCATCGGGTGCTGGCTTGATTTGTCTGTAACAGGGTCAGTTTTTTAGTGTGCAGCCTGTGACCCTAACACAACACCCACTCCGCTCAAGGATGGCACAGTAATAGAGGTGGGCGAAGCAGAGTTTAAAGGGACAAAACTTTACTCCAGTTGTTAGTGCAGCAGGCAGGTCCCGCACAAGGGGTCTCTTCTAAGGTGTTATGAGAGCTTTTGTCGTGACTCCAGTTGCATTTCATATTGCTTGATAAAGACTTTTTCGTTTAAGTCGAAACGTTGCTGAAATAATATGCTGCTTTTTTGAATAAAGAACCGGATTTGACAATGGAAGAGTGCTGTGGATCTTTCTAAAGTACAGTTGCATTTCAGCAACGAGGGACTAAGTCCCCGTATGCAGAAGGTGATGGTGGAACCCAGGTGTAGAAATGCCAGAGCGGTATGAGGGTGGCCTAAAGTGTTCCTCTAGGTTCGGCTTTGCACTTGTCATGGTGCTCCAACCTGGATATCCTGAACTAAAAGCCTGGTCATCTGCAGCAGTGAAAATAGGGTGAATGGTTGAGGGAGTTGTAGAATACATTGAGTCCAAATTTGTATTAAAACGTTGAAACAGCTTTACTGGCATATACTTTCATCAAGGAACAATCTTGCAGCTTTATCTTGGCTATCAGCAGGTTTTGGCATAAATTCTGGCAGGCAAACAAATTCAGCTCTACTACATCTGAACTCTCCGGCTCTACTGTGTTAACTGAATTAAATAGGAATCTTTTCCATTTGCTTTAAGCTGCAACTTAGCTTTCGGTAGTCTGACTCTGTCTTTATCTGCATCTGTATCTTTTTCTTTATGTTTGTCTTTCTTCTTGGCTCTGAAGCTCTTCACTTTTTTCTCTTGTTCCAGCATAGATGATGATTCTCTGGCTGGCCTTGGCAGGACTCGTCCAGCAGGGGGTAAGCTACTCTGACCTTCACTAACACCTCCCTCTCTAGAGAGGGATAGAATGGTCAGAAAGTTCCATTTTAGGAAAACTAGCTCTGCCACAACTGCTGCCATTGCTGGTAAACCAGGCACATTGCATGTCAACATAACATTTCCACAGAACTAAAATACACATTTTGCAGGATCTGGAATAAATACACAGGATGACACAGGATCCACCATTAAAGATAGTGATGGGGCGGAAAGAGTGGTAATGGTTATGGGTTTTACTGGGCACAAGCATGTCGGCTACAGTCTCTGATGGACACAGGGCTTGGCAATTGCAAGTATTGGCAAACAACTTGGGTTAAGCTAACAGAACAACTCCATAGTTGGCAACGGTCCCCAGTTTCCAGGGACTGTCCTTATAGAGAGCGGCTTTAAACAGCATGAAGAGTCTTAAGGCTAGGCAATGCTCCTCTGGAATTTTGGGAAGAAGGTCTGCAAATGAGTGCTTAACAAGTTCTGCCTCTAATGCTACCAGATGTAAGGTAACTCTCCTATAAGTCAGAGGTCCCCAACCTTTTGTATGTTGCGAGCCACAGTGAACTTGATGGTCGGGAGCAACAACCAATTCAAAAACAGATGAGAGAAATTTTGAATGTTGAGAAACAAAAAACATGAAATTGCAAACACTTGCTGATAAATATTTCCGTATGAAATTTAACACTAGTATTGTACCATCCAAATTGGCACTGTCTGGTGGTAAAACTAAGATTGGTCTGCAGCAAAATCAATTGCCAGTACATATGGTCATAACTCAGAACTCTCATGGTGAGCCACACAGCAGGAGGCTCTGAAAAACAAGTGGCTCCCGAGCCATTGGTTGGGGATCACTGCCATGAGTCAATGTTCAACCATTTAAAAAACCTTGAGATGTGACTTGGATATTCATTAAGCCAACATCTCACCTGCAGACAGCTGTTTCTGGGTGATTGCCCCTAATCAGTGCAGAGCATGGAGTACTGGCTTAACTGGGTGAGTGGCCTAAGCCAGGATTTAGAGAATACAATATCTCCTTACAGGGGCGTAGCGTGGAGGGGGCCGGGGGGGCTGTTGCACCGGGCGCCACACTGCAGGGGGGCGCTGGCCGGCCACTGTGGATTTTTTTTTTTTACATAACTAGGGTCCAGAGGGGACGGCGTTCCTGCACTTTTTTCATGGCAGGAACGCCGTTCCCGTTCAGGGCAAAAGGACCAGGAAGCAGTGAAGACTTTGTACTCACCGCTTCCTGGTCCTCGGCTGTCGGCTATGAAGACTGCGCACAGCAGTGAGTCGCTCTGTGACGTCACGCTGTGCGCAGCCTTCACAGCACAGCCGACAGCAGCAGAAGAGGGTAGATATTTTTTTTTTATATATATTTTATGGGCTGGTGAGAGGCACTGACTCTGACTGGGGGCTGGTGAGAGGCACTGGGGGCTAATGGAGAGGCACTGGTGGCTGTTGAGAGACACTGGGGGATAATGAGAGGCACTGGGGGCTAATGGAAAGGGACTGAGGGCTAATGGAAAGGCACTGGGGGCTAATTGAGAGGCACTGGGGGCTAATGGAGAGGCACTGGGGGCTAATGGAGAGGCACTGAGGGCTAATGAGAGGCACTGGGGGCTAATGGAAAGGCACTGGGGCTAATGGAAAGGCACTAGGGGCTAATGGAGAGGCACTGGGGGCTAATTTAGAGGCACCTGAAGAGGGCTAATGAGAGGCACTGGGGCCTGGTGAGAGGCACTGGGGCTAACGAGAGGCCCTGGGAGCTAATGAGAGGCACTGGGGCTAATGAGAGGCACTGGGGGCTAACTGAGAGGCACTAGGGGCCAACTGAGAGGCACTGGGGCTAATGAGAGGCACTGGGGCTGGTGAGAGGCACTGGGGGCTGATGAGAGGCACTGGGGGCTAATGGAGAGGCACTGGGGGCTAATGGAGAGGCACTGGGGGTTAATGGAGAGGCACTGGGGGCTGATGAGAGGCACTGGGGGCTAATGGAGAGGCACTGGGGGCTGTTGAGAGACACTGGGGGCTAATGAGAGGCACTGGGGGCTAATGGAAAGGGACTGGGGGCTAAAGGAAAGGCACTGGGGGCTAATTAAGAGGCACTGGGTGCTAATGGAGAGGCACTGGGGGCTAATGGAGAGGTACTGGGGGCTAATAAGAGGCACTGGGGGCTAATGGAAAGGCCCTGGGGCTAATGGAAAGGCACTGGGGGCTAATGGAGAGGCACTGGGGGCTAATTGAGAGGCACTGGGGGCTAATTGAGAGGCACTGGGGGCTAATTGAGAGGCACTGGGGGCTAATGAGAGGCCCTGGGTGCTAATGAGAGGCACTGGGGCTAATTGAGAAGCACTGGGGGCTAATTGAGAGGCACTGGGGGCTAATTGAGAGGCACTGGGGGCTAATTGAGATGCACTGGGGGCTAATGAGAGGCACTGGGGGCTGGTGAGAGGCACTGGGGGCTAATGAGAGGCACTGGGGGCTGGTGAGAGGCACTGGGGGCTAATGAGAGGCACTGGGGGCTAATGAAAGGCACTGGGGGCTAATGGAGAGGCACTGGGGGCTAATGGAGAGGCACTGGGGGTTAATGGAGAGGCACTGGGGGCTGATGAGAGGCACTGAGGGCTAATAGAGAGGCACTGGGGGTTAATGGAGAGGCACTGAGGGCTAATTGAGAGGCACTGGGGGCTAATGGAGAGGCACTGGGGGCTAATGAAGAGGCACTGGGGGCTAATGAAGAGGCACTGGGGGCTAATGGAGAGGCACTGGGGGCTAATGGAGAGGCACTGGGGGCTGATGAAAGGCACTGGGGGCTAATGAGAGGCACTGGGGGCTAATGAGAGGCACTGGGGACTAATGGAGAGGCACTGGGGGCTAATGGAGAGGCACTGGGGGCTAATGGAGAGGCACTAGGGGCTAATGGAGAGGCACTGGGGGTTAATGGAGAGGCACTTGGGGCTAATTGAGAGGCACTGGGGGCTAATGGAGAGGCACTGGGGGCTAATGGAGAGGCACTGGGGGCTAATGGAGAGGCACTGGGGGCTAATGGAGAGGCACTGGGGGTTAATGGAGAGGCACTGGGGGCTGATGAGAGGCACTGGGGGCTGATGAGTGGCACTGGGGGCTAATTGAGAGGCACTGGGGGCTAATGGAGAGGCACTGGGGGCTAATTGAGAGGCACTGGGGGCTGATCAGGGGGTTTACCTGTTTCTTCAGTGTAGTATTGGGGAGTACAGCAGCACAATATTAGGGGTAGTAGGATGGTTTGTCCAGAAGATGGGAGGATGAAAGAAAAGTAGTAAACTAAGATTTTTTTGTTAAACTGCAGAGACGATAAATGGCTGAAAAATGGCGGTCTGGGCTGAAAGGAGAAGATGAGGAAATAAAACATCTACATCAAAGGAGACGTCACTGGATGTAAGAGGTATGGAGCGCTGTATTACCCTGTATGTAAGAGGTATGGGGCACTGTATTACCCTGCATGTTCTGTGGTGATGGGGGGTGGCTATAGAATTTGGCCCACACTGTAGCAGCTTGGCCCCAGACTTCAGGTCACACTGTGCGTGTTCTGAATTCTGGAGGCTCACACCCATCTACTACATTATCTGTACTCAGAGAGCTATCACTGTGTTATCTGTGGTGTTACATAGGACTGCAGGTGACATCTACTACATTATCTGTACTCAGAGAGTTATCACTGTGTTATCTGTGGTGTTACATAGGACTGCTGGTGACATCTACTACATGATCTGTACTCAGAGAGTTATCACTGTGTTATCTGTGGTGTTACATAGGACTGCAGGTGACGTCTACTACATTATCTGTACTCAGAGATATTACTGTGTTATCTGAGGTGTTACGTATGACTGCAGGTGACATCTACTACATTATCTGTACTCAGAGAGTTATCACTGTGTTATCTGTGGTGTTACATAGGACTGCAGGTGACCCCTACTACATTATCTGCACATTATCATTACCTGAACTGAAGACATCCTGATGCATCCTGAACGGATTTCTCTCCATTCAGAATGCATGGGGATGATCCTGATCAGGATTTTTCCGGCATAGAGCGCCGAGGACGGAACTCTATGCCGGAAAAGAAAAACGCCAGTGTGAAAGGACCCTTATCTAAGGTGTTAAGTATGACTGCAGGTGACATCTACTATATTATCCGTACTCGGAGAGTTATCACTGTGTTATCTGTGGTGTTACATAGGACTGCAGGTGACATCTACTACATTATCTGTACTCAGAGAGTTATCAATGTGTTATCTGTGGTGTTACATAGGACTGCAGGTAACACCACTACATTATCTGCACACAGAGAGTTATCATTGTGTTATCTGTGGTGTTACATAGGACTGCAGGTGACATCTACTACATTATCTGTACTCAGAGTTATCACTGTGTTATCTTTGGTGTTACATAGGACTGCAGGTGACATCTGCTACATTATTTGTACTCAGAGAGTTATAACTGTTTTATCTGTGGGGTTACGTATGACTGCAGGTGACATCTACTATATTATCAGTACTCGGAGAGTTATCACTGTGTTATCTGTGGTGTTACATAGGACTGCAGGTCACTCCTACTACATTATCTGTACTCAGAGAGTTATCAATGTGTTATCTGTGGTGTTACATAGGACTGCAGGTGACATCTACTACATTATCTGTACTCAGAGAGTTATCAATGTGTTATCTGTGGTGTTACATAGGACTGCAGGTGACATCTACTACATGATCTGTACTCAGAGAGTTATCACTGTGTTATCTGTGGTGTTACATAGGACTGCAGGTGACGTCTACTACATTATCTGTACTCAGAGATATTACTGTGTTATCTGTGGTGTTACGTATAACAGCAGGTGACATCTACTATATTATCTGTACTCGGAGAGCTATCACTGTGTTATCTGTGGTGTTACATAGGACTGCAGGTGACATCTACTACATTATCTGTACTCAGAGAGTTATCACTGTGTTATCTGTGGTGTTACATAGGACTGCAGGTGACGTCTACTACATTATCTGTACTCAGAGATATTACTGTGTTATCTGTGGTGTTACATAGGACTGCAGGTGACACCTACTACATTATCTGCACACAGAGAGTTATAACTGTTTTATCTGTGGGGTTACGTATAACAGCAGGTGACATCTACTATATTATCCGTACTCGGAGAGCTATCACTGTGTTATCTGTGGTGTTACATAGGACTGCAGGAGACATCTACTACATTATCTGTACTCAGAGAGTTATCACTGTGTTATCTGTGGTGTTACATAGGACTGCTGGTGACATCTACTACATGATCTGTACTCAGAGAGTTATCACTGTGTTATCTGTGGTGTTACATAGGACTGCAGGTGACGTCTACTACATTATCTGTACTCAGAGATATTACTGTGTTATCTGTGGTGTTACATAGGACTGCAGGTGACACCTACTACATTATCTGCACACAGAGAGTTATAACTGTTTTATCTGTGGGGTTACGTATAACAGCAGGTGACATTTACTATATTATCCGTACTCGGAGAGCTATCACTGTGTTATCTGTGGTGTTACATAGGACTGCAGGTGATATCTACTACATTATCTGTAAAAAAAAAAAAAAGGGGGGGGGGGGTTGTGCGCAATACTTGGTTCACCCCGGGTGCTGGCAACCCACGCTACGCCACTGTCTCCTTATATAAGGGAGATATTAAGTGAGTGAGGGGTTCTTATAGGCCAGGCATTGCCTGACACATAAGACTCATGCTGTTTAAGGAGGCATTTTTTCTACTGGCACACATTGTAGGAGGATATTTTTTGTACTGGCACACATTATTAGGGGGCATTTGTGGTACTAGTATTTTTAGGGATTTGCAGTATAGTATTAGGGAGCACAGTGGGCACAGTGTAGGGGGTAGTATGATGGGGTATTTAGAAGGAGGAGGATGTAACAGTAGCAAACTCTACAGAGACAAGAGATGAGTGAAAGAAATCATCATGACGGTCTGTTCCAAAGAGAGAAGATAAGGAAAAAGAATGTCTACATCAAAGAAGACGTCTCTTTGTTTTTAACAGTAGGGTTGGAGGGAAGGACATGGGGGGGTGGAGGGCGCCATGTCAATTTTCGCC
The DNA here is from genome assembly GCA_033119425.1 of Bufotes viridis. Taxonomy (NCBI): domain Eukaryota; kingdom Metazoa; phylum Chordata; class Amphibia; order Anura; family Bufonidae; genus Bufotes; species Bufotes viridis. The sequence continues at coordinate 80,028,617 of CM065589.1, forward strand.
TCAGGCAGCAGAAACCCTAGGTGCACCTCTGGATCAAGGTACTGGAAGCAGTGAGTGGAAAATAACAGTCCTGTTTGTCTCATTCTGAACAACCCCTTTAACCACTTCAGCCCCCCTAGCTTAAACACCCTTAATGACCAGGCCACTTTTTACAATTCCGCACTACACTACTTTCACCGTTTATTGCTTCGTCATGCAACTTACCACCCAAATGAATTTTACCTCCTTTTCTTCTCACTAATAGAACTTTCATTTGGTGGTATTTAATTGTTGCTGACATTTTAACTTTTTTTGCTATTAATCAAAAATTACCCAAATTTTTGCAAAAAAAATTACATTTTTCACTTTCTGTTGTAATTTTTTTTTTTTAAACTACATTTCTATATTAATTTTTCGCAAAATTTATTGTTCTACATGTCTTTGATAAAAAAAAATACAATAAGTTTATATTTATTGGTTTGGGTAAAAGTTATAGCGTTTACAAACTATGGTGCAAAAAAGTGAATTTCGGCATTTTGAAGCAGCTCTGACTTTCTGAGCGCCTGTCATGTTTCTTCAGGTGCTAGAATGTCAGGATAGTATAAATACCCCCAAATGACACCATTTTAGAAAGAAGACACCCCAAAGTATTCATGGAGGGGCATGGTGAGTTCATGTATCATTTCATTTTTTTCACAAGTTAGCGGAAAATGACACTTTCTGAGGAAAAAATAAAAATAATAAACTTTCCATTTCTGCTAACTTCTGGCAAAAAAATGAAATCTCCCACGGACTCACTATGCCCCTCAGTGAATACCTTGGGGTGTCTACTTTCCGAAATGGGGTCACTTGTGGGGTGTGTTTACTGTTCTGGCATTTTGGGCGGGCTAAATTGTGAGCAGCCCTGTAAAGCTAAAGGTACTGTTGAATTTGGGCCCTTTGGCACTCAGGCTGCAAAAAGTGTCACTCATGTGGTATCGCCGTACTCAGGAGAAGTAGGGCAATGTGTTTTGGGGTGTATTTTTACATATACTCATGTTGGGTGAGAGAAATATCTCTGTAAACTGACAACTTTGTTTAAAAAAATTTAAAAAGTTGTCGTTTACAGCGATATTTCTCACACAAAGTATGGGTATATATAAAAATACACCCCAAAACATATTGCCCTACTTCTCCTGAGTATGACGATACCATATGTGTGCCACTTTTTTGCAGCCAAGATGCGCAAAGGGGACCAAATTCCAATGAGTACCTTTAGGATTTCACAGGGCATTTTTACGCATTTGGATTCCAGACTTCTTCTCACGCTTTAGGGGCCCCTAAAATGCCAGGATAGTATAAATACCCCACAAGTGACCCCATTTTAGAAAGAAGACACCCCAAGGTATTCTGTGAGGGGTATGGTCAGTTCATGTAAAACTTTATTTTTTGTCACAAGTTAGTGAAATATGAGACTATGTAAAAAAAAAAAAAAAAAAATATCAATTTCCGCTAACTTGTGCCAAAAAAAAAAATTTCTGTGAACTTGCCATGCCCCTCACAGAATACCTTGGGGTGTCTTCTTTCCAAAATGGGGTCACATGTGGGGTATTTATACTGCCCTGGCATTTTAGGGGCCCTAAAGCGTGAGAATCCAAATGCGTAAAAATGCCCTGTGAAATTCTAAAGGTACTCATTGGTTTTAGGCCCTTTGCATCTTGGCTGCAAAAGTGCACACATGTGGTATCGCCGTACTCAGGAGAAGTAGGGCAATGTGCTTGGGGTGTATTTTTACATATACCATGCTGGGTGTGAGAAATATCTCTGTAAATGACAACTTTAAAAAAATTTATACAAAGTTGTCAATTTACAGAGATATTTCTCTCACCCAGCATGGGTATATGTAAAAATACACCCCAAATCTCATTGCCCTACTTCTCCTGAGTACGGCGATACCACATGAGTGACACTTTTTGCAGCCAAGATGTGCAAAGGGGCCCTAAAACCAATGAGTACCTTTTAGGAGGGCATTTTTACGCATTTTTCTTCTCACGCTTTAGGGCCCCTAAATTGCCAGGGCAGTATAAATACCCCACGTGTGACCCCATTTTGGAAAGAAGACACCCCAAGGTATTCCATGAGGGGCATGGCGAGTTCACAGAAGATTTTTTTTGGCACAAGTTAGCGGAAATTGATTTTTTATTGTTTTTCTCAAAAGTCTCCCTTTCCGCTAACTTTTGACAAAAGTTAAATTTTTCATGGACTCACTATGCCCCTCAGCGAATACCTTGGGGTGTCTTCTTTCCAAAATGGGGTCACATGTGGGGTGTTTGTACTGTTCTGGCATTTTGGGCGGGGCTAAATTGTGAGCAGCCATGTAAAGCTAAAGGTACTCGTTGGAATTTGGGCCCCTTTGCGCATTCCAGGCTGCAAAAAGTGTCACTCATGGGGTATCACCGTACTCAGGAGAAGTAGGGCAATGTGTTTTGGGGTGATAATTTTGTAAAAAAATTAAAAATTTGTCATTTACAGAGATATTTCTCTCACCCAGCATGGGTATATGTAAAAATACACCCCAAAACACATTGCCCTACTTCTCCTGAGTACGGCGATACCACATGAGTGACACTTTTTTGCAGCCAAGATGCGCAAAGGGGCCCTAAAACCAATGAGTACCTTTAGGATTTCACAGGGCATTTTTACGCATTTGGATTCTCACGCTTTAGCACCCCTAAAATGCCAGGGCAGTATAAATACCCCACAAGTGACCCCATTTTGGAAATAAGACACCCCAAGGTATTCCGTGAGGGGCATGGCGAGTTCACAGAAAAAAATTTTTTTGGCATAAGTTAGCGGAAATTGATATATATATATATTTTTTTTACAAAGTCTAATATTCCACTAACTTGTGACAAAAAATAAAATTTTACATGAACTCGCCATACCCCTCACGGAATACCTTGGGGTGTCTTCTTTCTAAAATTGGGTCACATGTGAGGTGTTTGTACTGCCCTGGCATTTAAGGGTCTCCGCAATCATTACACGTATGGCCAGCATTAGGAGTTTCTGCGATTCTCCGTATATTGAGCATACGGGTAATGAGATTTTTTTTTTCCGTTCAGCCTCTGGGCTGAAAAAATAAAATAAATGAACGGCACAGATTTTTTCATTCGCATCGATCAATGTGGATGAAAAAATCTCTGCCAAAATCAGTGACTGCGGTGCGGTGGGCTGGGCGCTAACTACCTAACACGTAGCTAACTAACTGGCGGTGATAAGGGACCCTTATGCCCCATTCACACGTCCGCAATTCTGTTTGCGGAACGGAATTGCGGACCCATTCATTTCTATGGGGACAGACTTTGTCCCGCTCGGATCCGGAATTGCGGATCCGCACTTACGGGTCTGCATTTCCGCTCGCAAAAATATAGAACATGCTCTTTTCTTGTCCGCAATTGCGGACAAGAAAAAGCATTTTCTATATAGTTCTGGCAATGTGCGGATCTGCAAAATGCAGAAAGCACATTGACGGTGTCCGTGTTTTGCGGATCCGCGCTGCAGATCCTTGGCATGGATCTATGGATCCGCGGATCCGCAAAACACATATGGACATGTGAATAGAGCCTTACAGGGGGTGATCAGTGACAGGGGGTGATCAGGGAGGCTATATTGGGTGATCAGGGGTTAACAAGGGGTTAATAGTGGTTATAAAGTGAGGGGGTGGGGGTGGGGTTAGTGTAGTGTTTGGTGCAACTTTACATTGTTACCTGGTCCTCTGGTGGTCGATCCCAGTAAATGGGACCACCAGAGGACCAGGTAGCAGCTATATCAGACGCTGTTCACAAAACAGCGTCTGATATAGCTGTTTGATGCGATTTATTTTACATTTACAGCCTGCCAGCGTGCGCGCGTTCACAGCAGATCTCGCCTCTCGCGAGATGACGCACGGATGCGTCCAGGAGGAACAAACTTGCCGCCGCCTGGACGCATCCGTGCGTTAGGCGGTCGGCAACAGGTTAAAGAGAATCTGTCACCATAATCTTTGACTAGTAACTGCAGTAATATATGAAAAGTCATTCTGAAGTACATTGTCAGGACTGGGAGTCCTCTTCATTATGCCAGCACAGGACAGTGAATGGGAGCTGAGCTGCAGTAACCCATGGGCACTGTGCTTCCTGTTCTATTGAAAGTGATAGTTCCAGCTCCAGAGGCTGCAGGGAACAGCAGTTTGGTGGGGGCATGGGATGTCGGACCCTCACCAATAAAATATTACTGACCTGTCCTGAGGACAGGTCATTAAACAGGTTTTCCGAGATTTTCTAACTGACAAACTATCCTCTGGATAGCCTTTGCCTAGGCCATGTGATGTCACGTTCATTGGTCACGTGACCTACAGATGTAGCAGGGTTAGCACTTCCGCTGTTAACTCAAATTTCTTAACTCATTTCATTATCTTGAGAAAAAAGCCATTGAAAAGCAATTGAAGGTGTTTGCTTAGATTAGATAACCAAACTCAGAAATCTCAGAAAAAAGGAGTGCTAACCAGGCTACATCTGTAGGCACATTCCAGCCCTAAAGTGAATGGGTTACCAAACACAGCCGCTATACAATGTACGGTGCTGTGCTTAGTGAGCTGAGAGAAAGCCATCAGTAAGGTCATCAGTTAAAAAATCTCGGAAAAAACCCTTTAAATATCAATTTCTGAGGATTATAGACGGCTCTACTAGTGCACCAAAAGTTGGGCGAGGTGCTGAATACTGCTAAGAGCTGACTCACCCAGTCAGTTTTGGAAATGGTTGAATATGGAAAAAAGATAGCAGGCACTCTCTTATCTGGGGACAATATATTTTTTATTGGTATAAAATTGTTAAAATCTAGTGGTAGTAGGTGGGTGGGTGGGAGTTAATGATAGTTGGTTAAATAAATGTGTAAAAAGTGGGAAAAAGGTGGTGTGTCAAAAATGGGGAAGTGTAGAAGTAGTCTTTTGGTGTTTAGAAAAATAGTCGTATGTTAAAAATAGTCTGTATTAAAAGTTCCTCAGTGGGATAAAGGATTAAACCATATAAATATAAAAAGGTTATTACTTTTTCTTTTTCTTGTTCTTTTTCTTGTTGGCTGTTTGCTTAAATCCTGTTGGAATAAGTCTATTGGTTGTACAGTCTATACTTTTTACAGGTTAAGACTCAGCTCCGTAGCGTAGTATGTAATATGGGGGAATTGGTGGTACTCATCAGCCTAAGTGTGGCGTCCCACACTATCTCAGGCTGTGAGTACACTTACCCTTGTCTTCTCACGTCCTGTGGGTCCGGTTTCTAGTCAGCCGAGGTTGTGGTCCAAGTGAGTCGGGAGCGGCGTCCCTCGTGGTGGAAGTTGGCGCGCTCTGCTGTGGACGTCACTCGGTCACGTGATCGGAGTAGGTTCCGTAGCGCTGGACGAAAAAATTGCTTTTTCGGTAGGGCGCTTCTGTGTCGGATGTAATGTTCCAAAGGACGGTGTAGATAGGTACAAGATGCAATCCTCCACTGGCTCAAACGCGTTTCGGGACCAATTGTCCCTTCATCAGTAAGCGGGGGATTGCTGGGCTCCATGTTGTTTTATACTGTGTGTTTCAATTAGGTCTTTCATTATTCAATTGATTATACAAATTGGTTTAATTATGCAAATGTTGTTCTGATGGACCAATCAGTATGGATGCGCTTGTTGATTGGGAATACAGGTGATTTTGAATAGAGACTCGGACAATTCATATACTAGCAAATCGCACCAATATCCTCATAAAATATCCCATTCCTCTGAAGGTTAACAGTCTCTATTCAAAATCACCTGTATTCACAATCAACAAGCGCATCCATACTGATTGGTCCATCAGAACAACATTTGCATAATTAAACCAATTTGAATAATAATAAAGATGTATTATTGATAAATCCGGATTGCCTGTTTTTTGGAGTTCGTTGATAACCCAGCATAACTCACTCTGAAGTATGGCCTTGCAGTCTTCTTTGAATAAGGACGTTGTTTAACTTCTCACCCTACATTAATCCAGGATCTAAAGAACTGTGTGCAACATATCGAGTTTAAAATGAAGGACCACATTTCATAACAGTTATAGATTTAAGCGAAATGTAAGCGATTCACATCTTCTTTGTGTGAGGCCAAATTAAATAGAAGTTATAAGTATGTGCGCGCCATACTGCTTTCATAATGAGATGAGACACCCAAGTTGGTTTCTTGAAAGCATCTTCTCATCCCCCCTGAGCTGGTAGAAATGAGACCCTTTATTCAAGCTACATACACTTAAATACCAGACATGACATCACAAAAGGGGTGTTCCTTAAGAAGAGACTATTGGCTCTTTAACTTGATAGGAGTGGTTTCAGCAACTTCAACTCTGAGTTCATAGGTAGATTTGAAACCTGCAACTTAACTCCCCCTCCCCGATTGACCTTAAGACAAAAGAAATGCACACATGGCTCATACATCTAGTTTTCTGTCATCTAGTGGACAAAAATGTGTACTACAGAATGTTCACAATATAGATAGAGAAATAAAACTTATCTCTCACATAGATGCCCATAATGAGATGAAAGATGAGTCTGAACATATAATAGCTAATTTAGCAGACATTGAGGACCGCACACATTGCAATAATATCAAGTTCCAGGGTATGGTAGAGAGCATGCCATCACCAGAACTGTCTATGTATATTCAGAAGCTTTTCTTTGGCACTTCTCCCAGATCTCTCTTCCCATGATATGATTATTTATAGGGAACGGAGAGTGTTGAAACCTAAGTACTTGGCAGATAATATACTCCGAGATACTCTTGCCAGAATTCACTTTTTCCACATTAAAGAAGCAGTCATGGAGGCAGCTCGCAAACAAAAAATGCTACCAGAACCATTCCAGACGCTCAAGCTTTTCACCGATTTTATTGGCAACAAGTTTATATCAGTGAAGGGCACTCACCCCGACCAACACTGCACTTTGCAATGATAACATTCTGTACCATTGGGGATAACCCGGTAAAGATTTTACTTGCACAAAACGAAACACAATACAGTATGTCAATAGATCTCTGGAAGAAGGCGAGCAACTGCTAACCACCTTGAATATCAAGCTAGAGACTTCTGGGAAAACACCAACCCTTCTGATGCTTCCTATGAAGAAGGATTGGAAATAGTTTTCTCCTAAAGGGAAAAATGTTTACGATGCACTGAGCTGTAGCTTCTGGATATTACTTCCAAATCCAACCAGCATCTGACTAAAGTCCCTTGGGCCCACCAGAATAAATAATTCTGAGGGCACACCCTCTGTGTATATGTAGCACCCCAAACCTGGAGGTGCAACAAAGTGGTCCGCAAGGGGTCCCTTTAAGATGAGATAAGTGTTTTGTGATGCCAGTTCCAATGAAGCAACAATGGGACAGAGTCCCTTTAAGAAATGGTGTTGGTGGTAGTACCCAGGTGAAGGAATGGTGGTATAGGGTGGCTCCTTCCTGGATACGCTGGAACCTCAGGCGTTGGCTCCGAAACAGACAAAGGGGGTAGTAAAATTGTGGGATGAAGAATAAATTGAGTCCAGATCTTGTGATGAAGTTGAAAAGCAGCTTTACTTTCAATAAACGTTTCTCCAAACGATTTACAGACTTTGTCTTGGTTCCCAGCAGGCTTTAGCATGTAACTATGGCAGGCAAACAAACTCAACTCTGCTACATCTATTGCTTTCTGGCTCTGCTGTACTGACAGGCTGGCAAGATAACTTAGCTTTTGCTGTATGCTGCACTTTTCTTCTGTAGTCTTTCTCTTAAGTTATACCAGGGAACTTTCTTCCTGGCTTTAAGGTTCTGCCTCCATGTCCAGCTGAACTTAGGGTGCTCTGGCTGGCTTGGTTTGGGTACGTCCCGAAGAGATGTGGCACTGCACACGTTCACCTAGCTTGGGGTAAGCTAGGACTGACTTCTAACTAACTGGCCTCCCCCTTTCCTTAGAGAGGGAGTTTAGAATGGAAAGAAGGGTTCCATCCGCTACAAAAGTAGCACTGCCATGTTTGCTGCCACCTTCTGGTGAACCAGGTACATTACATCTGAGCATAACAGTTGCATAGAAATAGCAATGCACATTGTAGTGGACTAAAATAAATGCATAGGATAACACTGTGTTAGCCCATAGAAGACAGTAGCGGGGCACAGAGTGGTAATGGCACTGTGGGTCATTATAGGGGTACCACAATTTTGTATATAGTTTTGCATTACAATGTTATGTTTTATGTGTTTGGCTGTTGTTATCAGTAAGTATGTGGATGGCAAAGGTTGGCAAGGAACAAGGCTAATCACCCTGTTCCTCCCCTCTTGGAAGAAGAAGGTTGGTCTTGCTTCCTGCCAGGAGGGGGAGTTCCTGTCCAGAGACAGAGGGGAGAGGAAGCAAAAGTCAGAGCTCCTGCTTCTGTTACAGAGTCTTAAAAGTGAACACTTATTCTCCAGCCTCAAGTCTTGAGAGGTTTGACAGCAGAGTGAACTGCTATAACCAGCATATCCAGACACTGCTGCAAGATGAGGGACTAAAGCAAAGACACCCATCACCAAGAATGTTACTAGTCTAGTAGCACCTAAGTGCTACATTCCCGCCAACCATCCTGCCTCCATAATACTTGTGTGCCAGAGAGGTTTTGCACTTGAAATCTTCTGCACCAGAGGACCCTCTGGTACTTTGGTGGGCCAGTCCAGTATAGAATTCAGTAGAATTTTACCCCATTTCTTTGATGACAGCCTAGAACTGTACATTTCTATTCAGCATTTTATCTGTTCAAAATACGGTTTTGTGCATTGGTTATTCTTGTATTCTTTCCATGTCTTGGTCGTTAAGATTGCATATTTTCTTACTTGGCCTAATAGTGATTACATTTATGTCAATTAATGTGAAGGGTCTCAACTGTCCCCAGAAAAGAACATCTATGTGGCGAGAGGGTACGTCTCCGTGCCCACAAGAAACCTATATAGTTAGCAAAGATGTAAATAGAATAAGGCATCACTTATGGTGATGATGGTATGTCATTCACATCATGCTAAAAAAACAGAGTGGAGTTTGCTCTTAGAAAGAATGTAGCCTTTAATAAGTTATCTTTCACCCAAACTAAGAAGGGTCGCCTTATAATAGTATGTTAATAACACAGTATCTGAACACCCTGAACCACAACCAGCTCTTCTTTCTGAATAATCTCATGCTGAAACTCACTAAAGGGAAACACGGCAAAGTACTTTTCTGTGGAGATTTTAATATAGAAATTTATTTGTCTTTCTACACATGGGGGCGCTGTCTGATTTCTGGAGAATACAAAATGGCACAGAACGAGATTATATATTTTTCACCTGCACACATAATGCATACCCCCAAATAGACATGTTTGCGTTAGACAGGACTTTGCTGTTTCAAAATCCTCTGGTGTTGAAGTAATAATAGCCGCCTGCAGTATATGTTTAGCATATTTTATCATAAGTGTCACTACCTGAAGTTAATCAGAATGCTAAAGAACAAAACAATTCACAACAGTTCAAACAATAGTCCATAAAACATCATGGACTAAAAACTTACCCTAAACGCATGATTATGTTTGCGATAACCGCTCCGTGTCATCATACCCTTACAGGAAACAATCCTTTTACGCTTCGGCTAGCACATAAAGCTTAAGGGCCCTTTACACGGCCCAAGAATCCGCCAGATATCACTAACAAGCATTCATAGAAACGGTGGTGGTGTAAAGGTGCTGCCGATTCCCTGATGAATGAGCTAAATGTTCGTCCATCAGGTATTAGATCATTCATGCAGACACAAATGTTGTCTGCCGACAGCAGATCTGTGTAAATAATGATTCTGTAAGGGGACAAGCGATAGCATTAGTGGAAGAGATCAGTGCATGGAAATATAGCGGTCTCCTTCACTGACGAGCAAGGAAGGAGCGCTTCCTTCTTGACAATCGCTTGCTGTATCATTCCATCTAAAGGGAACTTTACTTGAGGGGCGTTTTGATAGAAATTGGACATAGGGATAAAAAACTCAGGGAAGGAAAAATAATGAACATCTTGTCTCAGCTTCAAATCCTAGATTGGCTGTACCCCACATTTCATATTTCACAGAATATAATGTCTTTGCGCATTTAGCTATGAAACCTTTTGCGCTATGATTATGAGAAATCTCTCAAAAAACACTAAGGCCAATTACTATTCGCAAAATAAAAAAGCAGGTAAATTGTTAGCTTAACAAGCTGAATCCAGAATCCTCTTCCTGCTCCAACCCATTACAAAATCAAAAATATTAGACCCCCAGGGATATAGCCCAGCAGTTTAAATGATACTATGAGCAACTATATCATTTGCAACATGACTCCCAATTACCTGATGACTATGAAGCTGTCCAGAGAGATTTCCTAGCGCGAAAATGCTTGCCAACTGCCGAGCAATTAACCTCACCTAACTGCCTGATTACTACCCAAGAAGTCACCAACACCATCAAACCACTTCTCACTGGGAGATCCCCGGCCCAGATGGGTTCTCCAACAAAATATCTTCATTCTCTTTTAACCCTTCATTTGCTAGAGGTATGTAATTCTGCTATGTCAGGCCACTTGTTCCCCTTAGAGATGCTCTCTACGCTTATTGTTAGTTTCCCCAAACAAAGGAAACCAGATCCCCCCCACCGAATTTTTGTCCTCTTTGCTAAATGGGGATGTGAAATTATACACCAAGCTATTATCTCTCTAGAAAAATGTGCAGGCCCATGAACACTCCTGTGGTCGCACCCACCAGAGAGACCGGCACATTTTCCTATAGTGTTCAAGCACGACCAACACTGCTGGATTGCAGGGTGATGGAAAAATGAATCCAGCCAGCAAAGGAGGCAATATGGACAATCACAATACATGTAAATGGCTTGGAATAACTTTGAGACACATTTATTTCAACCGGCGTTTTAGAAGCCGGTATTAATAAAGCCTTAAGCTGGCTGTGGTTCCATCGGAGTTATGCAAGGGTGCCGGACTCTTAATAACTTCGGCAGATCCACCACCGCTTCTAAATGTAAGACAGTTTTCTCACCGTCTTACATTTAGACCTTTTTATACACCTGAAACAGGCATAGAAAATGGTAAATGAGACCGGCCTGTCCCTGCCCACTTTTTTAGACTTGGTGTGAGCGTGGAAAACCTAGCCACTGTGCTGTAATCTGCACCTGAAATACACCTAATATAGGCATATTTCAGCTTCACAAATTACCCCCTTTGTCTACATGATAAATACCATTTGCTAAAGCGAGACAACCCCTTTAATTAAAGTCTCCTTCTGCGCAGGTGTTTGTAAATGGGATCCTATCAAATAGTTTTGACATATACAATGGGATGAGAAAAGGATGTCCTTTATTCCCTCTAATCTTTGTACTATCGAAAGAACCCTTGCCTGGGGGACTTCAGCGTGGTCCTAGAATCAATGCCATTTTGGTGGTGGATCGTAAGGATATCATCTCTTTATATCCAGGTGCTATAATGCTTACTTTAACAAATCCTATGACCTCACTGCAGCCCGCAGTAGATTTTATACAACAATATGGATATAAACGAGGATAAATTTGAAGTACTGCCTATACATATCACGTCCGCCTGTCTGGACTCCCTCAAGGCCATCAATAATTATGACTGGCAGGATATAGGGATTCCATATTTGGGTGTAATGCTCACCTTCCCCTGTTTCCTTGCTTTATAAATATAATTATGACACCTATTACATACTGTTGAGCATGACCTCTTAGAATATAATAAACCCGAGATCTCATGGGGAGGTAGGCTCTATATAAGATTCTGTATATTTTGTGCACCCTTCCAATTCCTTTACCAGCAAGCTTATAAGTGCTTATGAATGTTTTCAGCGAGGGAACCCAGTGGAACATTGCAGTTCTGGGGTTCAGGGTTGTGATGAATTGATAGTGATGAACTGTAAGGTGTAAGGCAGGGTCCCATACAGCGGTGTTGGAGGCAATGATGAGGCAGTTTTGCAGTAGAACAGTTCTTTACTGAAGTATGAAGTTCAGGCACATCAATTTCTACACAAAATGCTAATTCCACAGATTTCACAGGTTACACGGCAGCATAAATGGTTAGTAAGCAAAGATGTCTCTTTAAAGCAACTTTCGTCACACTGCAGAAATAGGGGAGCAATGCTTTCTTTTGTACTATGTAACCAATGTAAGACTATGCTCTGCACCTTTTGTACAGGTTGCCATACTCACAGTTAAAGTTACTGCAGGTTTACTCAGCAGGATGCAATATGGTGGGAATATCTGCAATCTACCTTGTTTAAGCTTGTCTAGGGCCGGAAGCCTCTACACTTACTTAGCTTATCTCCACAGGGCTTTTATTCGCACCTCTCCTTAACACTAGAATGCTTTTCAAGTATATAATGTTATTTTCTTTTGCTTTGCTCTGGCTGGTGATTGATCCAGGGCTGGCTTTACTCTCAGCTTACCTTCTGATCTACTTACTCCTCTGTCTAGACTTTGACTGTAGACTGCTTCACTTCAACTCCTTCTTCCCATAGGAAGAGGAAACAGCCCTATCCAGTGGTGGATATAGATATAGGCTATTAACACAATGTGCATCAAAGTACAGGAATGCATAAAAAGTGCATTTTTTAACCCATTGCAGTGTCCTGCTGCCGTGCAGTAGGACACTGTAATAACACCTTCCCCATGTACAAATTACATTTCTGTGTACTAGTTACATGTTTTACTGAAGTTTTTTCCCCACAAAATTGTATATCAATCTGCTTAGCATCTCCTGCCTACAAATAGCGATGCAGTTTGTGATGAAAGGTTGTCTTGAAAGCTTATCCATCATTCCTATCCTAGGAGGGGGATGCAGCTGCAGATACTTGGTACACTGCATATCTTGCTGTATAGCTCTAATCAGATTGTAAGTATGGTCAGTCTGGACAAACATCAGATCAAATTGGATTTTAGACGTCACTCAGATACTGCAGCAGCTAAATCAGGCACTTGTACAACAAGACGAACATAAAACTTATTTACCCAAATGGACCAGTATCTCCAAATCACTTTAGTAGCTAATGGATCCCAAATGGGATAGCTTCATTCATTAGAGACATTAGTGCTTAGAGTCTCTCAAACAACAATGCTAAATGTCGCTCATATTGGTTTATATGTGAACATAGAGTGAATCGTAATTGGATAATACTACCGAAACTGCAGCTAAAGCCTGATGTACTGGATGGCAGTGCAAATATCTGACTGATATCGAGGGATACATTACATAACAAGGAGAGAGTAATCTAAACCACTGATGCGTTACCCAAGTTACAATGAGTCCCTTCACAGGAAACAATTGACCATAAGATGGTCTTACAATAAAATGTCAGGAGCTATCTTCAGGCCAGGACCCTAGGTTGTACGGTTTTGATGTTTAGTGGGGTTGTCCAGAATTTTAATATTGATGACCTATACTCAGGTAGGCCCTTAATATCATATCAGCAATGGTCCGACACCACGCACCCCTCTTCTTATCAGATTTTACCTTGCAGCTTCAGTAATGGAAGCCATTCACCTTCAGGACAGAGATACAAGGTAACAGCTCATAAGTAGGGGTGAGGCGTCTAGAGCTATCCTTAGGAGAGGCCATCAATATCAAAATCCTGAACAACCCATTTAAAGGAGCTGAAATCACAGAGCTATTTATCAATTTTAAGTACTCCCCATCCATTCCTCCTCTATTCTTCTTTCCTTTACCATATCAATTCTAAGAAAATGTTATATATTGCCCTACAAATTATCAGATGCTTTACCATTGTTCTCACCCTCTTGTATGTCTTCAGAGTCTATCTATGCATCTGCAGTACGAAGAAGACTTCTCTCCATAGAGGTTAACCCTGGGAAATCCACTATACATGGACTGAAGCCAGACCGAGTCCCTTTACCAGGGATATCACTAGAGTGGTGCACCTACTTGAAGGATCATCAAGAAATATTTGCTGGCCTGCTCTTAATACTACACAGCTCTGAAGTACCATTGCTATACAAGGCAGTTTTATCTCTGCTTAACTCATTTGGGATTCTCATTTTGTTACACACAGTCAAATGCAGTCTTTTAACCTGACCCTTTACAATGGCTTCATATGCCACTCAAGAGTGGTGATAGATACAATTTCCAAACTTTCTGTGAAAGTCTTAAAACATACCTAAAATCACAGGTAACATTTCAGAATGCGTTGCTGTGTGTATACATGAGTGATATCACTATATCTGGTCATTGTATGACTGATATCTGGCATTGTTTAGCCATTTCCTCCTCTACATGCTTCATCTATAATTCTCAGTTGTCCCTGAGGTGGTTGCTGGAGACTAGCTGCCCATCATTTCTCTTCATAGAGTACACATAGAGACAGAAGGTTCTGCTCTCTAACTCTCACTCCGGAGCACCATATAGCACATTATATAGAAGTACTGAGGGGAAGAGATTTTAATAAAGCAGCTGGGGTGAGATAAGAGGCTTAGTATTAGCTGCTGAATCATTCCTATGATGTGTTGTCTCTATACACTTCCCTCCCCTCTCTATCAACTTCTAAGGGATTATACCATATGATCCCTCAGTGAGCAGGCAGCCCGTCTTGGTCTCACAAGATGGATTTCTCATACATTTTAGAGAGAGTTATTTTAGAAGAGTATGTGTGTTGGGAGGGGGATCATTTTACTCTGATAAGATAGATTACAAAGTTTCTCATGTTCGCCTGTAATATTGATTTAGGAAAAGTTGTCAAATCCGACTGTGGCGAAATATTCATTGTTACTATTAATTGTAATGACTGTCTGTTAATTGTGTTCTGTCACTTTAAGGCCGGAATCACACAACGTTTTTTTAGGCAATTGTTCATGCCAAATGCAGAAGTATGTCCAGCAGGAAAGAGAAGTACAGTATACATTTTTTCCTATATATTTCCAATTTCTTCTGAATCCACTCCTGGCTTTAGCTCAAAAACTGCATCAAAAATGGGCAAAAAAAATGACATTTCTTGCATTTGGTCCACGAAAAAACCCTGCTGATTCACATACTTTCCTGGGTTCTCTTTCTCCCAATCAGACGCTAGCACTGCTTCCATATGCACTATGGTAGAAGAGATATCTTTAACAAAAACCCTTTATTACACATGAGTACATGCCATAAATATATTTATGAATCATATGTAGAAAATAATGACATACAGTCACATACAGGAACAGAAGTACAACTGTAAGAGCTTGAACAGGAATAAAAAAAATACTTCATGTAAAAATCACACTCTGCTTTCCATCTCTCCATAGTATCAGGTGGGAAGGTCCCTCGTCTCCACTATTTTCTCATAAACACTTTAAGAGAAATGTATTGCAGGAAGTCCGTCGTGGGCAGTCACACAGCTTTCCGATACGGGCTCCTTTCCTGACAGCGCACTGTTCTCCTGCATCACACTGCAATAGTAACATACACATCGGCTTCCTTATAAGATTGCAATACCACAGTAAAATAACATACAAATGTAGCAGAGCCCAGTTTGGTGTTTGCAACAACTCACATAAGCACATGTCCCAATTAAATAAAATGCATATTCAGCTCTGCTATGTCTGTATAATGTATGTTGTATTTGTCTATAACAACATGCATTATTAATATTATTTAATACGTTGTGTTGTGAGCAAATTTTTTTTATACAGTTTTTTGCAAATACAGTCCGTCTACACATCATCATCTACATACAGGACAGAAATCTCTTTTGTTCAAGGGGTTATATAGAATTTGTATAACACAGGTATTTGATCTGTGAAAGTTTGGCTGCCAGTATTTTCAATTATCCTAAAAATGGGCATCCACTGCATGGACACTGTGCAGCCACTTTTTCATTTATGGGGTCATCAGGTGTAGGTAGCCATTTTTTCAATGCTCTTATGCTTTATTCACACGTCAGTGTTTTGGTCTGTGATTTCCATCAGTGATTGTGACCCAAAACCAGGACTGGAGCCTCCACAGACATACGGTATAAGGGAAAGATCTGCACCTGTTCTGTGTAGAGCCGCACCTGGTTTTGGCTCAAAATCACTGATGGAAATCACTGACCAAACACTGACGTGTGAATGAGGCATAATAGAGGTCTTGTTCAGAATGTTTTTCTGTCAGCCAAATTACCCTTCACCTAGAGAGGCTCTTACCCTGAAGCACTAGGCACATCTGTGTCTCAGACAAATGGCCCATTGATTTCAATATGTGCATGTGCGCATGGAAACTGGACATTAGCCACTAGGTTTCCCTGAAAGCTGCAGATGTGGCACAACTGAGCTTGGTCATGTAGTGGAGTTTGTCATCTGGCACGATGTAGCACAGTACCATAATGAGACCGTTTAATAACATATTCAGCTCTTCTCATGTGTAAGGCACATTAAGGCGAAGCTGTCCATAGACAATAGATGATTATCTGATTAAATGAATTTTTCAATCTGTCTGGCATTTTTTTCATATTTACTTGTCCTACTCAGAACAGACGTAACTCCAGATCATTGAAAAATAGGGCTGAACTCTAAATGTACAGCCAGAGGTTTTTTTTTATCTATTGTAGTACAAATTGTCCGGACCCTCACAAAATACATCCCCACAATTTGTTATGATAGTGTTTGCCATTTATACCCAGTTATCATAGTGATCCCAGTTATCACCAGTCTTCATAGTGGTCCCAGTTATTACAGCGATCACAGTTATGACCAGTTATTATAGTGATCCCAGTTATCACCAGTATCATAGTGAACCCAGTTATGACCAGTTATCCTAGTGGTCCCAGTTATCACAGTAATGATCCCAGTTATCACCAGTTATCACAGTGATGATCCCAGTTATTACAGTGATCTGTTATCACCAGTCATTATAGTGATTCCAGTTCAGTCGTCCCAATCATCATATTATTCACATTTATCATAGCGATCCCAGTTATCACCAGTCATCATAGTGATCCTAGTTATTACAGTGATCCCAGTTATCACCAGTCATCATAGTGATCCCCATTATCACTAGTCATCACAGTGATCCCAGTTATCAGCAGTCATTACAGTGATCACAGTTTTCACCAGTTATCATGGTAATCCCAGTTATCACCAGTTATTATAATGATCCCAGTAAAAGAACATGTCATAGTTCACACGGTGGCTCAGTGGTTAGCACTGGTGCCTTGCAGCGCTGGGGTCCTAGGTTTGAATCTGACCAAGGACAACATCTGGAGTTTGTATGTTCTCCCCGATATGTTTTTTTGCTATGAACACTCTGCTTTCCTCCCACACCCCAAAAGTATACAGATGATAGGTTAATCATCCGTCTGTCTGTGTCTGAGACTGAAAAGTTAGTGAGCTCCATTGTGAAGAAGCACATATGTGTCTCCTCTAGGGAACATGTTAACGTTGTTAACTCATTCAGCTGTTAACACAGAAATATAAAGTGACAAAATAATTGCAAGCTAAGGTTGCGGTTTTATCAGGTTTTTTATGTACTAGTAATCGCTGCGGTGTATCTACAATGATCTCGTAAAAGTGTTTTATAATCACTTCTGTTTTCTTCATACGTTGGGCACAGACCACATATTGATTGACATGTGTCTAGTCTTGCCAGCAGCCACAGATGAGCTGTCTCACCATAGTTAGTAATATACTACCGAGACAGAGGGAGTAATACACTCTTTATAGGGGCAAAGTCACCTCCTCAAGTGTAAACTGAGTATTAACCTATACATACAGCACATGTAATACCGTCCTAAACATGCAGGGTATGTATACTGTATGTACGCTGGATACATTGTTTCCTGCACGAAAGAGCATCTAATGAGTCTAAACTGATTAAACATAGAAACAGTTACAACTACAAAGCAAAGTTTCTCAGGTCGGTCTATAGGAAAATATCTATATAGGTCCCCGAGACTGAACAACTTGTGTTCTATGCTTAGGTCTAGGATGTGTGTGTATATATAGTGAGATCATGTAACCCATGCTATATAATCATACTAGTGGATACGTACTAGTCATCATATGATCTATTACATAGACATGCAGGATTGTGTAGCAATAATACAGAATCGAATGCTACAATGATCTGTAAAGTCACATTGATCAGCATGACTGAGGCGGCTATATTCACCACACAACATGAAAGGTCCACTCACCATGGGCACTTGTCCATACTTCTTCTCAAATGAGGGAAGCTTTTTACTTTTGAGTTTTTCTAAGACTTCCTGCAAAGCATCAATCTGAAACACAGAAGCGGAACATCAGTGCAACAAGTGGAGAAACCTCAGAGCTTACTGCCCAATATACTCCTCAAACATGAATAAATATAGCTTCTGCTCCTACGGAAGCCCTTCACGGACCTCTGACAATACTTCAGGTCTAGGCAGACAATCAGAATTAGTATTTACAACTGCATGTGTATGAGATGCTGGGGTCAGTATTCCAGTAAGTCATCCCCCAGCAGTCTAGGACAACAGAGAAGAATGATAATCACATACCAGCTCCTTCTCGTGGATGTTGTTGTCTATGGGGGAGTAGAAGTCCAGAGATCTGCTCTCCAGGTAGTCTGTCTCCTCACAGCTGCTTCTGAGAACCAGGAGGAGGAGGAGTGTGGAGCTGAGCAGTGTGAGCAGGGTCCTGCGGGAGCTCTCCATGGTGCTGAAGTCCAGGATGTGCTAAGGACTGAAGAGAGCGCTATATATAGGGGCAAGCGATCCACCTTTACTGACATCACCAGTCCATGGATAGCTCCACACACAAGCGTCAGGAGTGGGGGGACTAGCTACGGTTTATGGAAAAGACTTTCACAGGTGCCAATACTTAGATAATAAATGGATCGACGATAGAGATAGATAATGGATAGGTATATGAGATAGATAGATGTTAGGTAAATAAAGGATTATTAGATATGTAGATAATTATGTAATAGAATCAGGGGTGCACCTAGCCTTTCTGCTGCCTGAGGCGAAAACTGAACCGGCGCCCACCCCCCAATGCCAATTTCTTAACCTAACCCTTGTGCCACAATAAAAGCCTTTATTGCCCTTCCACTGCCCCCCTCTTGCCCCTACCTGGCCTCATTGGTGATGCACCCCTGAATAGAATGAAAGATAATATATGGGTAAAAGATAAATGATATCTTGCATAGTGTGAAGATAAAAGACAGATAGATACACTGTATGGACAAATATATTGGGCCACACTTCTTAATCATTGAATTCAGGTGTTTCATTCAGTGCCATTGCCACAGGTGTATAAAATCCAGCCTCTAGCCATGCAGTCTGATTTTATGACATTTGTGAAATAATGGGTCATTCTAAAGAACTCTCTGAATTCCAGCATGGTACTGTAATCGGATGCCACCGTTACAACAAGCCAATTCATGAAATTTCTTCCCTCCTAGATATTCTACCTTCACCTATGAGTGGTGTTAGTGCAAAGTAGAAGCATTTAGGAACCTCAGCAACTCAGCCACAAAGTATCAGACCACCAAAAGTTATAGAGCAGGGTTGCCAAGTGCTGAGGCATATATTGGATAAAAGTCACCAATGCTTGCTTGACTGACGACCTCTGGTATTATCAGCACAAAAACTGTGCTTTTGTAGGAAGTTCCTCTTCAGATGCCAGCCACTAAGTAGCTGACCTGTAGTGATGTCTTTTTGTTCAAGATGTTCTTCAGCAGCTGCAAAGTGTGTTTTTTAGTAGTGTTTTCCTGCAAAACAATATAATACTTCAGCTGCTGCAGACCTTCTTTAGAAAAAGGATAAGGGCATTTCATATTACTGAGTATAAAATGAAAAGAAAGCATCCACAGATGTTCTGCAGCAGCTGAGGTATAACAAGGAATAAGTTACCGTAAATTACAAAGAAAACTAGATTATATGGTTATGGGATGACTTCTAATATATTCATTCCTGACTAATCTTAATATGATGAAATCTAGATGATCCTTTCCAATCACATATTTAAGGAGGTCTTTAAGGTTTTATATTTTGAAAAGAGGTTTCTTGCACAAGATCGTCCACAACACAACAAGATGTGCTCTATACGTTGCAGAATGGGCATACGGATGCGAAGACACAGGGATATGATGTCCATATTTTTTTGCAGACCCATAGAAATATGATTGTGTGCATGTAGTCTTAGGGACTAATGTATTTTTTTTCTGTGTCCTTTCTATTTCTTTGCAGCCCGTATGCGAAACCATTCACTTCAATGGGTCCGCAAAAAAACTGTAAATTACTCCGTGCGCATTCCATTTCTGTATGTCCGCATTGCCGTTCCGCAAAAAAAATTGGACAAGAATAGGACATGTTCTATTTTGTGGATAAGGATAGGCATTGTTAAAACGGATCGCAAAAAAAATCAGACGCAATACAGATGTCACATGGACATCATCCATATTTTTTGCAAATCCGTGTTTTGTGGACCGCAAAATGCATACGGTCTTGTGCATGAGCCCTTAGGCTGTGGGGAAAAAGCTGTGCAAAAATGAATTCTAACATGGCATCAATTTTAGCCAATGTTACATGCTTCCGGTGACTTTTTCCTTAAAAAGGAAACATTGAGATAATGAGCGTGGGTCCATGATCTGTTCACACCGTCAAAAAATAGTGTTCTATTATTTTGAGTTGCGGAGGCATGGACAGAAACACCACAGAGGCACTCTGTAGTGCTTCCGTGAGAATCCAATCCGTGCTGCATCTCCCAGATTGCGGGCCCATTGAAGTGAATGGGTCAACATCTGTGATGCGGGGTGCACACGTCCGGTGCCCGTGTATTGCGGACCCGCTGTATGCAGGCCGCAATACAGCCACCGCCGTGTGAATGAGGCCTTATCAGCAGAGATCACAGTCTCTGTAAATTGGGCTTCTGGCCCTTTAACCCCTTAAGGACCCGCGCCATACATGTACGGTGCTGGTGGACGTCACTTAAGGACCAGCGCCGTACATTACGGCGGGCTGATCGGGCGGGTGCAGGAGATGTGCCCGCCCGATCAGTGGCAGGGTCCAGCAGTCACTGATAGCCGGACCCCCGCTGTATGCGCTGGCATCGGTGAAAACACAGATGCCGACGCATTAACCATCGCACTGCCGCAGTCAGCGCTGACCGCGGCACGTGCGATGTATGGGGAGGGAGCTGCCATCGGGTCCCCGTACTGCTGTGACGCTGCTGTGAAAAAAAAGGGAAAAATAGAAGGTTTAAAAATTTTTTTTTCAATTTCAAGTAAAAAAAAAAAAAAAAAAGCGTGCTTTTCCCAAAATAAAGTAAAATAAAATTGTAAAAAATAGGGAAAAAAAGAAAAGTAGACATATTAGCCATCAACGCGTCTGTATCGACCGATTCTATAAAAATATCACATAACCTAACCCCTTAGGTTAACACTGTCAAAAAAATAAAATAAAAACTGCTAAAAAAAACTATTTTTTTGTCATCTAACATCACTAAAAGTACAACACCAAGTGATCAAAAAGGTATTAGATAGTACCAATCTAACAGTCATCTCAACCCGCAAAAAAAGAGACCCTACCTAAGATAATCAAATCAAACACTTAAGGATCCTACCAGGGAAGGGTTCTTTCACTAACATTTAACACCAAAATGCTCACAGGAGCAATTGCAACCTCTTTTATCCCTGGTATAAAAAGTAACTTTTATTGTAACTTTATTAAAATTGTTTACTAGTGAGCACAAAAAACAACTTAAAACCGCTACCTATGTGCTAGATGGGTGGATATACTGCGGCACCGAACAAACACCACGGGTGTGAATTGCCACGTGGTTTGGGCTATTAGTCGCCGCTCGGTTAGGACTGTCAGAGTCGTGATTTACAGTGTTGAGAGGTTTGAAACTAACACCTCTCTCTTTGCTCAATTACTGCTGAGTTCGCAGCAATCGCTCACAAACTCCGATTGCAACGTTAAACCCTCAAGTAGTACAGGTAGCTGTTAAAACCCTAACATTCCATCCCCCAACATGTTTCACCAGCGATGCTGGCGTCCTCAGGGGTTCCGGACAGAATTGAGTGCATGCCGTCTAACACTCCTACTTATAAGGTGGCTTCTAAGACATTCATCCAATGTCATCACATATCAAATGATTGACTAGACTGATCACCAATCTTTGCTAACTATTTTCTTAATCCGAGCCATCAATTGGCTCTTGTCAGTTCTGACGTGATGCGCACCTCTAGGATGCGCTACTACTTCTTTATTATCCCAGACTCACTGGCTCAATGCGCTTGCGCCCAGACTTCTATTCTAGATGCTCTAAAACACATGCGCTTGCGCAAGAACTTAAACTTAGTAGCAAGTAGATAATCGCAAGCGCATTCACAATATTATCTACTTGCTACTAAGTTTAAGTTCTTGCGCAAGTCATATTTGGTATTGTGGTGTCTGTAACAACAGGCTCTATAAAAATACCACATGATCTAACCTGTCAGATGAACAAAAATGGCCTGTTCATTAAGGTGAAAAATGGCAGGGTCCTGAATCGGTTAAGCTCCAACACAGCTCCTTGCAAACACAGCTTTTCCACAATAGACTTCGGGTCATTTAACCTCTTAAGGACACAGGACGTACCGGTGCGTCCTGGTACTTAAGGACACAGGACGTACCGGTACGTCCTGTGTATTTCCGATCACCGCCGCGCGGCGGGCGGTAATCAGAACTGGGTGACTGCTGAAATCAATCAATTGTCAATTCAGACCTGCGATTTGCGGCTTTTCCGGGTGATAGGGCGGCGAGTGCGGTGGCTATCGGGTCCCCACTGCTGTAATGGGATCCCGATAGCAGGGAAGGCAGCCCGATGCCTTTTTTAGCATCGGGGCTGCCTTCCGGTGAAGAGCGTGTGAGATCCAGCCCCCTGGATCTCACAGGCAGGAAGCTGTATGAGTAATACACACTTCGCGTGTTCCCAGGGCGCGCAAATAACGCGCGCTTCTGCCGCAAAGTGGCTGTTTTATGGAAGCGCGCGTCATATAGAATATGGGTTTGATCGCGCGTGCTGCCGCGCCATAGTCACGGCAGCCGACACGATCGTGTAGGGCGTTTTACAGCGCGGTAATGTCCGTGAAGTTTCTAGAATGGGGTCATTTTTGGGTGGTTTCTAATATGTAAGCCACACAAAGTGACTTCAGATCTGAACTGTTCCTTAAAAAGTGGGATTTTGAAAATTTTAGAAAAATTTAAGATTTGCTTCTAAATGTCTAAGCCTTGTAACATCCCCCAAAAATAAAATGTCATTCCCAAAATGATCCAAAGATGAAGTAGACATATGGAGAATGTAAAGTAATAACTATTTTTGTAGGTATTACTATGTATTATAGAAGTAGAGAAATTGAAATTTGCTAATTTTTGGTAAATTTGGTATTTTTAGATAAATAAAAATGAATTTTTTTTACTCCATTTTACCAGTGTCATGAAGTACATTATGTGACGAAAGAACAATCTCAGGATGGCTTGGATAAGTCAAAGTGTTTTAAAGTTATAACTAAATAAAGTGACACTGGTCAGATTTAAAAAAAAGGGCCTGGTCCTTAAGGTGAAATATGGCCGTGTCCTTAAAGGGAACCTGTCACCAGGAAATTCACTGATGAACCAGGCATGCTTCCTTGTAGGGCTCACTCTGCTGAATATAATGATACCTTTTACTTGGTGATCTGGTGCTTTATTGTGGAGAAAAAGTACTTTTAATCCATATGCTAATGAGCTGATTTGAGTCCAGTGTTTTTTCTATTCAGAGCTGTAGCCCCTCCCCTATAACTTCTTCAGTTGCAAAAGGGGCGTGGTTTATTACATCATTCATTCATTCATGTTAATAATTAGAGGGAAAATGAATAACAGGGAATGCTTAGGTAAAAAAGGGGAGAAATATACTATTGAAGTTAGTAATTATAATAAGGGCTAGTTTGTTCATGGGGTGATAAACACATGATGGCTGATAAGGGACATGCCGCTGTGGGTATGGCAGTTAGGCTTTAAAGTGAAAGGCAGCAAGCCTTGTATTGGCTATAATGCAGGTCATTTTTTTTAAACCACGCCCCTTTTACAACTGAAGACGTGAATAGGGGAGTGGCTACAGCTCTGAATAGAAAAAATGCTGGACTCATATTAACTACTGGACTCATATCAGCTCATTAGCATATGGATTAAAAGTACTATTTCTCGACAATAAAGCAACAGATCACCAAGTGAAAGGTATAATTATATTCAGCAGGGTGAGCCCCACAAGGCAGCATGCCTGGTTTATCAGTGAATTTCCTGGTGACAGGTTCTCTTTAAGGGGTTAAGCTCTGCAGCACCCAGCTTTACATGCCATTTTCATGCCAAAGCATACCTCCACCATATGTGACAACTCTGAGTCACTTGGCTCTCTAGCATCGCTGTCTCTCAGCTTAGACAGTTGGCACAAATCAAGAAGCCACTCCAACACTGCAGATTTGGGTGCAAACTGGC
This sequence comes from Bufotes viridis, assembly GCA_033119425.1. Classification (NCBI taxonomy): domain Eukaryota; kingdom Metazoa; phylum Chordata; class Amphibia; order Anura; family Bufonidae; genus Bufotes; species Bufotes viridis. Next base: position 80,053,097 of record CM065589.1, read on the forward strand.
CACGACCAGCTTTATTGTCACTTCTACAGGCATCAAAACATAACCCCATAAACAGAAATCCTCGGCCGTCTGGCCACTGACTACACAGTAGTTTTTCCTCTCTATCGGATCTGGGACTACCACCCAGCTCCCCAAAACACAGCTCAGTGCTTACCCCACACAGGGTTAGAGGGTCCTGGCTCCCACAGGCCTTGACACAGCCTGCTCCTTCCCGTGATTGAGAAGAACGGACCACCTTTACCTGAGCTCCTCAGCTGGCTGCTAATTACCTCTCATTAACAGCCTAGCTGCTGCAGACAGAGAGAAAACACTATTTTCCCAGCCTTACTTGTTCTCACTCAGCTTTCTCTGGGTGACATACACCATTTTAATGGCCCACTGGCAGCTCCACTGCCACATCCCTTTAGTTCCTGCTTGTCTCCAGTCTCCAGCATTGCAAGTGTTTCTGCTCTAAGCTGCTACTCCTTTTCAGTTGCAAAACCAAACAAGGGCTCAACTTATTTCTAACAGTAGATAAGAGAAAAACTCTCCTACTAATAAATCATGTATTGCTCAAATGAGGATAAGCCTGCGGCAGCAACACAATACAAAGACCTATACAAAAACTGCCAGACCGCTTAGAATCAATGTTAATTTTATTGATAAGTAAATAAATTCATTATTTAAAAACAAGTGCAGGTAAAAGGCGACATCAACCAGAGCAGAACACAATGGAAACAGTTCATATTCGTCCACAGAGAAGAAATCCAGATAAAGTGCATGTGCAATAAAGGACAATAAGTAAATATACGCAGGACAAGAATCAGTTACCCATAATGTGTCTCCTCTGGGATGGCGCCAACCCCAAAGCGTGTTTCGGCAGACCTTCGTTTCCCCTAACTCCTCATTACACGGGGAGAGAGGAAAAAGCTGCTACCAGACCCCTCTGCCAGGAACTTATCTCCTGGGAGAACAAAAGGATTCTGCAAAAAATGCTGGAAATCGGCCAGACACAAACTACAGCATGGAGCACTTTGTGTCCAGCCGATTCTCAGCATTTTTGCCGGAATGCGGACAGATCTCCGCCAGACCCCATTATATTTATAATATCAGTTCTCTGCCATAACAAGCTGTGAAAGTCGCCTTAGCAAAGCATTCATTTTTCTCCTGCTTTCAGCTTTTGGTACAACAGGTACCAGTTTCAGCAATATCAGCTGTCAAGCTTCTAACTTGTCTGTTACCTGGCCCTTGTCCTCCTTCTATCATGGAGCAAGGCGGCCCCCCATCATCATCCTTCTCACTGTGCAGAGATTGAATCTGTCCTTGTAGCATATGAGACATGATCTGCCATCAGTGACCAAATGTCTATTTGTCCTTTGGTTCATAATTCACATTTCTGGTTCTGTATCATTAGTAACTGGACTGCAAGACCAACCCTAACTGCACTAACACATTTGAACAAATAGGTTTTTATATTTTAAATGTTCAATTTGTTTTTGACCAGCATTGATTTAGAATGAGCACAATTGGGAAACCTGAATGTAAACGAGATCATTAGGACTAGACTGACATGCCAATGTAACACTAGTTAATAACTGATCCCCGAGAGACTGAACCCATGAGATACAATAATCATTATAGGAAAAAATACAAGATAACAGACGGGGTCATGTTGATGAACACTGGTGTAAATACATTGGAAAAAAAATTGTGCTTAGACTGGGCGCCATATCTATCAAGTCAGTATTGTACAGAGCAGTAATTGTTTGAAAATTCTTCCACTTTTCAGGCTTCTTCTAAGATTTGATGTGGGGGCTTATGATTTCTGTGTTCCTAATGGTTCAGCCAGCCACATACATGTAACAACCAATGCTTTACTGATAATTTCACCCTGACTGAGAATTTAAACTATTGAAACTTACTGCCATCTGACCTTCATCGTGTCCTCTGACTCACGTCAACCAAACCTGCTTGTTCCTTTGGTGCTAACAACCCCCAATCAGATATTATCCTGTAGTAAAATCTTAATCTCTACACCATAGACTGGTTTGCTGTTGGGTTGAGGTCAGAGCTTTGGGCAGGTCACTAAAGTCCCTCCACAAAAAACTTGTTAAACCATAACTCAATGGACCTTGTTTTGTGCACAGGACCACAGTGATGCTGGAAAAGTAAAGGGCCTTCCCCAAAGTGTCTAAAATGTCCTTGTTTGTTGTAGTTAAATTTCATTGGAAATACTCACAACCAAGAAAAATATGATCATACAAATATCCCTCATTCCCTGGGTTTTACAGTAGGCACTATGCATTGGAATAGATAACATTATCCAAAAATTCCTCCAACCCAGATTTGATAGACTGCCACGGTGAGGTTCTTTACACTACTCCAGTCAATACTTGGTATTGTACATGGTGGTATTAGGCTTGTGGAATCCAATTTCATGAAGCATCCTGTACACAGTTCTTGTGCTGTTGTAATTTCTAGAGGCAGTTTGAATCTCAGTAGTGAATGATTATTAAGAGAATAGGCAATATTTAAGTACCACATTCTTCAGCATTTGATGGTCTTGCTTTGTGAGTTTTCATGGTCTATTATTGTATTGTACTAATTTTTTTCCCCACAATATTTTTATTGTGGAATTTTGTAATATAACACATAACATCATATGTGTGTCCGCAGCCACTAGATGTAAAACTTGAGTATACAGGAAGCATGGAAGTGGACGCAGCCACTCCTAAAAACGTGTAGTACAATAAGACAGTAGCATCCACACGGTATTGCCTACGTAGAACTATCTATAAGAAGACATTATCAGAAGGAGCACAAGAAAAGAAATACAAAATAAATAAATAAAGAATGAATCCAGCCGACCAAGACCCAAGGTTCTAATAAAACATTATCATCCATAACCTGGATGATCAGGAGAATGTCACCAACAAGTATACTATTAGGTTAGAACAAGTAATACCAAGTTAAGATGGGATGGGAAATTTTGCAAGCCAAGAAGACCAAGAGAATTGAAAGTGGGGTAACCTATTCGTCCTTCTCGCCCATAATTGCTCATAAATGGCATGAGTGGAAATTTTGTAGCTTGAAAGGTAAATCTAATTGCCCCCTGCCACTGAGTGGCGGTATAAGAGGCCTTTAGATCCTTCTCCCAATTAAGAAAGTGTACTTTTTTTTTGTCAGAAGTACATCACCTGTCGCTATTTTGTAAATCGCGCTTGTAGGGGTCTGGGAGATGCCCTGTGGGTTCAATATAAAGTTACGGAGGGCCGTAGGAAGTTTAACCGCTTCCCGACCGCCAAACGCAGGATTGCGTCCTGGCGGTGGTCGGTTTGTTCCTCCTGGACGCGCGGGCGCGCCATCTCGCGAGATGCGCGATTTCCTGTGAACGCGCACACGCATTTTGCGGATCCGCACATTGCCAGAATTATATAGAAAATGCCTTTTCTTGTCCGCAATTGCGGACAAGAATAGGACATGTTCTATCTTTTGCGGAGCTGCGGCGAGATATTTGGGTCCCGAAACCCGAAAGTTTGCGGCCGCAGCTCCGCAAATGCTGATGCGGCGAGCACATAGTGTGCTCTCCGCAAATGCTGATGCGGGGCGAGCACATAGTGTGCTCTCCGCATCACCGCCGGCCCCATTCACACTGAATGGGTCCGCATCTATTCCGCAGAATTGCGGAATAGATGCAGACATTTTTTTTGTTGCACATTTTGTTTTTTTGCGGACATTTTTTTTGTTGCACATTTTTTGGCAGAGATTTTTTCATCCACATTGATCGATGCGAATCAGGAAATCTGTGCCGTTCATTTTATTTTTTTTCAGCCCAGAGGCTGATCGGAAAAAAAAATATCTCATTTCCCGTATGCTCAATAGAAGGAGAATCGCAGAAATTCCTAATGCTGGCCATACGTGTAATGACTGCGGAGACTCTCAAATGCCAGGGCAGTACAAACACCTCACATGTGACCCCATTTTAAAAAGAAGACACCCCAAGGTATTCCGTGCTGGGTATGGTGAGTTTATGTAAAATTTTATTTTTTGTCACTAGTTAGTGGAAATTTGAGACTTTGTAAAAAAAAAAATATATATATATATCAATTTCCGCTAACTTTTGCCAAAAAAAAAAAATTCTGTGAACTTGCCATGCCCCTCACGGAATACCTTGGGGTGTCTTCTTTCCACAATGGGGTCACATGTGGGGTATTTATACTCCCCTGGCATTTTAGGGGCCCTAAAGCGTGAGAATCCATATGCGTAAAAATGCCCTGTGAAATCCTAAAGGTACTCATTGGAATTTGGGCCCCTTTGTGCATTTGGCTGCAAAAAGTGGCACACATGTGGTATGCCGTACTCAGGAGAAGTAGGGCAATGAGTTTTGGGGTGTATTTTTATATATACCCATACTTTGTGTGAGAAATATCGCTGTAAACGACAACTTTTTAATTTTTTTATACAAAGTTGTCAGTTTACAGAGATATTTCTCTCACCCAACATGGGTATATGTAAAAATACACCCTAAAACACATTGCCCTACTTCTACTGAGTACGGCGATACCACATGAGTGACACTTTTTTGCAGCCTAGGTGCGCAAAGGGGCCCAAATTCCAACGAGTACCTTTAGGTTTTACAGGGTTGCTCACAATTTAGCCCCGCCCAAAATGCCAGAACAGTAAACACACCCCACAAATGACCCCATTTCGGAAAGTAGACACCCCAAGGTATTCACTGAGGGGCATAGTGAGTCCGTGGGAAATTTTTTTTTTTTTTGCCAGAAGTTAGCAGAAATGGAAACTTTATTATTTTTATTTTTTTCCTCAGAAAGTGTCATTTTCTTAACTTGTGGAAAAAAAGAAATCATATGTAATTTTTTTGCAAAAATTTCGGTCATTTTTGATTAATAGCAAAAAAAGTAAAAATGTCAGCAGCAATGAAATACCACCAAATGAAAGCTCTATTAGTGAGAAGAAAAGGAGGTAAAATTCATTTGGGTGGTAAGTTGTATGACGGAGCAATAAACGGTGAAAGTAGTGTAGTGCAGAATTGTAAAAAGTGGCCTGGTCATTAAGGGTGTTTAAGCTAGGGGGGCTGAGGTGGTTAATAACCCTTCTTGGCCAGTTATTAAAAAAATGGGTTATCCTGGTGTTATTATAATGAAAGGACTGTGGAATCCCATGGGAGGCTTGAAGAGAATGATACCAATGCCTCATCTTTATAGAAATCATTTAACAAGCACATCCCTCTTTGTCGCCACCCTCTCACATCAAGATCTAGAATATAATATTGTAAGATTTCTAAAGTTGGACTGATACGTTGAAGTAGCCGTTTCCATATTTAAACAGACACTTTCAAAATCAGAGCTGTTGGAGGTGGGACCTTAGGATCTAAAGCATGTACTATAAGCAAGGAATACAGCGATCTTCCCTTGTTAAGATCTGTCTCAATTTTCGACCAACTAGGTGAATCACCGTGTCTACACCAGTATTTCAGTTGTTTATAAACAAAGGCTTCCTAGTATCCCTGCAAATTCGGGACCCCCTTGCCCCCATGAGATCTGTGATTGTAGAGTATAGAAGCTGCTAGTCTGTGAGACCCGTTTTTCCATATAAATGAAAGCATTTGAGACTTAAGTTTCGCCAGGATCCTGGCCAGCAGGGGAATAGGAAGAGTGCAAAACAAATATATGATTTTTGGGAGGACCATCATCTTGCATGTGACTATGCGTCCCAACCAGGTTAGATTCAATTTGGCATATCGGCAGTGGCGTACACACAATCCATGGGGCCCCGGTGCGAAACTGATCCATGGGGCCCCCTCCCCGTCACCCCCTCCCCCTAATTTCTGAGAGCGCTGCTAATGGCCATTTCAGCCCCAGTTTACTACTAAAATTATTTTGGCTAAATAAAGTATATTACAAAAATGTAACCTATTACTTGCCATTTCCGTGCGGCTAATCCGCTGCGTGAAAGAGTGCCAAGCCCCGCTCCAGACAGCAGAGAACAGAGCACTAACAGGATTGATAATGCTCCGTGCCTCTCTGTGATCTTTTAACTACAAAATCACAGTGACAACTTTATCTCACTGTGATTTTGTTGCAAAAAGATCACAGAGAGGCATGGAGCATTATCAATCCTGTTAGTGCTCCGTGTCTCTGCTGTTCGGAGCGGGGCTTGGCACTCATTCACACAGCAGTTTACCCGTACAGGATGTTAAAGAGCCCTAACCCCAATGCATGGCTACACTCACCCAGTCCTAACTAATAAAATCTGGTCCTACCTCATCCAGAGTGTCGCTGGTGTCGGCGTGATGTCCGCTGGATCCAGAACAAGGTCCCTGTGGTAAGAAAAAAAGAATAATTACATAAGGAACGGATGGCGACTGACCCTGTGAAATCCCCAGCAGGGGGCGCTGTGCTGGCCTTTAAGACCGAGCCATGCCAATATATAGCAGGGTAATCTAGTGCTACCACACAGTACTAATGCCCACCTTGAGGCCCCTCACAGTACTAATGCCCACCTTTGTTCCTGTAACAGTAGGTATACTAAGATATGTGCCCCCTCACAGTAGTTATGCCCAGTTATGTGTCCCCTCACAGTAGTAATGCCAAATATGTGCCCCCTCACAGTAGTAATGACCAGAATATGTGTCCCCTCACAGTAATATGCCCAGATATGTGCCCCCTCACAGTAGAATTGCCAAATATGTGCCCCCCCACAGTAGTAATGCCGAATATGTGCCCCCTCACAGTAGTAATGACCAGAATATGTGCCCCTTCACAGTATTTATGCCCAGTTATGTGCCCCCCCAAAGTAGATATGCCCAGATATGTGCCCCCTCAGAGTGGTTATGCCAGATTATGTGCCCTTTCAAAATATTTATGCCCAGATATGTGCCCCCTCACAGTAGTTATGCCACATTATGTGCCCCTTAAAAATATTTATGCCCAGATATGTGCCCCCTCACAGTAGTTATGCCACATTATGTGTCCCTCAGATTAGATATGCCCACATATGTGCCCCCTCACAGTAGTTATGCTTTCATATGTGCCCCCTCAATACTCATAGTTATGCCTTCATATGTGCCCCCCCTCACAGTAATGCCTGATTAGGTGCCCCCCTCAAATTAGTTATGCCCCCCCTCTTGCCCTTTGCCCCCAGTCTGCAGCCTTAGAAAAAAAAAAAAACATACTTACCTTCTTCCCTGATGACAGGCTCCCTCCTCACTCATCTCGGTGCTGGCTGGGTCTTCAGATCTCCTCCCACAACCAGCAGCGCGATCTGGGGCCAGCAGGGGGAGCTCCTGAGCTGTGAAGAGCAGTGAAGCAGGGATGAAAGAGGTTTCTCTGCTTCACTACGGAAAAGAAATGCCGACCAGCCGGGTGTGTGAGTGCGCGCACCCCCCCACCCCCCCCCCCTCCACATTATACATGTAATGGAGCGCTCTGTACTTTGTGCTGGGTCCCATCAGAGCGCTCCATTACATGTTAGTACAACATGATTTAGGGTAGCTTGCTGGCCTGGGAGGTGGGTCCACAGGCGGCCGGGCCCCCTGGAGTGCCGGGCTCGGTCGCAACTGCGACCCCTGTATGTACGCCACTGCATATCGGTCTAGATCACTTTGAAGAGATTTGTACAGAATATCATAAATATACGCCACTAGTCCTGAGAAAGAAAAGCACAGTTGGATGCCTAGATATGTAATTGATGAGTCTGTTCATTGAAAGGGAAATTCACTTTCTAAAAGTGGGAGTAAGGAGGGCGGCACTTTGACTGCTAATATTTGGGATTTAGATTCATTGATCTTGTAGTATGAAACATCCCCAAATTCTCTAATAATTTGTGAGGTGGTCCGCAGGGAAGGTAGGGAGTCTGATAGGGACAAGATCACATAATCCGTGAATAACCCTATTTTATGTTGCCTATTACCCGCAGGAATACCTCTCACAGTCTCTGCCATCCTTAATAATTCGGCAAAAGGCTCCATTATAATTGTGAAAAGAAACGGGGATAACGGACACCCCTGGCGGGTGCCATTTGTGATGGAGAACGGAGAAGAAAGGGAGCCATTTGCAAGTACTCTGGCTGTGGGCTTTGAGTATAGAGCCAGAATTGCATTTTTAATGACACCTCTAAAGCCAAATTTATCCAGTACTGCCGAGGCATAGCCCCAGTGAATGCGGTCGAGCGCCTTCTCTGCATCTAAGGTGAGAAGCAGAGAAGGCATCCCCATCCCCCCGGCTTTTTGTAACAAACCCAAAATCCGCCTAGTCCCATTTGGGGCCTCTCTACCTTTTGTAAATCCCACTTGATCGCTGTGTATCAGCGTAGGTAAAATTTTCAAAAGCCTTCGGGCTAACAATTTAGCATACCGTTTTTTGTCGCAATTGAGGAGTAAAATAGGACGGAAATTGGCAGGGGAGTCCATTGGTTTGCCCGGTTTCGGAATGGTGACTATCGTAGCCTGCAACATATCCGCCGGAAATTGCTCTCCGGCTAGAACTTGGTTGAACAGTCGTATTAAATGTGGCCGTAATATGGGCGTGAAAAATTGATAATATTCATTAGAGTATCCGTCAGGGCCAGGAGATTTATTTGGTTTCAGAGCTTTAACCGCAGCATCTACTTCATTGACAGAAAACGGGGCATTGAGTTCTGCAATTTGTTTGTCATTTAAATGGGGAGGTTTACTTTATGGAGAAAGGTAGCGATCTTCTCTAAGGTAGGTTGGGGGGTATAGGAGTCTTTCTCAAAATTATATAATTTAGCATAGTATTGGCTAAAAGCGTCTGCTATCTCATTTGGGTGTGTAAGTTTAGTTGCCCCGTCTGGAGCTAACATATAGGGAATAGTAGATTTTTGTGTAAGAGGTTTAAGTTTCCTAGGTTTATAATAAGATTGGTAGTATGCCAACCGCATAGAAGCAATATTCCTATCATAATCCATTTGCAAGAGAGAATGAATTTCATGTCGCGTGGACATTAATGCTCTGTGTAGGGTTAAGGAGGAGTCTGATCTCAGTTGCTCTTCTAATTTGGCCGCCTCCATAAGAAGGGTCGTCAATTTAGCTTCTCGGGCTTTCTTAAATTGCGAACTTTGCTTTATCAGTTCACCCCTCACTGTAGCTTTATGGGCCTGCCAGAGCGTAAATGTACTAGTATCGTCCTTGTCATTCAGGGAAAAGTATTCCTCTATAGCGGCTTTGGTTAGTGGATATTTTGGATGTCGGAGAAGGAAAATATTATTTCTCCAGGATCTTTGGGAATTAAAGGATTGAGATCTGGATATCGTACATGAAATAGGGGCGTGGTCAGACCAAGATGTTGTACCAATGGTCGATTTAGAAATCCTGGGAAGTAGAGGTCTATCTGAGAAAAACAGATCAATGTGGGAGAACGTTCTATGTCTCGCAGAATAAAAACGACATTCCTTCGAGTTTGCATTTAGACAGCGAAAGGTATCATAAAGCTGGTTGTCCCTCAGCCAGCGTCTTAGGACCGGGACATGTGATCTATTTCTCCCAGTAGAGTCAAAATTTCTATCGGGGACAATGTTAAAATCACCACATACCAATAGATATCGCTTTTTAATGGACCGTGCTTTTCTCAGAACTTTATTCAAAAATCTGATTTATTAGGGGCGTAAATGTTTACCAGAGTCATTGCAACCCATCCCACCTCGCCAACCAATATAATATAATGACCTTCCTTGTCAGTTAACACTTCTCTTATTTGGAAACCCAAGGAATCTTTCAATGCAATAGCCACCCCTGCTTTTTTCTTGGAGGAATTAGCCAGTAATATAGTAGAGAAGCCACGCCGGGAGAGCTCTGGATGTTTGTTATGTACGAAGTGAGTTTCCTGGACACATAATATATCTGTCCGCGATGAACCCACGTCTCTCCATAGCGAGGCTCTCTTATAAGGGGAGTTCAATCCCTTGGCGTTTATAGACATCACTTCAACCGCCATATTTAAAAAACATATACGGAAAAGCTGAGTACATAAAAGCTGAATACATAAGAACTGAGCGTTTAGAAGCTGAGTACATGCAAGCCGAGTACATAAAAGCTGAATACATAGGATCGGAGTGCAAGAGGGTTGAGTACATGAGAACTGGATATCTACAAGCTGAATACGTTAGTAATCTGGTAAGTCGGACCTGGACTAATGTAAACCATAAAAATATATAACCATGTAATGAGGGTAAAAAACATAAGGGAAGTTTCAGAAAGTTTAGAACCTGCAAAACAAACATTAGTTAAGTAAACAATATCAGACAGAACCGGTCTTAAAGGGGTCCTATATACACTGACCAGATAAAACGGGGGATAACAGTTGAGCCTTGCCCTGCCATCTCTATTAGTAGCTAACTACTTGGCAGAAGGAAGAAATAACCCAAGAAGGTTACTGGGCCTACAGCATTCTCCCGCTGTGGACCAATCCGGGATCACATGAGATGGGGTTTTCTTTCCGGACGAGGTTGTTAACGAGGAATGTCCAGTGTTCCAATCCTTTAAGAAGGGTTCTCCTTCTTCAAGACTTCTGACTTCGGGTCATCATGTCTCCTAACAGGGGTAAAGAGGTCTGGCAGCTTCTTAGCTTCTCTGCCTGGGCGCTGAGGGTCGTTTTTCAGAGACTGTGAGACGGAGCTCTCACATTAGGCAGCCATCTCGGTCGGCAGCAGGCCACGCCCCCATTTTGAGCATACATTTTTTTTTTTTTTCAATAGGTCTTTAGTAAAGAAAAAATAAGCCTCTTTCTCTGTACAGCCTTGAGATTCTCTAGTAGCCTGCTCTGTGTTCTGTCAGGCAGCTCAGCTAACGACTCCTTATCTCTGATCTTCCAAACACTCATTATAGCTCAATTCTTCACTTACTGATAAGAATGTGGCTTAAATAAGTGTTAATGACCTTTTAGCAATTTGGGGATAATATTTATTAGAAGACCGGCCCAAAGTGAATAGTACAGTTTACACAGCTGGACAATTAACCCCTTGTCACAAAATGGCTGAATATTTTTAATAAAGGCCAATTTAAAATTACTTTTAGCCCAAAATGAGTAAAATGCAATCATAAAAAAATTGCCACCGAAGGTGTTCTTAGCCTTTAAAGGGAGTCTGTCACCTTTGCCCGTCATTCACAAATGTGTTAAAATGTATACTGTACGTGGTGAAAAGTTGTTAAATATAACCTAATAATACACACAACCACCATAATGCAACTTACTCTCTAATGGGGAAGGATAAATGATAACAAGCACAGAGGTCCATGATATCCTCCCATCTGGGACATGCACATAAACAGACAGAGAGGGGATCTATGTCTCTTCTCCCTGCAGCCTGTCAACTTGTCCCTCACTACTCCCCTTTCCTCCTGCACGCAGGCGGAGATCACCTCCGGATGAAGAGGGGTTGCTTTAACCTGGAATATCTCAGGCTGTGTAGCAGCTAGACATCTGAACCAGGTCTTGCTTTAAAGCCGACAAAGTTTTCTACATCAAGAGATAAAGCTTTTAGAAATCGAGGCCTCACTGGTGGGGCTTTACATTGCCTGTCTTCTACTGCAGACCAACTAGTGGGAGAAGGCTACTTCTGCAGCCAGTTGCAAGACACAGGCTAGTGAGGATAAGCTTGGAGTGGTGGGGGTATGTACTAAAACCTGGGCCACAAAAAAGAATGCTTTATTTCTTAGTTTTACATGAAATATAAAATAAAATAGGTTAAAAAAAGAAAGGAGGAGATGAAGGGGGAAAGTGCTGGGCAGTTTTACTTCTTCTTGTTTTTATTTAAAAATAAAAACTGAAGGCAGCCATATTGGGCATGTGAAGAAAATAAGTACTGAGACTAGATTGACATTCCAAAATACATTTTTCTTCTAACTAAAGACTACAGTATAACAACTAAACAATGTAGTGGTTTAGAAGCAATTATGTGGCACACAATTAGCAGATGATGAAAGCAGGAACTCACACTCCTATGCCACAGATGCTGCAGCTCTTCTGGGGATATGTTTGTCTTTGGGTTAATAGTGGGAATCCATAAAATTCACACCTGTCAATATTGCTGGGAGAAATTTCCATGCTGACATTTCATCATGTAAAACAATTATTGATCTGTCAGCCGACATGCTGTCCAGCAATGATATCCTGCATTTTTAGGAAAAAGCTTAGAGATTCTTACAGTCTTACAACTCAGCACACCATATAAGAAAGAAATGTATTAAGGATACTGCATAGTTTCTGCTCTTCCAATCTTGGCCGGAGCAGAGTTCACACAGAACGGAATTCACAACAGCATATATTCTGAATAAAATCTAAAGTTTTATTAAATACAAAAAATCCATAATAGAGTCAGCCAGGTTCACACATTTTGGACATAGTTATCAAAGCCTACAACTGATTGAGTACACACCCATCTAAAACACATGATCAGGTTTCCTTTTTGAAAATTTGAAAATTCTTGCAGGAGAAAAGCAGATGATCACAAATAGGGAGGCATGTTACATTAAGTAGTGATAAATAAAATCTTGCGTCATACTGAGATCATTAGATTGTCTGGATTCTAATATAAATAGCCTCCCAATTTCAAAGCTTTCTCTTATGGTCCTCTCAATGGCTTATTACCTTCTCTGAAAACAGAAGATGTCAAAGATACATTACATGGACAAAGGTTTTGGGACATACCTCTCAATCATTTCATTCAGTCCCATTGCTGCAGGTGTATAAAATCCAGCCCCTAGCCACGCAGTCTGCCTTTGCAAACATTTGTGAAAGAATGGGTTGTAAAGAGTTTACATAATTCCAGCATGGTACTGTAAAAGGAGGTCACGATTGTAACAAGTAACTTCTTGAAAGTTCTTCTACTATTCTACAATCAACTGTGAGTGGTATCATTGTAAAGTGAAAGCGTTTACGAATCACAACTACTGAGCCATGAAGTGGAGAGCACGTCACCTTACAGAGCAAAGTTGCAGAATACTGAAGACCATAGTGCATGAACGTTGCAAACGGTCTGCTGACTTACAAACTGCAGAGCTCCAAACTTTCTCTGGCATTAATATCAGCAAAAAAACTGTCCGCTGGAAACTTCATGACATGGGTTTCCATGGCTAAGCAGCTGGATGCAAGCTTTACATCATCAAGCAGAATACTAAGCTTTGGATCAGGGTAATTTTTGTCTTCAGGATCCAACACAGTTTAACTGTTTTTTGCATTGATCGATGGTTATAAAAAAAATTTCAACCCCTTCACGACATCTGTTGTACATGTATTGCAAATTTCGGGTCTTTAAAGATGGTGCCCAATCAGGAGCTGAGCCGGCGCTATAGTCGCTGAGTTTTACAAAGCAGTCTGTCACTGGAGACAACTCCAGTCACTGACTTTTAACCCTTAGATGCCTTGATCATTTGCAACCACAACATCTTAGTGGTCATTTCCTGGAAGGGTTGTGCTCCTGGTGACTGGACAGCTGCCCTGGACAGTTGCTATGGCAGAATGGGACCTTCTGAAGGATTTGAGGCCTGCCACAGCAAAGTTCCCCATTTTACAAATAAAAATAAAAAATAAAAATCTAAAGATCATTGATACCGCCGCATCACAAAATGCCCAAACTATTGAAATATAAAAGTATTTATCCAGTATGGTGAATGGCTTAACAGAAAAAAAATATATAATCTAAATATCCGATTTGCCGTGTTTCGTCACTTCACCTCCCCAAAAGTATTGGATAAATAATAGTGAAATAGCAAGACCCAAAAAACAATGAAAAATACAGATCAACCTGCAAAAAATGAACTCCGTAGCATAAATATAAAAAAGCTATGGAGGTCAGATTTTTTAAAAGTTTTTTTTAAGTATGTATTAAACAGAATAAAACTATAAAAATATGGAAGCTCTGTAATTTTACTGACCTGCAGAATGAAGGTAACAGGTTAGTTTTACCGCACAGGGAACAATGTAAAAATGAAATCTATAAAACAATGTCAGTTTTTTCCAATTCCACCCATATCACTGCAATAGTGGATTGCACCTTTTTGTCTTAGGAATAAGCTCAAAGCAAGATACGCAAAGTGCTGCAATATGCTGTATGAGGGACCCTGTAAATCACAGCATGTACAATTTGATGCCCAAAACGTACCAGCCACTGAAGTAAACTCACCCTATTCTTGAAATTCCATAGTAATTCCACATTTGTGATATCAGATAATTACTAGTCTCATAGCTGAAAGGGTTGACAAGTGAATGATGTAGTGTGACAGTCCTTACCTTCCAGCTGGACAAAAAAGGCCGGTGGTTGATACTTTAGGTAAAATAATAGCTGCCAAAAATCATACATAATAGTGAGTGTTTTATAAAAAGTTTTATTTTACAGGAAGAGAATATATTAGAAAGGTCACATTGTTAAAGTTTTTGTAGTAATTACAATATTTCTGGAGTAAATCACATCCTAAAAACTCCAAACTGAGTCTTCTGTGTCGGTGCATTCAGAGCTGCACTGAGGCTCAGGCCTAGAACCAATCTGGTGTCCGCAGGATCGATAATCCCATCATCCCACAACCTGCAAATACACATCATCATGACTACTGGGAAAATACAGCATTCTGCATGTCATTTACATATAACTACAAATACACTTCTGTGCCAAAGGAGTTAAAAGAAAATCTATAGAAGTAAGCATACAATGTAGGCAAATGTACTCATTTAGTACTTTTACAGATCCCATTGAGTTCAGTGGTAGCTATGCAAATCCATACGCATTGAGCTCCCCCGAGTGGTATTTTATCATGTATTGCATAAAAAATAGCAAGGTATATTCTATGGAAATTTAGTAATACATTTACATCTGTTGCTTGGTGTAAATACATAGAAAAATAGGGGCAACACAGGGTGTCACCCTATGTCTGAAAACCAGAGTGACAAGCTGGGTGAAGATCTGTTATAAAATTACAATGGACATTAACTTATGAAAAAGTAATTTGTCGCGCCTCTAAGAGCTTTTCTAAGTTTAGCTAAGGGGTCTTTGGTTTCTTATGAGATTTTCTACTTATGGTAAAAATGTAACATAATATATATATATATATATATATATATATATATATAATGCATTTGGAAAGTCTTCAGACCCTTTAACTTTTTCACATTTTGTTGTGTTGCGGTCTTGTGCTAAAATAAAAATAATCCCCCCTCCCCCATCAATCTGAACTCGATACATCATCACGGAAAGTGAAGAAGCCTTTGTTAACTAAAAATAAAAAATAAAATTTGCATTGATTTACATGTTCAGACCCTTTACTCAGCACTTAGTTGAAGGACCTTTGGCAGCGATTACAGCCTCCAGTCTTCTTGGGGATGATGCCACAAGATTTGCAAAACTGGATTTGGGGATTATCTGCCATTCTTATCTGCAGATACTCTCAAGCTCTGTCAGGATGGATGGGGACTGTCGGTGGACAGCCATTTTAAGGTGTCTCCAGAGATGTTTGATTGGATTCAAGTCAGGGATCTGGCTGGGCCACTCAAGGACGTTCACACAGCGAGGGTGAAGGATCTCGGCACTCGCAGCCGTTCACACAGTTCACACTATCTGTCCTTAACAGTTGAACATCTCCTGTGTTGTCTTGACAGTGTGCTCTGGGTCATTGTCTTGTTGGAAGGTGAAACTTTGGCCCAGACTGAGGTTCAGAAAACTCTGGATCAGGTTTCCAAGAATATCTCTGCACTTTGCTCCATTCAGGATTCCCTCAACTCTGACCAGTCTCCCAGACGCTAAAAAACACCCCCATAGTATGATGTCACCACCATGCTTCACTGTATGGATGGTGTTATGTAGTGCCTAGTTTCCTCCAGACATTGTGCTTCAGTGATGGTAGACCTTCTGGAAATATCTGCATCTAGGATTTTTGGAGCTCAGCCACAGTGCCCATTGGGTTTTTGGTAACCTCTCTTACCAAGGCCCTTCTTCCCTGACTACTTAGTCTGGAGGGGCGGCCAGCTCTAGCAAGATTCATGGTTTTTCTTTATTTACTTTATTCCAAAGTTCGCCAAACTTCTTTTATTTAAGAATTATGGAAGCCACTGTGCTCTTGGGAGCTTTCAGTGCAACAGAAATTGTTTTTACCCTTCTTCAGATCTGTGCCTCCACACAATCCTGTCTGAGCTCTACAGGCAGTTCTTTCCTCCTTAAGGCTTGGTTTTTGCTCTCATATGCATTGTCAGCTGTGAGACCTCATATAGACAGGGCTGTGTCTTTCCAAATCATGTCCTAAAAACTGAATTTACCACAGGTGGAGTCAGCTGTGAGACCGTATACTAGGGATGTCCCGATACCATTTTTTTAAGACCGAGTACGAGTACCGATACTTTTATTTAAGTACTCGCCGATACCAATTACCGATACCTCATATAAACAGCGGTGCGGTTACTGATAGCAATGAAAACAATTAAAGCTGGAAGTTTGTTGCTATGGACAACAGCTTTTCTTTTCCTTTGTACAAGTGTTAATTAATTAATAAATGGGAATATAATAGCGTTTTCAAACCAATGTGCCTCCAGGGGGATCTGTTTTTGGGGGATCTGTGGAGGACACACTGTTATGGAGGATCTGTGGATGTCACCGTTATGGGGGATCTGTGGATGACGCACTGTTATGGGGGGGATCTGTGGATGACGCACTGCTATGGGGGATCTGTGGATAACACAGTGTTATGGGGGGGGGGATCTGTGGATGACGCACTGCTATGGGGGATCTGTGGATGACGCACTGTTATGGGGGATCTGTGGATAACACAGTGTTATGGGGGATCTGTGGATGACGCACAGTTATGGGGGATCTGTGGATGGCACCGTTATGGGGGATCTGTGGATGGCACCGTTATGGGGATCTGTGGATGGCACCGTTATGGGGATCTGTGGATGGCACCGTTATGGGGAATCTGTGGATGGCACCGTTATGGGGGACCTGTGGATGGCACCGTTATGGGGGACCTGTGGACGCCACCGTTATGGGGGACCTGTGGACGCCACCGTTATGGGGGGACCTGTGGATGTCACCGTGATTGGGGGGACCTGTGGACGCCACCGTTATGGGGGGACCTGTGGACATCACCGCTATGGGGGACGGACCTGTGGACATCACTGTTATGGGGGACGGGACGACCTGTGGACATCACTGTTATGGGGGAGGGGGACCTGTGGACATCACTGTTATGGGGGACCTGTGGACATCACTGTTATGGGGGCCTGTGGACATCACTGTTATGGGGGATCTGTGGATGAGGCTGTAATGGGGATCTGTGGATGACACTGTTAGGGCTATGTGGATGACACATATATAGCATCTTATGCTATATACATGTCATCCACAGATCCCCCACTAGTGTCATCCAGATTACACTTGCGGGGGCCGGTGCAGCTTGACTCATACACCGGCCCAGCAGCTGCTATATTCTGTTTCATTACCCCTAACTTACTGTGCCCGTGATTACTAACTATTAATGCGCAGTCCCTCCATGCTCCTGCCCCGCGCCTTCTGTAATCATAAAGTGGGCGGAGCGGCAGGCGGGACATGAGGCGCATGGAGGAACTGAGAGCTCAAGCTGCCCGATTCCTCCATGCGCCCCATGTCCCGCCTGCCCGCTCCGCCCACTTTATGATTACAGAAGGCGCGCGGGGCAGGAGCATGGAGGGACTGCGCATTAATAGTTAGTAATCACGGGCACAGTAAGTTAGGGGTAATGAAACAGAATATAGCCGCTGCCGAACCGGAACTTCACATTTGCTGTGATCCCGGACCCCCATTTACTTGATGTAAGCATTATACACATTTTTTTATGCCCTTGCGTTGTGTTGTATCAGGTCCTGTGACACTTTAATTTTAGTAGTGTACACTATGGATGGATTCAACAACTGTTAAGCGGGGCTGTTGTATTGCACTTTATCATCAGTGGGCTATTATGTCCGGGCTCATGCTGGCTTTTGTGTTATCTTCTTGTTACCATTCATTATTATTGTGATTTTATATTGTATTGTTTATATATATATGCATAATAAAAATTTATTTTTACAATGAGTATGGTGTGGAGTAGTTGTACTTGATAGGTGTTCTTGGTTAAACCACACCAATTTTTGATATTGTTGTTGAGAGGTGATTCTAACTTCCGGTATCGGCAGTGGTATCGGCGGCATTTTTACGAGTACAAGTACTCGTGAAAATGCCGGTATCGGTCCCGATACCGATACTAGTATCGGTATCGGGACATCCCTACCGTATACAGAGATGTGTCTTTCCAAATCATGTCCACACAACTGAAGTTACCACAGGCGGACTCCAATCAAGATGTAGAAACACCTCAAAGATGGTCAAGGGAAATAGGAGGCCCCCAGAGCTAAATTCCAAGTGTTATAGCAAAGGGTCTGAATACTTATGTCCATGTGAAATTGTAGTTTTTTTTCTTTTTAACAAATTAGCTAAAATTTCTAAAATTCTGTTTTCATTATGAGAGATAGAGTGCTGATCGATGGGGGGGAAAGTTAAGGGGGTCATTTATTATACTGAAATACGCATATATTAGGCGTATTTCATGCGCAGATTGCGGAGCATCGATAAGTTGCACCGCAATCTGCGACTTTACCCCGCTCACATGAGGTCCAATATTGTGGGCGGAGAAGAGGACGGGTCGGCAGGCCCATCTCAGCTACCATTTTTTATGCCTGTTTTAGGAGTAGAAAAAGGTCTAAATGTAAGACGGCTACTGTAGGAAGCTGTCCTGCATTTAGAACTGGTGGAAGATCCGCCAAAGTTATGAAGAGGCTGGCAACTCCACATAACTCCGGCGATCCACCGCCAGCTATAGGGCTTTATTAAGACCGGCGTCTAAAATGCCAGTCTTAATAAATGTGCCCCTACATTTTTTCTATTTTAGCACAAGGCCACAACATAACAAAAAGGTGAAAAAGGCGAAAGGGTCTGAAAACTTTCCGAATGCACTGTGTTTTCTCCATAGTCACATAGGCTGAACTAAATGGGCCCTCTATGCAGTTGCATACAGATTTTAGTTCAAAATAAAAAGTGGCTCATTTACTATGACTGGCAGCTTGTTGAGCAGCATGGCAAAACCCGATAGGCTGAGACCAGACAGTACAATGCCACACACATTGTAAAATATTTATTGCATGGACCTTCCCAGAAACCCTCTGAGCGAGAAGTCCATGTAATTTAGTTAAATTGATCAGCCCACGTAGTGGAAGAAGAAAAAAAAAAAAAGCGTAGGCAGGGTGATAAATGTTACCGGGGAGGAAGGCTCCTAATGACTCTCATAAATACACATCGTTCAATGAATGTCTGATTTATAATTAAAAAACATGCAAACACTGAGCAAACACATCTAATGGCAGATGGGAATGTGCTGCATTACCTAATGTTACTCTCCTTTTATACTTGGCGTGCGGACATAATATTTAACACTGTCACTCCAAAAACTAGTGTGACACTATCACTCCCTGAAGGTGCAGCTCTCATTACAATGGATCTCTCTTATGTGCAATTAAAGAAAGTACCAATTGCTAAACAAGCTATTCACAGCGGAGGTGGCCGATTCAGTGACTGATCTATTGTTTATTATAATAATCTATCTATAATAGTCTATCAGTCCATGAGGACGGCGTTACATCTGATACTAAGCAGATTACCAATATTTCATCACAAGTACACAAAACTTGTGACAAACACTACCTAATCTGGCATTATGAGTACTTTTCCAACTGATTTACATAATAGAAGCCACATGAAAGGGCGTTGTTTCAATTGTATTTAACCGAAGCAATCATTTGTCTGTCCTACTATAAAATTGGGAGCAGTTTTCTAAACAAATTCATGGCAGTTTTCTGACTTTATGAGGACCCTGTGCCACTTTTTGAGACATAAAATGCACTG
Organism: Bufotes viridis; assembly: GCA_033119425.1. Classification (NCBI taxonomy): domain Eukaryota; kingdom Metazoa; phylum Chordata; class Amphibia; order Anura; family Bufonidae; genus Bufotes; species Bufotes viridis. Next base: position 80,073,008 of record CM065589.1, read on the forward strand.
GAAACAACTAGGAAGGGCTTTAGAATTTGCACAGAAGAGAGATATGGTGTTGCTGAAAATCTCAGCATGCAAGTATGTCTCAGGCAGATATATACTGTATTTTTCACCCTATAAGACGCACTTTTCCCCCAAAGTGGGGGATGGGCTGAAGAAGTCTTGTGTTATCAATATGAAGTCAGCGCTGTAGCCCTGTAGACATACACTACAGAGGAGGACTGAAATGGTGAAAGACAACAGATAAGTGATGCTTTTTTTTTCCCTTTTCTACACTTTCCTCTGCCTGTGTCCCAGAGAACCGCTTTAAGGTTTACAGACATTCTAACAAAAGTTCAGGTAAGCATGGAAGGCTTAAAGGGAACCTGTCACCATGTTTTCACATATAAAACTGAATGTACCTTCAAGTTTGTCTACCTTGACAAGCGATCTATCCATAACCTTCTCAGGACTAACATGTCCTATTATATCACCCTCTAAAGCTTTCCCGCCGTTATGCTCATTTAAATAAATAATTCCTTCCTCTCACACCATTAGAGCTTATTTCCCTCCCCCTAGAATTTGATTGACAGAGAATCTGCTAGATTTTATCTATAGGGGCGTTTCTTAGGCGGAGCTGAGGAGCTTGACTCCAAGAAAATATGACTCTTCTCTGGTCACACAAGTAAGATATGACTCTTTTATGTTAATTTGCATAAAAGGCAGGAAGTACAAAATGCATCATACTTATTTAATTTGGCTGCAGATGAAATGAAAAGTGTAATTTATATGTTTAGGGCAACACAATAAACATTTAGAAATGCTCAGTAAGGGTAGCATAGTAGAGGTGACAGGTTCCCTTTAACATCATACCTGTCTGTAGACATTAGATTTTGGCAAGCTCAGGCAGCAATCTACTGGTTTACAGACCAAATCTGAAATTCATTGTTGGTCAATTTATGCAAAAATTATTTTGTGGTAGAAAGGCTATCTGACCAGGTCCATCATAATAGCATCCATATATCAGCCATATCATCTCACCTGGCACTGGAGTAGTATGGATTGCCTTCCTCCTCAAATCGCTTGATTATTGGATCTTTAAGAGCAGCTTCTTCCTTTTCTGAAAACTGAACATAACATAAAGCTATGAAAAAATATTAAACTTTATTTCAAAGAGCATTGTATAAAATTATTCACTGAGGTGGTGGGGCAAAAAACATTAAAGGGAACCTGTCACCCCTCCTCAGAAGTCTGTTTTAGGATAGTTTCACACTAGTACTAGACATCTCTGGCAGACGTCTGGATCTGGCTTTGCCGATTCTCGGCATATTTGCTGAGTTAATGGTAATTAATGGCCAGGATGGCAACGAGGTAGCTTCTGGTAATGTCGCTTCTTAGAGAGATCAAGCAGACTGTTCCGTGTCGGATATAAAAGCGCAAGTGTCAAAATAGTCTTAGTAGAAACCTGTATTTCTCAGGAAATAACAATTCTGGAGCATCTTTTCCTACAACTCGGCCTTTTACTGTTCCTCTGGTATGCTTCCTGGAAAGGTATGAATAAACTAGGTGTTACTATTCCCCTTGTTGACAAGGTTTGTCCCTGCACAGTCTGACATGATCAGGACTGATAGGAAAGTGTCAGTGTGAAGGACCAGGAGGAATAGTTAAACTAGTTGTCAATACAGTTAGAAATTTCCAGGAGGATTAATAGACGAAAAGCACAATAATGCATTCTAAAAGAAAGATGCTCCAGAATTATTTTATGGGTAATGCAAGTATTTACTGAAAACGACATGTGAGGTGAACCAACTCCTTTAGTTCCCTTTTTTAACTAATCTAAAGAAACATGCAATAAAGGAAATCACAATGTATTGAATTAAATTATGTTAAATTGGTTGTCTCAAGATACAAACGCCCCTATCAACAGGATAGGCGTTATGGATCAAATCAATAAGGTTCAACTGATCGGACCCCCACAAATCACAAGAACAGGGGTCCAAATTCCATGATAGAATAGAGCAATGGTCGAGCATGCACAATTCAGCTCCACTCATTCTTTACGAGACGATCAGAGATTGCTCAGCCCTGTACTTGGCAACCTCCAGCATTCCAATAGATTGGGACCCCCGTTCTTGTTATCAGTGTTGGACCCAGCCAGATCCCCGTCGATCAGATACTTCTACCCTATTCCCAGTGATGGCTAACCTCCGGCACTCCAGCTGTGGTGAAACTAAGACTACCGGCATGCTCTAGTCATTCTTATGGACTTCTAAGAACAGCCAAGCAAGTGTGCATCTTGGGAGTTGCAGTTTTACCACAGCTGAAGTGCCGGAAGTTAGCCATCACAACCCTATCCTGTGAATTCCTATTATAACACAGGAAATCACATGCAATTCTAGGCATCATAGCACTTATATAGGAAATATTTGGTTGCAGTTTCCACAAACGACACAACTAAATATAAAAATCCTTATATTACGTGAACAGCTTTCATAAGCAAGAAAAAAGAACTACAGATGTAATCCCACGCAGAACATGACCGCAGGGCGGACAATTATAATTGTAATATGAATCAAATCAACATTAGGTATAATCTTAAATAATGAAACTAGCACACAAGATCACATTACTGTCACAGGCTGACGAGGATGACATTTTATTGCATATTTCATTAACAAGGTGACAAATGTCGATTTCGGATATAGATAAAACAGGAATGTTCTTATGGCGGCCCCAATACATTGTAACCTGCATGGTGTATAGGATAAACTTGAAAATAAATAATAAACTCTATGTTTAAGTTAAGAAATCACAAGGCAAAGATTACTTCTGAGAGGAGGTCCTCCTTGTGTGGATCACTGGCAGTGATCGCGTGGATCAAAACATTCGACAACAGGGGGAGTAGACAATAGCAGGTCGTGACATGGGCGAGCCTCCCTAGCATGACCCACAGTGCTAGGGAGGCTCGTCCGCGTTGCTGCATGGTATTGACTGCACCCCCAACACCGAAATCCCCCTCTCAGTGGCCAGATGTTTTGATCCACACAGCGGGGTGATGCAGTGGGAGTTGTGTGGGTATCAGAAGCTAACGGGTATTGGGGAGCGGGATAAGTATGACCAGTATGAGGTGCCCGGGCATTTTGGGGGGCATTATAAGGGTTGGATAACCCCTTTAATCTTTACTGAATGAGTTTGTGTGTGTCTGGATGATCTTTCAGCCTGGAACTACCAGAAAATGACTCAGTGGATCAGGAACCTGCTGAACAATAAGAAAAGTGTTACTTGCTCCACGCAGAATGATAGACGTGAAAAACTGGATGTAATCAATCTGCTATCATGTTCTCCTGAGATGTTAATTCTACAGTCACTTCTAAGAAACCGTCCACCTGACTATTCAGTCAGAATGTAAAATGTGCTGGTTATAGAAAAAGCAATACTTCTATTTTGCTGCACTGTGGGATATCTAGTGCAGAGACGCAGAGATAAGTAATACTACATATACTGTATTGCACTGCTCTTTACCATTACTAAAAATACCAGAAATGTTGCACAATTTTGCCACAAAATGTGAAATCCTAGGCTACGTCCTTTTCCCAATGAGCCATGTCCTCTAGGCGAGCTATGATAACTACACCACTTAATTTGTACTGATTGCACCAAAACTCTGGTGCATCTCATTTTAGACACATTTATTATTAGTCAATTGCACCAAAAAATGAGTTTTTCTGACATCCTCCTGGTTTTAACCACTTAAGTACCATTTTCTTTTTTGCATTTTAACACCCCCCCACGTTCCAATAGCCATAACTTTTTTACATTTTCCATTTATATGGTAATATGAGTGCTTATTTTTGCATGATAAATTGCATTTTTTTTAATGGCACCATTGTATTGGAAAACGGGAGAAAATCCTTTGTGGAGTTAAATTAAAAAAAAAAACAACAACACAATTCCGACAAGGTTTTTGGGGTTTTGATACTAATGCATTCACTGTACTCTAAAAATTAAATTACATACTTATTCTGCGACTCAATGTGATTACAGAGATACTACATTTTTTAAAGTTTTTTTTTGTTTTACTAAAAAGCCACATTTTCTTTGCATCACCATTTTCTGACATCCATAACTTTTTTATATTTCCATCCACAAAACTGTATGAGGGCTTGTTTTTTAGGGACAAACTAGTTTTTACAGATACTGTACCATTTTTAAGGTGTATACAACTTTTTGATTACTGTTATTCATAAGTTTGAGGGAGTAAAGTGACCAAAAAATGGTCAATTACGTGTTCTTATTTTTTGTCCCCCTAACGACGTACACGGCCTACACAGGAAAAATATTTTTATATTTTAGTAGTTCAGACATTTTCGGGTGCGGCAATATCTGTCATGTTTATTTTTTTTTTACCAATAACTTTTATCCCCTTTAGGGGGCTAGAACCTGGGATCTTTTGATTCCAGGTTCTAGATATTATGGTAAATGGGATTCTGCCACTCTACCTGTTGAGCTGTGCCTCGTGCGCAGATCAGCAGGCAAATTACAATGACAGGCCTGGAAAGCTTGAGCAGGGTCCACGCTGGAAGCTAACTGATCGGAGCCCCGAGATTTCACTGGTGCATAGAAATGGTGCAGATTCGTCCAATTTATAGTTGATGTAAAGTTTTTGGTGGACAGAATTTTGATGCATTGTGACAGATTTTTGACAGAATTCTTGCAGATTTTTAGGGCAAGTGGAGACATTTTCAGCATAAACTACTAGGTGGTATAAACTAGACCAGACAGTCTAAAGATGGACCAGATTTATCATCCAGCATCAGTCACTGTGATAAATTTGGTGCATTTTTACATTAAGTTTACAATGTGGTCTCGTAAACGTGGATTTTTCTAAAACTAGATGCGCCAAGTTACACAAAAAATGTGCCAAATTGTGGCATTATTTACAACAAGGTATTTTGTACAGGACTCTGATAAAGCTCCTGTCCTCAAAATAGAACGTGATTTAAAGCTACAGGCAGATTTTCTTTATTTTTATCATATTCTTAGTGTTCATTTTTTTTTCTGTTTTTGACTTGACATTTAGATGTCTCTGAACCATGATTTTTAACCACCTAACTGTTCTGCCGGAGTCCAGCTACAGCAGTGGGAAAAGTAGCTAACTGGAGGGGGGAGGGCTGCTTTAGATGCTGCTTTCTCCTGAATGGTAGCAGCTAGAAATGTGCAACTGGTCTTGTTTGAATGACAGCAATATGTTCAGTACAGGGGAAGATATCACTGATAGTAATTGGGATGCTATGAATGCAGCTGAAAGTGAAAGTAAAAACAGGCTTTACCCACGATTATTCCCGACTCGATTTCTAACAGTGATTTCTCCTCTGTTGCTTTGACTTTAGCTGTCATTCTGGTCTTGTATGAAAGCGTGGAATGTCAGCTTTCAAATAAGACCAGTTGCCTGTTTCTACCTGCTGCTACCATTCAGGAGATAGCAGCATCTAAAGCAGCCCTTCCCCCTCCAGTTAGCTACTTTTCCAACTGCCCGAGCTGGACTCGGGCAAAACAGTTACAGTGGGATGCTGTGTTTGGGCAACCTTGTTAATCGTCATGATTTTCCCTTTATAAATCGTTGGTTGTTACGATAAAAAATGTCAGTTAAATATATCATATAGGAGACACACACAGTGATATTTGAGAAGTAAAATTAGGTTTATTGGATTTACAGAAAGTGTGCTATAATTGTTTAAACAAAATTAGGCAGGTGCATAAATTTGGGCACTTGTAATTTTATTGATTCCAAAACCTTTAGAACTAATTATTGGAACTCAAATTGGCTTGGTAAGCTCAGTGACCCCTGACCTACATACACAGGTGAATCCAATTATGAGAAAGAGTATTTAAAGGGGGTCAATTGTAAGTTTCCCTCCTCTTTTAATTTTCTCTGAAGAGTAGCAACATGGGGGTCTCAAAACAACTCTCAAATGATCTGAAGACAAAGATTGTTCACCATCACTGTTTAGGGGAAGGATACAGAAAGCTGTCTCAGAGATTTCAGCTGTCTATTTCCACAGTTAGGAACATATTGAGGAAATGGAAGACCACAGGCTCAGTTCAAGTTTAGGCTCGAAGTGGCAGACCAAGAAAAATCTCGGATAGACAGAAGCGACGAATGGTGAGAATAGTCAGAGTCAACCCACAGACCAGCACCAAAGACCTACAACATCATCTTGCTGCAGATGGAGTCACTGTGCATCGTTCAACCATTCAGCGCACTTTACACAAGGAGATGCTGTATGCAAGAGTGATGCAGAGGAAGCCTTTTCTCCGCCCACAGCAGAAAAGGTGCTTGAGGTGGGCTAAAGCACATTTGGACAAGCCAGCTTCATTTTGGAATAAGGTGCTGTGGACTGATGAAACTAAAATTGAGTTATTTGGGCATAACAAGGGGCGTTATGCATGGAGGAAAAAGAACACAGCATTCCAAGAAAAACACCTGCTACCTACAGTAAAATATGGTGGTGGTTCCATCATGCTGTGGGGCTGTGTGGCCTGTGCAGGGACTAGGAATCTTGTCAAAGTTGATGGGCGCATGGATTCGACTCAGTATTAGCAGATTCTGGAGACCAATGTCCAGGAATCAGTGACAAAGATGAAGCTGCGCCGGGGCTGGATCTTTCAACAAGACAACGACCCTAAACACTGCTCAAAATCCACTAAGGCATTTATGCAGAGGAAGAAGTACAACGTTCTGGAATGGCCATCTCAGTCCCCAGACCTGAATATAATTCAAAATCTGTGGTGTGACTTAAAGAGAGCTGTCCATGCTCAGAAGCCATCAAACCTGAATGAACTAAAAGATGTTTTGTAAAGTGGATTCAACCAGAATCCAGACTCTCATTGGAACCTACAGGAAGCGTTTAGAGGCTGTAATTTCTGCAAAAGGAGGATCTACTAACTATTGATTTCATTTCTTTTTTGTGGTGCTCAAATTTATGCACCTGCCTAATTTTGTTTAAACAATTATAGCACACTTTCTGTAAATCCAATAAACTTCATTTCACTTCTCAAATATCACTGTGCGTGTCTCCTATATGATATATTTAACTGACATATCCTAACAACCAACCATTTATACAGGAAAATCATGACGATTAACAACAAACCCAAAGTTGCCCAAACTTTCGCATCCCACTGTATCTCAATTTACAAATTGTTTAGCTACAATGGTCATCCAGGAACCAATGATGATATTACAACTTGTAGCAGCACTTGATAGAAGTCATAGCAGGGATAGAAAGTTAAAAAAAAATGTTTGTGCAATAAAGAAACTACAATCAGTATAGCCAGTTTTCATTAAGCCTAAATTGATGTATTACCAAAAAGAACTAATTAGGAAACTTCAAAATCTATTCAACCAAACATGCAATTCTATTATAAAGTTTGAGAATTATCTGAAGCATCTTAACAGATACCATTATAATTGTATAAGGACTCTTCTCATCACTCAGGAGAAGCACGCAGATCCCAATATTCAAAGCAGTGGTGGGCAGATGGTAACAGTAATAGGTACACTCATATTAGTAAATGTGGACTATTGTATTTGCTCCTGTCCTCAAAATAGAACGTGTTTCAAAGCTTCAGACAGGTTTTTTGTATTTTTATCAGATTTATCATCCAGCATTAGTCACTGTGATAAATTTGGTGCATTTTCACATTAAGTTTACAATGTGGTTTCGAAAACAAGGATTTTTCTAAAACTAGATGAGCCAACTTACACAAAAAATGTGCCAAATTTTGGCATTATTTACAACAAGGTATTTTGTACAGGACTCTGATAAAGCTCCTGTCATCAAAATAGAACGTGATTTAAAGCTTCAGGCAGATTTTCTTTATTTTTATCATATTCTTAGTGTTCATTTTTTGACTTGACATTTAAAGGCTTCTGAACCATGATTTGTAGCCACCTAACTATTCTGCTGGAGTCCAGCTCGGGCAGTGGGAAAAGTAGCTAACTGGAGGGGGGAGGGCTGCTTTAGATGCTGCTATCTCCTGAATGGTAGCAGCTAGAAACATGCAACTGGTCTTGTTTGAAAGTCAATACCAGAATTACAGAAATCTGTTCAGTACAGGGGAAGATATCACTGATAGAAATTGGGATGCTGTGAATTCAGCTGAAAGTGAAAGTAAAAACAGGCTTTCCCGGCGATTATTTCTGACTCGATTTCTAACAGTGATTTCTCCTCTGTTGCTTTGACTTTAGTTGTCATCCTGGTCTTGAATGAAAGCCTGGAATGTCAGCCTTCAAATAAGACCAGTTGCCCGAGCTGGACTCGGGCAAAACAGTTATCTCAATTTACAAATTCTTAGCTACAATGGTCATCCAGGAACCAATGATGATATTACAACTTGAAGCAGCACTTGACAGAAGTCATAGCAGGGATAGAAAGTAAAAAAAAATGTTTGTGAAGGAGCAATAAAGAAACTACAAGCAGTATAGCCAGTTTTCATTAAGTCTAAACTGATGTATTACCAAAAAGAACTAATTAGGAAACTTCAAAATCTAATAAACCAAACATGCAATTCTATTTTAAAGTATGAGAATTATCTGAAGCGTCTTAGCAGATACCATTATAATTGTTTAAGGACTCTTCTCATCACGCAGGAGAAGCAAGCAGATCCCAAAATTCAAAGCAGTGGTGGGCAGATGGTAATAGTAATTATTATTAGTCGGAGACCACCACCGAAGGTCTCGGCGCGTCAGGGCAGGGAGACTGATGAGTCGATCCAGGGAGGCTGGGGAACGATTCCAGATGGTCAGAATGTGCCGCTGAAGAGCCCTGCTATGGAACTGAGCATAGGGCACTGCTTCGAAGGAAGAGACCATGTGGCCCAGAGCCCTCATGCACTGGTGAATGGGAAGAGGCCGCAACAAAGAGAGGATCTGACGACGGATAGTGGAGAGTTTGTCCGGGGGCAAGAATATCTTGGCCTGATCGGTGTCAATCAGCATGCCCAGAAACATCAGCTGCCGAGATGGGTGAAGACATGACTTTGATTCAGAACCCACCCTAAACATTCCAAGATGTCCCGGATGATGCATAAGCTGTCTGCCGCTGCCCGGAATGACGGACCCTTGATCAGGTTTCGTCTAAGTACGGAATGGCCACTATCCCCCTGGCATGAAGTAGAGCAATGACTGAGGCCAGAATCTTGACAAAGACTCTGGGAGCTGTGGCAAGACCGAACGGGAGGGCCATAAATTGGTAATAAAAAAGTCCCACTGCGAACCAAAGATGTTTCTGGTGACCAATGCAGATGGGAACATGGAGGTAGGCATCCTTGATGTCTATCGAGGACAGGTCTATCGGTGAACAGGCGCAGACAGTAGTACAGACAGGGGAGTCCGGTAAAACCGATCCCATTGGCACACAAGCAAGGGTGCCCCGTAACCACAGAAGTGGAGGAGCAGAAAAGCAGACCGAGTAACCGAAGGGCCCAGCATCCAACAGATGCAGGGGCGATTCGGATAAAATGCGCGCCTATATCGCCACCGGAGGAAGAGTTCCACCATCCCAAGAGGGGGGAAATACGGTAAGCAAAACCCAAGGACAGACGGCGTCCGAAGGAGCAGTCCCCAGCAAGAACCACATCAGGGAGGGACGTAGAAGGGTTTGTGGCATAACGCAATGCCACACCCCACCGTACCAAAGGAAGATGGCAGGTGCAGAGTAAACAGCCGTGAGGGTAGAGAGCAACAAGCCTCGAGACAGATGAGGCGTCATAGTGGTTACACTCACTACCTCGGACCGAGGAACGGAATACCAGTACAGGAAATAGAAGGGCCAAGCCCACCAGATGGGCCCAAAATGGCAAGGAGTAGAAGGTAAGTACCAAGGCACTACGACTACCAAGGATCCATGCGCTGGAAGTCAGCCCATGGAGAAGGCTAAAGTACAACCGCCGGACCACCGCCTAAAACGGAAAAACCCAATCACTCACCCAAGTGGGAGGATAGAACGCGGTAGGCACGGAAAAAGGGGCACACTGCCGGAGCAGCTAGTGTGTGCGAGAGAGACTGTCCGAGGTCCCAACCGGAACTCCGGAAGTATCCGCAGGAATGAAGTCTGGAAGACAACAATCCTATTCTTCCCCGAGGAGAGAGCTGTGAAGGAACAGCCGCTGAAGCCTGGCCGGGGCAGAAGCCACCTCGGAGGTGGATGAAGCCCACAGGAACCAGCGAACAGAAGCAGTCTAGGCAGGACGCCAGCAGCACAACTCCAAACAAGAAGCAGGAGTGGGAAACAGGGTAGCCAGAGCCAGAGTGGGACAGCTCCATGGTAGAACCCACGAAAATCCGCATGTCGTACGTCATACCACCTTGCAGAGGACGAACCCCGTGAAAACTCAAGATGGAGATCCCCGGAGCTGGCAGAGGGGTGACCCACTAGAGGAGAGCAGCCGGAACCTGGTGGCGGAGCTGAAGGGCGACCATAGGAATACTCATACTACCCAATATCCGAAGGGGAATGGTAGGATATGAGGGAGCAGCTATGACAGAAGCAACTGCCAATGAATATGGCGGAACGAACGGACCCGCAAATGTCGTCCCGACCAGGGAGAAAAAAGGGGCACCTGCATATTCATTTCCGCAGAGAGAGAATGCCAACTTACTTACAGGAGGAGGAGGCGTATACGGCCTGTACCATGTACAATGCGCGCATAACTTAATGAAGGGGGCCACGCAAGAGCCCACAGCCTCATGCAATATGTCCCTATAACAGGGAAAGCTTAGGACCAGTAGCACAAGCAGTCCGCCCCAAAAAATGGAAATACGTGCATTGCAAACACTGCATACACAAAGAGCGTAACAGCCCGCCAGGGGGGGGGGGGGGGGGGGTAGGTGCACGAGAGCAGTGCTGCCTTCCGATGACACAGTCTGCCCGAAGGGGGTCATACACATGGCCGCATTGCAACCAGCAGGAAGTCCGCCTAGGGAAGGGGGACATGCACTGGACAGCATCGCTTTAAGCGAGAGTGCCAAGCTACCAACTAAGGGGTGTACGCGTGCGCTAGCACCGCATACGTGAGAGTAACTACTCCGCCAGTGAAGCGTGGAGACATGCACGCCCCAGCACCGCAGTGCGCGAGGGTGAAAATGCCGCCCAAAAAAACAAAAAAAATAAGGGGGGCTGTCCAAGGCAGCATGTGTGTCCCGTGAGCGCAAAATTCCACCTCTGGAAGGGGGCATGCACAGGTCCAGTGCCGCATCCCGTGAGAGTGCAAGTATTCCCTTAAGGAAGAGGACCGTGCTCATGTCTGGCAGCATATCCAGTGAGAGTGCGGTTTTCCACCTATGGAGGGGAGACCTGCACGTGACCAGTACCATTTTAAAGGAATAGGGTCACGCACACCGCCAGCACCATAATCAGCAAAGGTGCAGAATGCCACCTAAAGAAAAAGGGGGCATGCACATGGCCAGCAGCATATATAATGAGTATGCGATACACCGCCTATGGAGGGGGGCCAAGCACATGGCCAGCAATAGACAGGGATATTCGGACATTGGACAACACTGCGGTTAATCACACAAACGCGCGTAAAACGCTCGTTTATTATTTGCCAGAAACGCGCACAAATAACGCGCGTAAAACGCGCGACAAAAACGCATCTCAGAAATGCTCAAGTCTGAAACCAGCGAGAGAGTGCAGTGTCCGCCTAAGGAAGGGGAACATGCCCATGGCCAGCACTAAATCCAGAGAGAGTGCAATTCCGCCTATGAAAGGGGGTCATGCACATGGCCAGCACCATATCCAGTGAGAGTGCAGTGTCCGCCTAAGGAAGGAGGTCATGCACATGGCCAGTACTAAATCCAGTGAGAGTGCAATTCCGCCTATGGAAGGGGGTCATGCACATGGCCAGCATCATATCCAGTGAGAGTGCAGTGTCCGCCTATGGAAGGGGTCATGCACATGGCCAGCATCATATCCAGTGAGAGTGCAGTGTCCGCCTATGGAAGGGGGTCATGCACATGGCCAGCACTAAATCCAGTGAGAGTGCAATTCCGCCTAAGGAAGGGGTCATGCACATGGCCAGCATCATATCCAGTGAGAGTGCAGTGTCCGCCTATGGAAGGGGGTCATGCACATGGCCAGCATCATATCCAGTGAGAGTGCAGTGTCCGCCTATGGAAGGGGGTCATGCACATGGCCAGCATCATATCCAGTGAGAGTGCAGTGTCCGCCTATGGAAGGGGGTCATGCACACGGCCGGCAGCGAATCTGGAAGGCTACAGAAGGAGTCCCTGGCCAGCAATGCCTCTGGAGAGCGCGACCTGCCACCTGTAGACGGGGGCATGTATAGGGAGAGCTCTGCATCTTAAAGAATGTGCCCGCTGACAGAGCTGAGCCATGGGAGGGAAAATACCGACGCAGCGGTGCAACCAATTACCATGGCATGGGAACCAAATGTACATATAATCTACTTATTTTTTTTTTTTTTTTTTTTTTTTACTTTAATAGAATGCTGCCGCTGCCCCTGGAGAGATGCACGGAACCCCTACAGGTAATAGCTCGCAGGACCAAGAAGCGGCCGGCAGGAAGGGGTTAACACCGTGTCGGAAACAGGGGGTGGAGAAACCGAAGAGCGCGAAGGATTCGCGCCAGTAGCGGATCCCGCCCCTCCACCCACAGCCAGGAAGATAGCCAAGCAGGCCGCAAGGCCTCGGCCTAATTTAATTTCTCAGAACCCGGCTGCCCACCAGGGGAGGATGCCCGGAAGGCACTGGCTCGCCGCGCAGGGACCGGTAAAGAAAACCGTTCCAGCGCGCGCCCTGAAGACATCCCTCCTGTGAGGCGGGAAGGAGCAGCCCTTCCCGCACTAACCATGGGGGCGGGAACATGCCCTCAGAAAATCCTGCGGCGCTCCGATGCCAGCCGCAGGAGAAGAATGGAAAGCGGTGCAATAGCGACCGCTGCTATGAGGAGTCGCCCGGAGGTGCGGGGAGCCAAACCCGAACCTCCGGAAACAAGTTAACCCCCGAAGCGCCGGGGGGAAATTAACCCCCGCATCGCCAGTGGCGCGCGCATGGCGCCAACAGGAGTAGTAACCCCCACTGTGCTGGCGGCAGAGCGCGCCGTCTGGCGGAACAGGAGTCCACAGTGAGTTGTGGTGGAAGGGTGCCGCATGGGTGCCGAACCACGGGACCAGGAAAAGTGGGGGCTCAGTCCATTAACCCCCAGCCCCGCAGAGTCACTGTGTCCGGGACCTGGCCGCTGTCCGGGAGGGGAAAAGGAGTAAGGGATATACTTACCACATCCCGGTTACTCACCCCATCTTCATCCTCTTCTCTTCACCCTCCCTAGTGAACCACAAGGTCACTTACTCCAGCAGGGTCACCTCCTCAGCTGCTGGCACCGAAGTGGCAGGAGTCTGGATGGCGGGAGGGCTGGCCGGTTTAGGTGACCCCTTGGCTGGCGGGAGCAGGGGAGCGAGGCTGCCCTGGTCCTCCTTTTGCTTCTTGGGGGGGAGGAGGCAGTGAGGCGAGGCGACACTGGCGTGCTCCCCCGGGATAACAGGGAGACTAGGTGTCCACTGTTTTCCCACCTGCAAGAAGAAAAATAACAAACTAAAATAAAAAATCTTCAAGGAAGCCACCCTGCAGAGCAGGGATGTCTTGCCTCCTTAGACACTAAGCTAAAACTGAAGCTCCTTCTCCAGGCTGGAGAGGGTATAGCTGCCGGAGGAGGAGCTAACAATTCTAGCCTAGTGTCAACGCCTCCTAGTGGACATAGCTATACCCACGGTTTCTGTGTCCCCCAATGAATATGTGCGAGAAACTAATTTCCACATGGCACACACTCCATCAGCTACATGGACATGACAGTGAAAAACGGACATGTGATTGACGTTCTTTTAAAGGCTATCACACATCCATTTTAAGACGAATGGTAGTCTATGGGGTCAGTGAAAACGGAAGTAAAAAAAATTGCTCTATCTTGTCTGTTTTTCACTGACAGACAGCCCCTGTACAATTGAATAGATCCATTGTTAACGTCCATTTCTCGGAGAGGCATCAATGAAATAAACCTCTGTTAAAAATGTCCGTTTTTACCGGACCTGGCATGTGTGCATGAAGCCTAATACTGCAATCGGAAGTACACAGAACATGGGGATAGTCACCACAAATTAACAATCTGATGCCTGCAGAACTGCAGGAACCCAACAAAGCAATGCTCTGCAATGTGCTTTTAGCATTCTCCTATTACACCCTGCCTGAAACAATGTGTGATGGCAGTACTAAGATGGCAGGAATAGCGGCCTTCACTATACCCCTGGCTGCCATGACAACCGCCTGGCACCCTATTATTCTGTCATGTGCATGAGGCGAGTAGATAATCAGGTGACAGTAGAAGCTCTCTTCCTGTAATGGCTTAGAAACCATGGTCAGTATGGACTGTGGCATCTAAGCTCTTAAATGGCCATGAATGAAGTTTTAGCTGATCACAGTTGTTGCAGGCGGGTGTCAGCTGTATAATAAAAAAGGCAGCAGTAAATAATTCCTTGAAGTCTCCTTCTATGAAGCTGTTAAAAGTTCTGACCAGCTTTTACTAAGAAGCAACTAATATAATTGCCATTATAGCTCCCATATAGCTTTCCTAAACATCAAATATGACTAGTGATACAGCAATACGGAATGAAGGGTTTATCACTGTCTCACTAAACAGACATACCACAAAGCTGTAGTGCTGGCCATAAATGATGTCATTCAACTTTCCCCAAAACAGATAAAATCAAAAGCCAGGCAAATACATTGCAAAGAGAGCCTGGCACATCCTAAAACAGCGGCAGCTGTCTTTACCTGTCTGTGGCCAGAGATCCTTTTTTAAGGCCACTGTACGATCAAGGGGACTAGCGCTGAATCTCAACGGAAAGTCAACCAGAGCACTCTAGGCCATCAAATTAAGATCAGTGAGGTCCAAGTCTCAGCATTCCCGATGATCAGCTCTTTGAAGGGACATCTTCAATCTTTACACTGGTCCCTTCTGCACAATGCTATACTTTTCATAGAGGCTGTACTTGAGTCAGATTTCCCCACACAACTAATAATGACGGTTAAAAGTAGATACCACGCCTGAAATTAGCAGTTATATTTATTTTAAGGCTACATCCACAAGTGACTAACATCCTGCAGATATGTCATGGTGCTCTGTGCGGCAAATCCGCAGTATGGTTTTTGCCGAACACGGCAAAAACCACAGTAGGCTTTTCGCCGAACACGGCAAAAACCACAGTAGGCTTTTCCACGGTATTTCCAGGCAGATGGATTTACCCTAAAAGGTAAAATGCTTATAAGTAATTAACAGCCACCTTCCTGAAGAGCAGCCACCTCAGCTGCCGACTCCACTCCAGAGATGGATGCGGTTCTTCTCTCTGGAAAAGAAACCTATCGGAAAAGTACAGCATATCCTGTGGATATGCCATGAATGCCTGAGATGGGAGTACTCTTTTAAGGTGCACACCAGGTTGGCATTTCCACCCCTTGGCTAAAGAATCAGCTCTTCCGATGCTTAAAAGGGTTCTCTCACTTCAGCAAATGGCATTTATCACGTAGACAAAGTTAATACAAGGAACTTACTAATGGATTGTGATTGTCCATATCGCCTCCTTTGCTGGCTTGATTCATTTCTCCATCACTTTATACACTGCTGGTTTCCATGGTTACAACCACCCTATAATCTAGCAGCGATGGTCAATCCAGCACACTATAGGAAAAAAGCGCTGGCCTCTCTGGTGGCCAGGAATGTGGGAGGGAGCATGTGCAGCAGCTTCCATCTTGGCAACCTCGTATCTCCGCTGCAAAGTGGTCATAACCCCGATCAGTGTATGATGCGATGGATAAATGAATCAAGCCAGCAAAGGATGCAATATGGACAATCACAAAACATTAGTAAGTGCCTTGTATTAACTTTCTCTACATGATAAATGCTATTTGCTGAAGTGAGATAGCCCTTTAACCACCTCCCGACCGCCTAAATCAGGGATGCGTCCTGCGGGCGGCCGGGATGTTCCTCCTTGACGCGCTGACGCGTCATCTTGTGTGAGGCGAGATTTCCTGTGAACGCGATAGCGTCGGGAGGAAGTTTAACTACAGCCTGCCAGTGCTGATCATGCCTCGGCAGGCTGTAGATCTTAAAAAAACGTCATCTAAATCGCATATCAGACGCCATTTTGTAAACATCGTCTGATATGCCTGCTGCCTGCTCCTCTGGTGGTCCCTTTTGCTTGGGACCACCAGAGGACACAGGCAGCTATGTAAGTGAACCAATCACCACACACATACCCCCCCCCCCCCCCCCCTTGTCACTTATTAACCCCTTATTAACCCCTGATCACCCCATATTAACTCCACAGACACCGGCAATGTGCTTTCCGCATTTTGCGGATCCGCACTTTGCCAGAACTATATAGAAAATGCCTTTTCTTGTCCGCAATTGCGGACAAGAATAGGACATGCTCTATCTTTTGCAGAGCTGCGGCCTGATGTTTCTGGGTCGAAACCCGGAAGTTTGCAGCCGCAGCTCTGCAAATGCTGAATGGGTCCGCGGAATTGCGGAATAGATGCGGACATTTTTGCGGACGTGTGAATGGGGCCTTACTTCGCAAGCATTCCTATATCCTTTTCCCTCTCTTTTTTTTTTTTTTTTGCACATTTTTTGATTGATGCGAATGAAGATATCTGTGCCGTTAATTTTTTTTTTCAGCTCAGAGGCTGAACGGAAAAAAAAAATCTCATTACCGTATGCTCAATATAAGGAGAATAGCAGAAACTCCTAATGCTGGCCAGTCATGTAATGATTGCGGAGACCCTCAAATGCCAGGGCAGTACAAAGACCCCCACATGTGACCCCATTTTGGAAAGAAGACACCCCAAGGTATTCCATGAGGGGTATGGTGAGTTCATGTAAAATTTTATTTTTTGTCACTAGTTAGTAATGAGACTTTGTAAGAAAAAAAAAAAAAAAGTAAATTTCTGCTAACTTGTGCCAAAAAAAAAAATCTTCTATGAACTCGCCATGCCCCTCACGGAATACCTTGGGGTGTCTTCTTTCCAAAATGGGGTCACATGTGGGGTATTTATACTGCCCTGGCATTTTAGGGGTCCTAAAACGTGAGAAGAAGTCTGGAATCCAAATGCGTAAAAATGCCCTCCTAAAAGGTACTCATTGGAATTTAGGCCCCTTTGCGCACCTAGGCTGCAAAAAAGTGTCAGACATGTGGTATCGCCGTACTCAGGAGAAGTAGGGCAATGTGTTTTTGGGTGTATTTTTACATATACCCATGCTGGGTGAGAGAAATATCTCTGTAAATGACAACTTTTTAATTTTTTTTATACAAAGTTGACAATTTACAGAGATATTTCTCTCACCCAGCATGGGTATATGTAAAAATACACCCCAAAACACATTGCCCTACTTCTTCTGAGTACCGCGATACCACGTGTGTGCCACTTTTTTGCAGCCTAGGTGCGTAAAGGGGCGTAAAGTCCAACGAGTACCTTTAGGCTTTACAGGGCTGCTCACAATTTAGCCCTGCCCAAAATGCCAGAACAGTAAACACACCCCACAAATGACCCCATTTCGGAAAGTAGACACCCCAAGGTATTCACTGAGGGGCATAGTGATTCCGTGGGAGATTTTTTTTTTTTTTTCCAGAAGTTAGCAGAAATGGAAACTTTATTATTTATTTTTTTTCCTCAGAAAGTGTCATTTTCCGCTAACTTGTGAAAAAAAAAATGAAATCATACATGAACTCACCATGCCCCTCCGTGAATACTTTGGGGTGTCTTTTTTCTAAAATGGTGTCATTTGGGGGTATTTATACTATCCTGGCATTCTAGCACCTGAAGAAACATGACAGGAGCTCAGAAAGTCAGAGCTGCTTCAAAATGCCGAAATTCACTTTTTTGCACCAAAGTTTGTAAACGCTATAACTTTTACCCAAACCAATAAATATACACTTATTGCATTTTTTTTTTTATCAAAGACATGTAGAACAATAAATTTAGAGAAAAATTTATATAGAAATGTAGTTTTGTTTGCAAAAAATTAGGTCATTATCTATTAATATAAAAAAAAAGTTAAAATGTCAGCAACAATGAAATACCACCAAATGAAAGCTCTATTAGTGAGAAGAAAAGGAGGTAAAACTCATTTGGGTGGTAAGTTGTATAACGGAGCAATAAACGGTGAAAGTAGTGTAGTGCAGAATTGTAAAAAGTGGTCTGGCCATTAAGAGGGTTTAAGCTAGGGGGGCTCAGGTGGTTAATATGTAGAAGGATGCCCTCTCAATTTCAAATAAATGGAATGGAGTTACTTTAATAATAGTTTAATACATATATGTTCAGCTTCTTACCGATTTCCCGTCCCTGGCTTTCTGGTCTTTAGCAATTGTGGCTAATACAGTAGCAGCTTGTTCTCCACCCATCACTGATATGCGAGCATTTGGCCACATGTAGAGGAACCTGGGACTGAAAGAAGAAGACATAGAAAACTTTACTAAACTATAATAGGAATGTGCCAGTGAATTGCTCAGTCCATCGCTCTCAACAAATGTAAAGCAGTGTTGTGCATGCAGTACAGTGCGTACATCTCAAATGTGCCAATCAGAAGTTCAGAGGGACCATTCGATGGGTGATATTACCATCTGATATTCTCTTTCATGTGGTAGTAAGTCGATCAGACACAAACATCGTACATATCATGGCACCATTACGCCTGCACAGTGCTAAACACAGATATGAAACCGATTCATCAACATCAGTTTGCTGACAAGTTGCAGCAGGAAGATTACTTTTCCTGATCCGCAAAGGCAAACATGAGGACAAGAAATCTGTCATGTAGTGATTATTAGTTCTTCGTATATCATATGCAATAAGTATAAAATGATGTAGCTATTGGGGCAGGTGCATGTCTTGTTGGGGAGTTTATCTGGACTAAACAAGTAATGCTCTATTCTCAAGGAAGGAAAGATGAGACAATGTGATTGGATTTTCACAGATTGTCTGTATCTCTTCAGATGCACGTTCATAAAGAGTGTCAGAGGACTCAACCAGTGGCCCTAAGGGAAGGGTAAGGAAATCTGAAGGTAGTGCAACCAACATGTAAGGCAGTTTTATTTTCACATGGGCACAGGATAACTTTCTTCCTTGAAAACAAATTCAGCAATGATTCAAGAATTCTGTTATTGATTATCTTCAGGTTCTCCTATCCAATAACAGGAGACAACTTGAATGGGCGGCTATGGGTTTACAAAATACCATAATGGCCATTCTTGGACAGCATGGTGGCTCAGTAGTTAAAGGGGTTATCCAATCCTTATAATGACCCCCAGAATGACTGGGCCCCTCCTCAAGAGCATACTTACCTGCTCCTCTGCACCCGCGTCCCTCCAGATCCCTGCATGGCCGCCGCTGCATCTTCCCGTTGCACGGATCAATGGCCAGCCTCCCGCGATGCTAGGGAGGCTTGTCCCTGTCACAGCCTGCTATTGGCTGCTCCTCCCTTCGCTGGATGTTTTGATCTGCGCGACGGGGAGATGCAGCGGCGGCCATGCATGGATCTGGGGGGGGGACGCGGGTGCCGGGGAGCAAGTAAGTATGATGTAGAGGAAGGACGTGGGCATTCAGGGGGTCATTATAGGGATTGGATAACCCCTTTAGCACTGGTGCCTTGCAGCTCTGCAGTCCTGGGTTTAAACCTGACCAAGGACAACATCTGCATGGAGTTTGTATGTTATTCCCGTGGGTTTCCTCAGGGTAATCCGGTTTCCTCCCACACTCCAAAAGACATACTGATAGGGAACTTAGATCGTGAGCCCCATTGGGGACCGCGAGCGATGATAATGTCTGTAAAGAGCTGCTGACTATATAAGTAAAATAATAATACTACATTCTTCCTATTTCTCATTTATATTTTGGCCTCATTTTTTCTTTTCAATACGTGGTTGTTGCTGTCGTTTATTGCTTAGTTAGAAGCACTAACCTGTAAGCTCTACCGCACATCCCATAGTTCCCGGCACCATAGGAGCCTCCGATAATAACAGTAATTTTTGGTACACTGGCGCATGCAACAGCAGTCACCATCTTTGCTCCATCCTTGGCTATTCCTCCTGCTTCGTAATCTCGACCAACCATGAAACCTGAAACAAATATGTTCACCACATATTAACTAAAGCCAAAAGTGAATGCAAATAGCCTATAATCTTATGAATAATCCAGCCAAAGGTGTCTGAATGAAATCTGAGTTTTGTGCAGGAATTGTCCAGAATAGTTAGTCCACACATTTACAGTGCCATACCCCTTGAACTTTTCCACCTTTTTCCCCGATACACCCACAAACTTAAATGTTCACGGATGCTCTACATACAATCTGACTGAGCTTGAGCTATTTTGCAAAGAAGTATTTCTAACAGAATTATAAGGGGTTGTCCTATTAGAACATATTTACTAGGACATATGGATGTCATAGGGAGGTGGCTTTTGCTCGATAATGCAGGAGCTGACAAGAAGTGGCTTTTGTTCTTGAGGACCAAAGTTTTCTTTTCATGAAAAATAATCAGCTGTGTGAAGTCCTTAGGAGCTGTCTGGCAGTGGCTCAGCTACGAGCTAGAAAGGTGTCACCCCACTGCCCACAACCCATCCATTGCCCCTCTCCTCACATGTAGGAAGTGCAGTGTGGGTCACAAGTAAGAGGAGTCAGAAGTCTGAACCAAGATTACAAGTTCACTGGCTTTCACTCCAGTGCCTCAGTGTATTGCCCATGTGCATTATATTCCATTATACTATAGACTTAGTATCGTATATTATATACCAGTAGTATATACCAGTAACATACCAGTAGTACCATTATTATGCCACTTGTAATATACCAGCAGCACCACCATTATACCTGTAATATACTGGTACAACTGCAAAAAAAAGGGGGTCAGTCAGCACATCCCAAAGCACGAAACACGGAGAATAAAACACAACGCAAACCAAATAAAGTACAATAATGCCATAGTTATAGAAAATATTCTGTTACTAATGCTACGCTTATTTTGTAAATTTGAGATTCTTGGCAAATACATTTATTACAAAATTATCTCTGTGAGACGGAACCCAACAGTAAATCCTACCTGTTATGTGCCACAATGGCCACCATAAAATTGAAGGAGTGCAGGTTCCACATGCATGCTGGGTCCACTCTGCTTTTTACCCATGATGAGCGGCAGGGGCAATATTCGAATTCGCGATATTTTGCCAATATACATTCGCGAAATCACGATTATGTTATTGATTTCAAAAATCGCCAATGTGATATGCGCGTATTGCGAGCACAATACAGGCATGGGTCACTATTGCTACATTTTTCAAGCTGCTAGAAGTTTCCTGAGACCGGAGAAAATGGTTGGCACGGCAGAACATTCCAATAGCTTTATATACAGATAGAGTGCTCCAATATATTCGCGATTGTGGAAATCGGCAATTAATGATGCACATATCTTTGCGCAATGCGTGCAACTTCACATTTTTGCAGGTCTGACTACATATTAGCGATTGCACTAACACCCTGCACTGGAACCTATTAGCTACACTATATCAGGATATAACCTACACTGACTATCTCCCACTAACTATCTGTATTATATATATAAACTAACTAACTAACTAACTAACTAACTAACTATCGAATGTAATGTGACACAGCAAAGCACAGAGCACAGCAATAACACTGATGTCTCTCTCAGAACTGCAAAAAACTGCCAAAAATGGCTGCTGGGGAGGTTCTTATATAGTAAGGGGGTAGGCAACTTTCCTATTGGTTGCTAGGGATGTTGATAAGCTCAGACAAAGACATTGCAGCCTTCTCATTGGCTCACAAGCAAGAAGCAGGGAGGGATCATGGGTTCAGAGGGGGAAAGAAAATCTAGAATATTCACAAATACGAATATATAGCACTATATTCTAAATATTCGCGAATTCTTGGAGCGGCGATATTCGCAATTAAAATTCGTGATGCGAATATTCACACCCAACACTACTTTTTACCATTAGTTGGTGCCATAATGGCCTCCATTAAATCCAGGGAATGTAGGTACCAACATGCATGCCAAGCCCACTCTATACCTCTCCTGGTGCCAGACAGCTTCCAATGAGAGCAGGCTACAGCTTTTTTACTTATACTGATTAAAATCAGCCTATGGGGCAGACAGGCTAGTCAGGGGTGCAAGACCAACAGGGGTCAGTCACACCTCCAGTACAACTGCAAAAAGAGGGGGTCAGTCAGCACATCCCAATGCGCGTTGGCAGACGGGTGCCAAGGATCTCAAATTTACAAAATAAGCGTAGCATTAGCACCAGAATATTTTCTAAAACTATGGAATTATTGTACTTTATTTGGTTTGCAGAGTGATGCATTGTGTTTTTTTCTTTGTAATATATCGGTACCATTATTACACCACCGGTAACAAGTACCATCATTATACTACCTGTAATATACCAGTACCATCACTATAACACCTGTAATATACCAGGGGCACCACTATTACACTACCTGTAATATACCAGTACCATCATTATACCACCTGTAATATACAAGTAGCACACCACAGCTGTATTTGTTTGGCGCTGCTGGGGAGACATCTAGCACTGCAATGCACTACACTGTACTTGGTTCTTCAGGGGATGCATTTTGAGCCACAATGTGGTATGTAGAGCTGCTGGGCTGCACTGTGGTGTCTGCTGCTGATGGGGAGGTATGTTATACTGTTGAGGGTATTTTGCATGGCAGTATTAGATTGGCAGAGCTGGGGCTAATATGGGTGCTAAACAGGTGGTACTTGGAGCTGTACGGGGGTATTATGTGTGCTGCATGGTAGTATTTGTTTGCTGGTGAGGCCCTGTCATCTCCATTGGTTTGCTGGTGAATCCCACATAGAAAATGTTTAAGAAGTCCTGTACTGTCCCAGCTATGGCTCTCATTTAGAATTCATTATAATTGTAGTGTATATCTGTTCACCACTACACTTAGTGTACTTTGCTGCCATCTAGTGGCTACTAATATATTTGGTTTTATGAAGTTATCGCTGTTATTTCATTATGTCATTCATCTTATAACGCCTCCTCCTCTGTAAGCTCACCTTCTGTATCCTTCAGTCTTTTCCTGTTTGTCAGACATGTTTCACAGAACTGCAGACAGGATTTTTCTTTTACCTCTATCATCATTTCTCAATGACGAAGGCACACCAAAACACGCGTTGGGGTAGCGCCCACCATTGACCACACTTACATATGGTGGAGTTTTGAATATTGACATTAGTTTCTTTACTTTATGTCTGGACATAGTTATTCCCATTTGGGCTTGGATGCAGTTACATTGTCTACAGGGCATTGCCCAGTGGATGCAGTTCCGTCAACTGATCTCTGGATGTCATTTTTAATAATACTATTTTTATTTTTGTATACATAATAAAGTTTTGTTATATTTTATGGGTACATTGTGTGCTAATTTGCCTGTACTATGGTTATCATATCAGATTTGGGTATTGCCCAAACACAATGATATTACACCGTACACTGTTGATTTAGGTGTTATGGGTGCTTGGCCAGTTTGGTTTCCTTTGTTTACATAATTTCTTTCATAATTGCATCTCTCTCACTGGAATTCCACGTACAACTGGTGTTGCTAGGGGAATGAGTACAGCGAGTTAACGGTCTTCCACTGCTTGTACAAAAAATTGCCACTCACAGTCATAAGATCCTTGTCTCACGTACATCAGTGACAGAATGAGGCCTCGTATGGAGAGCTGCATTTGTACTGTATTTTCCAATGCCTGTGTGCATGAGGCTATAGCCATTCATTTTTGAACATGCGAGACAGACACCACGGTTAAGGTGGTGTGTTTCTTTCCTTCTTAGTTTTCCACAAAGCCAAAGTAACGTGCCTAAGCTCGCTTTTTAATGCTGACCACATTTAGCCTTTCACCTTCATTCCAAATTTTGCCAAACCTTTTACTCTGTGTGACGTTAGGGTCACTTCTTGAGCTTACGTCTTAAACAATCAATGAGAATACATGTGATTTCCACTTTCTATCTGATAAATACAAAGGGAAATGTTCCTTTTCTGAACAACATATGTCTCAGCTGTACCAGAAATACAATAAATAAGCAGTTTTTATTTTTAATAGACTCATTTGAACACAGGCTCTTGGAGACTCTAGTCTATTACGTCAGCCAGTCCTCAGAATGTTATCCTAACAAAGCAACCCAAAAACGAAATATGGTCCATCACGGCAGATGGTTTCTACAAGAGTCTATTACTCATCAACCTGGTAAGTGCATCTAAAACACAGAAAAGATGTTTATGCTGTAAGCTATACTAGGGTTGAGACCATGTAAATGACTACACTCCCTGCATAGTGCTGAGGTATAAGTCCGCACTATAAAAACACGTGCTCCACATCTGTGAAGACACAATAGTACTGAAAGTTTCAGAGAGCTAAACGTTATAATAAGTTGTTATCCAGTAATTATAAACAATAGCTAAACATACTTATTATATAGTTAACCATTCAAACAAGATATGGCATCCCAAACTACTTTCTTTTATTGTTCCAACATAACAAATCTGAAAGATGAAGGACATTTAAATGTTTGAAATAAATATCTCTTACTGTCTTGTGTTCACCGCTCATTGCAGACCTAAATATACTCATGGTATGTAGTCAGATCCTAAAGTCATATTGCCATCTATCTGTCCACTATTTACTGCCAACCTACCAAATGTATGTTAGTAAGAATAAGTAGATCGACGTAAGAATATTAAAATGTTTTTAAAGAGCATTTCCAAAGACCTGGCCCCATTCTTTAATTTTCTGAGCCCCTGCTTGTTTATTTTTAACCGCTGTATGGACAGGGTTACATGCTCTGCTGCAGCCAATGACTGGCCTCAGCAATTGACGTGTCCCCAAGATGAACATCACTGCTTTATTATATGGCACTCAGTCACTGGCTGCAGGAGCGCACACGAATCCCAACCGTATTCCCACCTGAAGCAAACAGGCAGGGGACTGGAAGATTGACAAACGGAGCCAGGGTGTGGCGAGTAGGAAAGTATGATCTTTTCATTAGGTACCGTACCACACGCAAATCAAAAAGGTCCATAAGCCTGAAAACCCCGGAAATTTAGACCATTTTCAAAAGTTGCTTTTTCATTTTAGATGCATTGCAAAAACTCACTTTAGACTATGTTCACACTAGTGTCATGGGTTATGTTTATAACAGAGCAATTACTGGTGAATACTGATGGGTTCCCTATCAGGGTTTCAGTATTTCTGATTACTAAAGTAGTGCTGCAGACTGTGCTATAAAAATGATCAAAAATACCTAAAGCAAAAACCCAGCTGCAAGAGTGAACAGCGCCTTAACCTTGCCATACAACTGGGATAACTGCTGACAAAGTGCCTGTTCGGTTGATTTTCTCTATTTCTCACGATCCTACCATACATATTCAATGGATTGGGAAAGGGGAGAAAGCCGCTACCAGAGCTGCTACCTCTGGCAGCGGCTTATCTCAATGAGAAGAAATAGTATAGGCAGATGAAAAGTTGAAATCCAACTTGTCCGATCCTTACCTCCCCTGACATTTGCTGAAGGCCCCATGAACATTAGATGGTTGTCCAAACCTGCTGAAATTGACAGGTTTGGCAGACCTAGATCTTAGGTGTAGGGCCTGCATTAGGATGTGTATTTCTATCTGAAGATCACAACTATTTGTGGTGACTGTGAAAAAATAAGCAAAAAATTACAGAATGCAAAATACTGACCTGTAATGTTCTGCAAGAAAAGGAGGGGAATGTTTCTTTGACAGCACAGCTGAATAAAATGGGTGCCCTGTAAAATAAGGTGAGATATGATTACAATCTATCGCAATATATGTTATCATAAAGTTAGTTTTAACATCTCTTCATTTTTAATAGCTGTATTTATTAGAAGCATTCATCTCAAATATTAATAGCAATAAATTATGGAGGTAAAATGCAGTCTACAGCATCAACAGATAGCTAAAAGCTAGCCATAATGAAAAACAATGGTCCAATTCTCCACATGGCCCAATTTCCCACATGTTCAATCTATTTTGGTGCAGTACACATCATCATTATGATGGCCTCTCAAACTGTTTGCATAGATGCATAGCTGTGGTTCACCTGGCTAAAATGCGGTTTTTCTTTTATTGACCCGAGGCTCTGATACTTTTTCTTAATTTGTAAATCAGTCACCACTGCTCTTGTTGCACCCAAGCTCCACTCATTTCTGTGATCAGTCCCTCACTGGCTGTTTTGATTAAAATGGCCAGGCAGTGGCAAAGCAGCGAGCCAGGGCTGAGCACAGAAATGAGTGGAGCTTGGGTGCAACAAGAGCAACAGTGACATCCTCATTGCACCAAAGGCCTACTTTGCATATTAATAGAAAGTATAACTTTGGAACGCAGCCTCAGATCAACGAAAGAAAAACTGTGTTTTAGTCAGCTGAACCACAGCTATGTGTCTATACAACAAATCTGATAGGGAGGTCACTGCTGTAAATGCTGGGAGTTATACATAATGGGGGACATTTACTAAGAACGTTGCACCAGAATACTGGCGCAAAATGCTCCAAAAAGAATGGCGTTTTGATTTGCACCAAATATATATCAACTGTTTTCTGCAGAATTTCCACCATAAAGAATGCACCACGCCAGAATCAAGTTTTAAAAGCCAAAGGGGGCGGTACTATCAAATTGGCGCATATTACGTCTTATTCTTCATCCTCCTATCGTCAGAAATGACTCAAATTGTTGCAGACAATTAAGCCAGCTCATGTGGTGATGTTTTGTGTAAAAAGTCACATTTATGGCAGAAAGATGCGACTTTTTGTCAAAAAGTCGCAATTAGGAAAAGAAAACCAACTAGTCGTGGGAACAAGTGATAGGTGAGTATTAAAACGGGATGCATTTATTTTTATCTAATAGAAATTAGCTAAACAGGGTTTTATCAGAAAATTGACATTCAACAAAAAAAAAAAAAATAAAACGCCCCGAGTCTGAGACAAAAGTTACAATTTACCAGTGGAAATGTCGCAAATATACTTCAAAAGTCGCAAGTGTGGTCTGGCAGGGTTGGCTGAAAAGGCACATTTCTATTTTATAAAGTCAAATTTTCATGCTATTTGGTGTTAAAATGTCACAAATCAAGAGAAATAAGCGATTATTAAAGTTTATATTTTAAAAAGTCACATTTTAAGGGTCCATTCACACGTCCGTGTGTGTTTTGCGGATCCACAAAACACAGACATCGGCGATGTGCGTTCCGCAATTTGCGGACCGCACATCGCCGGCACTCTCATAGAAAATGCCTTTTCTTGTCCGCAATTGTGGACAAGAATAGGACATGTTCTATTTTTTTTTGGGAACGCGATTGCGGACCCGGAAGTGCGGATCCGCAATTGCGGACCCGGCCGGGACATCGTCTGTCCCCATTGAAACTAATGGGTCCGCAATTCCGTTCCGCAAAATGCGGAACGGAATGGCGGACGTGTGAATGGACCCTAAAAGTGGCATGCACCTTCTGATATATGAGGTGAAAAAAAATAACCACTTTTGATTTGTAATGTTAGTATTTTTTTTGGCGCAAATTACGCCATTATTACTAAATGTCCCCCAATGGGCTAAAATAAGCTGCTGTTTCCAGCTCCTCTGAAGGTACTGAGAACACATTTCACTCATCATAAAGAGTTGCGCTATCAGTTGATAGACCTGACAGGTGAGCTTGCTGGTGGCACATTGAGTTTTCAGTGAAAGGGCACGTACATACAGGTTAATAAAAGTTTCATGGGTGTACGGCACAGCTGTTCCCTGAACAAACAAGTGGGGCGGCACTGTGCTCCAGTCAATAACACATGCATAAGGGCTGGTACATTGTCTGCCGAGTTGCCCAGGGCCATTGAGGCCTATGCCATGGCAACTGATTCAAACAACTCTTTTCACATAAAGCATTAAAGATAGTTCCTACGTGGAAATAAAAATGATTTAGCTTATAATAATGCAATTTTACATAATTTCAAACCATAAACTGATACCTACCTTCATATTTGCATTAGACCTGGGAACGGTAGCTTGTTAAATCCTTGTATAGACATAATAGTGAGATGTTGGATACCATGTGGCAGTAATGAACTTGATAAAAATCCAACCTGTCTGATTTCATATAAAACATGTAGTTCCCCTTTCATTACTATGCTGCTTATGAAGTGGCGCCTGACCAGTAATAATCTATATGGGCCCGTCCAGCTAAACTTCCCACCTCCACCATACACATGCATTTTTTGCTTGATTAGGCTTGCTTGTGTGTTTTCAATGGAGAGAGACACTTCTGAAAGCAGCTCATCATTTGGGCAATTTTAATGTGCCCAATCCTTATTTCCCCCAAAATCCATTTTCGGGGGTGAGTTGAGACATTCCAATACTCATGATAGTCACCTGAGCCTGCTTTCCTCTTATGTGAATGCCCATACACTAGTGCAGATCCTTCATTCTCGTTGATATAAAGTTTAGTTCTATATTGTGCATGTGCATCTGCATTGACATCTCTAGAACGTTGGATCCATACAGCAATGAAAGAGGAATATGAAGCCAGGACTCAGCAATGTATTTGAGACTGTCAGGTAAATCCATTCTAGTTTTGAAATACCATTTTCAAAAATGGCTCCATCAGTCAGAGCAGAGAATAGCCACAGAAAGCACTGCTCTCGAAGACCCAACGGGACTGACTTAGATGAGAATCATGTAATGTTTCCTTCTCCTTTTAATGGCACTGTAGAGAAACTCAACACTTGCTGCCAGATTTTCCAGCAAATTACAGCTGATCTTTTGGGGTCCTAGCAGGGGGGATCCTTGTTATTAATTTAAATTCAGGGGGGTCTTTCTAACTTAAAGGGATTTTTATACCACACCAAGCATAGCTATGTTCATTTGCTAGCAGCCATGCTCCATTTACTTCAATGGGGCTGAGCTACGCCTAGGCATGTGACAAATGAATATGACATCACACAGCCTAGGGAAAGCAGTGAGAAGGCCGTGGCACTACTGCAAATGCTGATGCCTTCTCAAACAGATGATCGGCGGGGGTCCCATGTGTCGGCTCCCACAGATCAGATGCTGATGATCTATCCTTTTAAAACAATGGCCAAAGTGAACACGCACTGTACAACATACTCTACTTAATACTTGCCTTTTTTGCCGATTCTGAGAAAAGGACACCATTATTTCCAATAATACCTACTGGATAACCAAATATTCTTGCAAAACCTTTGAGATAATAAAAGAACCAATGTATTAGTGGAAAATTTAACACTGCTTAAAACAAGAATATCAATATATAATACAAATCTATCCTTGATACATCTTTAGGTGGGTTCACATCATGTTTTAGCCATCCCTTTAACGTATATGCCGGGGGAAAAAGGATACAAAAGCATAGCACATGACACTTTTGTATCCTGCCAGTAAAAAACATATAGTTTTTATTTTATTTTTTACAATGGACCTCTATGGCATCAGTCTGAGGCTTCCATTTAACGTATACGGCTTTTGTATACGTTAAACGGATGGCAAAACGTGATGTTACAGTCATAACGTGAGTTTTGTGTTTTTTTCTGAATGATAAGTCTGATGTAATAAAGGAAAACTATACTGGGAAAGAGTTCAATTTCCACAGTACATTTAAAAAACTAAAATTGCATCCTCATAGGAATGGTGGTATTATATGACAGAATTCTAGCTAGCTATGTACGGATTTAAAAAGGAAAGCTCCCATTTGCAGTGATTTTGATGAAGTATTTAATATGTCTCCTAACAGATTAAGGTGAGACAGCGACAGCTTTGAAGAAAGTGGGAGCGCTCTCGTCAGGGCGGCTATTCTGCTCGCTAAGCAGGAATCCGTTTTTTAGGGATGTATTAGGGAGGGTCAGGTTTTGACCCTTTTAATTGTAACAATAAAAGTTAAGTTTTTGAGGGTATTTTTTTTCTTTGATTTCTATATTCCCCTTAGCTATTATAAGTTTTCGTGATAAAAACGGATCAGATCCTGTGATTAGTTTGAAGTATGTAATATATAGTAAGATAGACACTAGTCACCCACTAGTTATCCCTGGTGTGTGCTGTACCTGTAACTAATGTGTCTCCATAAAGTGCTTTAAATTCATTAAATTCGCTTCCATCCACAATCCGAGCAATAACCTATAAAACAGAAATAGGAATTTTTATCAATAGTTAAGAATAGTGAAGATAAAATGCAAATGTTCATCACAGTCACCCATGCAATCACTACAGAACAACCGCCTACAACAGGCATGTCCAAACTGAAGCCCTCCAGCGGTTGCAAAACTACAACTCCCAGCATGCCCTAATAGCTGTAGGCTATCCAGGCATGCTGGGAGTTGTAGTTTTGCAACAGCCGGAGGGCCGCAGTTTGGACATGCCTGGCCTACAATGTCACTCCAAGAATCTCACATTAATGTACAGTACCAGTAACGAATTTGATTTTTTTTCTCCTCAAAAAACGAATTTGATTTTTTTTCTCCTCAAAAAACTACCTATCTACTGTAAATCATGTCCACGAACACCCACGCACATACACAGAAGTAGAAATGTGGTCCTCATTATAAAGAAAATGGGACTGCTATCCCCATCTTCCAAAAGCCATAGCTATTTTTCCACTGACACAGCTGTGTGAGGGCTTATTCTGTGTGAGGGTGATGAAAATGTATTTTTTTTTTAGATTTTGAGAACTACAACTTCTGCTGGCAGATGTGTGTGTGGTCTGCTATTTTGCGGGATGAGCGGCAGTATTTAGAGGTACCACTATAGGGTACACACAAAAATTTTGATCATTTTTTATTCTATTTTTTGATAGGTGGGGTGACCAAAAAACAACAATTCTGGAACTGTGCATTTTCTTCTTAGCAGCATTCCCCATGTGGGAAAAATAATGTGATACTGTAATATCAGACTTTTTTGAACACAAGAATACCAATTGTGTATTTTATATGATATATGGGAACAGGGTATTTTTTGCTTTTAATAATTAGGCATTTTATATTTACAAAAAATATTATTAAACCTTTGTTTTGAACTTTACTTTGTTTTTTAATATTTAGCCTGCTTAGGGGACTTGAATCTTGTTTGATCGCTTGTACAATAACCTGCATAATTTCTTGGGAGATTAAGTGCAGCTTGAAAGGTTTTAACCTTTCAGAATTTTCCTTATTTCTGCATAAATTTAACCTAAATCTACATCAGATTTTCACACAAGTCCCAAATCAAACAAATTAGTCAAAAATATTAGACCTGATAAATAATTGAGGATATTGATCCAATATGACATGCAGACAAACAACTTCAAACAGCACTCCAATTAATAATTTCTTTATTACTCCAGCCGAAGATAGTGCATTACAGTAGAAGAGTTTCAGGCCATAACATGATCCAGCCCTTTGTGAAGCCAATTTGTGTTTGCACCCTGCTTAGGATCAGCTGCCAGCTTCAACTGCTCAACTGCTTGCTTCAGGTCCTTCCACGATATTTCTACTGGATTATTAGGACTTTGATTTGGCCACTCCAAAACTCTAACTTTATTGTTCTTTAACCATTTTTGGTTTCTTTGGCTTGTGTCCTTCGGGTCGTTGTCTTGCTCCATGACATTATCTTGAGATTTAGCTCATGGAAAGATGTCCTGACATTTTCTGGTAGAAATCACAATTCATTGTTCCATCAAGGATGGCAAAATGTACCTCAGATGTAGAAAAACAGACCCAAACCATGACACTACAACCACCATGTTTAATACATGGGGTTGGGTTTTTATGCTGGAATATAAATTACATACAATAAAAAAATAAAATTTGAAATGTAAAGAAAAGCATCTCTTTCTATGAATGTAATAAAATAAAAAGAAATAAAAAATATAAATAAATATCACATGATCTATCCTGTCAGGTGCAGGCCATAAATAAAAATAAGTAAAAACCATGCCCAAATAACTATTTTTTGGTCACCTACCTTCACAAAAAGCGTATTAACGAGCAATCAAAAAGTACTACATGCACCAAAATGGTTCCAATGAAACAGTCGCCTCTAACCGCAAACAAAAACAAGCCCCCACACAACACCATCACCAGAAAAAAAATATATGGCACACAAAATGGCAACACAAAACATGTTTTTAAACTTTTTTTGAACTAAACTGACCTGCCCTATAAAAATATCACATGATCTATCCCGTCAGGTGAACGCTGTAAAGAAAAACAAGGAAAAACGGTGCAAGAACAAAATGGTACCAATGAGAAAGCCAAAACAAGATTTTATTTTCCAAAAATGCCTCGTGTAAGGTGCGGCTAATTAATGACGAGCCTCGCACGCCTTATCATAAATTAGGCAAATCCGGGGGAAAACAAAGACCAGAGTAAAAAGCCAGTGTTTGTACATAACTCCCAATCAGTCGGATTGGTGGAGTCTTTAAAGATGGGTTTGTAACCCTTTCCAGCCTGATGAGAATCAACAACTCTTCTTCTGAGGTCCTCAGAAATCTCCTTTGTTCATGCCATAATATACCTCCACAAACGTGTTGTGAAGATCAGACTTTGATAGATCCCTGTAGTTTAAATAAAACACGTCGCATATCTGTCATCTTATTGATTGAAAACACCCGATTCTAAATTCCCCTTCAAATGATCTGATAATCCTAAATGTTCACATACTTTTGCCAGTCACAGACACGTGATATCGGATCATTTTCCTCAATAAATAAATGACCAAGCCTAATATGTTTGACTCATTTGTTTGATTTGGAAACCTGCTTTTTGAACTTGTGTGTAGTTTTAGGTCAAATTTCTGAAGAAATACAGAAAATTCTGAAGGGTTCACAAGTTTTCACTCACCACTGTATCTCTGCTCCTGGACATTGCAGGAGGAGATGTCTGCTATATAACAAGGAAATAAGACCGAAAAATGAAGCTTCTGTGAGACGACTCCCTCCCTTTTCCACAAATCGTAACAGACGTAAGTTCTTTTTTTTGTTTTCAACTCAATTTCAATCATTTCCATATTAGTCTTGCACTGTTGGGGTTGCAATTAAAAGCAGCTGGATATTTTCACACTTCGTTAAGAGAAAAGAAGTAGTTTAAAGAGCTTAAGGCATACAAATGCAGATTCAGTAGCAAGAACCCCATGGTTTATCAGTGGGGGAAAAATGGCAGTGCGCCTTATGAAGCGAATACTAATGAACACTATTATGGCTGTGTTCAATAGTACACAGAAGGACCAGAGAGAGGTGAATACAGCGCTCCTGGTGCTCGAAGTATTCTCCACTCTCTGGTCTTCTGCTGGTGCCACACACTGTGCTGCGACCTGATATCGCACAGCGTAAGCACACATTATAACCTGACACTGTGTGGCATAAGGTCACAGTGCAGCTCGGTGCCGGCAGAAGACTAGGGAGCGGTGAGTGCAGGAAGAGAGCACTATATCTGTAAGTGGCAGCGCCATCTGGAGCAGGAGAGGTAAGTTAATTTATTTATTTTATGTCTGATCTGAGATCTGATGAGGAATGGGAGTCTGATTTGTGGTCTGATGAAAAATCTTTTTTTCTCATCTTCCACTTCTAAAATCTAGGTGTGTTTTATTGTGTGGTAAATACGGTCTAAATCCAATAATATGTTAACAAAAGTTAACAAATGCACATAGTACACATAAAGTATAGTCTAGTGTTATACTGCTCCCCGTATATTTCATGTTTTTGCAGTAACATGGGAATTGTATACAAAACACTAGATTTTTGTACTTACCGTGAAATCTGTTTCTCTTCCGTTCATTGGGGGACACAAATGACCATGGATATAGTTGTTGCCACTAGGAGGCAGACACTAAGCACAAAAGTGTGAACTCCTCCCTTCAGCTACACCCTTCCTACAGGGACTAAGCTAAATCAGTTAGGAGACTTTCACACTAGCGTTTTGGCTTTCCGTTTGTGAGATCTGTTCAGGGCTCTCAGAAGCGGTCCAAAACGGATCAGTTTTGCCCTATTGCATTCTGAATGGAAAAGGATCCGCTCAGAATGCATCAGTTTGCCTCCGTTCAGTCACCATTCCGCTCTGGAGGCGGACACCAAAACGCTGCCTGCTGAATTTTTCTGTCTGTCCTGGGATACGGAGCGAGACGGTTCCTCCATGACACACAATGTAAGTCAATAGGGACGGATCCGTTTTCTCTGACAATAGAAAACGGATCTGTCCCCCATTGACTTTCAATGGAGTTCATGACGGATCCGTTATGGCTCTATAAGACATAATACAACCGGATCCATTCATGACGGATGCATGCGGTTGTATTATTGGAACGGAAGCGTTTTTGCAGATCCATGACGGATCAGCAAAAAACGCTAGTGTAAAAGTAGCCTTAGTGCAAAAGCAGTAGGAGAAGCAAGACAAAAACAGGAAAACCAAACTATGTACAAACCCAGAACCAAACCACATAGGCGATAAGAGAGAACGGGTGGGAGCTGTGTCCCCCAACGAACGGAGGAGAAACAGATTTTACGGTAAGTACAAAAATCTAGTTTTCTCATTGGGGGACACAGGCTTGACCGTGGGAGCAGTCCCAAGGGTGGGCATAACAAGAAACCCTCCTGCCAATCAGAGAACCTCCGTCTGCAAAACTCGACGCCCCAGAAAAGCGTCAGAAGACGCAAAAGGTGTGTACTCTGTAAAATTTGGAAAAGGTGTGCAAAGACGACCAGGTAGCCGCCTTGCATACCTGAAGGGCCGAAGCCCCATGATGCACTGCCCAAGAGGCCCCTACTGCCTGAGCAGTAACCCGAAAGGGTGGGTCCCGGTCACTTATGCAGTATGCTTCCAATGGCCAAACGAATCCATCGGGAAATGAAAGTTTTGGACGCAGCCAGCCCTCGTCTTGGCACCTCTGCAATGACCAATGGAGAATCCTTCCGTCTAAAAGATGACGTCTGGGACAGATAGATGTGAATGGCTCGTACCAAATCCAGAAAGTGGAGCGACTGTTCACGAGGATAAGACGGGGCAGGACAAAAGGAAGGTAGAAGGAACTCTTTATTGAGATGGAATGCCGACACAACCTTCGCAAGGAAGGACTGAACAGGGCAAAGGACTACTTTGTCCTGAAGGAGGATCAGGAAGGGCGACCGACAGGAAAGAGCTGCTAGTTCCGACACCCTACGGATGGAATTGATTGCCACCAAAAAGGCCACCTTGTAGGACAGGAAGTGAAGGGACACCTGCTGCAAAGGCTCAAATGGTGAAGACTGGAAAGCGCTGAGCACTAGATTAAGATCCCAAGCATTTAATGGAGGGCGGTAAGGGGGTGCAGCGTGTGCAACTCCCTGCAGAAAGGTCCTAACCGTAGAGAGCGAAGCCAAATTTCGCTGAAAAAGAACAGAAAGCTGAAACTTGCCTTTTGAGGGAGCTAAGAGCCAGCCCCAAGTCCATGCCTGACTGCAGGAAAGACAAGAATCGCGGCAACGAGAAATGAATTGGAGACAGCTAAAGTAGGACTTCCAGGTCTGGCGTGTTCTGCCCTCTGGTTCCAGCCGGATCACCACCTTCGGTGTGCAGCCCCTTGGGGAGGGCTGCTACAACGGAAACAGAGGGGATTTGTCGTGGGTGGCCGTGGTGACCGGAAGGCTGGCGGGATGCAGAGGCTTTAGGAACCTCTGGTTCTCCTTGACTTCTGAAGACCGGGAACAAGCATAGGGCTTAGGGACCCCCTAGTCTCCCATCTCCTGGGTGGGGATGCAGGCAGCTAGAAAAAAAATTGAAAATTGAAAAATCAGCAGACCTACAAAGCAGGGAGGTCTGCCTCCTACAGACACTAAGCTAAAAACTGATTTAGCTTAGTCCCTGTAGGAAGGGTATAGCTAAAGGGAGGAGCTCATACTTTTGTGCTTAGTATCCGCCTCCTAGTGGCAACAGCTATACCCATGGTCAAGCCTGTGTCCCCCAATGATACGGATAAGAAACAAATCAACTATTTATTGGGTCCAAAAAAATGTTTTCATTAGATTCATAAATGATATTTTGTGCAACATTTATATTAACATATTAAATCAGGTTAATCTCAAATGTTATTACCTCTCGGACATCAAAATTCTTCTTTAAATTGTCACCAACAATCCCGTACAACTCATCTGCTGGAAAGAGTGGATCTTCTGGCTTTTCAATAGTCACCTAAATCAATCAATCAAAAAAAATAAAAATAACAATAAAAAAATAACACTGAACAGGTAAACATCATCTACAGCATAAAACACATAAAGCCATGCAACATGTGGTCTATTTTATGTTTTTTTTAAATTTTACTTTGCATAAATATTCAATTGAAAAATCGCATATGAGGTGTCCACCAAACATATGCAACTTACATCAACATTCTTTTTGTAGTTCAAACTTCTCACTGTTTTCCGAGCTAGATGAAGAGCATGGTTGTCGTCTATTGCGTAGTGGTCGGTCACACCAGATTTTCTGATTTAAAATAAGAAAAAAAGTGCTAAAATGAGTGTTCCATTTCCAATGCTTTGCCATCGGACTAACTATAAAAATTACTCATTGAAAGGGCATCGCCCAACCCCCTGATACAGACAAGTATATGCAAGGTGCATTTATTGTTTTGTCTTTTTATTTATTTTGTACTGTTACTTCTATAACTTAGTTTTTGATCACAGTCCTTAAAGGGGTTGTCCCATTACAAGAACGTATCCCCTACCCTGAGGGATTGTAGAGATCTGACCGATGGGGCACCCACCAATCATGGGAACAGGTGTCTGTGTTCTCCCATTTGAATGGAACGGCAGGCACACATATGGGTCTGCCGCTCCGTTTAACTCTATGGGACTGCCGGAGATAGCCAAGTACAAGAGCTCAGCTATGTCTTAGCAGTTCTTTCGAGTTGCATGAAGCAGAGAAAATGCACGCGTGCCTGCCATTCATGTCAAATAGTGGAACATAGCCGCCTTTCCAGTGATTAGCAGGGGCCCCAGTGGTCAGACCTAACCAATCAGAAACATCCCCTATCTTGTATAATCGGACAATCTCTGTGTTACATCCAGCAGAAACCTGCAGCAATCAGCTGTTATCTCTGGAAGCAGCAGTAATTTAATGGTTACCAATAAAGTATAAACAGGCTGGATCCACCAAAGTGAAAGCCACCCTGGCTTTTTAGTAGAGGAGTCCCAAGCAGGCAACCCTTTTTATGACATCCATATGCCCTAACAGAGGGTTGTCTTTGTGAGATATCCTGTTATATGCTAGGGCTAAATAATGAGAAAGGTGATCAGAAAACTGCAAAGAACAAACTCCTATTCCATTTACCCCTGGTTATAAGGGAACAATAGTTAAACCCTATTTTGGTAAGCATAAACAATTTAGTTTAGGGGCTTGTGCTGGTGGTATATTGGTTGGCGCCTCTTTTGGTGTGGTTAGTATGCGTCTTTTCATTATTTAATATTATACTCATTTCTGTGACTTAGAAATAATAGATACCATGTTTTACATGCACATGGTCTTCTACCTAATAGTCCTTTAAAAAACTTTTGGATATTTGACCTGCTTACCCCTATACTACCGAATATTATGGTCATCTTTTTGCACTTTGCACTTTATTTACTAATATGAATTTGTGCGCCTACCCTATATCACCAGTACAGTATAAATTTTAAATGTTTTTAATCATGTGAGTCCTGTGCTATGTCAATCATGTACTCCATGTTATTTTTTGTTTAATAAAATATTGTGATACTACTATATATAACCCTTGTTTGGAGTTATTGTTATGGTATGACCCATACAGCTTTATTGGTGTTGTTTGCATTTGCATGTGTGGGTTGCTTGAACGATTGGGACATTGTATTGGTTTCTAATTTCCCACAAGTATTGCCCCAAAAGCAGGTTTAACAGGGTTTTTCAAGACTTTAAAAAAAAAATGTTTTACTGATGACTAGGAATAAACTCGGGTTCTGGTATATGCTGAATTGCATTATGAATTCCGATACCACGGACCATAACGCAATTCCATGACGGAGTGCCTAACGGAATCCACTTAGAAGCCTTCTATTATGCACTCCATCATGGAATTGCGTTATGGCTGAGCTGCTCCTAGAGCAGAGGGAAGGCCGCAGCGCTCACAGGAGAGCCACTGCCTTCTCAAACAGCTGATCGGCAGGGGTCCTGGATGTCAGACCCCCACCAATCAGATACTGATGATCTATCCAGATCTGTGAAAACTCCTTTAAATATCCTATAAGTCAGTATAGGTGATCAAACCCAAGGTCAGGCAGGGATTTACAGACATAATACAGATTTATTATACTTGTGTAAAATTTACCTAAAGGTGAGCAAAAAACAGATGCAACCGGCATATACAAGTTTTTTTTTTAAAGGAAAAGCATGAGTTGATGTCAAAGAGATATAGAGTGACATTCACGTCATCGTTTCATTGGGATTGAAAGCAGTGTAAGAGCAAAAAGAATGTCTGAAAAGGTGTTTAAATGGAGTCTGTCTGCTGTTTTGGCCAACTGCTGACAGCGCTAGGTAGAAGCTGGAGAGAGCAGTACAAATAAACAGTTTGTGAAGCTTTTATTATCAGATTAGTGTGAATATGAACTTTTATTCTGCTCCTGCAAGTGATGAAGAGGCGGGGCTTTGCTGTGAGATGCTCTCTGCTTTGAGGTGATTCACAGTCCCTCCCTTCTGAGTGACAGCTGAAGTGGTCTCCTGGTTGGATGCTACAGCTGTCACTCAGAGCACATGATGGCCTGTGAAGCAGCTCAATGCAGACAATAGTTCACAGTGAAGCCCTGCCTCGGGCACTGGCAGAATAAAAGTTTTTATTCACACTACTCCTGATAATAAAAGCTTCACAAGAGAATGTTTGTCCTGCTCTTCGAGGCCCCCTACCGAGTACGGTCAGTGGTTTAACATGGTCAAAACTGCTCACAGACTCTCTTTAAGTGAAAATCGACTTCTTTAAGCATGATACCATTTTTTGTTTCGCCACTCTTTGCTGATTTATTTTATAACATATCTTTATAGAGAAAGCTCAGAGCTTGGTTTTGAAGGTACACTGTATACCAAATCAAATTACTGTAGACCATTGAGTTTTATATAGTTATTGGTCTATCTATGCCAATCAGTCATACCATTCCAAAGGACACGGTCAGAAGTCTGGTGGTGTCTAGGGGGTCCTACAAAATATTAGGCTGGTGGCTTTAATGTTATGGCTACTCGTATATATTGACCGAGAGGACAAACAGTGTGTAAGTAATTTTCTTCTCTTGAATATTAAATTAAAGGTTCTGGCTATCACCATTAATAATGCATAGCATTTCATGAACATTTCATGAACAACAGATTGCTCAGGGGAAATTAGTAATTGAATTTGCTGCTGACGACAGTTAAGTTACGAATTTCAGTAAAGAAAAACAGTGAGACGATCGTCCGGGCATAAAAAGAACGCAGCTAGATAAAAGAAATACTTACTATTCAATATTATGTTATCACATGCACATAATGTTCTCAAGCTATGCATAAAGAACAGGTTAAAAAAAAAAAAAAACACAGCGGGATACTGTCAAGACTCCTATATCTCTTTGAGACGCTCCTGGTCAGGATGCCCGAAGGTATTCTCCGCCAGATCCAGTCTGCCTTTCTTACATTTGTGTGGAATAATAAACTATATCATATTGCCAAGTCGGTCTTGACCTCTAAGAAATCCCAGGGTGGTCTTTCGATTCCAGATATAGCCCTTTACTACTATGACACACATCTTAGACATTTAGCTTTTTGGACTACGTTGCATTCCTTTAATAAATGGACCGAGATTGAAGGACTCTGGTCAGCAACGATGCATATGAGCGCTATGGTCTGGGTTTGCCCAGCTGATGTTTCCACCCAGAACCTACTAGGCCCTATGGCATTCACTAGAAATCTCTGGTTGACCTGTAAGATTAAATTCAACCCTTTACCTCTGCAGTCCTCTCTCAGGCCGTTTATATTCACCCCACACCTAGGTAGTAGTAGTGATGCAAATATGGCTAAAGCCTGGATGAAAAGGGGATTCTTTCGCTTTCACGATCTCCGAGACCCCCTTACCAACCATCTATTTTCTATTCCAGAACTGCAAAGTAAATACAACCTCCCTTCATCCTCCGCATACCATTACCAGCAAATAGCCCATTACTGTCACTCAGCCACTGCCTCAGCTAGGTTCCTCAGCTAGAGGCCTCATCTCCGACATATATGACCTGCTTTTCTTCCAGATTTATTTGACAGGAGGGGGACATTTGTGTATGCGGAAATGGGAGGAATGGGTTAACAGAGCAGTCCCACTAGATCTATGGAGCAAGACATGGTCAAGGGCTTTTGCTAGCTCTTCTGCGTTTCTAATAAAGAAAACCAACTGAAATTACTGATGCCTGGAGGATAGCCGTGGGATTGGGATACCCGGTGGCGCAGGGGAGTGGAAGCTTGCCGCCTTCGTCCCATGACAATGGCACTTACTAATATAACCTGTGTTTAAATTCTGTACCATTTTCTATAGTTCATAAGTACCACACCCCGGAACTTTTGCATACCCTTAACAGGAACCTCCCTAATGTTTGTTGGAGATGTTCAGCTAATGGTGTCTCAATCTACCAGATGTTCTGGGAATGTCTTTCCATACTGTCCTTCTGGAATTTGGTAGCTTCTGTAATAAAGGAAGTCCTGGGATGCTCGGTAGCCCTGGACCCGCTTGCCTACCTACTAAATGTCCCACCTAGGGGTGTGAGGGGGTCATATCTCCAGGCTGCTCCTCCATTTTCTTACCGCAGCGAAATGCCTTATATCTCTTTTCTGGAAAAGAACTGCCCCTTCATCCAAAGCGGATTATTACTCTCGTATTCAAGATATTACTCTTTGGAATACTATACAGCTCTGGGCCCTCTGGGATCTTCATCATACGGATCTTTACGTATAGAGCAAAGGAGAGAACTGTTTTTCCTTTCCTTTCCTCCCCCCTTTTCGTTTTTTTAATTATTTTCCTCGAAGTCTTAGGGTACTTTCACACTAGTGGCTTGGCTATCCGGCAGGCTGTTCCGGCGGGTGAACAGCCCGCCGGATCCACCATGTCGCAAGTACCCGTGTGCTGCCGCTCCGTCCCCATTGACTATAATGGGGCGGGGGCGGAGCTATGGCGCAGCACGGCAGGAGATCGCCGGACTAAAAGTACTGCAGGTCCGACTTTTTAGTCCGGCGATCTCTGCCGTGCCGTAGCTCCGCCCCCACCCCCATTATAGTCAATGGGGACGGAGCGGCAGCACACGGGTACTTGCGGCATGGGAGATCCGGCGGGTAAACAGCCTGCTGGATCCGTCATGCCGCTAGTGTGAAAGTACCCTTAGTCACCTACACGCGATGTATACTAGATTTCTTGCTACAGAAGCTGATGCAGGATCATTTCTATCTGTTTTATTTGTCATTAATATTTACTGAAGAGACATAGTAATGTACTGTAGATGATTACTTATATATGGTCAAAGCGGTTTAATAAACACAAAGTTGAAAATAAAATAAAAAAAAACTCAGCTGGGAATATGTCAAGGAACTATACATTTATTGTTGAGGAAAGGGATATGTTCCATGTGCTTTTAAGGTTTTGAACTCAAACAGCTGTACTACTACCAGCTTCATTTAAATTTGATACCCATGAAATAGGTAAGTTCGAGTTCAAGTGTAATTTCAAAGTAAATAAAAACTAAATTTTTCCATCAGCACATAACGCATGTCTTCAAAAGTAACATGAAGCAGATTGCTTGGAGCCAATTAAAGGGTTGGCCACTTTCTGGTTACTCTTGAACAAGGTGTTTGTGAGATAATTATATAGTTGCCACGTAGGGAGAAGTAGAGAGAAAGTGCACCCCCTGACTGCCACCCCAACTCTGTCCCTGCCTACTTGCAATACCCGCCCTAGGCGAGGGGGCGCAACTGGGCGGCGGTCCCTGACTTACGTAAGTGCAGAGCAGAGAGGACAGAGACAGAGAGGTAATGGACAGATGAGGCAGAGGATGGTACACACGAATTGTCAGCGGGCGGGAAGACAGGAATGTAAACACAGGCAGAGATACCCCCTGCTGGAGAAGGCAATGGAGGGTCAAACTAGCCGAGGTCAGTCCGTGAGGTCGCGTAAGTACAAAGGGGGAAAGGCAGGAGACAAATCAGAGAACGAGCCGAGGTCAAATCCAGGAGGTAGCGACAGTACAGAGGGAGCAGGCAGGTCAGAAGACAGAAACAGTTCAAAATCCGAGCAGTCAAAACAGTAGCGAAACGCGGTATATCTACACAGCCTAAGTGAGTAAATCACAGCCAACCGAGGCCAGCAGGTTGCCTGCTATATAGTGTTATATAGTGGAGGAAAGAGATCATGTGACGTGGCCACGTCACATGACCCCTCCTCCCTGCCTGTAGCCGAGCGCAAAATGCCCAGCTCGGCGTTCAGCCCTTCCTGGTTCCGTGTGTCCGTGGATAGCCGGCGGCGCAGGGGAGCGGAAGCTCGCCGCCTGCGTCCCATGACAATGGCACTTACTAATATAACCTGTGTTGAAATTCTGTACCATTTTCTATATTTAATAAGTTATTCCTCCTTGTTTTATTTGTATATTATGGTGTGGCTCACACTATGTACAGTGAAAAACGTGGGTGCACCTCCAATTTGGGAACCCCAAACCCAACGGATTTTGTATCAATTATAATAAACAATGGAGGGCACACCACTATCCGTATGGATTGAAACAACTCCTTAGATATGAATATAACAAATTTATTTAAAATGTCAGAAACAACATAAAAATATATCTAAAATTTACCTTGAATAAAATAAGCAACAAGATTTTTATATTTTCCAAAACTAGTCGCAGGAATCTATAGCTAGTTGTTCCAGCCTATAGATTTCAGGCAGTAGCTGGACAATACTATTCACAGACCAAAACATTAATAGTTGGACCCCAAAGATATAGTTGGCGATTGCATCTTAAAGTTCATTGATGGTACTTTTCTTTACATATTTTTCCTTTCCATGCTAGCTAATTTGTATGTTTTTAGTTGTTGCAACAATGTAATAATATCCCATTATTTTTACTGTGTCAGTAGCAGAATTAAAGGGGTTGTCCGGCAAACAAGCCGAAAGGGGGCCGGACAAAAACCACGATAGGCTGTCGTTTTTATCCGGTCGCCTCTTGGCATGTTTGTGAATGGGGCCAGAGCAGACTTCCGTAGGTGAAGTAGGTTAGGGTGCTTAACAAGATGATCACTATGAACTTTTTATTTTCAGCTATCTGAGTAGGTGTCAGAGAGTCCACAATAATATTTGTACAGACCCATTAGCAGACCTAAAAAGAAAGTCAGCACATCCTATAAAATGAAATAAAATGAGCAGGTAAAAGCACTCATCGGAATCTATGGGTTATAAATTTCACTAATGCTATATTCACTGTATAAACAAAAATAGGATCCCATTTTTAAAAAAGTGGTCACCTTCTCGTGGTGAATGGGCACAAATAATTTTTTACCAAAATGTATCCGCTAAATGCCTAATATTTATATGTTTAGGTGTTTGCAGAGTGATGTTACTTTGTGTATGTGCACCTGTTGCAGAATTTGCTTACATATAACATCTATAATATCTATTTAGTGATTAAACACATTACAGCCATGGACTCTGAATCTACAGGCTGAGATACAGTTATCTCAACTCAGTAGGAGGGATGGGAGGGTGACATCTGACAGTTGGTTGTCAGGCCGAGTGGATAGAGGACTACATTCTAATGGATGTGTATCTCATAGAGTGTAATTAGAAAGGTGTATTAAAAAAATTTTAAATAAAAAAAATAACATAGAAATGCAGAAATCTAACTAAAGCATGATGGCTATCAAAGCTGATAAGAAGTATTCTTTTGGCATAAACCAAAGGTAATAAAATGATATAAACATTGGCACACATACCCACATCTCTTCAGATGTAATATCAAGTAAATGAAGTGCAGTCTATGTAATACCTCACCTACAGTGCAAATCTGCTCCTCCTAAATCTTCAGCAGATACCTGCTCCCCTGTAGCTGCCTTCACCTGATAACAAGAAAGGAGGTAACATTACGATATAACAATTGTAATTGATTTCAGCCCTAAGATATGACAGGACCTAGATGTTAAAAGGAACATAACATATATTTGATTTTAGTTCCCAAATTAAATGTACATTTTTAAAAGCTGCAGCTATTTTCTAACATCCCCGGGGTGGCCATATTGGAAACACACACATTGTACTTCATGTACTGCCTCTGTAGACAGTATGTTTTATAGCTACTAAAATGAATGGAAGGTAAAGTGGTTATCTGTGACTTTATCCTCAGGATAGGTCATCTGTGAGGATCCAACACCCATCCCAATCATCTGTTTGATGGGGCCACAGCAAGCGCAATGTCACTCATCTTGTAGTGACAGAGTCTTGTAGCCAGGGGCGGATTGGCCATAGACCCTAAAGGGAAACTTCCCGGAGGCCGATGCCCAAGAGGCCACTCAAGCCCTCTTGATGGCCGCAGGTCAGGTACATAATAATCTGATGCTCAACGGCTGCAGGTGCCCTCCTGAACTCAACTGTATTACTGTCCTCATGATGGTGATACAGTTAAAGGGA
This sequence comes from Bufotes viridis, assembly GCA_033119425.1. Classification (NCBI taxonomy): domain Eukaryota; kingdom Metazoa; phylum Chordata; class Amphibia; order Anura; family Bufonidae; genus Bufotes; species Bufotes viridis. The sequence continues at coordinate 80,117,794 of CM065589.1, forward strand.
ACCTGTCATCAACTTTATGCTGACCTCACTGAGGACAGCATAAAGTAGTGACAGACATGCAGATTTCAGCTAAAAGTAAGTGGTTGCCGAGAACCAGCATCATAATCATTGCAGCCCGGGCCTTGAAAAGAGTCAAATCTACCTGAGAAGAGTCATGGTTATTCATAATTTCCTGCTCTCCCGCCCATCTGCTGATGATACACAGTTCTCTCCTAGAGAGAAAGGGAGAAAACAAGGTAGAAGCCTGTCAGTCATCAGCAGGCGGGCAGGGGAGCAGGAATTCCTGAATAACCATGATTCTTCTCAGGTGGCCGTGACTCTTTTCCAGGCCCAGTCTGCAATGATTGTGATGCTGGTTCTCGGCAACCATTTACTTTCAACTTATAAATGACAGACCACTGAAATCAACTCACCTGTCTCTATTTTATTCTGCCGTTCAACAGGTTCCCTTTAAATACTGTGGTGAGGGCGGCAGTATTTTCTGCTGTCCTGTGGCATTTGGTTCTGTTGGGGTGGTATTCTGCACTGCAGTCCAGTATTGCAGGCCCCGCCTACTTTGGTTGTCACCACCTACTTGTTTTGGCCCGTCTTCTGTCAGTTTGAACCCACCTACAACACGGGGCTACTTTTATGTTTTTTTCCAGGGCCACTTTAAGTTCCCAATCCGTCCATGCTTGTAACTTGTAGAAAAACTACCAACAGTCCTTGAAAAAATAAGTCTGCGGGCTCCAAATATAGACAGCAAAGCTGAAAAATAAGCTGCACAGTTTACATGCCCTGGGAGAGCGGACAATTAACAGGAAGGAACCATTCCTTTCTGATAATTGCCTGCTCATCAATAAAGGAAAGAGCTGCATTTACATGCAGCGATTGCCTCCACTGTAAGAGGACGAGCAAGGCTACTGCTCTCACCTATCATCCTACAGATTCATTGATTCTGGACAGCAGAGTTCTGATTACACAGGGCGATCTGCTGCCCAGAAAAGATGATTTAGATGTCCACATCAGTGACGATTTTACTCAGCTTTTCTCGTTCATCAGCAGCATATTTACACAGGGCTATTATCAGGAACGAACATTTGAAGTAACATTCGTTGCCAATAGTCGGCCCAACAATTGTGTGGTGTAAATCCGCCTTTAGGAACATCCAACAATCTAGAACATCTAGAAGTTTAAATAAAAATTGCAGTAGTGAAGGGTATAACATGCCATAAACAAAATAGATTAAGGTCGGCATTATCGGGATTAGATGTAAGAGGTCACATGACAAAGTGCTAGGAAATGGAAGGGAGCAAAGCAAACCCCAAAGAGGGTAGAGAGGGATTTCTGCAAATTTTCCACAAGTGGGTGGTTTGTGGGCATTTCTTGGTGGTCCCAGGGAGGGGCTTTTAAAGGCTACGTACACCTTCGGAGACAATTTGTTTATGATTGCATTTTTACTCATTTTGGGCTAAAAATCATTTTTTCAATTGGTCTGTATTAAAAAATATTGAGCCATTCTGTCACAAAGGGTTAACTATGTTTCTAGCTGTGTGAATAGTACTTTCACTTTCACTTTATGCTAGTCATCTCTCATCTAAGAAAGCTCGTCACTAAATTTCTAAAAGGTCACAAACGCTCAGTTAAGCCACATTCTTCTTCCCTTTGAATCCAGAGGGAAAAAAAGCAGTCTGGTTTGAGAGTTTGAGTTCCAGTGTGTGTTTGTATTAAATGTGTGACTTTAGATTATGTGACTTGAGATTCAGGGACTTTAGGAGGGGAATACAGCACAGCGCAGTCCAGTGCACATCTTGTATGATGTATGCAGTCCTGGAACAGCCGTTTGAGGGTGCATATCTTTGTTCAAAATGTATGCAAATTGCCTGTTTGGAATCGCACATCGTGTATCTAACTGGGCGAGTTTCAACACTTAGAAGCGCTGACAATTTGGAGAAGAGTTTGCTGCTCACTGAGCAAGCACTCTATGGGGTAGATGTGGGGGATGGTTGTAGCATGGAGGCTCAGGAAAGTGAGGTAGCTAGTTGGGTGACAGTTAGAAAGCAGGATAGATAGAAGAGTGCCAGGGAGGCTAGCCCTGCTCTGACACACCACAACAAGTTTGCAAGGTTGGCAGATGAGGGGGATGTCAGTTCAGGGATAGCACTGCTGCAGCCGGACCCTTCCTCTGCCAGTCAGGGGAATGTCAGCTCCAGTGAGCAGGGGACCAGGAGAGCAGGACAGGCCAGACAGGTGCTAGTAGTGGGAGACTCAGTTTTTAGGGGTACAGATAGGGCGATCTGCCACAAAGATCGGGATCGTCGAACGGTAGGTTGTCTTCCTGGCTCTCGAGTTCGACACATCGCAGATCGGGTTAACAGATTAATGGGAGGGGCTGGAGAAGATCAAGAAGTCATGGTCCATATCGGAACCAATGACAAAGTTAGAGGTAGGTGGAGCGTCCTTCAAAATGATTTTAGGGATTTAGTTGACAAGCTTAGGGCAAGGACATCAAAGGTAGTCTTTTCCGAAATACTACCTGTGCCACGAGCCACACCAGAAAGGCTGTGGGAGATTAGGGGGGCTAACAAGTGGCTCAAGAACTGGTGTAGGAAGGAGAGGTTTGGGTTCCTGGAGGACTGGGTCAACTTCTCTGTCGACTACAGGCTCTACCGTAGGGATGGGCTGCACCTCAAAGGGGAAGGGGCAGCTGTGTTGGGAGAGAAGATGGCTAGAAGGATGGAGGAGTGATTAAACTAGGGACTGGGGGGGGGGGGGGTAAATAACATTATAGGAGGGGAAGATAGTGCAGATAGAGACCGGGGGCAAGGTAATGGGACCGGGGGAGGAATGGAAGGAGAGACTAGAACAGTTCAGAGGGAAAGGTGTAGGGTAAAAAAAAAACCATAAACCTCTTAATTGTATGTACACTAATGCCAGAAGCCTGACTAATAAAACAGGTGAACTGGAATTAGTGATGTGAGGAGGACTGTGACATAGTGGGAATAACAGACATGGCTGGAAGATAGCTATGACAGTGGGAATAACTGAGACATGGCTGGATGATAACTATGACTGGGCAGTTAATATACAGGGCTACAGTCTGTTTAGAAAGGATCGTCAAAACCAGAGAGGGGGAGGGGTCTGCCTTTATGTGAAGTCGTGTCTAAAGCCCACAGTCCGAGAAGATATAAGTGAGGGACATGAACATGTGGAGTCACTGTGGGTAGAAATACATGGAGGCAAAAACAATAATAAATTACTAATAGGAATTTACTATAAACCACCTAATATACCAGAGACCACAGAAAATCTACTACTAAACGAGATAGACGAGGTGGCAAATCATAATGAGGTCGTTATTATTATGTGGATAAATAGAGCTGTAAATAAAGCAATAAATAACAAAAATAAAGCATTTAAAATCACTAAAACAGTAGGGTAGCTAGGAAGCACTGAAAAGCTACAAGGAAAAAAATAGAATATGTAAAAAAAACAAATCAAAGCAGCCAATCTAGAGACCGAGAGATTAAATGCCAATGAGAGCAAAACTAACCCTAAAATGTTCTTCAATTATATAAATGTTAAAAAGCATAAATCTGAAGGTTTCGGCCCTCTGCAGAGTAACGAGGGGGGAGTTGCAGAGAGCGATGAGGAGAAAGCAAAGCTATAAAAAATTTTTTTTACCACTGTATTCACTGAGGAAAATAAACTGTCAGATGAAATGCAGAATGTAAAAGTAAATTCCCCATTAAAAGTGCCCTGTCTGACCCAGGAAGAAGTACAACAACGACTTAAAAAGATTAAAATAGACAAATCTCCTGGACCAGATGGCAGACACCCCCGTATCCTAAGAGAATTAAGTAATGTCATAGCCAGACCCTTATTTCTGATATTTAAGGACTCTATACGGACAGGGAGTGTTCCACAGGATTGGCACATAGCAAATGTGATGCCAATATTAAAAAAGGGTCAAAAAACAGAGACCGGAAACTATAGGCCGGTAAGTTTAACATATGTCCTGAGTAAACTGTTTGAAGGTTTTATAAGGGATGCTACCTTGGAGTACCTCAATGAAAATAGGCAAATAACGCCATATCAGCATGGCTTCATCAGGGATCGATCATGTCAAACAAATTTTTTCAGTTTCTGAGGAGGTAAGTTCTAGACTTGACAGCAGCGAATTAATGGATGTTATATATCTGGACTTCTCCAAAGCATTTGACTCTGTACCGCATGAAAGGTTAGTATATAAAATGAGGATGCTTGGACTGGGAGAAAATATCTGTATGTGGGTAAGTAACTGGTTCAGTGATAGAAAACAGAGGGTGGTTATTAATGGTACACGCTCGGATTGGGTCACTGTCACTAGTGGAGTACCTCAGGGGTCAGTATTGGGCCCTATTCTCTTTAAAATATCTATTAATGATCTTGTAGAAGGCTTGCACAGTAAAATATAAATTTTTACAGATGACACTAAACTGTGTAAAGTAGGGATGTCCCGATACCGATACCAGTATCGGGACCTATATCGGACATTTGCACTAGTACTTGTACTCGTGCAAATGTCGCCGATAGCTGGTGGGGACGGCGGCGTCCATGCGGCGGTGGAGGTGTTCTAACAAATTTCCCTACCCTTGTCACTTCCTGTTGTGACGCGGCTGCACCGGACAGGACGTTTCCAGCTTTGGAAGGAGGTGCGCCGCGCAGTGCAGGCGCTCGATGACGGAGTAGGCAAATTTGACCTGATAGAACAGTCAGGATGGTAAAGATGATCAGACACCGAGAATGCGCAGTGAGTGGTAGGGAGATTTATCAGAACAAATGGCCCTCAGTTTTCCCCAAGCCCACACTGCGCAGGCGCGGTGATCGGACGGATGTTCGGTATAAGAGATCTCCCAGTCCGCTGGTGCGCACGCGCGGTGTATCCTGATAGGACTAGTTAGCAGCGCTTGCGCACTGGTCTGTAATTTTTCCCTACCCTCTAAATGTTGCTAAGGCTCTCGGCGCATGCGCACTGTCGCCCGGTGTCCAGCTGAGAGGTAAGGCGCAAGTGCATTAGGTGGCCCCTTCTCCCCAACTCTGGTGTGAAATTTCCCTAACCACATAGTTGTGCACCTGCACGGCACGCCTCCTTCCAAAGCTGGGAACATCATGTCCGGTGCGGCCGTGTCACAACAGGAAGTGACGAGGGTAGGGAAATTTCATGGGTAGGGAAATTTGTTAAAACAGGTGTGGGACTTCTGTGTGGCGGCTCCCAAGTCCCATGCGGTTGCCTAGCACTAGGAGGAAGTTAAAGCCACTTCCTCCTAGTACTCTGGTGCATCCGCATGGAAAGGATTACAGCAGGCCAGGTGGGTATGGTGCATGAAATGGAGGAGAAATTCAGCTTATTTCTCTCCATTTCATTTTCATACAGTGAATATAAAATAAGGTGGTGGTGGTGGGGCGGATGGGCATATAATAGTGATTCCCAACCAGTGTGTCTCCAGCTGTTGCAAAACTACACCACAGCTGTCCGGGCATGCTAGGAGTTGTAGTTTTGCAACAGCTGGAGGCACGCTGGTTGAGAAACACTGTTATATGCCCATTCTCTCCCTTCATTGGTATCGGTAATTGGTATTGGTGAGTACTTAAATAAGAGTATCGGTACTCGTACTCGGTCTTAAAAAAATGGTATCGGGACATCCCTAGTGTAAAGTAATTAACACGGAAGAGGACAGTATACTGCTACAGAGGGATCTAGATAGATTGGAAGCTTGGGAAGATAAGTGGCAGATGAGGTTTAACACTGACAAATGTAAGGTTATCCACATGGGAAGGAATAATGCAAGTCACCCGTACATACTAAATGGTAAAACACTGGGTAACACGGACATGGAAAAGGACCTAGGAATTTTAGTGAACAGCAAACTAAGCTGTAGAAACCAATATCAGGCAGCTGCTGCCAAGGCCAATAAGATAATGGGTTGCATCAAAAGGGGCATAGATGCCCGTGATGAGAACATAGTCCTACCACTTTACAAATCACTAGTCAGACCACACATGGAGTACTGTGTACAGTTCTGGGCTCCTGTGAACAAGGCAGACATAGCAGAGCTGGAGAGGGTTCAGAGGAGGTCAACTAAAGTAATAACTGGAATGGGGGACTACAGTACCCAAAAACATTATCAAAATTAGGGTTATTCGCTTTAGAAAAAAGATGACTGAGGGGAGATCTAATAACTATGTATAAATATATCAGGGGTCAGTACAGAGATCTCTCCCATCATCTATCCCCAGGACTGTGACGAGGAAAGAAGGTTTGTACACAAACATAGAAGAGGATTCTTTACGGTAAGAGCAGTGAGACTATGGAACTTTCTGCCTGAGAAGGTGGTGATGGTGATTTCACTAAAAGAGTTCAAGAGGGGCCTGGACGTATTTCTGGAGTGTAATAATATTACAGGTTATAGCTACTAGAGAGGGGTCGTTGATCCAGGGAGTTATTCTGATTGCCTGATTAGAGTTTGGCTTCTACCTCACAGTTTTTTTTTTTTTCTTCCTCTGGATAACAAGCCGAACTGGATGGACAGATGTCTTTTTTCGGCCATCTAAACTGTGTTACTATGTTAGTAAGATAAGAATTGAGCTATAATTAGAGTTTATAAGGGCAGAGATCAGGAGCCGTCAGCCAAGCTGCCTGATGGAACAGAGTGAAAAGTTATATCCTGCTAATAGAGAAACTAAAGGCTGCACAGAGACAGTGGTGCAATTTTTTATTTTAAAAAGATCAATTTAAAAAAAATCATTTCTAGCTCAAAATGAGTACAATGCAATAAAAATAATTACACTCCCAAAAGTGTACATAGCCTTTAATGTCCTGAATTATGTTGGCATCTATGCATGACTTTACACAAAGTCTATGAAGCACTGCATCACGTTTCCTATCTATTACAGTTTGGAGAAAACTCACCAGTGACTTCTATTGGTGTATTGTGACTGCTCAGCATATTCTATAGTCATAAATCATCACAAAGCAGCATTGTGTGACCCAATGTAAGACTGTGAGGGTTCATGTCAGTTAGCATCAGCCAAGTACTGCCTCCAAGCAATGCAGCATATCTCCCTATCTGGAACCTCAGTGCTTCCAGGTTGATGGTGTCTTAGTTCCAGCTACAAACAAGGCAGCCTAGCGCTAACCATACACATACCATTCTGGTAGAGACGACAGAGTTTCTTAGAAACCTATCTATTCAACTTGGGCATACTGTTTCAATGGCGGGTATGAGGTCCCCTCAATTAAATACACTGGCATCTCTTAATAAGCATCAAAATGTCTCTGCATGTACACTGTATTAGACAGATCCGACTGAAACCAAAAAATCGAATGCATAAGTCCAGCTTCTAGTTTCAGTACAGTAAGCAGACTATGGAATAGACAGATTCAGTCTAGGAGCTTATATACTGTACATGGCAGAGAACTGAGGCCACAAAGCGTCCACACATTGGTGTACAGACTTCATGCCCTTGTATATGAGCCCTGTCAGACTGCATACATCTCAAGAAGCTACAGGGTGTAGGTTCCAAAAAACCTCACTGGGATGCAGACCTAGATGATGAATCCCATTGTCCCAAAGAACACCGTTTTAATCAACCATCAAATAACAGTAACCCTAGTCTCTCTCACAACTATCTATAAGTGCACTGTTATCTATAAAATGATTGTCACCATATTTCTTTCTACTCTTCACCATCTGCCACCAAATGTCATCTAAAACCCTGAGAGATTGTCTTATATCTGAGAACTCTGGCTTGAATAGAAATACTTGTTGGCAGATGGTGAAGGGTGGAGATATGGAGGACAATCATTTCCACCCTATTTCAAGTGTTAACGAACATTTAAGTTAGTCATATAAGAGATGCAACAGTCATATTACTTTTGTAGGTTCTCTCTAGATGTCTTGAACTATATATATATTTCCTCATGTCCACATCCTGTATAACAAAACAGAGCTGCCATTCAGGACCCAGGAAAGCTGGGTAACAATACACATGGGAGTCATAACTGAAAAAACTGAACAGAAAACTGAATGAATTGAAAATACTGTATTTTCTGGCGTATTTTCTACTTTTTAACACATGAAAATCTTCTCTAAAGTCGGGGGTCGTCTTATACGCCGGTATACTGTGTGCTGAAACTTAAGAGGACTTTTCACTGGTCCAACGATTGTTAGATAATGATATGTATGTGTAGAGCGGCGCCCAGGGATCTCCCTGCACTTACTATTATCCCTGGGCGCCGCTCTACACATACGGTATATATCCTTATCTAACAATTGTTGGACCAGTGAAAGGTCCTCTTTACTTCCAAGCCGGACTGTAGAAGCTGTCATTCTCCAGCTTCAGGGACAGGCGCCCTCTAGCTGAGCCACCGTGCGCTGCACCCCGGCCAGTCGCTCCTGAAGCAGCCCCCTCTCCCTGTTTTCTCAAGGGGTAGTCTTATACGGCGAGTATAGCCCAAACCCCATATTTTAACAGGAAAAGTAGGGGGTCGTCTTATATGCCCAGTCTTATACGCTAAATGCTTTACACAAGAAATGAACTTATGGACCTACATCATGAGGCATGTAATTTAGCTTAGGAGGAAAGCCTACTCAAAGGGAACGTGTCACATTCAACAGCATCTAATCTAATGGCAGCACGTTACAGAGCAGGAGGAGCTGAGCAGATTGATAAATTACTATCTAGTAGGAAAAGATTCTGAAAAACTAGTAGTTTACTAATTTAAACCTCACTCATTCTGGGCTTTGGAGTCAAGGAGGTGGTCCTATCAGTGATTTCCTATATGATTGTGCATAGAGATAGCTGTCAATCACTGATAGGACCATCTCCTTGACGCCTAAACTTAGAATGAACAGAGAATTAAATGCATAAAAGTTTTACTGGATCTTTATCTCACAAAACTATACATCAGTCTGCTCTGCTCCTCCTGCTCTATAATAAGCTATCTGCAGATCAGACACCATGTTTAACATAAGTCACGTAAACCCCTTCAGATCCTGCCAGTTCTGGCCTTCAGGGGCGCAACGTATTTTGTATTTTTCGCCTTCCCACATGCTAACCATCATAACTTTTTAAAATTATTCAGACACAGCTGTATGAGGCCTTTTTTGGCAGTACAGATTGTACTTTGATCAGGCATTAATACATTTATATCATAACAAAAGAAAAGGAAAAAAGGACCCTTAAAATCAGTTTTAGGAACCCTAATGGTAAAGTAGGTACGTAATCACAGGTGATAGTCACAGTGGATATATGAAGATGTGCGCAACATAAAGGGACCCTGGGAAGTAGGGCATGGTATAGTAAGATTAGGAGGGGTATTCTAGGGGGAACTTTCCCTGTGTTTCCCTAGTCTGCCCTATGCCCGGAGATGACCCCTAATGGTGGGGTCTTCCTGTCCTCGTGCCTGTCCTAATTAGAGTTGTTTCGGGTATTGAAGTTTCGATACCCAATCGATACTTTTCTCCGGTATCGAGCTCGATACCAGGATTAGTATTTTATCGCTACTGCATCGCTACAGCCCAGTATCAGAGAACGTGGCTGCGGCGCTCTCAGCGCGGCCATGTTTCCTCAGCAGCACGGGGAGAAGGAGGCAGTCTCTATCCCCCTCCCCCTGTGCTGCTTCCACCAATAGAGCGAGAGGGGCGGAGGAGGCGGGGTCACTGGCCACCAATGAGGAGTGACTTTTACTGTACAGATGCAGGCAGAAGAAGCTCATTGCCGGCACCTGCCTGTGACCGGGCGCTGCGATCCGTGCAGTTAACCCATGAGGTGCGGCCCCCCCCCCACAGTATTAAAGACATTGGCCAGTGTCCCCCCCCCCCTTTTCCCCAGTATTAAATACATTGGTGGCCAGTGCGCTCCCCCATCCCTCATTCCTCCCTCCCCCCAGTATTAAAAGCATTGGTGGCAGTGGCCACAGGGTCCCCTCACCTCCTCCTCATTGGTGGCAGTGGCAGTGATCGGAGCCCCAGCAGTGTAATGTTGGGGCTCCGATTGGTTACCATGGCAACCAGGACGCTACTGAAGTCCTGGCTGCCATAGTCAGGGTGAGATCCTATTCACCCTAATAGAGCTCTATTAGGGTGAATAGGATGAAAAGATCCCAGGTTCTAGCCCCTAAGGGGGAAATAGTTAATAAATAAACTGTAAAAAAAATAAAAATAAAAAATAAAAAAGTACACCAAAATATTAAGTATAAATCACCCCCTTTCCCAATTTTACATATACAATATATAAACAATAAATAAAATATTACATATCGCTACGTCTCAAGTCCAAACAATTAAAAAAATCCTCTTAAGCGGTGAACGCCCATAAAAGAAAAAGAAAAGAAAAACTGCACAATTCGCCATTTTATTTTAGTCGCCTTGTCCCCCCAAAAAATAGGATCGGACTGTTGTATTATTGGCCGGACGTTCCATAAAATGAGGAATGCACGCGGCTTTTTTTGGCATTTTCTTTTTTTTGTGTGGTTTCGAATGGTATCGAGTATCGCAATACTTTTTTATGGTATCGATACCGAATCAAAATTTTGGTACCGAAACAACTCTAGTCCTAATACACCCTGGAAAACCCTAAACAGTTAGACCTTTCCTTGGCATTACCCCGACACGTTTCCCCCAGGTGGGTTCTTCAGGGGCTGGAATAGGTTAAATAAGGCCCCCAAAAAATAGATAAACACCAGATATATACCATATTTTTTGCCCCATAAGACGCACCCCCCCCCAAAAGCAGGGGGGGGGGGGATGCCCTTGCATCTTATGGGGCGAATACTAATGAAGAGCTTCCATTTTGGAAGCACTCATTAGTACCGGAGGACCGGGAAGCGGTGAAGGCTCTGTACTCACCCCTTCCTGGTCCTCGGCTGTCGGCTGTGCAAGGCTGCGCGCAGTGTGAGGGCACGCCGATCGCGTTGGAGGTGAAGAGCGGCGGCATCCAGGAGAGGTAAATGGGTTTTTTATTTTATTTGCTCTGTGGCATTGGCGCTTATACTGGGGGCATAGTAAATGGCACTGGGGGCTCATAAATGGCATTGGGGGGTCATAACTGGCATTGGGGCTAATAATGGGGGGCTCATAACTGGCATGTGTGCTCAAAAATGGCATGGGGGCTCATAAATGGCATGGGGGGCTGATCTGAGGTTTTAATGTGGTCTTATTAACATTGGGGGTCCGATCTGAGGTCTGATTAAGGGGCTTATTAACATTGGGGGTCTGATTGGAGCTGTCAGGTGAGGTCTGATTAACATTGGGGGTCTGATTGCTGGCCTGATCTGAGATCTAATGAAAAATATTTTTTTCTTATTGTCCTTCTCTAAAACCTAGGTGTGTCTTATGGGCCGGTGTGTCTTATATGGCAAAAAATACGGCACTGATGGTCTAAAAATAAATGAGGCTGGCTGCGCACAATAGGGCAAAGAGAATGGATACGTCACATGTGGTTCACGGGGGTTTAGAAGCGAAAGATGCTACCTGAAAAACTACTTCACAAAGAATTTGAACAAAGACCTTAGCAATAAAAAAAATTTAATTACTTTATTAAATATATCAACATTCACATACATGTATAAGAGAAACAGCACAAGCAAGGAGAACATCGATAAAGACAAGTGCCTAAGAGGGGGCTGGGGGATCGGCATGCATAGGGGTACAAAGAAATAGGCAAGGAACCACACCAAGCTTAAGGAAACAAAGTAACAGCACAATGGCAGAAAATAACAAGTAAAGTGTGGAAATAGACAATAAATATACCCACAAGTAGCACGCAGATCCCTCAGCCGCCTCCCCCCAACGCCATTTCGCCAGATAACTGGCTTCTTCCGGGTGACTATTTCCACACTTTGCTTGTTGTTTTCTGCCCTTGTGCTGTTACTTTGTTTCCTTAAGCTTGGTGTGGTTCCTTGCTTATTTCCTTATGCCTCTATGCATGCCGATCCTCCAGCCCCCTCTTAGGCACTTGTCTTTATCGATGTTCTCCTTGCTTGCGCTGTTTCTCCTACACATGTATGTGAATGTTGATATATTTAATAAAGTAATTAAAAAAATGTAATTGCTAAAGTCTTTGTCCAAATTCTTTGTGAAGTAATTATACACAAGCCTGAGTCCTTTGGACCTTTCCATGTTATGCATGTCAATCTTGCTGACTCGGTACTTATTTTGGTGGATGCTACCTGAAAAGCAAAAGTGCCAACCCATCAGAAGATAATATAGTGACACAGAGGTCATTGGTATTAATGGGGGGACTGGTACTTACATGTGGAATGCCCCTGTGCAGCCTGCTCGAGACAGAGAGACGGAAGTGAAAGAGCTGGATTTAAATAATGGAGCGGCGCGCGTATCGCCACCACCGGTGACGATACTTCTGGTTCGTGGAACTTCCAGGTAAGTGGAACTCATGCGTCAATTCCGGTTTGATGCATAGCATGCTTATCAACCTATTCCCGGCAACAAAAGAGGGAGGGAGGTTGGGACCACGATATAAGCGGGTGGATTGATCCAGGATGCCTTATATATGGCGGTCAAGCTTCTAGTGATGGAGTATATTAAATATGATGGTAACATATAATAATAAGCCGTATAGATCTCCACTTATGATAAGTGTCAGATATAATGTGTATGTACAGACATATTAAGGTCTATACAATTTACCATAATAGTCCGAAGGTCAACCGTACTTTCACGATTACCCTCAAAGCTGAAGTTACTAAAAATCATCGGTATACAGTTATGTATACACAGATGAGTAGAGGGAATCAAGGTTAGAGTAAATATGTAGTAACCCAGTCCTTAAATGAAAATAAAAATTTTAATAGCTATCTGAATGTATTAATGATCATTTTATGAATATTTTATGAATTCATGTACACACTTTGGTGAGAAATCATGTTCATCTTTGTGACTAGATTAATAATGATTTAACATATTTGTAACAATAATAAACCCTAGGTTTAAGAGGAGGACAATAAGAAAAAAATATTTTTCATTAGATGTCAGATCAGACCCCCAATTAGACCCCAAATGTTAATCAGACGGCAGCTCACAGCCCCAATCAGACCCCCGATGTTAATAAGACCTCAGATCAGACCTACAATCAGACATCAGCTCAAACCCCAATGTAAATGACCCCCAATGAGACCTCAGACCAGCCCACCCATGCCACAGATCACCCCCCAATGCCTCAGATAACCCTTCTACTTCAGATCAGCCCCCAGCCTCACGTCAGCCCCAGCAGATGAACCCCCTGCCTCAAGTCATCCCCAGCTTTAGATCATCCCCAGCATATAAGCCCCCTGCCTCAGGCAAGCCCCAGCTTTAGATCATCCCCAGCATATAAGCCCCCTGCCTCAGACAAGCCCCAGCCTCACAGCAATAAAAAAAATTAAAATAATAGCCAATGCACAGCCGACAGCAGAGGACCAGAAATAGGCGAGTATAAAGCCTTCACCGCTTCCCGATCCTCACGAGCGCTTCCATAATGGAAGTGCTCATTAGTATTCACCCTATAAAATGCAGGGACATTTTTTCCTCACTTTTGGGGGGAAAAATACGTTTTATGGGGCGAAAAATACGGTATTTATCATGAAGAGATAGTTGTGAGGTATTTATACTTGTTGAGCACTTGTAGTCAGTGCTTGATAAAGACTGCATGGAGCAGTTGAAACGCTGCAATTGGTGACTAAAGGGATCTACTTTTTTTCCCACATCATCCGCTGTGTTTCCTGTTTACTACACTGAGGATATCCCGTCCGAGATTTTTTAAAGGTTTTAGCACCTGGTTTACATTTGGAGTGCTGCAATTCATATTTAAATTTTTCTAATATTTCAATATATATATCTGCTCAGCCTTTCCTGCTCTACAATATGCTGCCTGCTGCTCAGACAAGTGTACATGTGTAACGTCGTGTCAGGTTCCCTTGAGATGTCATGCTTGCTAAATTGGATTTGTATAGTTTTATAGATTATGTGCATAATGTGTATATTAATATAAAAAGACACACACAAGTAACATGTTCTATTTGCACAGTTCCTCTGCTTACCCAAGACTGGATACACAACACATTCTTTAAAGTCAAATTGCTACGCAATATCGATGATCGTCTCTCCACAAGTTTAATTGAACTGAATGTAAAAATCAATCTGCAGGTGTCAGTACTGACCTAGCAATTTCCCTACAGAGAAGAGCAATGCAGAACACATGTGGGAGAGGAAAACAAGGAGCGATGCCTAATTAACACTTGAAAACAAATTTACCAAGAAAAGAAAATTAATCAATAGGATTTCTACATATTTATCATTGTAAGGCAGCTATAGATCCGTTTAGCATTTACTGCGCACAAGTTTTTCCATCATTACAGCATCTTATATTTTTTTATTAACAGAAAGCACACGACAGAGTGCGGGCAGGGGGATATGCAGAGCATTGTTTTTTTTTACAATTTCCGAAGTATAAAAAAATATAAAAATGCCACAAAAATAAAGCCCCATGCATTACTGAAACAAAGAAGCAAAAATATTTAAATAAACGGAACAAGTCAACATATACTAAAAGAAAATGGGAGGTGGGTGGCAGGGGTTAAACAGCCCATCTTGAAAGAATTAAAGGGTTTTTCCGGGATTTTGATACTGATGACCTATCCTCAGGATAGGTCATCAGTATCTGATTGGTGGGGGTCTGACACTCCCACCAATCAGCTATTTGAGAAGGCACTGGCGCCGCACAATCTCTGTGCTTACCAAGCAGCGCGGTACATTGTATAGCACTGAGCCCCATTGAAGTGAATGGGGCTGAGCGTGACACCAAACACAGCCACTATACAATGTATGGCACTGTGCTTGGTAAGCACAGAGAAGATGTAGCGCTCACAGAAGCGCCAATGCCTTCTCAAACAGCTGATCGGCGGGGGTCCCGGATGTCGGACCCCCATTGATCAGATCTCGAGGAAAGGTCACCAGTATCAAAATCTTGGAAAAACCCTTTAAGGATAGACCATTAATATCAAAGTTCAGGAAAACCTCTTAAAGGGAGTCTTTCACCCCCAAACCCCATTTTTCAGCACTCACATCTTCCTGTGCTAAATTGCCCCCCCATTAAAAAGCCTCTTACCCCATTGCTGTACCGCTTACCTATCTTCATAAAATCACTTTTATTGCAGCTGTCAATCACAGCTGAACGTGCCCAGGGGCGGCGTCATAACAGCCGGTGCCCAGGCCGCACGCTCATCTTCCTAACTGTCCACGCCTTCTTTCACCCAGACGGCCCGCCCAGTGTCTTCTGCTTGTCCTCCTCCTCAAGTGGCCAAATCCCGTGCCTGCGCCGAGGATCCGGCAGTCCGCCCTGAACAGCCCTCCGATGCAGCGCTTGCAGGAGTATCGCTGTACGGGCCCGCGCACAAGATACCCCGATGCCTGTGCCAGTAATCGAGAAACCAGTGCGCAGGCGCGGACTGCCGGATCCTCGGCGCAGAATTTGGCCACTTGAGGAGGACGACAAGCAGAAGACACTGGGTGGGCCGTCTGGGTGAAAGTGGGCGTGGACAGTTAGGAAGATGACCGCGCGGCCTGGGCACCGGCCGTTATGAGGCCGCCCCTGGGCACCTTCAGCGGTGATTTTATGAAGATAGGTAAGTGGTACAGCAATGGGGTAAGAGGCTTTTTAATGGGGGAGCAATTTAGCACAGGAAGATGTGAGTGCTGAAAAATGGAGTTTGGGGGTGAAAAACTCACTTTAAGGCCAACTGCAAAAGAGTGCAGGTGAACGCACATAAGTACCACTTTGCTGGTTCTGTACTACGCTGCGGTCTTTTGTGGTTTAAACCGTACGTATTCAGCAACATGTGCAGGTGGCCTTAGGCTGGGAACACACCTAGACGTTTTTGGATCAGGCGTTTTTTTGAGCGTTTTTTCCGTTGTTTTTGTATTTTTGCAACGCGCGTATTTGGGGCGTTTTTTTGATTGACAGCTTACAGTTTGCAGAAAAAAAGAATCCCCACCCAGCAAAGGTGGGTGGAGATTCTGCCTTTCTGCTGGGTTTTACTACAAAAACGCGCGATCATATGCACGTTTTTGAAGCGGAAAACGCGCATATTTTCTTATATGCGCGTTCCCATGCTTTTCAATGGGTGCAAACGCTTGGGCAAACGCCCCAAAGAAGCTCATGCACAAGCGTTTGGCGTTTTTCAGCGCGTTCAAACGCGCTGTAAAACGCTCAAGTGTGAACCATGTCCATTGGAATACATGGGTTTTCACATGTTGTGCGTTTTTCAGCGCGTTTAAACGCGCTGAAAAACGCTTAGGTGTGTTCCCAGGGTTATAGAGGACCTTTCACTAGTCCAAACTTTGTTAGTGAAAGGTATGTACATGCAGAGCGGCACCCAGAGATGTCCCTGCACTTACTTGTATCCTTGCGTGCCGCTCCGTTCGCCTGCTGTAGCCCCCAGTATCGGCGCACGTGCTGAGGCTAATTTTGCCTTGGGCGGAGACATCTACTTTTGCCCTGGGCGTCTCCTTCTCCCAGGCTGGAGCGCTGGCCAATCGCATCGCTCAGCTCATATCCTGCAACCTCCCAGGAAACTACAATCCTCAAGGTATTCAAAACTGATTTTACAAACGTCATTAACCCTTTAGGTTTTCCACAAGAGTTAATGGCAAATTAACTCTGATGCACCCTACAGTAGAAACTCCATAAAAGTGACTCAATCTAAGAAACTACACCCCTCAAGATATTCAAAACCAGTTTTACAAACTTTGTTAACCCTTTAGGTGTTCCACAAGAGTTATTGGCAAATGGAAATGAAATTTCAGAATTTCTATTTTTTGTTACCTTGCCTCAAAAAAAGTGTAATATAGAGCAACTAAAAATCATATTTATCCTAAAATAGTACCAACAAAACTGACACCTTATCCCGTAGTTTCCCGTAGGGGTGCATCAGGGGGGCTTCAAATGGGACATAGTGTCAAAAAACCAGTCCAGCAAAATCTGCCTTCCAAAAACCACATGGCGTTCCTTTCCTTCTGTGCCCTGCCGTTTGGCCATACAGCAGTTTACGACCACATATGGGGTGTTTGTGCAAACTAGAGAATCAGGGCAATAAATATAAGAGTTTTGTTTGGCTGTTAACCCTTGCTTTGTTACTGGAAAAATGGTTTAAAATGGAAAATTTGCAAAAAAAAATAGCTGTTTTGGGACAGTTTTGTATTTTTTGTTATTTACATCGTTGAACTGACAGGTTAGATTGTATGCTATTTCTATAGAGCAGGTTGTTACGGACGCGACCAAATATATACCAAATACCAAATATGACTACTTTTTGGGGGGTTTTGTTTCAGTTTTACATAATAAAGCATTTTTGAAAAAAATGATTTTTTTTGTGTCTCCACATTCTGAAAGCCATAGTTTTTTTTTTTTTTTTGGGGCGACTGTCTTATGTAGGGGCTCATTTTTTGCGGGATGAGATGTCTGTTTGATTGGTACTATCTTGGGGTGCATATGACATTTTGGTCGCTTGCGATCACACTTTTTGTGATGTAAGGTGACAAAAATGGCTTTTGACACCGTATTTATTTTTTGCTGTGTTCAGCTGAGGGGTTAGGTCATGTGTTATTTTTATATAGCAGGTTGTAACGGACACGGCGATACATAATATGTATACTTTTCATTTATTTATATAAGTTTTACACAATATTTTTTAAAACAAAAAAAAAAAATCATGTTTTAGTGTCTCCATAGTCTGAGCCATATTTTTTTATTTTTTGGGGTGATTGTCCTATGCGGGATGAGATGGCGGTATGAATAGTACTATCATGGGGTGCATATGACTTTTTGATCGCTTGCTATTACACTTTTTGTGATGTAAGGTGACAAAAAAATGGCTTTTTTTGACCACGTTTTTATTTTTTATGTTTACGGCGTTCACCTGAGGGGTTAGGTCATGTTATATTTTTATAGAGCAGGTCCTTACGGACGTGGCGATACATAATATGTATACCTTTTTTTTGTTTATTTTGGTTTTACACAATAATATCTTTTTGGAAACAAAAAAAAAACATGTTTTAGTGTCTCTATAGTCTGAGAGCCATATTTTTTTCAGCTTTTTGCTATTACACTTTTTGTGGTGTAAGGTGACAAAAAAATGGCTTTTTAACAAAGTTTTTATTTAATTGTTTTAACAGTGTTTACTTGAGGGGTTAGGTCATGTGATATTTTTATAGAGCAGATTCTTACGGACGTGGAGATACCCAATATGTCTACTTTTTATTAATTTTTTTACTTTGCGGTAGCCTTTTCCGGCGGGAAACAGCCTGCCGGATCAGTGCTAACGCTGGCCCACTGTGCTGCTGGAAGTCCGCTCTAGACCCATTTACTAAAATTGGGACGGGCTGGAGGTCCGGCCGCAGTACGGCAAACAGGTCGAGAGGCGGCCACCTCTCTGCCTGTTTTTGCATGGTACCTCCAGACCAAAGCTCCCTTCCTGTTAGCCCCTTCCAAACCGCCAGTAGTCAGTACGGACCGCGGTATGGAAGGGGTTAAACGGCTGGCATCTGATCAAGCACAGATGCCAGCCGTTTCTATCAGAGTGTCAGCAATGTGCTGACACTCTGATAGATCCACTAGACACCAGGGAAGAATACAAAGGAGGCGGGTGGGGGATCGCTATTGCGATCCCGCCTGCCGCACGCCCGCCTCCCACAACCACCCCATAATATGATTGTGGGCTGCAGGGGGGGGGTTAAAATTTATAACTCTGGGGGCATTTAGAGATCGCGAAAAGAGCTGCAAACCGCAGGTCAGTAATCGGAACTACTCATGACTTACCGGTACGTCATGTGTCCTTAAGGATTCGGGAAACATGCCGTACTGGTACGTCATGTGTCCTGAAGGGGTTAAAGCTGTCAAGCCTGTGGCTCAGTTACTAAGGTTTTTGCATCTGATACAGAAGGTTCCTGGTTTGACACCCGCCAGTGACCATTTGGATAAAAGGGGAAAAAAGGTTTTTAAATACACAGAGGTGTTCTCAATCAGTATTATAATGCTCAGGGCCCTAGTTATATGAGGGACTTATTTTAACCCCTTCCCAACCTCCGCTATACATTTACAGTCTATAGGAGCAGCACAATGACGGCTGCATCTCCTCATAGCGCGGATCAAAACATCCAGCAAGGAGACGGGAGCAGCCAATAGCAGGCCGTGACACGAGAGCAGGTAAGTATAATGTATACGAGGGGCCTGGGCATTGGGGAAGAATCTTTCAGAATTTGGATAACCTGTTTAAAATAAGTGAAATGGAAAAAATGTTTTTCAAACCATAAAAAATTTAAAAATTTATAAAAATTCAAATCAGCTCTTTTCTCCATATTAATAACAAAAATAAACAAAAATAAAGATCATTGTCAATGTTGTGCACAAAATGCAGTACTATATAAATATAAACGTATTTATTCCGTAAGGTGAACTCCATAATGAAAAAAAATCAAAAACGCAGATTCACCATTTTTTGTTGCTTCATCTACCAAATTTTTTTTATCAACAAGTCATATTCCAGAATGGTATCAATAAAAAAAACAGATTGCCCCGCAAAAAAGCCCAGCTACTTGGCCTTTCTTCCGCCCTTGTACAGCATATAACTGCTGCAGCCAATCACTGTCCTTAGAGTTAGACCACTGAGGAAGGAGATTGGCTCTAATGGCCATGTACCGTATATTATAAACACTTTTGATAAGAGACAAATGATTTTTACATATTCAGTGAAACACTCATTAAATGATCTGCTAGAGGGCTGGACAGTATGTAGAGTTTTGAACTGAAAATCTGCCAAAGAATATCTGGTCTGAATAAGGACTAGTCTTCCCAAACAGTTGGTCTTTTAGAGGGGGTTTACCATATTAGTGCTTACAAAAACCTGCAAGCACAGCCACCACTGTTGGATTGCAGGGTGGTCATAATCATGGAAACGACAAGTGCATAATGTGAAGGAAAAATGAATCCAGCCAGCAAAGAAGGCAATATGGACAATCACAATACATTAGTAAGTGCCTTGTATTAACTTTCTCTACATGATAAATGTAGAAATGATAAAACTCTTAATTTCAGACTGCAATCTTCATTCATTTCAAAAGCTCTATAATACAGCCCCAGAGTCAGTGCCCTAAACAGTCAGCATAGAAGGTACCCCACACCTAGAGTGATTAGCCTGCCTCAAAATAAAGGCCGCAAAAAACATTTGTATCAGGCAGCCAGCAAGATTGGGGTTAATGTGACTCATTAACCCCAATCTTGCCACTGCCATGTTTTAAACATGATAGGGGTCACTTATTTTTAATGTCAGGCTGGGCACATGCTTTTGGACTGGACTCCATGTGCCTCACATTAAATGTAAGTGACCCCCAAAGTAGTGTACCATCTCACATAATGGACAACATGGTGTTAATGTGACTGAGTTACAGAATACAGGCCACTTAGGCTACTTTCACACTTGCGGTAGCCTTTTCCGGCGGGAAACAGCCTGCCGGATCAGTGCTAAAGCTGGCCCACTGTGCTGCTGGAAGTCCGCTCTAGACCCATTTACTAAAATTGGGACGGCTGGAGGTGCGGCCACAGTACGGCAAACAGGTCGAGAGGCGGCCAGAAAAAAAAATGTACAGCACGCTGAGGTTTTTGTCCGGCCGCCTCTCTGCCTGTTTTTGCATGGTACCTCCAGACCAAAGTCCAGTGGTGCGGTGCAGTGGTCAGCCCTGACCATGTGGACATGTTGTCTTTTTTACATTCTAATGCAAAGATTTTATAATTAGGTAACTCCTAAATTGTTTTTATATGGCTTTTGTACATAATTTTAAGTAAAATCATATAAACCCCTTTTTTGTCATTTTGGTGTTTTTCCCGATTAATTGATGAAATTATCGACAACTAATCGATTATTCAAATAATTGTTAACTGCAGCCCTAGTTTAAAACCTGTTCCTGGTTTCAGACTTTTCTTGTGAACATTTTCTTCCCAGTAACATGCTGGCTGAAAGGTCTGTGTGTCCAGGATGCTGCTATCTTTACTAGCTCTCATTTCCCTTTTAATAGCTTATGAAAGAGCTCTTCTCTTAGGAGAGTGTGATTCCCACCCCCCTGTAGAGTTTGCAGTGTTTGCTCTGCTTTCTCCCTATACTTGTACACAGCTAAATGATTTAACCCTCCTCTATCTCCTGCAAACTGCTTTGTGTCCTTTCCCTCATCTACCTTCTGTGTGATCTGCTCTCCTTGAATCCTATTTCAGATTCAGCCGGGCAGCTATGTGATGGAGTTGCTCAGAATTGACAGTAGCAAAATGGTAGAAATTTTTAAAGAAGACTATTTAGTGCAAAGGTGTCCGGAGTCTTTAAAGAGACCCTCCCGTTCAAGAATTTTTTTTACATTGACTGAGGAATGAATAGAACACTTACCTGGTACCCTTTTTTCATATTTCTAGTTGCAGATCCAAAAATTCCCAGGCTCTTCTTCTGATAAGCAAAATAGCTGCACCGCTTCTCAGACTGCCTGATACATACTGTGCATTTGGTGGCCCAAAACACTTCCTGCCACCCTTGGATTGGCCAGCAGTGCTCACGTGAACAGTGCTGGCCAATACAAGTGCAGGGCCCAAGAAAGTGTCTTGGGCTACCTTATGAACAGTGTGCATCAGGTAGTCTAAGAAGTTGTGCTGCCATCTTAGTTGGCAGAAGAGGAGGCCGGACATTTGTGGATCTACAGCTAAAAAGATGAAAAGGAGGGCTCCAGGTAAGTGTTCTATTCATCACCCAGTAAATGTGATTTTTGATCTTAAACCAGAGGGTTGCTTAACTGCTACAGGACCGCCGCACGCAGGATTGCGTCCTGGCGGCGGCCCTGTAGCTCTGATCGGACGCATCTAGGCGTCATCTCGCGAGACGCGAGATGACGCGAGGACGCGCCCGCACATGCGCAATGCGCGCCATCGGCGAGCTCGCATGTAGTTATACTACAGCCTGCCAGTGCCGATCGTGCGCTGGCAAGCTGTATATGGCAGAAAAAAAATCGCAGATCAGACGTTGTTCTGTGAACAGCGTCTGATCTGCTTGCTGCCCGCTTCTCTGGTGGTCCCTTTGCTTGGGACCACCAGAGAAAAAATATCAAAGTGCACCAATCACCACACAATCTTTCCACAATGGGGTCACATGTGGGGTATTTATACTGTCCTGGCATTTTAGGGGTCCTAAAGCGTGAGAATCCAAATGCGTAAAAATGTCCTGTGAAATCCTAAAGGTACTCATTGGTTTTAGGGCCCCTTTGCGCATCTTGGCTGCAAAAAAGTGTCACTCATGTGGTATCGCCGTACTCAGGAGAAGTAGGGCAATGTGTTTTGGGGTGTATTTTTATATATACCCATACTTTGTGTGAGAAATATCGCTGTAAACGACAACTTTTTAAATTTTTTTATTCAAAGTTGTCAATTTACAGAGATATTTCTCTCAACCAGCATGGGTATATGTAAAAATACACCCTAAAACACATCGCCCTACTTCTCCTGAGTACGGCGATACCACATGAGTGACACTTTTGCAGCCAAGATGCGCAAAGGGCCCAAATTCCAATTAGTACCTTTTAGGATGGCATTTTTACGCATTTTTCTTCTCACGCTTTAGGGCCCTAAATGCCAGGGCAGTATAAATACCCCACATGTGACCCCATTTTGGAAGAAGACACCTCAAGGTATTCGCTGAGGGGCATAATGAGTCCATGAAAAATTAAACTTTTTGTCAAAAGTTAGCGGAAAGGGAGACTTTGTGAGAAAAACAATAAAAATCAATTTCCACTAACTTGTGCCAAAAAAAAAATCTTCTATGAACTCGCCATGCCCCTCACGGATTACCTTGGGGTGTCTTCTTTCCAAAATGGGGTCACATGTGGGGTATTTATACTGCTCTGGCATTTTAGGGGCTCTAAAGCGTGAGAAGAAAAATGCGTAAAAATGCCCTCCTAAAAGGTACTCATTGGAATTTGGGCCCCTTTGCGCATCTTGGCTGCAAAAAAGTGTCACACATGTGGTATCGCCGTATTCAGGAGAAGTAGGGCAATGTGTTTTGGGGTGTATTTTTACATATACCCATGCTGGGTGAGGAAATATCTCTGTAAATTGACAACTTTGAATAAAAAAATGTAAAAAGTTGTCGTTTTCAGCAATATTTCTCACACACAGTATGGGTATATATAAAAATACACCCCAAAACTTATTGCCCTACTTCTCCTGAGTACGGCGATACCACATGTGTGACAATTTTTGCAGCCAAGATGCGCAAAGGGCCCTAAACCAATGAGTACCTTTAGGATTTCACAGGCCATTTTACGCATTTGGATTCTCACGCTTTAGGGGCCCCTAAAATGCCAGGGCAGTATAAATACCCCACAAGTGACCCCATTATGGAAAGAAGACACCCCAAGGTATTCTGTGAGGGGCATGACGAGTTCACAGAATTTTTATTTTTTGGCACAAGTTAGCGGAAATTGATATTTTTTTTTTTTTGTTTTTTTCCAAAGTCTCATATTCCACTAACTTGTGACAAAAAATAAAATTTTACATGAACTCACCATACCCCTTACGGAATACCTTGGGGTGTCTTCTTTCTAAAATGGGGTCACATGTGGGGTATTTATACTGTCCTGGCATTTTAGGGGCCCCTAAAGCGTGAGAAGAAGTCTGGAATCCAAATGTGTAAAAATGCCCTGTGAAATCCTAAAGGTACTCATTGGTTTTAGGGCCCTTTGCACTCAGGCTGCAAAAAGTGGCACACATGTGGTATCGCCGTACTCAGGAGAAGTAGGACAATGTGTTTTGGGGTGTATTTTATATATACCCATACTTTGTGTGAGAAATATCTATGTAAACGACAACTTTTAAAAATTTTTATACAAAGTTGACAATTTACAGAGATATTTCTCTCACCCAACATGGATATATGTAAAAATACACCCTAAAACACATCGCCCTACTTCTCCTGAGTACGGCGATACCACATAAGTGACACTTTTTGCAGCCTGAATGCGCAAAGGGTCCAAATTCCAACGAGTACCTTTAGCTTTTACATGGCGGCTCACAATTAGCCCCGCCCAAAATGCCAGAACAGTAAACACACCCCACAAATGACCCCATTTCGGAAAGTAGACACTCCAAGGTATTCACTGAGGGGCATAGTGAGTCCGTCTGAGATTTTTTTTTGCCAGAAGTTAGCAGAAATTGAAACTTTTTTTTTTTTTTTTCTCAGAAAGTGTCATTTTCCGCTAACTTGTGAAAAAAAATGAAATGATACATGAACTCACCAAGCCCCTCCGCGAATACTTTGGGGTGTCTTCTATCTAAAATGGTGTGATTTTGGGGGGTATTTATACTTTTCTGACATTCTAGCACCTGAAGAAACATGACAGGCGCTCAGAAAGTCAGAGCTGCTTCAAAATGCCGAAATTCACTTTTTTGCACCATAGTTTGTAAACGCTATAACTTTTACCCAAACCAATAAATATAAACTTATTGGACTTTTTTTTATCAAAGACATGTAGAACAATAAATTTAGAGAAAAATTTATATAGAAATGTAGTTTTTTTTGAAAAATTTTACAACAGAAAGTGAAAAATGTCATTTTTTTGCAAAAATTTCGGTAATTTTTGATTAATAGCAAAAAAAGTAAAAATGTCAGCAGCAATGAAATACCACCAAATGAAAGCTCTATTAGTGAGAAGAAAAGGAGGTAAAATTCATTTGGGTGGTAAGTTGCATGACTGAGCAATAAACGGGTAAAGTAGTGTAGTGCAGAATTGTAAAAAGTGGCCTGGTCATTAAGGGGGTTTAAGCGAGGGGGGCTGAGGTGGTTAAACAACAAAATGTGATATTTATTTTTTTGATAAAATGCAGTTTGTTTGTTTTTTACTTACTAATGGGGGTCCGCCTAAGAAAATGGTTCCTTGTTTTCGAACAATAATGCTTTCATCAGCCATAGCTGGTACATATGCTCCGCCGGCTGTACAGGATCCCATCACTACGGCAATCTGCAAGTAAGGTCCAAAGAAACATTATTGAATATTGAACACCAAGTTATAAACAAGAGTAAGAATCCAGATCAAGCAAAGAAAAAAAAGTGAAAAAAATATAATAATATAAAGAATGAGATATTTGTATTAATCTGTTATCATACAAATGGCTGGCAGTTAGCATCTATCTGCACCTTGTGGTCATACTGCAGAGGAGTTATAGGACGCACTGTTGAACACTTGGTGTTGGGGTAAATTAATGAAAAAAATAAATAAATGAACATGTACCAAAAAGCCAAACCCTTGCTAAAAATATCATCAATAACAAGTACAAATACATCTGATATTCTTCAATAAAATCATTATACCAGCATTCAAACGTGATGTTTGCCTTTTTTATATTACATGACAACATATACATGCTAATGTTATGGGGAACTGTAGCTAAGGCTATTTTCACACTAGCGGCAGGGGAGTCCGTCAGGCTGTTCCGGCGGGTGAACAGCCTGTCGGATCTGTCCTTCCGCTTATTCACATGTGCCCCTGGACTGCCGCTCCGTCCCCATTGACTATAATGGGGGTGGGGGCAGAGTTCAGACGGCAGCACACGGAGAGAGGCCGCCGTACTAAAAGTACGACATGCAGTACTTTTAGTCCGGCGACCTCTCGCCGTGCACTGCCGTACTTCCGTCCCCATTATAGTCAATGGGGACAGAGCGGCAGTCCGGGGACACACGTGAACAAGCGGCAGGACGGATCCGACAGGCTGTTCACCCGCCGGAACAGTCTGACGGATTCCTCTGCCGCTAATGTGAAAATAGCCTAAATATGTGGCTATAGTTACACTTTGTGGTTGCATAATAGTTGCAATTAAATTAATGAAACCTTCAAAAATCATAGTTAAAAATGTGATAGATCTAAATGTGGCTGGAGATACATAACTGTGGCTGGCTATGTTATAGGGCACTGTGGCTAGTAATTTACACATGTCTGGTAATGTTATAGGGCACTGTGTCTGGTAATATACATATGTGTCTGGTATTGTTATAGGGCACTGTGTCTTGTAATATACATATAGTGCCTTGCAAAAGTATTTGAAGATGTTTTTTTTTTTTTTATTATGAAGCAAGCAACAAATAGGACAAAATAACAGAAAAAGTCAATGTGCATAGCTATTCACCCCCCTAAAGTCAATACTTTGTAGAGCCACCTTTTGCAGCAATCACAGCTCCAAGTCGCTTTGGATAAGTCTCTATGAGCTTGCCACATCTTACCACTGGGATTTTTGCCCATTCCTCCTTGCAAAACTGCTCCAGCTCCTCCAAGTTGGATGGTTTGCGTTTGTGAACAGCAATCTTTAAGTCTGACCACAGATTTTCTATTGGATTGAGATCTGGGCTTTGACTCGGCCATTCCACCAACACATTTACATGTTTCCCCTAAACCACTTAAGTGTTGCTTTAGCCGTGTGTTTGGGGGCATTGTCCTGCTGTAAGGTGAACCTCTGTCCTAGCCTCAGATCACTCACAGAGTGGTACAGGTTTTGCTCAAGAATATCCCTGTATTTAGCACCATCCATCTTTCCCTCAACTCTGACCAGTTTCCCAGTCCCATCCGCCCCATGATGCTGCCACCTCCATGTTTCACTGTGGGGATGGTGTTCTTTGGGTGATGTGATGTGTAGGGTTTGCACAAGAAATAGCTTTTTCTTTAACACCTTCAGGACACATGACGTACCGGTACGGTATGTTTCCCGAATCCTTAAGGACACAGGACGTACCGGTACATCATGAGTAGTTCCGATCACTGCTGCTCAGCCGGCAGTGATCGGAACAAGGTACCTACTGAAATCATTCAGCAGGTACCTTGTTACAATGCCGAGGGGGGGTCCTGTGACCCCCCCCCCCCCCCCGTTTCGGCGATTGTTGCAAACCACCGGTCAATTCAGACCTGCGGTTTGCAGCTCTTTTCGCGATCTCTGATCCCCGCGGTCTGTGACCGCAGGGATCAGAGTCTAAATGCCCCCAAAGTTATAAATTTTAACCCCCCTGCAGTCTCCAATCATATTATGGCTGCGGGGGTGCAGGGGGGGGTGGTTGTGGCCTCCTCTGTATTCTTCCCTGGTGTCTAGTGGATCTATCAGAGTGTCAGCACATTGCTGACACTCTGATAGAAACGGCTGGCATCTGTGCTTGATCAGATGCCAGCCGTTTAACCCCTTCCATACCGCGGTCCGTACTAACCGCGGTTTGGAAGGGGCTAACAGGGAGGGAGCTCCCTCCCTCTCCCATCGGGGGGCTGCTGTGCCTTTGCAGCCCCCCGACAGGATGGGATCGCAGAGGGAGGGAGCCCCCCTCCCTCCCTTCACATCGCCCGCTGCTCTGTTATGGCTTTCAGAAGCGTCCTGCTCTCCATGGTGCTGAAATTCTGAATAGACCTGCTAAAGGTCTATTCAGACTTTGTAAAGTAAAAAATACAGCACAGTGCACTATACTGTATTATATAGACACCAGATCCACTGGATCTACAAGAACCAAGTGGGTCTGGGTCAAAAAAAAAATATGGAAAAAAGTGAAAAAAAACACATCACTGAATAAAAATTAAAAAATTAAATACACTACATATATAACGTATCGCCGCGTCCGTAAAAACCTTCTCTATAAAAATATCACATGACTGAACCCCTCAGGTGAACGCCAAAAAAAAAAATTAAAAATGGTGTAAATAAGCCATTTTTTGGCACCTTACATCACTAAAAGTGTAAGGCCTTATTCACACGTCCGCTGTGTTTATGGATCCGCAAATTGCGGATCCATAAACACACCCGGCCGGCAGCCCCATAGAAATGTCTATTCTTGTCCGCAATTGCGGGCAAGAATAGGACATGTTCTACTTTTTTGCGGAGCTGCGGCCGTAAGATCGGCAGCGCGCTCCGCAAAAACTGATGCAGAGAGCACAGTGTGTGCTCTCTGCATCGTTCAGTGCCCCATTCACAGTCAATGGGTCCGTATGTATTCCGCAGAATTGCGGAATACATGCGGACGACATTGCGGACGTGTGAATAGGGCCTAATACAAAGCGATCAAAAAGGCGTATGCCTCCCAAAATAGTAGCAATCAACAGCCATCTCATCCCGCAAAAAATGAGCCCCTACCTAAAATAATTCCCCAAAAAATAAAAAAACAATGCCTCTCAGACTAAAACATGATTTTTTTTGTTTCAAAAATGCTTTTTAGTGTTAAATGTAAAAAAATAAATAAAAAGTAGACATATTGGATATCTCCACGTCCATAAGAATCTGCTCTATAAAAATATTACATGACCTAACCCCTCAAATAAACACTGTAAAAAAAAAAAAAAAACTTTGTCAAAAAGCAATTTTTTGTCACCTTACATTACAAAAAGTGTAATAGCAAGAGATCAAAAAGTCATATGACCCCCCAAATAGTGCCAATCTAACCATCCCCTCATCCCGCAAAAATTATACCCAACCTGAGACAATTGCCTAAAAACTGAAAAAAATATGGCTCTCAGACTATAGAAACACTAAAACATGTTTTTTTTGTTTCAAAAAGGATATTATTGTGTAAAACCAAAATAAACAAAAAAAGGTATACATATTATGCATCTCCGCGTCTGTAAGGACCTGCTCTATAAAAATATTACATGACCTAACCCCTCAGGTGAACGCCGTAAACACAAAAAATAAAAACGTTGTCAAAAAAGCAATTTTTTTGTCACCTTACATCACAAAAAGTGTAATAGCAAGCGATCAAAAAATCATATGCACCCCAAGATAGTACCATTCAAAACGCCATCTCATCCTGCAAAAAATAAGCCCCTACATAGGACAATCGCCCAAAATAAAAAAATATGGCTCTCAGTCTATGGAGACACTAAAACATGATTTTTTTTTGTTTTAAAAAATGATATTATTGTGTAAAACTTATATAAATAAATAAAAAGTATACATATTATTTATTGCCGCATCCGTCACAACCTGCTCTATAAAAATAACACATGACCTAACCCCTCAGCTGAACACAGCAAAAAAAATAAAAAAAATACGGTGTCAAAAGCCATTTTTGTCACCTTACATCACAAAAAGTGTAATAGCAAGCGACCAAAATGTCATATGCACCCCAACATAGTACCAATCAAACCAAAATCTTATCCCGCAAAAAATGAGCCACTACATAAGACAGTCGCCCAAAAAAGAAAAAAGAAACTATGGCTTTCAGAATGCGGAGACACAAAAAAATCATTAAAAAAAAAATAAATGCTTTATTATGTAAAACTGAAACAAAAAACCCCAAAAAGTAGTCATTTTTGGTATTGTCGCGTCCGTAACAACCTGCTCTATAGAAATAGCACACAATCTAACCTCTCAGTTCAACAATGTAAATAACTACAAATACAAAACGGTCCCAAAACAGCTATTTTTTGCAAATTTTCCTTTTTAATCCATTTTTCCAGTAACAAAGCAAGGGTTATCAGCCAAACAGAACTTTTGGAAGGCAGATTTTGCTGGACTGGATTTTTGACACTATGTCCCATTTGAAGCCCCCCTGATGCACCCCTACAGTAGAAACTCCAAAAAAGTTACCCCATTTTGGAAACTACGAGATAAGGTGTCAGTTTTGTTGGTATTATTTTAGGGTAAATATGATTTTTGGTTGCTCTATATTACACTTTTTTTGAGGCAAGGTAACAAAAAATAGAAATTCTGAAATTTCATCTCCATTTGCCGATAACTCTTGTGGAACACCTAAAGGGTTAACAAAGTTTGTAAAACTGGTTTTGAATACCTTGAGGGGTGTAGTTTCTTAGATGGAGACACTTTTAGGGAGTTTCAACTCTAGGGTTGCATCAGGGGGCTTCAAATGGGACATGGTGTCAAAAAACCAGTCCAGCAAAATCTGCCTTCCAAAAACCATATGGCGTTCCTTTCCTTCTGTGCCCTGCCGTTTGGCCATACAGCAGTTTACGACCACATATGGGGTGTTTGTGCCAACTACAGAATCGGGGCAATAAATATTAAGTTTTGTTTGGCTGTTAACCCTTGCTTTGTTACTGGAAAAAATTAATTAAAATGGAAAATTTTCCCAAAAATCGAAATTCTGAAATTTATCTCCATTTGCCATTAACTCTTGTGGAAAACCTAAAGGGTTAATGACGTTTGTAAAATCAGTTTTGAATACCTTGAGGGTTGTAGTTTTTAGAATGGGGTCATTTTTGGGTGGTTTCTATTATGTAAGCCTCACAAAGTGACTTCAGACCTGAACTGGTCCCTAAAAAGTGGGTTTTTGAAAATTTCTGAAAAATTTCAAGATTTGCTTCTAAACTTCTAAGCGTTGTAACGTCCCCAAAAAATGAAATGGCATTCCCCAAATTATCGAAACATGAAGTAGACATATGAGGAATGTAAATCAATACATAGTAATACCACCAAAAAAAGGTATTATAGAAATTGAAACTTGGAAAATTGCAAATTTTTCCAAATTTTTGGTAAATTTTGTATTATTTTATAAATAAAAATGAAATTTTTCGACTTCATTTTACCACTGTCATGAAGTACAATATGTGACGAAAAAACTATCTCAGAATGGCCTGGATAAGAAAAAGCGTTTTAAAGTTATCACCACAAAGTGACACTGGTCAGATTTTGAAAAAATGGCCTGGTCCTTAAGGTGAAATAGGGCCGTGTCCTTAAGGGGTTTAAGGCCAAAAAGTTAAATTTTAGTCTCATCAGACCAGAGCACCTTCCTCCACACATTTTGGGAGTCTCCCACTTGCCTTTTTGTTTTTTGCTAAAAGTAATGGCTTTCTTCTGGCCACTCTGCCATAAAGCCCAACTCTATGGAGCGTACGGCTTATTGTCGTCCTCTGTACAGCTCCTCCAGTCTCTGCTGTGGAACTCTGCAGCTCCTCCAGGGTTACCTTAGGTCTCTGTGCTGCCTCTCTGATTAAAGGATAACTGTCACATTTAGACCCAAATTTCAGTTTTCATATATGTAGTTACTAATATGATAATATTCCTGAATCAATAACTATTAGACTTACTTACCCCTTATTTAATAAGATTTAGCCCTTAGCAACCAGTCTGTATAAAACTGCAATTTCACTATTCTGTTAAAATGGCCGCCCTCAGCCCTGAGGCTAATCCATAGGACACCTGCAGTGAAGTTAGTGAAGACCAGCTCTGTATAGGGGGTCTTGCAGTGAAGTTCCCAGGTCTGGCTGAAGCCTGTAGTCCTCCTACAAGCTCTCCTCTTATCAGATAAGGCTTTCATTTATACACTGAGCAGCCCCATATCTTCTCTGAGCTGTATATTCTCCAGAACTGCTAAGGGAGTGTCTGCCAAGCACAGACATGTGGAGACGTTCACACACACAGCCCAGCACTGTTATCTCCTGTCAGGAAGAACCTGGCTTTTTATACATTCCCTTACAATGCTGACTCACTATCAGTTCCCAGTGCACGCAGCGTGCTCCGTCCTCATCTGGTAGACGGAAGGAGCATAGCAACCTGATTTTATCTCAGGTAACAATAGCCAATACTGGGGACTTTTAAGTGGCTTTTAGGGGTTATTTATTAAACAATCAGAAATTAAAACAGGGCCAACAAGGTAATATTAATCACCAAAATCCAATAGTAAAAAATAAATAAATTTGACAGTTATACTTTAATGCCCTTGCCCGGTCCGTGAGTTTTGGTGGGCGGCCGTCTCTTGGCAGGTTTGCTGTTGTGCCATGTTTTTCCATTTGGTTATGATAGATTTGATGGTGCTCCTGGGGATCATCAAAGATTTGGATATTTTTTTATAACCTAACCCTGACTTGTACTTCTCAACAACATTGTCCCTTACTTGTTTGGAGAGTTCCTTGGTCTTCATGGCAGTGTTTGGTTAGTGATGCCTCTTGCTTAGGTGTTGCAGCCACTGGGGCCTTTCAAAAAAGGTGTGAATATGTAATGACAGATCATGTGACACTTAGATTGCACACAGGTGGACATCACTTCACTAATTATGTGACTTCTGAAGGTAATTGGTGGCACCAGAGCTTTTTATGGGCTTCCTAACAAAGGGGGTGAATACATACGCACATGCCATTTTTCTGTTTTCTATTTTTAAACAATAGTTTTATTTATATATTTTTCTCATTTCACTTCACCAACTTAGACTATTGTGTTCTGATCCATCACATAAAATTCAGATTAACAAAACACTAAACTTAAGGATGTAATGTAACAAAACACGAAAAAAGTCAAGGGAGTGAATATTTTTGCAAGGCACGGTATACAATGCATTCAGAAAGTCTTTAGACCCTTTCATGTCTTGTTATATTGCGGGCTTGTGCTAAAATTAAAAAAAAGAAATGAAAAATTGGGAAGGGAGCACATTACGGTAAACAACAGAAGCAACGTCTGGATTTTACCACATGCCAGCTTAATGGAATTTCACTGTATATACACAGTTACATGAATATGGAGCAAAACCTTGTACTGGAAACCTTTTATGAAAGGTGAAGTCGTTGTAAAGGCAAGAAGTAAGGCCCATCGCACATTTTACTGCATATGGTACAGGGGAATTAAGGGTGAAGGATGGGAAGTATCCCACCACTAACCTTGACCACACTTTTCTCGAGTGGTGTACTGTGGCTTTAAAGGTGGTTGTCTTTTGTATATTCAAATCAGTCCTTTTGCATCCCATCAGTCTCCTAATACAGAAAATTCTCCATCATCAGTGCTCTTGTGGAGAACTCTCTTACCCTCAATCGGATTTCATTATTTGGTACAAAGCATGTTAAAGGGACAGTGCCAAGCTTTTCAGTAATCCCCTATCCACAGGGGATAAAATATCGCCGATGGCAAGATCTGGATTTTATCACATACCAGATTAAAGGAATTTCACTGTGTATGCAAAGTTACAAAGTCACCTGAGAAATTCCTTGCGATGACATCCTCGCCTGGTTGTAGAAAATTCGGCCAAAATGATCACGGTCTGGGAATACATCCGCCTGACGAGGTAGGTTTGCTCCACCAGAATCCACTACAAATTAAATTCAGGTAAATATTAATAATATTAATAAGCTTAAGGCTACATTCACACGACCGTACTTTTTTTTTCCGCGTCCGATCTGCATTTTGCGGAATAAATGAGGACCCATTCATTCCTATGGGTAAATAAAATATGCGGACAACATTCAGTATGTTGTCCGCATCCGTGGTTCTGCATGGGTGAGGACCCATTCATTTCAATGGGGCCGCAAAAGATGCGGACAGCACACTGTGAAGATCCGATCTGCGGCCCCGCAAAAAAGATAGAGCATGTCCTATACTTGTCCGCGATCGCGGACAAGTATAGGCATTTCTATCATAGGGCCGGCTACATTCACACGGCCGGTATCTGTGTTTTGCGGGTCCGCAATTTGCGGACCGCAAAACCCATACGGTCGTGTGAATGTAGCCTAACAGGAAAAAAGGGATATTTGCGCTTAGCCCGTGGTCATGGTGGAAACCTTTTTCAGTTTAAAGGGCTTCTGTAACCCCCAAAATGCATTTTTTTTTATTGTCCTGTGTGGTTTAGTTATTTTAAAAAAAACTTACTTTTATGATATGCAAATCGTTTCACTACCAGCAAGTTGGGTGGTAACTTGCTGGTAGCCTCCGCATCCTCCACTCACATGCTCCAGAGTGAGCGCTCTCCTCCTCCGGCTGGCCTTGTCTGCAGTTCAAATCCCGCTCGCTAGCCCTGTCTATCAACAGGAGAATAGCTTAACCACTAAATAACTAAACCACACAGGACAATAAGAAAAGTATGTTTGAGATCAGCTGACAATAGCGAATAGCTAATGTCAGCTAATGAAAAATGCATTTTGGGGGTGACAGAAGCCCTTTAAACGACTCTGCTGTTCGGTTCCCTGGAGAATGAATTGTCTGTACAGATCACAATACCTCAGGTCAATCTGTAAAGGCATAACTCAGTTTTTTAATTGTAAAATGACACTTGACAGCAATCATATCTGCTTCACTTCTGTCATATTATATGAATGCATCTTCTAGGAGGCATATGCCCTAGTGCCCAGCATTTAAAGGGACGCTACTATCTTTTTCACCTCGTTTTATTGTACAATTGAACAAAACTAATTACAAAATAAAGTAAGATGAGGTAGTACAGAATTGGTGTACAAGATTAAATTGCATAGTACATACAGCATGGCAGTGTTTAATCATGGTCACATACTTACATGGTTATAGTCATGAAAAATATAAGTAGAATGAGACATGAAGAGTGATTGTGTTCATACACCTAATGTGCGAAAGATAATGCAGCACTTAGATAATGTACTGGGTATTGTGTAAGTGGAGATGCACACCACAACCCCAATACTTTGTCAAATTTAAATTCTCACTTCCTATGTTTGTAGATGATATATTCATATGTAATTATGACATATATCAGCGTCTTCCATTGAGTGATTGATGGACCTCTCTCCCATCCATCTTAACCACCTCAGCCCCCCTAGCTTAAACACCCTTAATGACCAGGCCACTTTACAAATCCGCACTACACTACTTTCACCGTTTATTGCTCCGTCATACAACTTACCACCCAAATGAATTTTACCTCCTTTTCTTCTCACTAATAGAGCTTTCATTTGGTGGTATTTCATTGCTGCTGACATTTTTACTTTTTTTGCTATTAATCAAAAATTACCGAAATTTTTGCAAAAAAATGATATTTTTCACTTTCTGTTGTAAAATTTTTCAAAAAAAACTAAATTTCTATATAAATTTTTCTCTAAATTTATTGTTCTACATGTCTTTGATAAAAAAAAGTCCAATAAGTGTATATTTATTGGTTTGGGTAAAAGTTATAGCATTTACAAACTATGGTGCAAAAAAGTGAATTTCGGCATTTTGAAGCAGCTCTGACTTTCTGAGCGCCTGTCATGTTTCTTCAGGTGCTAGAATGTCAGGAAAGTATAAATACCCCCCAAATGACACCATTTTAGAAAGAAGACACCCCAAAGTATTCGCGGAGGGGCATGGTGAGTTCATGTATCATTTCATTTTTTTCACAAGTTAGCGGAAAATGACACTTTCTGAGAAAAAAAAAGTTTCAATTGAAGATTGAATAGAAGATTTTTTTGGCACAAGTTAGTGGAAATTGATTTTTATTGTTTTTCTCACAAAAGTCTCTCTTCCGCTAACTTGACAAAAGTTTAATTTTTCATGGACTCATTATGCCCTCAGCGAATACTTGGGTGTCTTCTTTCAAAATGAGGTCACATGTGGTATTTATATGCTCTGGCATTTAGGAGGCCCTAAAGCGCGAGAAGAAAATGCGTAAAATGCCTTCCTAAAAGGTACTCGTTGGAATTTGGGCCCCTTTGCGCATTTGGCTGCAAAAAGTCACACATGTGACATCGCCGCATCAGGAGAGTAGGGCGATAGTTTTGGGGTGTATTTTTACATATACCCAATGCTGGGTGAGAGAAATATCTCTGTAAATTGACAACTTTGAATAAAAAAATTTAAAAAGTTGTCGTTTACAGCGATATTTCTCACACCCAGCATGGGTATATGTAAAAATACACCCCAAAACACATCGCCCTACTTCTCCTGAGTACGGCGATACCACATGAGTGACACTTTTTTGCAGCCAAGATGCGCAAAGGGGCCCTAAAACCAATGAGTACCTTTAGGATTTCACAGGTCATTTTTACGCATTTGGATTCTCACGCTTTAGGACCCCTAAAATGCCAGGGCAGTATAAATACCCCACAAGTGACCCCATTGTGGAAAGAAGACACCCCAAGGTATTCTGTGAGGGGCATGGCGAGTTCACAGAAAAAAAAAAATTTGGCACAAGTTAGCGGAAATTGATTTTTTTTTTTTTTTTTTACAGTCTCATATTCTACTAACTTGTGACAAAAAATAAAATTTTGGATGAATTGGATGAAAAAATCTCTGCCAAAATCAGTGACTGCGGTGCGGTGGGCTGGGCGCTAGCTACCTAACAAGTAGCTAGCTAACTGGCGGTGATAGGGGACCCTTATGCCCCATTCACACGTCCGCAATTCTGTTTGCGGAACGGAATTGCAGACCCATTCATTTCTATGGGGACAGACTTTGTCCCGCTCGGATCCGGAATTACGGATCCGCGCTTCCGGGTCTGCACTTCCGTTCCGCAAAAATATAGAACATGTCCTATTCTTGTCCGCAATTGCGGACAAGAAAAAGCATTTTCTATATAGTTCTGGCAATGTGCGGATCTGCAAAATGCGGAAAGCACATTGCCGGTGTCCGTGTTTTGAGGATCTGCGGATCGGATCCGCGGATCGGATCCGCGGATCCGTGAATCCACGGATCCGCAAAACACATATGGACGTCTGAATGGAGCCTTACAAGGGGTGTGATCAATGACAGGGGGTGATCAGGGGTCTAGATGGGGTGATCAAGGGGTTAATAGGTGAGGGGGAGGTGGGGGTTAGTGTAGTGTTTGGTGCAACTTTATTGTAGTTACCTGGTCCTCTGGTGGTCAATCCCAGCAAATGGGACCACCAGAGGACCAGGTAGCAGCTATACCAGACGCTGTTCACAAAACAGCGTCTGGTATACATTGTTTGATGCGATTTATATCGCATTTACAGCCTGCCAGCGATTGATCATCGCTGGCAGGCTGTAGTTTAACTGTCGAGACGCACGCCTCTGTGAACGCTGCGCAGCGCTCACAGGAACTCACGGGTCTCGCGAGAGGACGCGCCGATGCGCCCACTCAGAAGATCCCGGCCGCCCGCAGGACGCAATCCCTGCGCACGGCGGTCCGGGACTGGTTAAAGGAGCCTGTCACCAAAGTTGACATACAGACCGCTGACATAGCTTGTAGCATCACTTTAGATGAATGAAACTATACCTTTTGTCGTCTTCAGCGCCACCTGCTTCAAAACGGACTTTTATTTATAGTAAATGAGGGCCGCAGTGCTCAGGGCGGAGTTAAGCTCTTGGCCCAGGCTGCTCGGCCTCTTTAGTTCTTATCTCTGCCTCTGCTCTGCTCGCCTCTATTGCCTTTCTTCCTCCTCTAGTAGCGAACTCCTGCGCTGCGCCAGCTTTGCTCGGCGGGGCATGCGCACTGCGATGCCCACTGTGGAACGGCATCAATGTAGCTACTGCGCATTCCCCGGCTGACGCTGCAAACCCAGCTGTAAGCTGGTGGACATGCGCAGTAGCTACATTGATGCAGTTCCCACAGTGGGCATCACAGTGCGCATGCCCCGCCGAGGCAAAGCTGAGCGCAGGCGCAGGAGTTCGCTACCAGAGGAGGAGGAAGAAAGGCAATAGAAGGGCGGGCTGAGACAGAGACAGGGGCGGGGATAAGAACTAAAAAGGCGGAGCAGCCTGGGCTCCAAAGAACTTAACTCCGCCCCTGGGCACTTGCGAGCCCTCATTTACATATAAATAAAAGTCTGTTTTTGAAGCAGGTGAAGCGCTGAAGAAGACAACAAAGGTACCGTTTCATTCATCTAAAGTGATGCTACAAAGCTATGTCAGCGGTCTATTATGTCCAACTTTGGTGACAGACTCCCTTTAAGACGTTGGCTTTTCTTGACAGAAATAATGATTCTCGCAAGAATATTCTGACATAATGGGAGAATATTCTATGTAATTTAGTTTACAAACATAACAGGTGGATGGTTTTCTGGATATCACTACTACTTTCTGTCCTGGCTCTTAACTTCCTCTCTGTTTGGACTTTTAGCATGGCAGGCAGCATCGCTTCACTTTCTCAGTCAGACCATCCCTGGGACCAGAGAGGGATAGGGATGAGTGTGACTTAGATCATCACACATTACACTGGTAAGTGCATTGCTCTTCTGTGGACATCTCTATCTAGAACAATAGAGCTGCCATATTGTTATCCCAATTCTACTAATCTACTATTATACTAACAGATAATATATTTTCCTTGCAGTAGCAGTAAACTAACAATGGATTACCTATGTATATATGAGTTGTATCTCTCTGTGCTGAGAAGGAGTGGCTCATAAAGGAGCAAGACTGCAAGAATTGGGTTGAGCCCACTCTTGGTGCACTTAACTGCTCATCTGCATATGAAAGTACTGTGCCTCCTGAATGAATCAACAGATCACTTAGTGAAAGGTATCTTCACATTCGGCTGATGTAGCCCTGCAAGACACTGTGCCTAATTTACCAGTGAGTTTCCTGGGGGCAGACTCCCTTTAATTCTATAGCTGAGCTCATTACCTGAATAAAACAACTCTGATCCATATAAAAAGTAGTGATTTTAAGAAATTCATCAGCACAGAATTTTGAACCTAAAATGACATGGTGTTAAACGGACAAAAGGGTGTGACAAACAGTGATGCATAGCAATGCACTGTACCTTACTATAAATTCATCTCACCTAAGTATACACAAGGTAAGTGGTTCTGCATGGCGATCTCTTGTGCTCGGAGGTGCTTCTTAACCGTGATGGGGTAGTAGGTGCCTCCTTTCACAGTTGCATCATTGGCTACAATAAGACATTCTATCCTGTGAAGAGAAAATCACTGACTGGTGAGCACGTCTACATAATAACTTCTTCACAAGATCATAAAACCAACTAATAAGACAGTAAGAATATTAGGAAGATACCGATAACAGATCACATCCAAACAAAAAGTGACACCTCTTTAAGGCGACCACCTCAAATTTAATTGAAAAGTGGCCATCTGGGCAGTAAAATCTGGACTAGCGGGTGTTCTTCTCAGAGAGAATATATCATCTACAGACATAAGAAGGGTGAATCTAAATTTGACAAAGTATGGGGGTTGTAGTGGGCATCTCCACTTACACAATACCCACTGCATTATTTAAGTGCTGCCTTATCAAGGCCAATTGTAACCAAAAAACAGAAAGCACATAGCTTAGAGAAAATTTGTCCGGACACGGCAAAAGAGCCATTTATTTCTGTTTTAAATCAGTTAACAGCCAGCAGACATCTTGGTTTAGTTATTCATATTATGCATTTTGGGGTAATTTGGGCATTCTGAGATG
This sequence comes from Bufotes viridis, assembly GCA_033119425.1. NCBI lineage: Eukaryota > Metazoa > Chordata > Amphibia > Anura > Bufonidae > Bufotes > Bufotes viridis. Next base: position 80,156,896 of record CM065589.1, read on the forward strand.
CCCTCAACAATGAGAGAATTTTTATTTACTGATAGTGTGTGTTACCAATAATAATTTGAAGGGAAATGTCTGCCTAACTCTCTGAATATCCATCTCAATTTATCCTGACCAACTTCAAAGAGCATCTCTCATAATTCAACATTGCTGTAAGGGAATTAATCGCTCACTGGCTGCTTCCCTGGAGATAATGGCATAGACCATTCATATAAAAAGGACACACAATTCATTTACGGACATTATCCAGCATGTATCCCACCACTTTCAGTGGCAACAATTTAACTACCTTTTAATAATCATCTTTAGAAAATAAAAACGTTTTACATATTTACTTAAGTTCTCTTATTTAGCTGTCATGCACGTACATGAAGAACAGTTTCCGACCATTATATGACTTTGTATATGTAGTTGTATTTTTCAGTAGTTTTTCCATCTGCAGACTCCATCTCTAATTGTCAGGTTTCCCTCACCTAGTGGATAGAGCTGTAATGATGTCTCCCATACACTGCACACGAAGAGAAGACACTGCTGCCCTCGCTATGTCTCACACATATTCTCTGAAGCAGTAACATAGAGGACATTATACAGCAGTACCAAGTAGTGTTAGCCTGTGTTCACATCACATTTTTGTCCCATTTAGCATGCTGTGGAGGCCAGTAGCAAATGTATATATTAGCTGGATACATTTGGTTGCACAATGGGACTCTATGGTAATGGACCAAGGCATCCATTTAACATATAAGTCATGCGTACATGTTAAAAGTGGTATGAAATCAAGATGTGAATACAGCTTACTGTGAATCCAGCTCTGGTGTGAGACAGAAATCTCACAATAAACTGCAGGATCGTCTCCGTGTGTGTCCCTGGCACTCTCTTTCTGGCAACTCCCTTTCTCCTTTTTCCCTATCCATATATTTCTATGGGCAGCAGCTGTAACCTGATATCTCAGTGTACAGATTTCATCAGTAAATTTTCAGTGAGTGATCCATATGAGAGGCAGTGGGAGGAAGAAAGAAGCGTGATTAGTGGAGACAAAGGAATAATTTTGTAATAAAATGTACTACTATTTTATCTTTGCTTTTTTATTTATGTAAAATGGCTTAATTACTCTTACCGGTAATTGGATTTTCCAATAGCCTCCCCAACGGCACTAACAGGAGGATGCTCCCCGCCCCCAGGACAGGAAACAACACAGAAGCTCAAACTTTAAAAGGGCCTCCTCCCCTTACCTAATCAGTAAATAACGAAGTACACAGTAGTGATTCAAGAACAAAATTATATCAATCCAACTGGAATAGAAGAATGAGCGTGAAATTATAAATCCGAGGAAAACCATAATTAAGAGTGGGAAAACCCCAATACCGTTGGGGAGGCTATAGGAAAATCCAATTACCTGTAAGAGTAATTAACCCTTTTCCCCGACGCCTCACCCAAAGGCTTCTCTATTTTTAAGTAGGCAAGCACACAACGTCTCACATCCAGGTTATGAAAGCACCTCTCCAGGTCTATTGAAGGTGATGGACAGAATGATGGTAAAATGATGGACAATGTCTTAAGATTATCCTGTGTTCTAGGATCCTAAGATAAGGAGGACAGCAAGAGAAGGCTTGTATTTCCCCCACCCTTCTTGCTGTTATGGCCAGGAGGAAGGTAGTCTTTAAGGTCAGGAGTTTGAGAGAAATATCTTCAATAGGTTCAAACGGAGAGTCCATCAGCAGGACTAAGTTCAAGTCCCAAGGTGGGATGGTAGAGTGTAATCTGGGGGAATCTCCGATTACTCCCTTGATAAATCGCCTGATTAGGGGATGATCAGATAGATTTGTGTCTAGAAAAACTGCTAAAGCGGAAAACTGAACTTTAAGGGTGGACAGCTTAAGCCCCTTGTTTAAACCTGCCTGCAGAAAATCTAAAATCACAGGTATGTTGAGTAAGGGACTTTGCTGGATCCTGGTTTTTGAATCAGCATCTCTCGACAAAGAGCAGTCATATGGCATCAGAAATAGCAGATGATCTTGCTGGCCAGGAAATTTGAGGCCTGTTTAGGTATGGGCTTGGGGCTCCTGCTGCAAGATGATCCTTTTGGATATTCGTGCCACTGGAGCATCAATCTTTGGAGTTTTATCCCAAAGATTTGAGCCAGAGTCCGAAAACGCATACTTTATAGTTTTTGAGAGACTGTCTGTATCTTCCGTGAGAAACAATCGTCTCCCCTGCCCGTCGTCAGATTAATCAGAGTTCTATATAGGAAGCAATTCATCCAAATCCAACCCGAATAACTGGGAATTCTGGGATTTTTAAGACGTAGAGGCTTGCGGTGAAGAGGGAGGTAACCTAGACTCCACTGCAGCATGAATCTCTTCACGTATTATACTCCACATGGAGTCTAAGAAGGAAGGAGTTTCTTCGGCCACCCCTTTTTTCAGTAGATTTTGGGCAAAGTGATTTCTTGGCTTTAGATAAATATAAATGACTTCCTGCAGATAGTGCATTTTTTGCAACCAGAATCAGACCAAGTGCCTTGGAGGTGGAGGTGTCTTTTACCTACAAAAATAAATAGAAAAAATAAGTAGGGTTCAGAACTCCCTCAGGAATAGACACCAGCACCAGGCACCCAAGGTGGTTAATAGGCATAACATCCCCATACACCCATATCTGCCCAAGTCAGGACAGGAGGCTTACCGGGCTGATGGTGCTTGCGGTCACATCCAGAGGCTTGCGGGGAGTATCTGGGTCAGTAGGCAAAGACATTGCAGGGAAGGGAACAGCACGTGTCGCTGCTCCCTGAATTCGGCCTTCATTTAAATCTCCCAGCCTCCAGAGAGACATCCGTGACGTCATGACGTTCATACATGCGTGCGTCGCCGCGGGAGGACCTCACGAATTACACAACTCCCGCCCAGAACAAGACTCCCTCCAGGGAGTCTCCGCCCACTGAATGCTGCAAGAAAACTGCTGCGCTCCCCAAATGGAGCGAGCAGAATAAAGCTCGGTGCTGCCTTCTATGAGGACTTATGCCAAAGGTACAGGGAAGGGAGGCTGTGCGTCCCAGGAGCCCCTGACCACTGCAACGGTCTTCCCATTTAGTGGGGAAAGAGACTAGGCTGTGCGCTATCTTCACAGTGAACCTGCTCAGGAACACAGGAGGAGCTTCCATGCTATCCGGGACAGGAAACAACACTGATTAGGTAAGGGGAGGAGGCCCTTTTAAAGTTTGAGCTTCTGTGTTGTTTTCTGTCCTGGGGGTGGGGAACACCCTTCTGTCGGTGACGTTGGGGAGGCGCCGGGGAAAAACGGAGTTACTCTAAATATCAAAAAACATTCCAGGATCATAACAGGAGGCAAAACATATCTGCACCAAATTAGTACAAGTGCATGCCAATGGCGTTGTGGGAGTAACATTTCACGTTTTCAGCTTTATAAAATACACTAGCAGGATGACCCGGCTTGGCGCGGGCATACTTCCACTATTTCATTTAATGTTTGATGTCGTTAAAAGATAACAACAGTATGCCCCATAACAGTGACCTCTACAGCACCTCGCCCCCTTAACAGTGCACTTCACAGCCCCCCACCCCTTAACACTTACTCCCCACAGTGCCCTGCCTCCTTAAAATGTGACCTCCACAGCAGCCCGCCCATTTAACAGTGACCTCCACAACACCTTACCTACCCCCCTAATAAAGACCTCCACAGCAGCCCGCCCCCCTTAACAGAGATCTACCCTTTAACAGTGAACTCCACAGCACCATGCCCTCTTAACTGTGATCTCCACAGCGGCCTACCCTCTTAACAGTGAACCCCTCACACCGCCCGTGCCTTTAACAGTGACCTCCACAGCAGCCCACCCCCTTAACTTTGACCTTCACAGCAGCCCATTCTTTTACCAGTGACCTCCACAACACCCCACCTGCTCCCCTAAGGCCTCTTTCACACTTGCGTTCTGAGGATCCGGCGGGCACTTCCGTCCCACCGGATCCGTCAGAACGCAAGTGGACTGACAGCATTTGAAGACTGATCAGTATCCTGATCAGTCTTCAATATGCTTTCACTGTTACCATGGCAGCCAGGACGCTACTGGAGTCCTGGCTGCCATGGTACTCAGCAGCAGTGTACTCACCTGCGCTGCGGCGGCCGGGCGCTCCTTAATGACGTCACAGGTCCGGACGGCGCATAGATCAATGCGCCGCCCGGACCTGTGATGTCATAAGGAGCGCCCGCGCCGCAGCGCAGGTAAGTACACTGCTGGGTTGTACTTACCATGGCAGCCAGGACTCCAGTAGCGTCCTGGCTGCCATGGTAACCGATCGGAGCCCCAGCTTACACTGGGGCCCCGATCGGAACGGCTGCTGCGCATGCTCTTCAATGGGCATTCATTCCGGATCCGGCATTGCGGCATGTCTTCCGGCTTTTTGGACGGAGACAAATCCGCAGCATACTACGGTTTTGTCAACGTCCAAAAAACGTTGACATACTGAACGGATGACATCCTGATGCATCCTGAACGGATTTCTCTCCATTCAGAATGCATTAGGATTATCCTGATCAGTTTCTTTCCGTCCTAGAGCCCCGACGACGGAACTCTAGGACGGAAAGAAACAACGCTAGTGTGAAAGAGCCCTAACAAAGACCTCCACAGCGGGGCATTATTGTCTTTAATTGACAGTATATAAAGTGCCACAGAATTAGTATACACTTATGGTCATGTGAATTACATCAGCCTCTACAACAACGTTGGCTAAGGCTACTTTCACACTAGCATTAATATTTTATGACGTTCCCCGAGTCGCAGGAGACGGCGGTGCAAAATTTTGTGATTGTAAATGCGACGGTGTGGTTTCCTTTAGCAGACAGACATACATACACTCACCTTTATATATTAGATTAAATGATGTAAACCATTTTTTCTTATTAGTCTGTTTAGATGGGATCCACTTACCCAGATATACGGCCAATGCCTGAGATGAGACCTCCAGCAGGAACCTCTTCGTTACCATACAACTGGTATCCGGCAAACTGAGAGAATTCCAGAAAAGGAGACCTAATAGAAAAATCACATTGTTAGAGGATGTAGTCAAGTGAATGGAACTTAGCTGCAATACCAGACACTGCCCATGCACAAGAGTGGCGCTATTGCAGACGGAAACAAAACTAAAGCTGCCAATTTCAAGAAATGCCGGACAGAGCAGCCCGACTTTTAATGGATCCATCAGATCTCCAAATAAAAAAAAGTGCCAGAACAGTGCAGAAAACTGTGCTGCTCTTGCCATCTGTCTACTTAAAGGGGTTGTCTCATCACAAACAACCCAATTCAGAACGTGGCCGCAGTCCATCACTTCTGGTTTAGCTGGGGGCAGCAGTACTGCATGGCAAGCGTTCAGACGGATGGCCGTCCATGGACCACAAGGATAGCTCAGGTCTGCCAGGAGAGGCTCTCTGTTCTGGCTCACAGAAGGTTCAGCATGGGAAAAATCAGTCACCTGGGATGTAAATTACAGCAGAAAAATCTGCTATGGAATTGGCTGTGGATCCAAAGCAAAATCCGCAAGTAATGCAGCAGAAACGGCTGTGGACTTCACCCTATAGGCTGCAAATGGTGAAATCCACAGTGGAGATCTGCATCAAATATAGATATGCTGCAGACTTCAAATCCACACTGCAGGTCAATTTACACAGTGGATTTGTTTCGCAGAGCGTCATAGAGATTTCTTTAAATTTCATCCATTTTGCTGGTACTCTACAAAGCTGCGGATCTGCTGCATGCTAATTTGTGATGCCAAATCTGCAGCGTTTATGCCACATGGGAAACCTTGGGGCCCCTGCACGATGAATATTAAGAGAGGAATTGCAGCGAGGATTTTTGTGTAGCAAATCAGCAGTGTAATCCAGTACCAATTACATAGATCAAAATCTCATCTACATGGTGCACCAATTGACCTGCAGTGCGGATTTTGAAATGCATGACAATTGTTTGTGTGGATTTTCATTACTTTACAAAACTGGTGCAAATCTGTGCAAAATCCACCTGTGATAGATGCAGGTTCTGCAGCAGATTGTTTGCAGAGACACAGCAGAATCCCCATGAAAAACAATTCCGTTTGCACATGGCCTTAACCACATAACTGTTTTTCCCGAGTCCAGCTCGGGCACTGGGAAAAGTAGCTAACTGTTCTGCCCGAGCTGGACTCGGGAAGAAAATGGAGGGGGGAGGGCGGCTTTAGCTGCTGCTATCTCCTGAATGGTAGCAGCTAGAAAAATGAAACTGGTCTTGTTTGAAAGCTGACATTCCAAGACCAAAATGACAGCATTAGCCCAAACAACATAAGAGAATCACTGTTAGAAATCGAGTCGGGAATAATCATGAGTAAAATCTGCTTTTACTTGACTGACTGTATTGCTGTCATTCTGGTATTGAGAGATATGAGCAGTTAAAGCAGCCCGCACCCCCCCTCTTCAGTGTGGAGGACAATGAGGGAGCAGCTGCAGAGCAGACAGGCTGCAAGAGGTGAGAAAAAAAAACTGTAAAAAATATATAGAAATGTGGTATTATCATCAAAGTACTGACCCACATAATAAAATTACGTTATGAACACCGTAAAAAAAAATTCCACATAATAAAAATTGCTGTTTTATTATTTTATTTTTAAGGGGAAAGATAAAAGTTATTACACTATATAACCCAAAATGGTTCCTAAAAAACCTACAACTAATCCCGCCAAATAAAAAAAAAAAAATGTAGAAGAAAAATTAAAAAGTTATGACTGTTAGAACACAAAGGGAGAAAATATTATTGGTCCATAAGGCTAAAATGAATGTCACTAAGGGGTTAAAAATTCAACAGTGTACCCTGATATGTGCGCCAACAAGATTTACTGCAGACACACATTAAAAATCTACAATAAAAAAAGTGACATTTTTGGGAGGGTTTTTCCAATTTTAATGTGACTGTCAGGAGGTTAAAGGGGTTGTCTCATTTCAGCAAATGGCATTTATCAGCTAGAGAAAGTTAATACCAGGCACTTACTAATGTATAGTGATTGTCCATATTGCCACATCACATTACACACTGCTCATATCCAGGGGTCACGGCTATCGCTGGAGCGCAGATACAAGGTGGGCAGGATGGGAGCTACTGCGTATGCATGCCTATGTATGCTCCCATGGTCTTGGTCACCAGAGAGACCTATAGTGAGCAAGCATGGCCACTGCTGCTGGATCACACGGTGGTCGCAACCCCTGGAAATTGCTTTGTATTATCTCTACATAATAAATGCCATTTGGTAAAGTGAGACAATCCCTTCAAGGTGCTTGTACACATTAGATGAACTTTTGCAGAGCACCCATCCCCACATGTGGAACTGTCAGAATATAAAAAAAATAAAAAATATGAGGGTGCCCCTACTCTCCCCCCATGTTCTTGGCAGAATATGCATGCATTTAGCGAACTCAGCGAGGAACATCTATATCCTTAACATATTAGCAAAACAAACATACGGCCATAATGCTGTCAGTGTTATTCAATACATTCCAGAACTGTAAGGCCTCTTGCACACGACCATGTGCTGGCTGGGCCTGTGCTGCAGACCGCAAATGCACGGGCACCAACCGCGGGGCAGCCGCATGCGGATCGCGGACTCATTCACTTGAATGGAGTCTGCGATCTGTCCGTTCCGCAAAAAGATAGAACAAGTTCTATTTTTTTGCGGAACGGAAGCACGGAACAGAACCCCACGGAAGCATTCCGTAACCTTTCCACACCGCATCACACCCCGTGTATTGTGGACCCGCTGTATGCGGCCCGCAATACGGCCACGGCAAGGCAACGGCAGTGTGAAAGAGGCCTAAGGGTTACATACCACAGGGCTGGCCAACCTGCGGCTCTCCAGCTGTTGCAAAACTACAACTCCCAGCATGCCCAGAGAGCCTACAGCAATGCATGGTGAGAATTGTAGTTTTACAACAGCTGGAGAGCCGCAGGTTGGCCAGCCCTGACATAGCATCATAAATCAATATAATGCTATGCAACCTGTCAGTGCTGGGAGGTCAGGACGGGAGCTCTCAGCTGACAAACGCTTGTGATTCCAATGCGTGGAACTCGCTTGTATGAAATTATCCAGAGGGAGGTGGAAAAAAATTGCCAATTGCCTAATTAATGGGGGGAAATAAACAGCCAGTAACATTTTCTGACTGTATTTAGCCAATCGAAAAACCCACAAAATTGTGTAAAAATGTGATTTGTTATTGATAACTATATTGTGGGTTTTACAACCATGAAGAGTGATAATGAGTCAAATAATAGAACAGCTGAGTACACGTGTAGTAGAATTTCGTGTTGCATGTGGATTTTTCCATGGATTTTGTTTGCAGACTGAACATGACTTTCACCCGATACATTTAAATGGGTTGTCAAACTTCACACATTTTAAATACTCTCCCTTAAAGGGGTTTTTCCAAGATTTTGCTACTGATGACCAGTATCTGATCGGTAGGGGTCTAACAACCGTGACCCCTGCCGATCAGCTGTTTCAGAAGGCAGCGGCGCTCCTGTGAGCACCGCGGCCTTCTCTCTGCTTTCCCTAGGGCGAGCCACGACACATTCATTGGTCACGTGGCCTAGGAGCAGCTCAGCCCTATTACAGTGAATGGGGCAGAGCGCAATACCAAGCACAGCCACTATACAATGTACGGCGCTGTGCTTGGTGAGATTGACAAAAGCATGATCGATGGGGATCTTGGGAGTCGAACCCCAAATGATCAGACACTAAGGGATAGGAAAGGTCATAAGTATAAAAATCTTGAAAAACCCTTTTAAGCAATGGGACCTATCAAAGGAAGCATACACAGAATATAAAATATACATAAAGTTGGACAAGCTCTTTAATGGGTGAATATCAGCGGTGGAACTCCATGCCATGTCCGTGCAGACTCGAAATAATTCTTTTCCATGTTTGTTTTGTCGGCTACATGTGGATTTGAAGATTCTACTATAACTTGCACCAAAAAACCACAGCATTAAAATTCCCCATGAGAGTCCCGCTGGTTATAACACTGCCTCATCAGTATCTGATAAATTCATGATAAAATTATGATTCCAAGAGTAAAGCTTTGTACCCAGGATCTAGAAGTCTGTCGATTCTTTCCCTTGGGAGAAGTTTCCCTCTAGAGGTATGGAGAGTTCTGGCCTTTTCTCCTCCTCCTGTAAAACATTAAAAAACATTTAGAAATTTAACAGTTTTCGACAAGTGCTGTAACCACCTAGAGCCTGGCCCCTCTGGGGTACAACCTAACTCTACCTACTGGTGACACGCATATATACAGAAGGTTTTATGGATGTTTTCATGTTTTAATCTCACTTCAGTTTCACAGAATAAACCTAAAGATTATTTTATCTTATTTATCTTCTCTATAAGCAGCAATTTCAGGCTAGGAAGAGTCTTAGTGTTTCTTAATGGGACTACTAAAGCTAATTTCACACGAGGCAGAATGTGGTTCGGGAGCGAGCGGCTGGCAGAATAAGGAGGAGGAGCAATGGTGGCAGAGTGACTTGGCCCCGCCCTCGGTGTGCTTAACTGCTCATTTGCATATGGATTAAAAGTACTTTTTCTCCTAAATGCAGCAAAGCATCACTAAGTGCGAGCGCGGAACTAGCTCTACAAGGCATTGTCTCTGGTTCAACAGGGAATTTCCTGTTGACAGAAACCCTTTAACCCCTTCATGACACAGCCATTTTTCACCTTAAAGGGAGTCTGTCACCAAAATTGGACGTTGCACACTGCTTACATGGCGCTCTAGCACAACTACCCATGATTCCATTGGTACCTTTGTTCTTTTGTTGTGACTCACCAGCTGAAAAAACGCTGTTTAATCCATATGCAAAAGAGGGGTCGCAAGTTCCCAGGGGCGGGGTTTGTGGTATAGGTGCCCAGGCCGCTCTGCCTTTTTTTTCACATTACTCCTCCCCAGCCTCTTACTTGTCCCGCCCTGTAAGTCCGTTGCGTCATGCCCATTACCAGCTGAGATCCCGCTCATGCGGAGTTCACCGCTGGCCCGGCCATGAGCACTGTGATGCCCATTGTGGGCATCAGCGGCATCAATACATCTATTGCGCATGCGCTGGCGCAAAGCTAGCGGCCAGTGCGCATGCCCGGGCCGGCGGTGAACTCTGCATGCATTGGATCTCAGCCAGTACTGGGGATGACGCAACGGACTTACAGGGCAGGACAAGCAAGAGGCTGGGGAGGAGTAATGTGAAAAAGGCAGAGCGGCCTGGGCACCTACACCACGAACCCTGACCACTTTTGAGCCCTCATTTACATATGGATTAAACAGCGTTTTTTCAGCTGGTGAAAGTTACAACAAAAGAACAAAGGTACCAATTGAAACATGGGTAGTTGTGCTAGAGCGCCATGTAAGCAGTGTGTAACGTCCAATTTTGGTGACAGACTCCCTTTAGAGGGAACCTGTCACCATGAAATTCACTAAAAAACAGGCATGCTGCCTTGTAGGGCTCACTCTGCTGAATAATAATGATACCTCTCACTTGGTGATCTGTTGCTTTAGGTTGCCTTTACACGTCTGTGAGCAGTCTGTGGTAATGCGGGCTGGATTTGGTCTTTACAGCCGGAGCGCGCGGTGTCATTGGTTGCGATGACACCGTGGGCTCCCTGTCGCCGCTGCAGGATAGTAATACACTGGTATAGATCATACCAGTGTATTACTCTAGTGCAGCGGCGGCAGGGAGCCCACGGTGTCATCGCAACCAATGACACCGTGCGCTCCGGCTGTAAAGACCAAATCCAGCCCGCATTACAGCAGACTGCTCACGTCTGGGTTTAACGGACGTCTGAAGCCAGCCTTAGGCTACATTCACACGACCGTATGGGTTTTGCGGTCCGCAAATTGCGGACCCGCAAAAGACGGATATCGGCCGTGTGAATGTAGCCGGCCCCATGATAGAAATGCCTATACTGATCGCGGACAAGTATAGGACATGCTTTATCTTTTTTGCGGGGCCGCGGATCGGATCTACGGATGCGGACAGCACACTGTGTGCTGTCCGCATCTTTTGCGGCCCCATTGAAATGAATGGGTCCGCACCTGTTCCGCAAAATTGCGGAACGGATGCGGAACCATTTATACGGTCGTGTGAATGTAGCCTTATGGTGGAGAAAAAGTACTTTTAATCCATATGCTAATGAGCTGATTTGAGTCCAGTAGTTGATACGAGTCCAGCGGTTTTTCTATTCAGAGCTGTAGCCACTCCCCTATTCACTTCTTCAGACATAAAAGGGGCGTGGTTTCTTACATCATTCATTCATTTTAATAATTGGCGGGAAAATGAATAACAGGGAATGCTAAGGTATTATATTACTGAGGTAAAAAAAAGGGGGAGGAATATACTATTGAAGTTAGTAATTATAATAAGGGCGAGTTTATTCATGGGGTGATAAACACATGTTTGATAAACAATTATTAAAATGAATGAAGGATGTAATGTGTCACTTTATGTGGTAATAACTTTAAAAAGCTTTTACTTATCCAGGCCATTGTACTTCATCACAGTGGTAAATTTTAGTGAAAATATTTCATTTCTATTTATAAAAAAAAATACCAAATTTACAAATAATTTTGACAAATTCTCAATTTTCAAAATTTCAATTTCTCTGCTTTTAAAACAGATAGTGATACCTCCTAAAATAGTTATTACTTTACATTTCCCACATGTCTACTTCATGTTTGGGTCATTTTGTAAATTACATTTTCATTTTTAGGGGACGTTACAAGGCTTATAAGTTTAGAAGCAAATCTTAAAATGTTTAAGAAAATTTCCAAAACCCAATTTTTAAGGACCGGTTCAGGTCTGAAGTCAAATTGTGGGGCCTACATAATAGAATCCACCCAAAAGTGACCCCATTTTAGAAACTACACCCCTCAAGGTATTCAAAACTGATTTTACAAATGTCGTTAACCCTGTAGATGTTGCACAAGAATTAATGGAAAATGGGAGATGAAATTTCAGAATTTCACTTTTTTGGCAGATTTTCTATTTTAATCATTTTTTTCTGCTAACAAAGCAAACTAGGGGATAAGGTGACAGTTTTGTGGGTACTATTTTAAGGTACATATGATTTTTGATTGCTCTAGATTACACTTTTTGTGAGGCAAGGTAACAAAAAATAGCTGTTTTGGCACCATTTTTATTTTTTGTTATTTACAATGTTCATCTGATAGGTTAGATCATGTGATATTTTTATAGAGCAGGTTCTTACGGACGCGGCAATACAAATATGACAATATTAGCACAATAATAGCAGTTTTGAAGCCAAAAAAAATCATATTTTAGTGTCTCTAATGTCTGAGAGCCATAGCTTTTTTATTTTTTGACCGATTGTCTTAGGTAGGGGCTTCTTTTTTGTGGGATGAGATGGCAGTTTGATTGGTACTATTTTGGGGGGCATATGCCTTTTTGATCGTTTAGTATTACACTTTTTGTGATGTAAGGTGACAAAAAATGCCTTTTTTTACACTGTTTTTTTTTCGGTGTTCATCTGAGGAGTTAGGTCATGTGATATTTTTATAGAGCAGGTTCATACGGATGCGGAGATACATAATATGTATACTTTTTTTTTATTTATTTAACTTTAACACAATAACAGTATTTTAGAAAGAAAAATAAAAATTTAAGTTTCTCCATAGTCAGAGCCATATTATTTTTTTTTTGGGCGATTGTGTCATGTAGGGGCTCATTTTTTGCGGGATGAGGTGGTTTGATTGGTACCATTTTGGCGTACATACGACTTTGTGATCACTTTTATTACCTTTTTTGGGAAGTGAGGTGGGCAAAATTTCTATTTCATCATAGTTTTCATAGATCAGGTCATTACGGACGCGGTGATATCAAACGTGTAGTGTATTTTATTTTTTTAATTTTAAAATCAGTGATAAATGTGCGGCTATAAGAAGAAATTCTTTTTTTTTTTTCACTTTTAAAAAAAAAAAAATTGACCCAAACCCACTTGGTTCTTGAAGATCCAGTGGGTCTGATGCCTATATAATACACTACAGTACACTATGTAGTGTATTGTGACTTTACACTTAGCCTGATCAGGCTGCTGCCTTTAGCAGAAGCCTGATCCGGCTTAGCTATACCATGAGGATGAGACTGGGCAGGACAAAAGGAAGGTAGAATGATCTTTTCATTGAGATGGAATGCTGACACAACCTTCGGCAGGAAGGACTGAACAGGGCGAAGGACTACTTTGTCCTGAAGGAGGATCAGGAAGGGCGACCGACAGAAAAGAGCTGCAAGTTCCAACACCCTACGGATGGAAGTGACTGCCACCAAAAAGGCCACCTTGTAGGACAGGAAGTGAAGTGACACCTGCTGCAAAGGTTCAAACGGTGAAGACTGGACAGTGCTGAGCACTAGATTAAGATCTCAATGATTCAACGGAGGACGGAAAGGGGGCGCAGCGTGCGCAACCCTTTGCAGAAAGGTTCGAACTGCAGAAAGTGAAGCCAAGTTCCGCTGAAAAAGAATGGAAAGAGCCAAAACTTGTCCTTTGAGATTGCTGAGAGCGAGCCCTAAGTCCATGCCCGACTGCAGCAAAGACAAGAGTTGCAGCAACGAGAAATGTATGGGAGACAGCTGGTGACGCTCGCACCAACTAAAGTAGGACTTCCAGGTCCGGTGGTAGATTCGGGAAGATGATGGCTTTCTGGCACGAATCATGTTCTGGACAACAGCATCTGAGAAACCCCCGAGCCCCAAGTACGGCAGCTTCAACAGCCATGCCATTAAATGTAGAGACCCTAAAGATCGGTCCCTGCAACAAGAGGTCCTCCTGAAGGGGAAGACGCAAGGGTTAGTCGGCGAGGAGGGTGACTAGAGATGAGTGCCACACTCCGCTTGGCCTACCGGGAGCCACGAGAATGACGGGCAGACATTCGGACCTGATCTTCTGGAGGAGACGCGGAATGAGGGGAAGAGGAGGGAACACGTAAGGAAACGTAAACTGACTCCACGGGATCACTAGGGTGTCGTCAGCCAGGGCCATGGGATCCTTGGATCACGTGACGAAGTTCTCGACCTTGTAGTTGAAGCGGGAGCCCATGAGATCCACGTCCGGCCAACCCCATTGCTCGCAGATGGCTAGAAGAGCCCATTCACCGGGATAGAGACGCTCCTGGCTGAGGAAGTCGGCGATCCAGTTGTCGATGCCGGGTATGTGAACTGCCAAAAGCGCCAGAACATGGCTCTCCGCCCAGCTGAGAATCATAGCTGTTTCCGCCATGGCTTCCGGGCTCCGGGTGCCACCCTGGTAATCATGCCACACAGTGGAGTTGTCGGACTGAACTCGAACCCGATGTCCCCGGAGATCGTCGGTCCAACGAAGCATAGAAGGACGAATCGCTCTCAATTCCAGAATGTTGATTGGGAGGGAGTGCTCCTCGCATGACCATACGCCTTGAACGGATACATTTTCCAAAACTCCATCCCCCCAACCCCGGAGGCTTGCGTCAATGGAGATGAAGGAAGGAGCAGCCCGACATCAGCATCGGGGAAACCAACCACCACATGAGGGCCCGGCGGGTCGGGGCAGGGAGACGTATGAGCTGATCCAGGAAGGATGGAGAACGGTCCCAATTGGTTAGAATGGCTCGCTGAAGAGTCCTGGTATGGAACTGAGCATAGGGAACTGCTTCGAAGGCAGAGACTATGTGACCCAGAGTCCGCATACAGTGAAGGATGGGAAGAGGACAGGGCCGCAACAAGAGGAGAATCTGAAGACGGAGAATGGATGGCTTCTCAGGGGGCAAGAGTACCTTGGCCTGAAAGGTGTAGAGTAACATGCGCTGATAGGTTAGCCGCTGAGATGGATAAAGACATGACTTTTGCCGGTTAAGGATCCATCTGAAGCGTTCCAGAGTGTTCAGGACTATGCGCAGGCTGTCAGCCGTTGCCCGGAATGACGGACCCTTTATTAGGATATCGTCCAAGTATGGAATCGCCACTATATCTCTGGCATGGAGCAGGGCCATGACCACCGCCAGGCCAGGCCGAACGGGAGGGCCACAAACTGGTAGTGAAAGGGATCCACTGCGAACCGGAGACATTTTTTGGTGACTGACGCAGATGGGGACATAAAGATAAGTGTCCTGAATTCCAGTTTGTAACCCTCTGCGATGACCTCTCTCAACCAGGCATCAGAGACGTGAGCCAGCCAAACATGACGAAACAGATGAAGACTGCTGCCCACACGATCGGAGGGCGCTGGAAGCTGCACGTCATGCAGAAGAGGTTTTGGGGTTTTAGGACTGGGAGCCTTGTTGACGGGGACGCCAGGGCTAGGTTTGAAGGAAGGATTGCGCTTCTGATCCGGGGCAGACTTGTCGGTTGTCCGCTTGGGGCTGGAAAAACTCCGAAAGGGTCGAAAAAGAGGTCTACGCTTTTTTGACTTGTTGAAACGAACCCTGTTCTGTGGTAAGACTCTCTGGGAGGTGGCGGAGAGGCAGAGGAAACGGGAGATGCAGATACCCTTCTGGGGGAGGGTGGTCTGGCCCGTTTAGTGGGACGGCTGCGATAGGAATGAGCCCCAGGGGCGACTGGGTCAGGGTCGGAACCACTTGGAGGTGGAGCAGATCACGAAGAGCAGAGGGGATCTAAGTGACCAGATGGAAATCTTGAGCATCAAGAAGCACAAGCAAAATGGCGCACAGAAGTGACCGCCTGTTTTGGGACCTGGAGTCTGGTCTCGGACATAATGAGTACCCTGTAGTGACAGGTAGGAGGATGAGGGTGGTAGGTTAAACCCTGTAGGAAGGGGAAACAGAGCTTACCTGGTCTGTGTCCCTCAATGCAGCTTGACCGAGGTGCCTTGAGTCAGAGTCCCGCAGAGGTCCTCTTGAAACAGGAGGTGGGAGGAGGCAGAAAAGGCATCAAGATTCGTGCCAGGATACAGATGAAGTAGGGAGAGTGGGGAGCACTTCATGCCCCGGCCCCAAAATGGAGTCGGTTCCCGGCGAAAATGCGGTGAGGCGCAGGCCTAATCCTTCTGTCCCTGCTAAAGAGCCCGGCACCCCTCTCCCCTGCATGTGGGATAGCGGAGCTGCCGCTAGAGCCCGGACGAATGGAGATGCCGGCCGGTAGAGAAGAACCTGTGGGGAGCCAATGCGGGAGTAGGCCGCAGAGGAGCCAGGGCTTCAATAAAAAGCGGCCCCGGTGGAGCACAGGACCAGGAAGGGCCTCGAGGAAAAGAGGGGGCATTGCGCACCAGAGGCTTTGCCTCCCCCCCACCTCCGGCATGAGAGAAAGAGACGCATGGAGGGGACAAGGCCTCCGTGGGAGAAAACACTCCAGTTAGCCTACATGCACACGGCAGTGGTTTTTTGCGGCCTCCGTTCCGTTTTTTTTTTGCGGCTCCGACGGTTTCCCATTCATTTCTATGGATCTGTTAAAAATGCGGATGCCTCTTCCGTTGCCTGTCCGCTGTCCACATTTCATGTCCGCATAAAAAATATGGCATGTCCTATTCTTGTCTGCAAAAAACGGTTTGCGGACCTATAGAAGTCAAGGGGTCCGCAAAAAATGCGGATGACCAATGGAAGCCATCCGTTTGTTATCCGCATCCGTTTTTTTTTGCAGATGGTTGCTTAGAAACCAGGGCACTTGTACAGGTACTTTAAAAAAATGGTTCAAGCCTTCGGGTTTTTTTTTGCGGATCCGCAAAAAAAATAAACGGAACACACACGGAAACACAACCTACAAAATTTGCGGACACACAGAACGGATGTGGATGTGAAAAAAAAAGGAAGACGGATCCGCGATTTGCGGACAGCAAAAAACAACTGTCGTAGCCTTAACCTGAGAAGGGGAGGGAGGAGGAAAGCACTTTGGGGGCCAGAAATACTCACGCGTCCGGAGTCTTCTACCCCCCTGGCTCCAGCCGGATCACCACCTACGGTGTGCGGCTAGTTGGGGTGGCTGCTACACAGAAAACAGAGGGGACTTGTCGTGGGCGGCTGTGGTGATCCGAAGGCTGGCGGGATGCATAGGCTTTAGGAACCTCTGGTCCTCCTTGTCTTCTGGAGACTGGGAAAGAGCAGCAGGTTTGGGGACCCCCTGGTCCCCCGTCTCCTGGGTAGGAGTGCAGGCAGCTAGGACTGCCTGCCTGTAATCCCGCTAGAATAATCCCGCTAGAAGTAAAGAAAAATCCAAAAAGGAAAACATTTGCAGACTTGATTTAGCTTAGTCCCTGTAGGAAGGGTGTAGCTGAAGGGAGGAGCTCACATTTTTGTGCTTAGTGTCTGCCTCCTAGTGGCAACAGCTATATCCATGGTCAAGCCTATGTCCCCCAATGACATGAATGGGAAATCTGTATTTAAACAAAAAACATAAACTCCAGCAGTTTTCGCACTGGCCACATGTCTAGTAATTTCTTGGTCTCTACAGATGACTTTACTGCAGTTATATACTACTGTAAACCTGCCTGTAATGATAAGGAGATATCACCTTTATGTATGGATACGACAGGATCCAAGAGTATCTTTATCCTTTCCTTGTACAATGACCTCTGTACAGGTCACACAGCATGCCAAGGAAACTCTCCCATAGAAGTCAATAAGTCACCTCCCGACCATTGTGTCTATGGCCCATGGGGCTGCCGTAAAGCAATTCTTTTAACCCCTTAAGGACTCGGGGTTTTTTCATTTTTGCATTTTCGTTTTGCGCTCCATGCCTTCCGAGAGCCATAACTTTTTTATTTTTACGTTCACATGGCCATATGAGGGCTTTATTTTTGCGGGACAAGTTGTACTTTCCAACGCCACCATTTAATATTGCATACGATGTAGTGGGAAGCGGGAAAAAAATTCCAAATGGGGTGAAATTGCAAAAAAAAAACAATTCTACCACAATTTTACGGGTTTTTAAATTACGACGTTTGATGTGTGATAAAACTGACCATTTAGTTTTATTCTACAGGTCAGTACGAATCCGGCGATACCCAATATGTATAGTTTTTCTTGCGTTTTGATTTTGACCCCTATAACTTTTTTGTAATTAAGTGTATGGCATTGTATGGGGGCTTATTTTTTGCGGGGCGATCTGAACTTTTAGTTGATACCATTATGGGGTGTGTAGGACTTTTTGATCACTTTTTATTTAATTTTTTTTGAGGAAATGAAGCGTTCAAAAATGTCGAATCCGCCATTTGGGCGCTTTTTTCCGTTTTTCTGTTTACCGTATGGGGAATATATTTTTATATTTTTATACCACGGGCGTTTTCGCACATTGCAACACCCATGATGTGTATTTTTAAAAAAATTTTTATTATTTTATTTTAATTTTGGGGAAAGGGGGGTGATTTGAATTTTTAGGTTTTTTTTATTTATTTTTTATTTTTTTTATTTTTCTTTTACACTTTTATATAGGTCCCATAGGGACCTATATAAATCAGTCATCTGATTGCTTCTAACATAAACTCCAATACACTTGTATTGGAGTTTATGAGGATTTTACTACTTTCCTATGAAGCCCTATTGCTAACAAGGGCTGCATAGTGTAAGAGGGTGCAAGGTGTCATATTTGATGGCAGGTACGTGTCACCGAGGTTGCTGGCCTCGGTGAGGTAAGAGCCGGGTTTTTTTGTCTGCAGCAGCTAGTGCCGTTTGACTCTGTTAAATAGCATGGCTGCAAAGCCGATCCGGGCCGGCTCTTACCGGGAGCAGCTAAAGTGTAGGGTGGGTGGCTGCTCCCCACGATCCAGTCCTGGTTTTGGGCTGGGTATAAAACACAGCCAGCAGCTGTGTCTGGTGTGGTGATTATCCTGGAGCCTGCTAACAGGGCTCTGGAGTTCTCTGTCCTGGAGGAAAGAGCTCAGCAAGGAGGTGGCTTTTGTTCCTGGCTACCTGAAGGTGGATTCTCCTGCGGCTGGGCCGACAGCCTGGTGCGAACCTGCACCTACACCTCCCAGGTGACTGAACCTATGTTGGCCTGTTTTGTTTTGCCTCCTTGTTTCTGACATGTGTGAATTACCACCAAAAGACTGTTTGCTGTGTATTTTTGTGTCAGTGTGAATAAAACACTGTTTATTGCACATCCTGGACTCTTTGTTTTGCCTCGGTACTGCACCCGCACCGCTGTCTACCAGAGCGACTCCCCACAATAGGAAATAGTAAGTAGTAACCTCGAATCATTCATTGAGTTCGAGGTTACTACATCCAGCCCTGCGATTCCCCCGATCACCACTAGGGGGAGCCGGAGAGCTGCCGAAAGTTTTACTTTCGGTTTTAGCGCGCGCAGATGCCGTGGTCAGGATTGACCACGGCATCTGCAGGGTTAAATGATTGCGATCGGCATCGCTGCCGACCGCGATCATTAGCCGCGGGGGTCAGCTACAGGAAACAGCCGGACCCCCACAGCGATCGCGCCCACAGAGGGCAGGAGCGGGCGCCATACTTAGGGATCGGACCCATGACGTACACATACGTCATGGGTCCTTAAGGGGTTAAAGCTTAGTAAATGCTGTTAAGAACAGCTGAGGCAAGATGGCTGCCCCCAAAATAATGTTCTGGTTGATAAAACCTTTCGTTTCTTCACCTTCAGGTAGATTGTGGTCACTTACCAAGCCTTATCTTTTCCGCTTTTTCCTGCAGTTCTGTTACTAATGCTTTCATTCTATCATAGCTCTCCTGCCGAAAACAAAAGAAAAAAGCATTGCAAGAACAAATTCAGTAAAATCACTTCAATCTGAATAATGTACTCTTAGGACATAACAGAAAATACCACACTATGCAGATCTCATACTACCGTTACCATTACCTTTAAAGGGGTATTCCCATCTCAGACAATGGGGGAATATTGGTAGGATGGGACCCGCAGCTATCTCGTAAACTAAGCCAGCAAAGTGAAAGAGGGCGCACCGAGCATGCTCAGCCACCCTCCATTCATTTCTATAGAGCTGCCGAAAATAGCCTAGCAATATGCTCCCATTGTCTGAGATGGGAATACCCTTTTAACAAATGCCGTTCACTTTTCAGTGAAGACAATGGGTCGGCACTGCGGTTTGCACGTGGTGAACCCGTCCAGGGAGGGCGTCCCACTAGTACAGTATATAGTGAAGAAGGACGCCACTCACTTTCTTGATGATATGAAGAGACGTATATTGAAGGTATAATAGCATCATCAGTGACTAGTTCCGGATCAAGCCTGAGCCTTTTTCAAACTTGCAGTAAACTATGGAGGGGATTTGAGGGCTGATTCACAGCTACCGTGCATGCTGAACTTTTAGTACGTCCACAGCCGACACTTATGCCGGAAAGCGGCTGGATGACCCCCAGATACTATTATAGTCAATGGGCTCCGTCGTTCCACGGCCGTGTCCAGATGGTGATCAGTTGAACACAGATGTGAATCAGCCCTTAGACATGATGCAGATTTTCAGATCCACGGCAAAATCTGTGCTGTAGATTTTCACTGCAGATTTCATTTGCTGCAATCCGCACCAAATATCTACAATGAAATCTGCATTTAATGCAGGCGGATCTCATCACTGACTTTAGAGCGGATTTTTAGGCTGGAGTGTATAGGATATCTTTACACATGGTAAACAGCGTATATTTCCACGTGGATTAATGCTGCAAATTAAAGAAAAATGTGTTTACATGTCTAAGACTCTACTTACACCAAGTTTGGGCCCATGGGCTATGGAGTGCCTCCGTACACTGTATACACTTTCCTTGATATGTACCCAACAGTACGGCACACTGCCATATATATATAACAGATATTCCCAGTGTACACTCCAAAGACAACCTGGTGTGCATAGCATCTAAAAATATATACTGTCTCAATGCAGATCAGAAGCACTGAGTGTTAGGGCTCATGCACACGGCTGTTGCCCAGCATAGCATACAGCGGGTCCGCAATACACAGGCACCGATCGTGTGCACCCCGCATTACGGATGCGGACCCATTTACTTGAGTGCTTCCGCGGTGTTTCTGTCCGTGCTTCCGCACTGCAAAAAAATACAACATGTTCTATTTTTTTACGGGGCGGACAGATCACAGACCCATTCAAGTTGAATGGGTCTGGATCCGTCCCGGCCGCCGCAAGGAGGTTGCCCCTGCAACAGCTGCACAAGGGCCGTGTGCAAGAGGCCTTAAAATGACACTCCGGTTACAAAGAAAAATTTCACTAATTGAACTGCGTGTCTGCTGATTTCTGGGACCGTCTTCTGCCAACCAAGATGGCTGCGTCGCTTCCCAGACTATCTGATACGCACACTGTATACGAGACAGTTCCTGCCGCTCTTACATTGGTCAACGCTGCTCACATGTGCAGTGCTGGCCAATCCGAAAGCAGGGCTGGCCAAGTAGGAAGTATCCTATACCAGTGTTTCAACCAGTGTGCCTCCAGCTGTTGCAAAACTACAACTCCCAGCATGGCCGCACAGCAAAAGGCTGTCCGGGCATGCTGGGAGTTGTAGTTTTGCAACAGCTGGAGGCACACTGGTTGGGAAACACTGTCCTATACTACCGATACACAGTGTGCATCAGGCCGTCTGAGAAGTGGAGCGGCCATTTTGAATGGCCGTAGAGGAACCAGCGGAGGCCATGATGTTTGTGTACTATACAGCGCGCTGCTAACTTGAATTTTTTTATCTTCCGTGCGTGCACTGCAATTGACTAGGGATTTTGCTGGTAAAGAAGGGGCATTGGGTAAGATGTGACAACATGCACCAAAACTGTGCCAACATTTTGCCACAAAATATTAGAACAAAGGAAACCAACCAATTAGGCTACTTTCACACTAGCGTTTTTGTTGGATCCGACAGGGTTCAGCAAAAAACGCTTCCGTTACTGATAATACAGCCATCTGCATCTGTTATGAACGGATCCGGTTGTATTATCTGTAACATAGCCAAGACGGATCCATCATGAACTCCATAGAAAGTCAATGGGTGACGGATCCGTTTTCTATTGTGTCAGAAAAAACTGATCCGTCCCTATTGAGTTGCATTGATCCGTTTTACTCCGCATCCCATGAAGGAAAGAAAACCGCAGCATGCTGCGGTTTGCTGTACGGTATGAGAACGCAACCAAACGGAACGGTATGCATTTTGGAGCATTCTGTTCAGTTACGTTTTGACAATGAATGGGGACAAAACAGAAACATTTTTTTCCGGTATTGGGACCCTATGATGGATCTCAATACTGGAAAATAGAAACGCTAGTGTGAAAGTAACCCAAGTGGTGTGAAGTCAGAGAAAATGGTCTTAACGATGCTCCCCATTTATGATCCAGCCTGAATCACTGATAAGCTTGGTGCACATTTAGACTATATACGTTCAGGGCCGCTATCGGGGCAGTACAGTTGATGCTGCTGGCAGGGGCCCCTGCATATAAAGGGCCAAAACACATTCACAGGCTTCTACTTCACTGCTGCATGGAAACTATGATGTTTCACTAATAAAATGGAAGGACCATAATCAATAGAAAGTAATAGACAAACCAGGTGCCCAATATGGTGCCCTTTTTTCACAAAGATAAAATCCCCCCCCTCCAGGGATGGCCAACAAGCAGCTCTCCAGCTGTTGCAAAACTACAACTCCCAGCATGCAAAGATTGCCTACAGCTATCGACCTACAGCAGGGCATGGTGGGAATTGTAGTTCTACAACAGTTGGAGAGCCGCAGGTTGACCATCCCGAGCATTCAGTAACCATGTGGCATGGATTCCGACTACATCTGTGTGCTTGTGCCCTGACCTTCTCTAATGCTTGGCAATGAAGAACTGAATCAAAACAGGAATCAGCCACAGTGTGAACAGAGTCTTATCATTTACAATCAGAGCGAGGACAAGCCCTGTCAGTCTTCCACACGCAAAAACTCGGACCATTTTGCACTCGAGTTTTGCCTCTGCCGAGGTCTGAGCTCGGTAGATGATTCATTATTTGCATCTGCAAAAAGGGCAACGTTTCTAAGAAATGGATCAGTGAAAAACGGACCACACGTGGAGGACCACACGTGGAGGGCCTCTGACCCATTGAATAACCCGGGCATGTTCTGTCCACAAAATGCACCTAGATGGAGAATGCTTCCGTGTTTTTTTTTTCTAAGGACAAACGTTCCCCTGAAAAATATGAAAAGTCTGAATACACATAAAATTCACTGGATCCGTGTAGCGTCCGTGGAGAGCACGCTCAGCACATCGGCGTGAATCGCTGATATGTAAATTAGTGTTTAATGGGGTCGTCCTGGCTTTAAGTGATGGCCTATCTAAGGATTAAGCCATCACTAGCTGATCAGCAGCAGCCAGGTCTATGCAGCAGTCACCAGAATTACTGGACACTGTCAGCAAATTGGTGGCTGTCCACGAGTCCAGTCCACTACAAGGTGGTCAGTGCTGATCAGGTTGGAGGTATCTACAAATAGCTGAGCAGTGGGGGCGTGGGGAGCTGCATCCCTGATGATCAGCTATTGACTCTCTACCCTGGGATAGGCCATCAATTAAAAAGGCTGAGAACCCCTTTAATGGGCAGTTGACAGAAATAGATATTTATTACGACACATATCATTGAGATATCTATGCCATTCCAGCCGTCGTGTGACTATAACCCTCAGCATGCACACTGCTAATAGGACATGCTGGGGGTAGTGGTGTCTGGAGGGTCATATTTTGCAGATCACTCATGTACATTATCATTCCTGCTGTTCTGTGACTACAACCCTCAGCATGCACACAGCTAACAGGACATGCTGGGAGTACTGGTGGCTGGAAAATCACATCTTGCAGATCACTCATGTACATTATTATTCCAGCTGTGGGGTGACTACAACCCTCAGCATGCACACAGCAGATAGGGCTGTGATGGCTAACCTCCGGCACTCCAGCTGTGGTAAAACTACAACTCCCAAGATGCACACTTGCTTGGCTGTTCCCAGAACTCCATAGAAATGAATGGAGCATTCTGGGAGTCGTAGTTTCACCGCAGCTGGAGTGTCGGAGGTTAGCCGACACTATAATAGGGCATGCTGGGAGTAGTGGTGTCTGGAGGGTCACAGCTTGTAGATCACTCATGTACATCATCACTGCAGTTGTGTGACTACAACCCTCAGTATGCACACAGCTAATAGGGCATGCTGGGGGTAGTGGTGTCCCGAGGGTCACAGCTTGCAGATCACTCATGTACATTATTATTCCTGCTGTTCTGTGACTACAACCCTCAGCATACACACAGCTATAGGGCTGTGATGGCTAACCTCCGGCACTCCAGCTGTGGTAAAACTACAACTCCCAAGATACACACTTGCTTGGCTGTTCTCAGAACTCCATAGATAAGAATGGAGCATGCTGGAAGTCGTAGTTTCACCCCAGTTGGAGTGTCGGAGGTTAGCTGTCACTATAATAGGGCATGCTGGGAGTAATGGTGTCTGGAGGGTCACAGCTTGCAGATCACTCATGTTCATTATCACTGCAGTTGCGTGACTACAACCCTCAGCATGCACACAGCTAATAGGGCATGCTGGGGGTAGTGGTGTCCGGAGGGTCACAGCTTGCAGCACACGCCCCTCATTCCCCAGGAGTGTATATGACCCTGACCCAGTGACGGGCCTACCTGGTAAGCCGGGGAGCTAGAGTCTGGTCTGGAGCCGATTGTGGCCACTTTGTCTCCGTGGTAGAGTCGCCGGAGAGAGCCCATGGAGCCGCCTCTCAGGAGAGCCCACCGGGGCCACATGGTGTGCAGCATGAATGTAGGTACGGCACCGGCACAACGAGCCCGTCCTGCTCTCCCCGACCGGGCAAGTGTTCCAGGAGAGGACGCTACTGGTCACATGACATATACACAACGTAACTGCTGCACACCCTCCGCCTGCACCAACCAGACCCGGCCTGCCAGCACTACATGCCCGCCTCCTGCCGCTCGGGGTCGTTCTATGGGCAGTGAATAGAAGGTATATAGGACGTAAGGTGCTAACGTACAGGAACCCAGAGCGCTGCGCCTCAGTGTATTGCCAGGTCCCGCAGCAACCAATCACATCTCTTCTTTCATTATCAAACCTGTGCAGGAAATGAGAACCTAAATCTGATTGGTTTCTGTGGACTTTCTCCATTTATTGAGCTTCCTTGATGAAAACAAGATTTGCATAGTAACCAATCAGATCACTGTTTACATTTCTAAACTGGTGTAGAAAAATATAAGGCTGAATGTAATTGGTTGCTTTAGACAACTTCTCCACATTTGCTCTGTTCAAGTTGTTGTCCTGCTGTTGTGTGGTGTCAGCCAAGACAGACCCCACTGCAAATCAATAGGGTCCATCAGGCATTAGGGTATATTTCTTTTTTCGATTAGGGTACTTTCACAGTTGCGGCGTGTGGATCCAACAGGCAGTTTCGGTGTAACGTTACATATCCCTACTTCGTGAGATTTCCCTAGCGGAGTTCAGCTGCACACCGGGACACTGCGCATGCGCCCCGGTGTGCAGCTGAACTCCGCTGAGATTTTCCCTAAACTGTCATTTTGCGCATGCGCAGATCATCACAACCCGGGAACGCCTCCTCACGTCATATCAAGTGCGACCGGTAGGAAAATCTCACGAAGTAGGGATATGTAACGTTACACCGGCCCGCTGGATCTGGCATACCACTTGACAACTGAAAGCATTTGTAGACGGATCCGTCTACAAATGCATTTCAAGTGCAGATCCGTCACTCCGTTTGCCATGCAGATAGACAGATCCGTCTTGTATTTTTTTCACAGTTTTAAAGGTCTGCGCATGTGCAGACCCAGGGCCGGTGCAAGGATTTTTGCCGCCCTAGGCAAAAGAAAAGTTTGCCGCTCCCCCCCCCCCCCCGTCATTCTTCACCCCTCCTCTTTTGTCATTTCCCCCCCCCCCTTGTCATTCTTCCTCCCCTCTTGTCATTCTTCTCCCCCCCTCTTGTCATTCTTCTTCCCCCCCTCTTGTCATTCTTCCTCCCCCCCCCCCCCTTGTCATTCTTCCTCCCCTCTTGTCATTCTTCTCTCCCCTCTTGTCATTCTTCTCCCCTCTTGTCATTCTTCCTCCCCTCTTGTCATTCTCCCCCCCCCTCCCTCCCCCGCCTGTAATGTAGCGTGGCCGAGCGCTTTATGGTCCACGGGTACAGGAGCTTTAGATTCCTGTACCCTGACGGACTGACAGGAAGTGCACAGTGTGTGCGCACTTCATGTCAGTCCGGCCGGGTACAGGAGACACGTGCTCCTGTACCCGCGGCCATAAAGAGCTCGGCCGCGCTACAATGGACTGACAGGAGGGAGCGCTGAGCGCTTCCCTCCTGTCAGCTCCTCTCTTCATGCTGAGCCCGGGCGGTGCGTCCTCATGGACGCGCCAGCCCGGGCAGTGCTGCAACCGCCTGAGGCTCAATTCAGAGCGCTCGGGCGGCTGCAGCATGAGGCAGGGCCGGCGCTCCTAGCAGCGCCCCTTGCCAAGGGGCGCTCTACGCGGCGGCCTAGTCCGCTTATAGGACGCGCCGGCCCTGTGCAGACCGGAAAGACAGATCTGTCCTTCAGTCATTATGGTCAATGGGGATGGAGCGGCAGCACACGGGTATTTGCGGCATGGCGGATCCCACGGGAACAGCCTGCAGGATAGCCATGCCACAAGTGTGAAAGTACCCTAAGATCTTCAGTTACCATACTTGGTAGGGACAGATAGGTTTGTGCATGTTAGTGGTTTAGTGGCCCCAAACCAGATATAGATTCCTTTTAATTTTATAAAAAGGGTTTATCCTTTCAGCTGTTTTTGACAACCACTAGTGCAAAGTATGGTGAATGGAGCCAGAAGCTCTGTCCACTGTTTAGGGTGTTGGAGCCCCACTGATAGGACACCAATGACCTCTCCTGAGGATAGCGCATCAATATCTACAGCCTAGAACATCCCACTAATAACTAGGGGGGGGTTTCCACCCGCAGACATTGCCTTGAAAACGGTGCTGCCACTGGTAATTGCCATGTAGAAGCCACACAGTGTAAACCCAGGATAGGTCATCAATATCAGATTGGCGAGGTTTCGGGTGTCTTGGGCTACCAAATGCAGGTAGTCTGAGAAGCGGTGCATCCATCTTGGATGGCAGAAGATGCGCTCAGGATTGATGGATCTGCAGCTCAAAAGATGAAAAGGGGGTCACCAGGTAGATGTTCTGTTCGTTCCCTAGTTTATTTATTAAAAACTGGAGGGTTGTTTCAGTTCAGTCTGTATGCAGGTTTTCTATTTTTCCAACTTGATAAATGATATAATTCTGACTGAATGCAGTGAACACTAGGGGGAGCCAACTGCAGATGTACTAAACAATCGGACCAGTGTACATCTGTATATAGTGCATTCCTACTAGTACAGTCTTCAGCTAGCCATCAGCATTGCTTTAAGGCAGGGATCAGCAACCTCCGGCCCTCCAGGCGTTCTGAAACTACAACTCCCAGAATCCACCTTTCAGTTCTATGGGAGTTAGAACAGCTGAGCACGTTTGCATGCTGGGATTGTAGTTTCACAGCAGCTGGAGTGCCGAAGGCTGCCGATCCTTGCTTTAAGGGGAGAATATTTGTACAATACAGTACTGTATGGAGGCATAGAAATGCCTAAAGTACTGTACTACAGAGCTATAGGGACTCTATGTGCTTCCTTATAGGCCTAAAACATAGTTTTCTGGGTATGACAAATGACCATCTCACCAATGAAGAACTGAGCTTTAGGCCTCCTGCTCATGACCGTTTAGCAGTCCTCAAATCAGGATGGACAAAATATGGATGCAATCTGTGCGCATCGAGTAATTTTCATGCACCCCATTGTAGAATGCATCTTTTAGTCCGCAAAAGGATAGTAAAAGGCCATGTTCTATAATTTGTGGCATGGATGCTTTTTTTGGGGCTTCATAGTAATGAATGGGTCCGGATAAAATGTGGATCGGATGTGGACTGAAAATACTGTTTTGTGCAGGAGACCTTAGGGTCCATTCACACGTCCGAAACACGGACACCGGCCATGTGTGTTCCACATTTTGCGGAGCGCTTATGGCCAGCACTATTATACAAATGCCTTTTCTTGTCCGTGGCTGCGGACAAGAATAGGACAGGTTCTATTTTTTTGCGGAGCCGCAGAATGGAAGTGCGGATAGCACACGGTGTGCGGTCTGCATCTTTTGAGACCCCATTGAAAATGAATGGGTCCGCACCAGTTCTGCAAAATTGCGGAACGGATGCAGACGTGTTAATGGACCGTTAGGCTCCATTAAGATGTCCGGATCCGTTCCCCAAATATGCGGAACAGGTGCCGACCCATTCATTTTCAAAGGGGACAACGCAGATGTGGACAACGCATCTGCATTTCCGGTCCGCTGCTCCGCCAAAAAATAGAACATGTCCTGTTTATGTCCGCAGCTGCGGACAATAATAGGCATTTCTATTGGGGTGCTGGCCCGAAAAAAAACAGAAAAATAAGGTTAAAAACATCACTAGAATTTATTTTTTTTACATATTGTACATTTATACATAGTTACAGATTTCCAAATTAAATAGAATTTGAGTCTGGACAGAAATTTAAAAAAAAAAATGTTTTAGCTCAAATTTATTTTTCAAGTACAAACATTTTAAAGGAAACACAAACCAAAATGAGTCAATGTCCTAGATGGAATCAAGAGCTATGTTCAGGGAGTAATGACCACAGAGAAACGCCGAACATCAAACTCTACAATGTCCGCTTCAAGAGGTTCTCCATTACAAAAATGACACAAGAACAAGGGTTACTCTTCGTCATCAACACCTACGTCAACTCACGTTTTAATATTTTAGCCCCTTTGAAAGTGGCGTTTGCTCTAGAGCACTTTTTTGCTCTGCACTTTAGGCCACCTGCACACGTTGCAGATTAAGAGCGTTTTTTCTGTGTAAATTCTCGTGTGGAATATCTGCACCATAATACAGTACCAGCAAAGTGTATGAGATTAGATAAATGCTTTTTTTTCCCCTTCCATGTGGAAATTGACCTGCTGTGAGTCAATTCTTTGTGTGGATTTCACCCTTTATAATGCAAGGGTGAGATCCGCGGTAAAAGTGCATAAAATCCACAAGTAACACACACACACAAAAATCCACATGGAAATTTGTGTGAAATGTCTGCAAGTCTACCCGCATCTGTGGCCTTAAACTTAAAGGGGTATTCCCATCACATACAATGGGGGCATATCGCTAGGCTATGCCCCCATTGTCTAATTGGTGTGAGTCCTACCTCTGGGACCTGCACCTACAAGGAGAACGGAGCGGGGAGAGCTGTGCCTGGAGGACCCCGGGGTCCGTCCACCTCCAAGTGCTGCTGCCCGCTGCTCACATACAAGTGAATGGGAGTGCACCGCACACGTGCGGCTCTTGCTCCCATTCATTTCTTTTGGGCTGACGGACATATTTTCGGCGGCCCCCTCATTGTAGGTGTCGGTCCCAAAGGTGACAATGAGGGCATATCCTAGCAATATGCCCCCATTGTATATGATGGCAAAACCCCTTTAAGAACTTTTTATAATAGCAGTGATTTCCATTAAGCGTCCTTTAAAAGGGACTTTGTCTCCTCCCTAAGGGTGCATTCACATGGGCGTATGTATTTTGTGGTCCGCCAAACACTATCTGCAAAATACGGATGACATCTGTCTTGCAACACTTTTTTGCCATTCCATTGCCTTCAAAAGGTCTGTTGACTGCATTTGGGGCCAAGAATAGGACATGGTGTATGCTGTGTGGAACGGACATAGATATCATCCATATTTTTCAGATCAGTGTTTGACAGGCCACAAAATACATACCTTATACAGATTCCTTATGTTCACAATCCCTTTAATATACAACATTCGAGTTACCTGCAGCCACCACTAGAGGGGGCTTATGGCATGTAAGGCAATGTTATTGTTGAAATCTATGTATAACAGTACTTTATTCAGTTCTTTGGCGCCACCAAGTGGTGGCTGGAGGTAGCAAGCATGTTTGGCACGTAAGGAGTTTTCCAGGAGTTAAAGGGGTTGTGCGGTAGGAAGAGACCGCAGCGCTCACTGGAGCTGATCGGTACGGGTGCTGGGAGTCTGACTCCCACTGATCTGATATTGATTGATTTCTGTGTTTCTATAGGGAATTTTGACCACTATAAACATATATTATGAAATTAATCGTCATAGGATCTTTGACCTATTTAAAGGCGTTATCCGGTAATAAAATATTGATGACCTATCCTCTGGATAGATCATCAATATCAGATCAGCAGGGGTCCAACACCTGGGACCCCCGCCGATCAGCTGTTAGAAGGGGCCAGTACTCTAAATGCCGTGGCCTCTTCCTAGGCCATATGACATCACTGTACATTACATGGCCTAGTTGCAGCTCATCCTTATTGAAGTGAATGGGGCTGAACAGTAATACCAAGCACAGCCACTGTACAGCGATGTGCTTGGGAGAGATGTCGGTAGGCGGCTGCACTCCCTAGAGCGCTGGTGAGCCCGGCGGACCCCCACCTATCTGATAATGATGATCTATCCTGAGGATCATTATATTACCGGATAACCCCTTTAAGCCTTCTGCTCATAATAGATTTTTAGGACGTAAAGAAATGGGGCTCAGCTCGTTCGCCTGTGGTATGATGAGCTACTACTCCAATATAGCAGAGCTATTTTGCCTCAAGTATAATTGGTTACCGACTTAAACAGAACAGCTCTCCAGACATGGTCATCGAGTTTTATCCTCAGGTTACGCTCTTCTGGCATATTCAGATCATCAACCACGGTAACAAATGAATATACGGTAATTTCATCTTTCAGACTGGCACAGATGTATTAAAAGCAATGTCCTTGTTAAGAGCAGTGTTCTTTATAGAGATTGCAAAACTCGTCTTATTTTTGGAGTCTTAACTATGTAGGAAGTTTTTAGCTATTAAAGGGGTATTTAGAGTTCAGCATATTGATGGCTTGTCTTTAGGTTCGGTCCGACTCTCAGCATCCCTGCAGACGCGCTGTTTGAAGGCACTGCGGTGTTGCATTTAGGTGAAGGGTCCCCGTGTTGTGGTCCCTTAAAACAGAGTTAGTGCCAAGGGCTGAATCCCTGGCCGTCTGATCCTGAAGACAGGCGATCAATCTCTCAAACCAGGAAAAACAAACACTTTAATAAAAGAAAGACTAAATGACTAAGGATCATAATTCAATTGTATTAGAAAGTAATCCAGGTTTTTAAAGGGAATGTGTCATCAGAAAATGACCCAATAGTTTAAATCATGTTTTATGTTAAACATTTTTTTGAATTTTTGGGTTTTTTTTTTCCATGTCACTATCTATATATATATATTTTTTTTATATAAACTTGCTGTTTTCACACTGGCCACTCAGTATAATGAGAAGTCATGATTTCCTGTTCTGCACAGGTAACTGTTCTCATTATCACCACGGACAGAATTACAATGACAAGTAACACTTCTCTATAGATAACACAAAATCCACCATTCACAATAGGTGATATCACAGGTCCTCTCCTGTCCATCGTGCCCATGTAGCCGCTCTCAAAAGACAGAAAACATTAACATATTTTAGGACTAGTGGCCGGTAGGAGAATTGCAGGATTGTATACAATTTTGTACATAGATATTGACATTGAAATAGTAAAAAACTCAACAAAAGTGTTTTAAAATAAATAAATATATATATATATATATATATATATATATATATATATATATATATAATATATGTTTAACATAAAAACGTAATTTAAATAATAGCCCATTTTCTGATAACATATGACCCTAAAATGAGAAAGAAAAATAGACAGTGAAAGTTCACACCATTTCCAGTGCTTAACTTTCATCTCCAGATGAGCAAATCATTTTGCCAATTTACCAGACCGGGAACACAGTGCGCCTATTTTTTTACTACATGACCGCAGAGGCTCAGCAGTCACGTGCCCTTCGTGTACATGTCACCTCTGAGACTAGTGACTGGCTGCAGCGATCACGTAACTATAGACGGGAGGTCATCGTTACTGGTCCAGTGGTGGCGCTGGAATGCTGACTGATGCTTTTTTTTTTTTTGAACTTTCCTGCCTGTTCTGAATCTCATTTATGTAAAACAACCCATTTAAGAGGAAAACGATTTGTAGATAATGCAATGTTATTGGCCAATGACGGCCTGGTAAATCCACTTTGAGCGCCTTCCAGCTGTGTCAAAAGAAAACCCTATGTTAAAGCACTGGGAAGTTATGTGAATGGAGTACATGACTTTTTCTCCTTGATGAACCCATACGTCTACAACATGACTGCAGCCCGCCTCCTGATAAGACTGGCAACCTGGAGCACTGGCGCAAGAAGAACCAACCCCTGCAATATATCTGTATGGTGTAAAAAATACCCGTCAATTCACATCAATGCCAGTCCAAGTATCTGAACCTGAAAACGGCATCCTGTAATGCATTGCACAGCAACGTGTAGCAGCCGACGGCTCAAAATGAGCCAATAAATTACCGTTAAATAAATAAATATATTTCCTAAGGTGTGACTGTACACGACGGCTATACAGTAAAAAAAAAAAAGCCGTTCCACACAAATCCAGCTCAAAAGACGTGAAGCCGACGGCTCAGGTCCCATCAGTCATCAACTTCCATGAAAATATCACTGAAAAAGTATTCAGACACTGGAGCGGCTTCTTCCTCAGTAGCAACGTCAGATGATTTGGATGGCATCTCTAGTTCTGTATCTTGATTGTCAGAAATCTGAAATGTGAACAAAGACACAAGTTCATTTTTGTCCGAATGCAAAAGCAGTGGCTGCTGGGGTTCAATGCAAGATCAGTAACAGGCGCCCGTACCTATCTAGTGGCATCTTAGTGTACTATGCTACAAAGGGAGCATGGGACTTCCTCGGGCACCAGAACCCTGGTGCAACTGCGACCCCACATCCATGTACCCCAGCAGCTTAAGTAAGACTGGAATGTTCTGCTTTTAGTCCATTTCTGCCCCTACCTTTTCCTTTCTACTACTCCTCTTTAGGCCTCTTTCACACGAGCGTGTCCGGATGCGTTGCGGATGCGTTCAGTGAAAACTGTGCGATTTCACAGGCAAAGCCATTCAGTTTTGCCTGCGATTGCGTTCAGTTGTGAAAAACGTAGAATATAGAACATGCTGCGATTTTAACGCAGCGCACAAGTGATGCGTGAAAAAAAACGCTCATGTACACAGACCCATTGAAATGAATGGGTCAGGATTCAGTGCGGATGCTATGCGTTCACGTCACGCATTGCACCCGCGCGGAAAACTCGCTCGTGTGAAAGGGGCCTTAACAGATTATACAACACAAATTAGCTCAGCTCAAGAAGAAACAGACTGCCTCTCTAGTGCCGCCAATAGGTGACTAACATGTAAATCAATGTCTCAGATTTCAAATGCTAAGAAACTTTCACATCTGCGTTTTCCTTTTCGCTTTTGAGATCCCGCATAGGATCTCAATACCGGAGGAAAACACTTCGGTTTTGTCCCCATTAATTGTCAGTTGGGACAAAATGGAACGGAGTGCGCCAGAACTCATTCCGCATCGCGGACAGAAAAAATCCTGAAAGCGTTTTTGAGTGCGTCATGGGATGCTGAGCAAGACGGATCTGGCATGAAACACAATGTAAGTTAATGATGCCGGATCAGTTTTTTCAGACACAAAACGGATGCAGACGGTTGTATTATCATGATGGAGACGTTTTGGCTGATCCATGACGGATCTGGCAAAAACGCAGGTGTGAAAATAGCCTTAGGCCTTAGTCACACGTCCGTAGTGTGTTTTGCGGAAACACGGATCCGCAAAACACGGACGGCTGCAATGTGCATTCCGCATTTTGCGGACCGCACATTGCTGGCACTATATAGAGAATGCCTTTTCTTGTCCGCAATAGGACATGTTCTATTTTTTTGCGGAAACGCGGATGCGGAAATGCGGACAACACATAGTGTGCTGTCCACATCCATTCCTGCCCCTTTGAAATGAATGGGTCTGCAACCCTTCCGCAAAATTGCGGATGGGATGCGGATCCATTTTGCGGACGTGTGAATTAGGCCTTACTCTGGTTATAAGCCAAAGCAGAGACACCCATTTGTAGACCGTTTGGAGCTGTTCCTCCTCAGAGTTCTAGTTGACTGTGCGATCCCACAACTTGTAGATAAGATCTTAATATAAAATGTTAAAGGGGTATTCTGGTTGTCCAAAATGAAAGGAGCGGCAGGTCGATTCATCTTTATAGGAGTACCAGAAATAGCTGAGCAGTGTACTCAGATGTCTCCAGAACCCCTGTTAAGAGATGGAGTGGCATAATACACACCTTATTGGCCACACATCACGCAAGATGCCTGAAATTTTAATATACAAGTATGCATCTTTTCAACCATTATTTCCCCCCTCAAAAAAAAAAATGCTAATTATACAGCTGCTCTATGCAGACCTATGTACAGCACTCTACAAACCTTGGATATGACCTGCAGTGATATTATTCCTCTCCCGAGCTCTGTAGAGTTATTTCACAATGTTGTGAGAAACCTTGGCTGCTGGCGAGATGCACGACCTCTGCCGTAGAGAAATCGGCAGGGGAACCATCAAGAAATCTCAGTAGATGACACCACATAGGAAAATGCTGACTTCTTTAAACTTACTTGAGATATGGAGAGGAGGGCATTCTGAGAAGCAGCACTTTCCATTTCTGCGGATGATGATGAAGAAGGCACTTCACTGTCATTTTCTACGTTCACATCTGGACTTCCTTTCTGTGGACTGTGAACTGCAGGGGACGTCTTTCTACATTTTGGTGTTGGCAGATATTTCTTTTTTTTGTTCTCTACGTTGGCTTTCTTAGACTGCTTTTCTTTGCAAACCAAAGATAAAAATC
The DNA here is from genome assembly GCA_033119425.1 of Bufotes viridis. Taxonomy (NCBI): domain Eukaryota; kingdom Metazoa; phylum Chordata; class Amphibia; order Anura; family Bufonidae; genus Bufotes; species Bufotes viridis. The sequence continues at coordinate 80,191,799 of CM065589.1, forward strand.
CCAATGGTTTTTTCCCAGGTCTGAGAAAACAAGAAAAAGTTACTGAGGCGGGTCTAATATAGATTTGCAATGGCAGCTGCAAGTGAATTTTATAAGATCCCGCTTTCCGTAGCAATTCACTGGGTAGGGGGGGCCCCTGATAGAGTAGCAAAGGCAGCCCCCTCTTCATTAACACTCACAGGTGCCACGATCTCTTGGCAAATGAATCTAAGGAGTGTAATGACATGTCACAGTTACTCCCCGGTTGCACGAGACTGATGCCATCTCTGCATAGTAACTGCAAGCTACTTTGCAGGGACTACTCTCCGTCTGTGCCATCTATGGCTTTGTAAAGGAATGGATTAGTAAAGCTAAGTACTACTGTATATTATGTCTGTAAGGTTAGAGGACAACAAGGCAATACGTGCTCACGTCACATGGTTGGTTCTGGTCTCCTCAATGTGGCAGAGTAGATGTACCCTGCACTATAGACCCTTAGGACAGTAGTGGGGGTGGTGGACAACTAACCTTTTTAATGTCATTTTAGAGGTTGTCACGGAATTTGCATAAACCAGAGGCAAATTTCTGTTTAATGAATCAGACGACGTTCCAGGCATCTCCACAGGCACAGTAGCACTGGGTTTTGGTACTGGCCAGTTAGGGGGTCTCTTTATTACAGGAGTAGCACTGATTGGAGAAACTTCAGCTGGTTCTTCAGGCTTGGGCTCAGGAACTGAAAGTTCAGGTGCAGGTTTTCCATCCCCATCCACTTCACAAGCTGGAAAACATACATGGATGTGATGTCAGGTTCTGACAAAGGCACAGCAGGAGTTTTTTTTTATCGACAATTAGAACATGACATTTGGTGAACTAACATAGGCTTGGTTCAGATAGGATGTTTATGTTTCTAGTAGAATAATTCCAGGATCCTCACTCGTCATATAATATCTATGCATCTTATTTTTGTGGGTTGTTATCCTAGTGCAGTGGTGGGGAACCTATAGTCCCTCTCTGGGGGCACCCACGGAAAAAGTCTCTGGTGTACAAATATTCCTTAGACTCTTCCTGGCATTAATCTGCACAGGGCGCACTGTGAACAGCACAGTCAGCGCACTGAATGTAGGCAGGATATTATAGCTAAATGATAAAGCAGATAGAAGATAGACTATATCTATATGGACTGTAGTGTTCAGGTTACATTGCCGTGTTGGCACTTTGCGATAAATAAGTGGGTTTACGGTTGCAGTTTGGGCACTTGGTCTCTAAAAGGTTATCCATCACTGACCCAGTGCAATGAAATGGACACCCTCAGAAGAGATTATTAATATTAATAATTATTAATGTGTTCACAGAGAGCTGTCAATCACTGATAAGACCACCTCCTAGACTTGAAAGATCAGAATAAGCAGAAATGTAATTTTATGGGAAAAGATGTACAACTTGTGGTTTATTCATTAACTTTATTCTCTCCCTGTGTAACTGTATATGTTCCCAACGGGTGGGTAACATGGACTTTTGTGCGTGTTACCCCCCTCAAAGACTACTTTTTTTTTTTTTTTTTTCTTATTTAATCACCACTCTGTGACTAATTAGGCCATTTATCGACTCCAAGACCCAGACATCTACCAGACTCCGGATTACGGAGCCAAATAAGTTGTACCAAACACACCACAAACATCAATAAAGTTTACATTTTATACTTTCCCTATCCTGTCCATAGCTGATCTATGGCATGAAGCATAGACACCGCTTCTCTAGCAATACCCATTACATGCTGCAGTAATAGTGATAACAATCTCTAGACAGATGTTAGAGTGATCAAGTGTAAGAAATGCACAGGAAAGATACACAAAATGAATATTCACCTGTAGCTTTGGATTCCAGATCAACGACTTGCTACAAAAGAAATATAAAACAAGTCTTAGACGTCAAACCAAAAATAACGTTTGAGTTTCAAACAACAGGTCTTAAAAGGAAATCTGTTACACTGAACTTGGTTTCTGAGCTGCAGGCAGCTGTTATCGAGCAGGAGGAGCTGAGAAGACCACCGATATATAGTTTTATAGGAAAAGATTCAATACAATTAGTATTTTAAATTATTTAAAGAGGCTCTGTCATCAGAATCAACCCTATTAAACCAGACATACTGGCTGGTAGGGCTCATCATGCTGATTAAACTATACCTTTATTTTGTCTGTACGAAAAACAGCTGCAAAAATCTGTGTTTTTATTCATATGCAAATAAGGAGTTTGAGCACCAGGAGGCGGGGCGGAATCCTTTGAGCACTGCTTTGTAACATCCCTTTTGCTTTGCACATGCCCTGCGCCTCCTTGTGCTTGAAATTCTTATTTGCATATGAATAAAAACACATATCTCTGCAGCTGTTTAGCATACAGACAAAAACAGTATTGTTTTAATAAGCATGATGAGCCCTACCAGCCAGTATGTCTGGTTGTATAGGGTTGATCCTGATGACAGAGCCCCTTTAAATTCCTGCTCTTTCTGTGCTTAGGAATCCAGTGGGCGTTCCTATTTAGATACTGACAGCTTTTGTGTGTGCAGCTGTCAATCACTGATGGGACACCATGTTAAATTGCACAGGCCCCTATTAGCAGTAAGTAGTACTGTCATACACTGACCAAAGTAAAGAAAGAAAAGAATAGAACATTTCTGACAAACTTTTCCCTTAAAGAATTTGTCCCACAAAAAATATTCTACAGTTTACAAACCAGCACCTGGATCTGAATACTTATGTAATTGCATGTAATAAAAACAAAAAAGAATAAAATGTATCTGTATAGCGCCACCTGCTGTTTTTTTCTTCTTATTTCTTTGACCTGCTCACTGAGAAGGCCGCACATGCTCAGTTTCTTCCTTCCAACTGCCTCCTGAGCTGTGATAGGTACAGCATGGACACGCCCCCTTAGCTACAGCAGAGAAGACACTCCCCTTGAGCTGTCAGCTTGATATAAATCTAGCAGAGCAATGAATGGGGATCTCTTGATCCATGTGAGGTACAGGGCTGGTTCTGGCTTTGTTAGAAAGAGATTGTCATGTACTTTATGATGTCTGATTTTATTTTTTTACATTAGCTATGGGATAACCCTTTAAAGTAAATGTCAACCATTTAAGGGCTCATTCAGACAGCCATAGTGTTTTGCGGTCCTATGATAAAAATGACTATTCTTGTCCGTGACTGTGGACAAGAATAGGACTTGCTCTATCTTTCTTGTAGGGCCGCGGAAAGGAACTACGGATGCGGACAGCACACGGTGTGCTGTTCGCGTCTTTTGCGGCCCTATTGAAATGAATGGGTCCGCACCCGTTCCGCAAAATTGTGGAACGGATGCAGACCCATTCACACTGTTGTTTGAACGAGCCCTATGGGGAATGTGTCAGCAATTTTTCTGCCAGTTAAAACCAGATCGCAATACATTTCCTGTTTTTCTAATCTGTTTTTAGATTATCTAATTTGACTGTAGATTTTCTTTAATTCTGTTTCTTGAACGTGATTATGGGGGCAGCCATCTTGCCTGAGCTGTTAACAGCATTTTATGATATGCTTTCTAGCAGCTACATGGGACATAGACACAATGGTCAGGAAGGAACTTCATTGATTTCTATAGGCATGCTCCGTGACCTGTGTGGGGGTCAGGGGGAGTAGATAAGCTGTGATATCACCTATTGTCAGTGGTGGATCCTGTGCGACGTATACAGAGGTGACAACTGTCATTGTAATCCTTCCTGTCATAATAATAAGATGACTGCTGAAAAGTGATCTGTACAGACCTAAAAGTGGCATTCTTTAAAATATGTTTAACAAAAACTTGATTAAAAAACTGGTCATTTCTTGATGACACATTCCCTTTACTACAATGTCATTGTTAGGTTGTACATTCTGAGCTGAATCATTTCTTCATACAACAGTCACAGCTCAATGATAAATTCCTTTAAAATGCAACAAAAGGTGATGATTATGATGTCGGCTATGCTCCTCCAACACCAGACAAACTAATCCATCACCTCAGAGTCAAGCGGTTTCTCTTGCAAAGGAGGGTGGTCTTCTCCGTCCAAGCACTGAGCACTTCTATTTCCAGAAGACTCTCCGAACAGGAGATCCTTGTCTTCCTGGCTGGTTGTCTCAGATGAGCCGTGTACAGTCTCCGAACTATATAAAGGAGATAAAGAACAATGCTGCATCAATCTGAAGAGGAGAGGGCTTTACTTTTAGCCCAGCTACATATCACCAACATCTCACCTGGGATTCAGATCCTGTGTCAGAACTTGAGAGGAGCCTGAACTGATCAACACAGGAGCAGGAAGACTTTCTGCCATGCTTGAATCACATGAATAGGCATAGTCCTCATTAATGGGAATTTCCACTAGTGTCAAAATAAATGTGGTTTCCTCTCCAGTGTCATGTCCTTCCAGTAGACCATCTGTAAAAACAAGAAAACCTAATAGGAGCCCAGGCACTAGTGTAACATATAATCATTGTGTGATCCAGCTGTAAAAATGTGTGTGATGAATACTGGTCAACGTAAAAAAAAAAAAATAATAGGATCTTGGTCTTAAGGGGGTATTTCCAAACTTGGACGTGTATAGCATTTCCACTTCTACTAGTTGCCACATCCAGGCAGAGACTAAACGAAGACCTGGCCACAGGTATCGCTCTCCATTCACTTCTTTTGCTGCATGTGTAATTGCCATAGAAGTAAATAGTGATATGCCCTGGGCACTTACTTCCAGAAGACTGTCCAAGATGGCAAGACGTTATTTTTCCCAGCCGACATATCCCCTGGATGTGGTGCAAGCATAATCTTTAACCTCCAGATGAACTAACCTAACTAATATTAGCTTCTTCTTAACTTCTTTTCACTCTAAAATTTTAGATTTAATTTCTCAAATTTGGTTTCTCTATAAGTTAAAAGGGTTTTCTGGACTTTTATATACTCCTCTATCCTAAGGGGTAAAATTCCTTGCAGCCCCACCAGTAATAGCTGTCCCCTTGTTAATACAGCGCCAAACCTCTTGTAGTGGCTGAGCCTGGTACTGCAGCTCCATGGGACGGAGGGGTAATACCAGGCACAGCCACTACCAAATATACAACACTCTGTCTGGTAAACTATGAAGTGGACCCTTCAGTGAGGTGACTGTGGGGGTGCCAGGAGCCAAACCTCTATAGAGCATTATATAAAAGTAAAAAAAAAAACTTAACTTATAGAGAAAGCCCTTTGTCGCCTAATTTCACACTGGATAGGAAACGAGGATGCTGAATTTACTCAGAAAAGTGTTTTTTTGAAAAACTAGAAAACGCCTTTAACGTCACATATAATAATGTGTCAGTTTCCTGTGCTAAGCCACTGAACATAAACGTACATGGCACAGAATAGTGTGCAAAACTGCACCCCACCCCAAGCCCAAAGTGCTGCTGGGACACAAAGACAGGACTGTATTGTAGGAAACTGTAAGAAACCGCTCCTATAAGCTAGGTCTTGTGGTGGCACAGTTGGCGACATTAGTGGAGCTGCACATTGGCCCATAGACGGCATAAACTTGAGAGGCCGTCTAGACCTGTACCAGATTTATCACAGGGGATCGGGCTGGATGATAAACGTGCAGGGACCAAAACGTTTGTCTAACTTTACACCAACTATTGGTTCACTTACTTTCAGACAGAATTTTACGCCAGAATTTGGGTGCAAACCACAGTTTATGACCCACTCTATTCCCCAAAAAGCTCCTTCCCATGCAAGCTTGAAAAGTGTAGAAACCCTAGTTGCTCCACAATGAGACACTTTTTAGACAGATTCTAGGAGCACACACATTAGTAAATCTGGGCCTTCAACTTTAAACCATTCGGGTGAAGGGATCTCTTTCTTTACATTACCAGATTGACTTTGACATACCTGATGCTCCGACATCTTGAGAATTAAAATCTTGCTGCGCGACAGGGTAACTTATCTATAATGTACAAGCAGAAAGGGGACGTTTAAACATTTCATACCAAAGGATTACTTCACAGACATTTAGTAATCTTGCAAAAGATACAAATGAAATGAAATATTGAGAAATTGAAAAAATAATAAAAATCTATAGTACTTTTGGAATAGCACTACCATACCAGATGCCCACTTACCTGCTCAACAGGAAATGTTAAGTTGTCATTTATTGGATTCGGTAAATTCTCAGCTGAACCAAAGTCTGATCTCATGACATTTGTCTCGGTTTTGTTCTCCAGGTTGGGATCAGAGTGAGAATCTTCCACCGTTCTACAAAAAGAAGGGGAAAAAATGTTAGTATATTGTAGTAGTTATCCAAAGTGGTTAAATGCTCACTGTACTCGGCATCAATCAAGAAGAAAATCTGTAAGATATCTGATCAGAAAAAAATGCCTATTTCTCCCTCTAGCAGCTCCTCTCTTATACAACTTATCATGATCAACACTATAAGTTTGTTAAAAGTACATTGAGCATTAAAAGAAGAGAAAAAATAAAAATCCAACCTGGCATCTACTGTAATGCTGCTCTCCATAGCACATGCATCATGAGGAGGACTTGATAGAAAATTCCTTGATGGAGACAATAGCAGTTTTAAACCCGTGAGAGGTTCTTGGCTGCTCTGTCTTCCAGGACTGGAGATGTCATTTTCGCTACAAGGATCAGGACTCAAAAGTTCCTCTGGCAAGAAAGAAAGAAAAAAAAAAAAAAAAAAGATTTTTTTTTTTTGCGGGAGGTCAAACAGCTCATGTGATTTCATTAACTAGATGCAAATATACAGACATGAATTGATATACAGTGGTCCCTCAAGATACAACGGACTCGAGATACAATATTTTCAACATACAATAGTCTTTTCTGACCCATCGTAAGTTGAATCCAGAGTCAACATACAATGTCTCCGACTCGGGTCCAACCAATCAAGGCCACTTCTCTGATAAAATATCTGTATTAGTTTCTAGTTAGCAGCTCTTCCTGACTGTTATATGTAAGGACGTGTTTTATCTGTCTTAGTTATTGCTTATTTTTCATAAATCTTAATTTTCTCTCATCTTGGATGACATTTTGGGGTTTGGAACCGATTACTCAACTTACAACGGTTTCAACATACAATGGTCGTCCTGGAACCAATTAATATTGTAACTGGAGGGACCCCCTGTATTTTATTATAGATGTTACAGCCATTTTTTATTTTAAACACTTATTGGATGCAGACACTTCCCAATTGTCTTATAGAAGTGCAGCATGGGGTGTGCGCTTTCCGGCCTCTGCATTGAATCAAGGTAAGGGTACTTTCACACTTGCGTTGGTGCGGACCCGTCTGTTTATTTGCACATACGGATCCGCACCTATAATGGAAACGTTTGTATCCGTTCAGAACGGATCTGTTTGCATTAGTTAAAAGAAAAATAACAAAATCCAAAACGGATCCGCTTTGAATTACATTGAAAGTTAATGGGGAACGGATCCATATTGTGTCTTTGAAAACGGATCCGTCCCCATTGACTTACATTGTAATTCAAAACGGATCCGTTAGGCTCTGCCTCTTTAGACGGACACCAAAATGCTGCATGCTGCGTTTTGGTGTCCGCCTCCAAAACGGAATAGAAGCGGAACGGAGCCTAACTGATGCATTCTGAACGGATCCTTATCCATTCAGAATGCATTGGGGCTGAACTGATCAGTTTTGGACCGTTTGTGAGAGCCCTGAAACGGATCTCACAAACGGAATCCAAAACTCTAGTGTGAAAGTACCCTAACGAATAAAGAAATGACATAGGCTAGAAGGTCCAGAGATAGCAGAATCGCTGAAGACTTTTAAAAGAAAAAATCTGTGAAACATAAATAGGTAATTTTCTAATGTCATCTCTAATAGGCAAACTGGACCGAAGGCCAAGAGCACACAACAATGTGAAAACTAAGGAGCACATTTAATTTTTATTTCGTTTTACACGCCGGTCTTCATAAACCCCTGAGCTGGCGGATCTACCAGCACTTCTAAATGTAAGACAGCTTCCGAGATGTCCAACATTTAGACATTTTTCTACACCTGAAACAGGCATAGAAAATGGTAAATGAGACGGGCCTGGCACGAGCGGGGAGAAGCCTAATATAGCTGTATTTCAGCTTAATAAATGCCCCTCTAAGACTATCTGTAAAAAAAAAAAGGCTCAATTCAGAGGGGACTGGAAGGAGGAGTGGTCTACTATAGGCTCTGCCGTCCAACTGTCACAGTGTAGATAAAACGGTTACCGTAATCACATCTCATCTATTACAACTAGAAGACCACAGCTGCCATACTGAAGCTCATTGCGATATGCCATGTTTGGCAGCTAAAAGCTGGAGATATGCAATCCACCAGGAGGCAGCATGTAAAATTAGATCATAAACTATGAGCGTGACAAGGGCAGGCAAATTTGTCCATGGGGTGGGCATGTGCAATTTGACATACTGCCATGAGAAAAGAGAAAATAACCGCTAAACTGTAAACTTTCTTTACACTTTAGAAGAGAACAGTATAATATATATTATATATAACTTCAAAATGTAAATACAATTTTCTGGTCAGTTCACTCAGACGCTTTTAAATGAGGCGGTTCAAATGCAGGGGCGGACATATCACCTGTGCAGCTGATTCAGCTGCACAGGGGCCCAGAGAGGGAGGGGGCCCTTCTCAGTGCCAGCTGAGGTGTGTTTTTTTTTTCCCTCCCTTCCTCTGCCAGGGTAACCTGGTTACCTTGGGGTGGGGGGGCTGATTAGGACTTACTTTGAATCTGCTGCCCGTTTATCCTATACTCCATAGCTGAAGGACCTGCGATCATATCATAGTCATGTGATCTTTTCAACACTGGCAGTGGTGGTAGGACCTGTGATGAGGTCACCATCATGTAATCAGTGCAGAAAAAGGCAGCACTTACTCAGCAGTGGAGACCCGTGATGCCATGGAATGAATGTGAGTGAGAGATGCTGGGAGATGTGGTTCTCCCCTGTTTTACCTCCTCCCTGCTTACTGGGAGGGAAATATGTTATTTAACTGGGACTGTATGTTAGAGGGGTTGAAGGGAAGGGTGTTATTTACATGGGACTGTATGTTACAGAAGATTCGGGGGAGATCACTGGTGTCATTTACATGGGTCTGGATATTATAGAGGACTGGAGGGTAAGGAGTGATGTTATTTACAAGGGACTATGTGTTGGAGGAGACTGAAGGAGGGAATTAAAGTTATTTACATGGGACTGTATGTTATAGAAGACTGTAAGGAAGAGAGGTTATTTACATGGGACTGTATTATAGAAGACTGGTGGGAGAGGACTGGTGTTATTTTCATGGGACTGCATGGTATAGAAGACCGGAGGGAGAGTAGTGATGTTATTTACATGGGACTGCATGGTGTAGAAGACTGGAGGGAGGGGACAGGCATTATAATCTATGGGGGCACTACAGAGAAGATTATAACTCCAGGGGGTACAGCAGCAGGTATAATTACAGGGGGCACTGCAGGGAACATTATAAATACCGTGGGCAGTGGTGGCGGGCATTACTACTGAGGGCTTCATAGGAGTGCCTTATAGATTGGCCTCATTTCTATTAGGGGTGCCTTATTAGTACTGAGGGCACTGCAGGGGTACTATGGGGGAAGGGGCACTAATGGATGGGCTTTAGCGCTGACTTAGCCTGTAAATCCACCTATCAGTGCGGGTGACGTCACCGGAAACACTGCTAGGGCCGTAAACAAAACAGCCCTTGCCCTACGCTTTACAGCGCAGACCAAGGGAGAGCATCAAAGTATGAAATAAACATATTGACCCATATTAACGAGATGCTTTTTATTTGCACGTATATGTTTAGATTTGTATGTGTGGTTGGGGGGGGGGGGGGGCAGGTACATTCCTTGCACAGGGGCCCTCTGCTGTCTGTGTCCGCCCCTGTTCATGTGGTCTTGCACACATGACCTTATTAAAAGAGACCCAGGTTTATCCCTACTAAACATGCATTTAAACCACACACTGTCAGCTATACAAGTACCTATATCAGTCTTGTAGGCAAAACTACTGCCCATTGATATTAGGGTCATTGCTGCTTCAGCGCTTCCATCGTACTGTCCTGTAAAACCAGAGAGATAAGAGTCTAGCTTACCCAGTGTATTACCAGAAAACCAGAGCTTACAGGGTTATTTCCTTTCCACAGGACATGGCATAAGTGCCTGAAGGTACTGCACTCTACTCATTGCGTGCTAGATCATTTTCTCAATAGTTTTTTCTTAATCATTTTCAACTGTTTTTCCCGCTACAGATTTCCCTTTCAGGGCACCTGCAGACTGTTGCTTTCCGCTTCATAGTGAATCAGTCAGAGAGCCGCTCTGATGACTCGATCCGTAGCCCATAACTGTACTTTCCTAACTGCTCATAAACATTCCTTATAGTTAAATTCTTAGATGAAACATTAGCTGAAATGAGTGTTCATGAGCCGCCAGGAGTCCTGCGATAAGGGCTACGCATCCATGACTGCAGCTCTCCGACAGGTTCACCGCGAAGCAGAAAGCAACAGTCTGTAGAGGCAGTGAACGAAAACCTGTAGAGGAAAAACGGCTGAAAATTTTTAATAAGAACCAATTGAATTTTTTTATTTTTTATTCTTAGATGAGTAGAATGCAATGATTAAAACAACTGCCCCCAAAGTTGTCCATAGCCCTCAAGGTAGCCGCTTTCATTACTAAAACAAATGGAGAAGTGGTCAAGTTTAATTCTATGGCAGGTATAGAAAGAACATTTCTTCGATAACCCGAACCTTGTACGACGAACCTGAAACACGAGCTCGCTCATCCCTACTCTTTAACATATACCATACCAATTTAGAAATGTTTAAAATATCTCCATTTTATTAAAAAAATATATATTACTAAATAGAAGCATCAAGTTATATTAGTCTGGGTAATAAACTTTAGAATTGCCCATAGTTATGTCCAGGAGAGTTCTTACTCTTGCACTTAATTTTTCATAAGGATAAGGCCAGGTGGCGTGTCTGGCCACAAGCGACCGAGCCCCCCCCATTTGAGGCAGCCAACGGTTGCACGATTTTACAGCAAAATTAGATGGTTCTGGCTGCCGTGGGCTGGAGTTGCTTGGCCGCATGTGGCCAGACATGCCATCTGGCCTTATCCTAATTGATGCACGGTACATACCCCTATTAACAGGTTAACATTTACCTTTCTTATCTGGTTGAGCTTGAGGATCCACAACCTAGATGCGATGCAACAACATAGAGGATAGTTAAAAGGTTATTACCCTATGAAATGTAATTGCATAAAATTAATTATTTAGTATAGTCACTGAGGTATCCAATAAAATGTATCTGTTTAGCGTCCTGATCCTTATTTATCTGTCCACCTCCAAGAAGTGAAAACGAGATCACACCTGGCATTTCAAAGTGCAGAGGACACAGCAGTTGCAGAGAGAGCAGAGCCTCTAGGTGTAACGGTAACGCCCCCGTTGCTCCTAAAGGCTCATTTGCATATAGTAAAACACCACTTTTCTCAGTAATGCAGGCACATATGAACATGGGACCAACACAGATGCCTTCAGCTGCCAAGTGCACATTTAACAGGTCAGCCAGTGTCATAGGTACAAACCTGCTGACTGATGCCCTTTAGCAGGGCCGGGCCGACACAGAGGCTGGGGAAGCTCCAGCCTCAGGGCGCTCCAGCCTCAGGGCGCAGGCAGGGACCGGCGAGAGGGAGAGGGACTGACAGGGGGGAACCGCTCAGCGCTCCCTCCTGTCATTCCCTGAGCCGGGCCCCGTTAGAGCGCTCCTCTCACCTCCATTATGCTGCTTCAGGCCCCCAGCATCAGGCCCCGCTGCCTCAGGCTCTAACTAGAAACAGAGTAAGCAGGTGGGCGGAGCCTAACGGACCTCCGTTAGGCTCCGCCCACCTGCTTAATGTGAGGCAGTGCTGGGGCCTGATCCTGGAAGCCTGGAGAAGTGACCATAATGGAGGTGAGAGGAGCGCTCTGACGGGGCCCGGCATTAAGTACAGTGAAATGCCGGGCCCCTTTCATTAAGTCTGTGACAACATGGGGGGCAGAAAGAGCATGACAACATGGGGGGGTATAAAGAGCATGAAAAGATGGAGGAGAATGACAGGGGCAGGGGCAGAAAAAGCATGACAAGAAGGGGGACATTACTGTGTGGGGGCAGTGTGGCGGACATTACTGTGCAGGGGGCAGTGTGGCGGACATTACTGTGCGGGGGCAGTGTGGCGGACATTACTGTGCTGGGGGCAGTGTGGCGGACATTACTGTGCGGGGGCAGTGTGGCGGACATTACTGTGCGGGGGCAGTGTGGCGGACATTACTGTGCGGGGGCAGTGTGGCGGACATTACTGTGTGGGGGCAGTGTGGCGGACATTACTGTGTGGGGGCAGTGTGGCGGACATTACTGTGCGGGGGGCAGTGTGGCGGACATTACTGTGCGGGGGGCAGTGTGGCGGACACTACTGTGTGGGGGACACTACAGTGTGGGGGACACTACAGTGTGGGGGACACTACAGTGTGGGGGACACTACAGTGTGGGGGACACTACAGTGTGGGGGACACTACAGTGTGGGGGACACTACAGTGTGGGGGACACTACAGTGTGGGGGACACTACAGTGTGGGGACACTACAGTGTGGGGGACACTACAGTGTGGGGGACACTACAGTGTGGGGGACACTACAGTGTGGGGGACACTACAGTGTGGGGGACACTACAGTGTGGGGGACACTACAGTGTGGGGGACATTACTGTGTGGGGGACACTACAGTGGGGGGTGGCATTATACAAAAGCTCTGCAGATGCAACTCCCATGTATTGGGCCACCACAATTTGGGTGGTCAATCACTAAATGAACCCTGTTATGGGGAGAATCTGTGGATGACACATATTTGTCCCACAGACACCCCCCCTCCCCCCCAAAACAGGGTTAATTTACTGAATGACCACCAATAAAAGAGGTGGGGGTCACATATGCTATTTCATAATGACAGCAGGGCCCGTGCAGTGACTGTATTCTACTACACCCAGCCCCCCGCTCACTGGATATAATCTTATTAACTATATAACTGTAGTAAATCACTACAGTTATATAGTTAAGATTATATACAGTGTGTGTGTGTGTGGGGGGGGGGGTGTAGTAGAATACAGTCACTGCACGGGCCCCGCTGGCATCAAAAAAGCAGATACAACCCCACAGCCTCACCCCTTGTATTGGGGGTCATTCCTACATGGACCCTGTTATGGGGAGGGGGGATCTGTGGATGACACAAATGTGTCATCCACAGATTCCCCAATAACAGTATCATCCATCACAGATCCCCCATAGCAGTGTCATCCACAAGTTGGAGGGGGGGGGGGGCGCACTTGGGCAGCTCAGCCTCTGTTGGTGGTGGACCTTGTCCCAGCCCTGCCCTTTAGGGCTCTTTCACACTACCGTTTTTCCTTTCCATCCTAGAGTTCCGTCCTCGGGGCTCTAAGACGGAAAAAGACTGATCAGGATTATCCCCATGCATTCTGAATGGAGAGAAATCCGTTCAGGATGCCTTCTGTTTAGTATGTGAACGTTTTTTGGACGTTGACAAAACCGCAGCATGCTGCGGATTTGTCTCCGTCCAAAAATCCGGAATACTTGCCGTAATGCCGGACCCGGAATTAATGCCCATTGAAGTGCATTAATCCGGAATTAAGCTAAACGTCGTTTCAGCGCATCGCCGGATCCGATGCTTAGCTCTGCGCCTGCGCAGCAGCAGTTCCGATCGGGGCCCTAGTGTAAGCTGGGGCTCCGATCGGTTACCATGGCAGCCGTGTACTTACCTGCGCTGCGGCTTCCGGGCGCTCCTTCATGACGTCACAGGTCCGGGCGGCGCATTGATCTATGCGCCGCAGGGACCTGTGACGTCATGAAGGAGCGCCCGGTGGCCGCAGCGAAGGCAAGTATACTGCTGCAGAGTACCATGGCAGCCAGGACTTCAGTAGCGTCCTGGCTGCCATGGTAACCTGGAAGCATTTTGAAGACTGATCAGGATCCTGATCAGTCTTCAAATGCTTTCAGGCAACTTGCGTTCTGACGGATCCGGCGGGATGGAAGTGCCTGCTGGATCATCAGAACGCAAGTGTGAAAGAGGCCTTAAATTGTTGTTTTTTGCATTTTATAGAAAACTAGCTGCTATATATTTGAGATCAATGAAATGTATTAATCACAAAGTATATTTGGCATTGGCTTATGATAAAGCTGCTCATAGTCATATAGTAATATTCACCAGCTAACCGGAGTAATCACAGTGTAGCTATCTTGTATCAGGCCGGCCCGCGAATACTTACATGCTCAAATGGAGTTTCTCCAAAATCCGGGCTTGCACTACTCGGCAAATCCACAGCATCCACCAGTATTTCAAGCTGTATATGATACGACAATGTCAGATTTGAAGCACAAATATATCATGTACCAATTCTAAAAATAAATATCGGGAGCATGTTAAAGGAGTAATGAGCATGAACACACACTAAGCTGTAGTAATATGTATAGTCACCTGTATGTATGGTGGGGATGAAGGAGTTGTCCAGGATTTGAAAAACATGGCTGATTTCTTCCAGAAACGTCGCACCTGACCAGGGGTTGTATATGGTATTGTCACCCAGCTACACCTAAGTGAATGAGGCCGAGCTGTAAGGCAACAACCCGAGGACACGTATGCTGCTGTTTTTGGAAGAAATCAGCCACATTTTTGTAATCCTGAAAAATCCCTTAGGCCTTATTCACACATCCGCAATGTAGTCCGCATGTATTCCGCAATTTTGCGGAATACATGCGGACCCATTGACTGTGAATGGGGCCGGGAACGATGCGGAGAGCACACACTGTGCTATCCGCATCCGATTTTGCGGAGCGCGCCGCCGATTTTCCGGTCCGCGGCTCCGCAAAAAAAATAGAGCATGTCCTATTCTTGTCCGCAATTGCGGACAAGAAGAGGCATTTTCTATGGAGTTCGGGCAATGTGCGGTCCGCAAAAATGCGGAATGCACATTGCCGGTGTGTCCGTGTTTTGCGGATCCGTGGCTCCGTGGATCCGCAAAACACTTGCGGATGTGTGAATAAGGCCTTAAAGAGCTCCTGTCAGCAGGGTCAACCCTATCAAACCGGACATACTGTGAGGAAGGTTTGATCCTGCAAATTAAAATAATACCTGTCTTGTAAAAAAGCTGTTGTGGTGTTTCTGAGGATCCTTGCTACTGCTAGAGCACCGTGCCGCGGGAGGTCCGCTCGGGCCCCGTTCACCATTATTGAGTCGGGCCGGAGGTCCGGCCGCAGCAATGCACACATACCGATGATACCAATGAATGTAATTAACACATTAATTCAAGTATAGGAGGCAGCGGGTGCCGGCGGCGGTATCACATCTGAGGGATTAATTGCCGAGCTTAGGCGGATCGCATGCCCTGTTATTGAGGTCGGGTGCCAGGGCTGTGATACCGCCGCCGACACCCACTGCCTCCTATACTTGAATTAATGTGTTAATTACATTCATTGGTGGCGTATTATAAATTATAGCCATTGGTGGCGCAGTGCGCTCTCCCTGATACCCCCTCCGCCAGTATTAGTATAATTGGTGGCGCAGAGCTCTATTAGGGTGAATGGGACAAGGGTTCTAGCCCCTAAGGGGCCTAATAGTTAGTAAATAAAAAGTTGAAAAAAATAAGTTAAAAACAAAACACCAAAATACTAAAAGTTTAAATCGTCCCCTTTCCCAATTTTACATATAAAATATACAAACAAAAAATAAACATATGACATACTGCCACGCCCGAAAGAGTGTGAACTATTAAAATATAAAAAAAAATATATTTTCTATGCGGTGAATGCCGTAACAGAAAAAAATCAAAAACGGGCGATTCACCATTTTTAGTCATCTTGTCCTCCCAAAACATAGGATAGGACTGTTCTATTATGGGCTGGACGTTCCATAAAATATGGCATGCACACGGCTTTTTTTGGTGTTTTTTTCGCGTGGTATCGAATGTTAACGAGTATCGCAATACTTTTTTATGGTATCGAAATCTAATTAAAATTTTGGTATTGTGACAACCCTAGTTTCTACCCACCCCGATTCCAGCAGTGTCACCTTCCTCAGTGTGCTGCCCCTTGGGTAAGGGCGGCTACATCGGTAACAGGGGGGACTTCCAGAAGTATCAACAGACAAGGTGACACTGTAGCTGGCGGGTAACAGTGTATTTGAGATCCACTGTTCCTCCTTGTCTTTCAGAGGTGGGGAACGAGCAGCGGGCTTAGGGACCCACTAGTCTCCCCCCTCAAGTGTGTGAAAACAGGTGGTGGGAGACCGCCTGTAGCCCGAACATAAAAAATAAAAAAAGTAAAGATCTTTTGCAGACCTGCTGAAAAAAAATGTCTGCCTCCTATGGACACTAAGCTAAAACTGATTGGCTCAGTGTCTGCAGGAGGGGTATAGCTGAGAGGAGGAGCTAACACTTTTTTGCTTAGTGTCGCCTCCTAGTGGCAGCAGCTATACCCATGGTCTTCTGTGTCCCCCAATGATACGAGTGAGAAATTACCTTTTTTACAGTATAATGTTGGTTTACAACCAAATGTTTCATTTTCACAAGGGGTAACAAGAGAAAATGCACCCCAAAATTTATTTATATGGTCATAAACTGCTGTTTCGAGACATAGGAGCATTCAGAAGATGCCAGACCTGGATTTTCTAACATGGAATCTTTTTAAGGGCCATAACAATTTTTTTGTTGACTGCAGTATGTGAGGGCTTGTTTTTTTGAAGGACGAGATGTAGTTTTCATTGATACCATTTTGGAGTACATGACTTTTTGAAATCTTTCATACCATTTTTTTGGATGGTGAAGTGCGCAAAAATTGCAATTGTTGTGGTCAGTGTTTTTTATTTTTTACGGTGTTCTCTCCACGTGGGTTTAGTAACATGATCCTTTTAGAGATCAGGTAGTTAATCCCTTGAGGGCCGGAGTTTTTCGTTTTGCGCTCCCTGCCTTCCCAGAGCCATAACTTTTTTAGTTATCGGTTCACATAGCCATATAAGGGCTTGTTTTTTGCGGGACAAGTTGTACTTTCCAACGTTACCATTTAATATTGCATACCCTTGTCCCATTCACCCTAATAGAGCTCTGCGCCACCAATTATACTAATACTGGCGGAGGGGGTATCAGGGAGAGCGCACTGCGCCACCAATGGCTATAATTTATAATACGCCACCAATGAATGTAATTGTACTTTCCAACGTTACCATTTAATATTGCATATGATGTAGTGGGAAGCGGGGAAAAAAATTCCAAATGGGGTGAAATTGCATAAAATAAGCAATTCCACCACAGATTTGCGGGTTTTTAAATTCCGACGTTCGTTGTGCATTAAAACTGACCAGTTACTTTTATTCTACAGGTCAGTATAAATCCGGCGATACCTATATCTTGCGTTTATGATAGTGAAAAATAAATTCAATAGTGGGAAAAAATCCGTTTTACTTTTTTGTCGCCATATTTTGACCTTTATAACTTTTTTGAAATTATATGTACAGAGCTGTATGGGGGCTCATTTTTTGCGTTGTAATCTGATCTTTTTATGGATACCATTCTGGGGTGTGTATGACTTTTTGATCACCTTTTATTTAATCATCCATTTGGACGCTTTTTTCCGTTTTTATGTTTACCGTATGGGGAATATTTTTTTATATTTTTATAGTATGGGCGTTTTGGCACATTGCGACACCCATGATGTGTATTTTTTTTTACTTTTTTTTTATTTTAGTTTCATTTTCGCAAAAGAGGGGGGAAGAATTGAACTTTTATGTTTTTTTTATTTAATTATTTTTTAAACTTTATTTTTTTACACTTTCCTATACTTCCCATAGGGAACTATAACAATCAATCATCTGATTGCTATTCTCATACATTCCAATGCAATGGTTAGGCTCCATAGGAAATACTATACAGCAG
The DNA here is from genome assembly GCA_033119425.1 of Bufotes viridis. NCBI lineage: Eukaryota > Metazoa > Chordata > Amphibia > Anura > Bufonidae > Bufotes > Bufotes viridis. The sequence continues at coordinate 80,209,790 of CM065589.1, forward strand.
CCTGGGTTTCATTCATAGAGACATGCTGCAGGCGCGCTCCGGCTCCTCCAATGGCCACACAGGGGAGCCAGAGCACAAACCGAAAGTGAAACTTTCGGTTTGTGAGCACTTAGGTGCCTTGGTCAGGATTGACCACGGCATAGGAGGGGTTAAATGTCCGCGATCAGCATCGCTGCCGGTCGCGGACATGAGCTGCAGGTGTCTGCTTCAAGAAGCAGACGGCCACCCGCGACTATGGCGCATGCAGCGGGTAGGAGCGGGTGCCATCTTTAAAGACCGGACAAAGGACGTACATGTACGCCCTGTGTTCTTAAGAGGTCAAAGAAACAGCTATACCAATTATGTGTAATTTATTTCATTTTTTAATCAATTATAAATAAGTGGATATGAGAAAAGGAAAATTATAAAAAAAATTTTTTATATCAAGTCCCACTTGGATCTTGAAGATCCAGGGAGGCTGATGGTTGTACTATACTCTGCAATGCTCTTCTATGGCAGACTACAGTTTTACAATGACCCCTCAGGGTCTGTCAGGCTTAGATATATGGTAAGGCATCCGGTTGCCATGGCAACCACTGAGTGGGTGTCATTGCAGCAAGGCGGCCTGATGGGGAGAGACAGAGCTCCCTGCCTCTGTTAACCCCATGGATGCCACGGGTGGCTACTGACTGCAGCATCTACGGCCTCTTTCACACGGGCGTCACATTTGACGCCCGGATAAGAGGCGGGTGCGTTGCGTGAAAATGCACGATTTTTCCACACGAGTGCGAAAAATTGGCATGTTTGGTACCCAGACCCGAACTTCATCACTGAAGTCCGGTTTCGGGTTGAGTATTCTGTAGATTTTATTATTTTCCCTTATGAAATAGTTATAAAGGAAAATAATAGTATTCTCAATAGAGAATGCAAAGTAAAAAGGGCAATAGAGGGTTAAAAGTAAAAAAATAAACTCACCTCTTTCATTTGATCGTGTAGCTGCCGGTGTTCTGTTCTGTCTTCAGCAGAAGGGGGATGAAGGACCTTCAGTGACGTCACTGGGTCACATGGTCCAATCACCAGCTTCCATCATGCTATTATTTTCCTTTATAAATATGTTATAAGGGAAAATAATAAAGATCAGGTCCCCATCCCTAGGATCGCCTCTTAGCAACCATGCGGGAAAAATCACACCGCATCCGCACTTGCTTGCGGATGCTTGCGATTTTTCCGTAGCCCCATTCACTTCTATGGGGCCTGCGTTGCGTGAAAAACGCAGAAAATAGAACATGCTGCGATTTTCACGCAACGCAAAAGTGATGTGGGAAAATCACCGCTCATGTACACAGCCCCATAGAAATGAATGGGTCCTTATTCAGTGCGGGTGCAATGCGTTCAGCTCACTCATTGCACCCGTGCGGAAATCACGCCCGTGTGAAAGGGGCCTAAGGGGTTACATGCCTAGGATCAGTGTCAGCATTGATATTGGTCATTGCAGCAGCTATATGTTACAGCTGACAAGCGCTGATGATGGCGGCGGCTCATTGGTAGCCATAACTTCCGTACAGACCCGGACCGGACGGAAGGCAGCAGTGGGGTTTGCACAGACTAACCAATCAGAGTGATCGTCGGCAAGGGACCACTCTGATTGGTTCCTTGCCAGCTTGTCCTGTATCTCTGCTCTCGGAGGGAGTGGAGACCCCGATTTTATTGTGTTAACAGTTCGGACGTTGCTGTATGTCTGATTGCAGCAAGTTACATGCAATCTGGAAGTACAGTTGGCAGCAAAGTATAATGGCACTTGCAAAGCATTTCCCATACAAGATACACAGCAATCAATACCTCTTCCACGGTCTCCTCAATCTCAGCAGGAACTGGCTTAGGTGACCTTAGACTGAAGGGAACAAACACTGGAGCCTGGTTCTGCATATCAGGTGCAAGATCATAACTCTCTTCGTCAAACCCCGGGTCCGCATCATCTTCATCGTCATCTTCTTCCTTCTGTGTAGCCCTGATCTTCACCAGGGTGGTCTTCCCTTTGCTTTTGCCGGGCACTGGCTTTGAGATTTTGGTTGTGCTTGATTTAACATTGCGTGCAGCTTTTTCTTTCTCTGGACAGTCAGATGAATTTTCGGATTTGGGAGACGCAGAAGCTGGTGCTGTGGACAGTTTCTTCAGAGGCCTACCAAATGATGTGCAAACGTAAAATGTATTTCAATTGTTTACAAGGCACTACAATAACCTGATGTTACAAAAATTTGAAACACTGATTTCCATCCTTAAAGAGTCAATACGTTTTCACACTTAATCAGAAACAATATCAAAAGTTGTAATCGGTGGGGGTATGAGTGCTGAGACCCCCACCATTCTCTAGAACAAGGGGAGAGAAGTGCGCGCATATCGCACTCTTTCTCCTCACTGTTGAGCATGAAACAGAGATCGGACCATAGACTTCTAGGGAAAACGTCTCGTGCAGCAAGGAAAAAAAGCGCAATATGCACGTCCTTCTCTTCACTCGTTCTAGAGATTGGTAGGGGTCTCGGAAAATCAGACCCCCACTGATTACAACATTTGATATGTCTAACAAATCAAAAGTTATGTGAAAAGTTAGTGCCACTTTAAAATACCGCCATTTTATAATGAGATTTTTGTGAACTCACCTGTAAAATCTCTTTCTCGCTTTATTCATTGGGGGACACAGGACCGTGGGTATAGCTTGCTGCTGCCACTAGGAGGCGACACTAGGCTGAAAGCTGTTAGCTCCTCCCCTGCAGGCTATACCCCCTCCAGCCTGGAGAGAGCATATCAGTTTGTGCTTCAGCAGTAGGAGAAACAGTACCGAAACCAAACACAACCAGTAAGGACCACTGCCCAACAAAAAACGAACCGGACACCAGCCCCAACCGGCAACTCGGACCCACAGGTCTCCAACCAATACGAAAAAGCAAAAAATGGGCGGGTGCTGTGTCCCCCAATGAATAAAGCGAGAAAGAGATTTTACAGGTGAGTTCACAAAAATCTCATTTTCTCGCTCATATCATTGGGGGACACAGGACCGTGGGACGTCCTAAAGCAGTCCCCGGGGCGGGAAAACAACCACAGGCCCCAAACGAAACCAACTCCCTCATGTAAGACACTACACTGCGGTCTGTAAAACTCTGCGGCCGAGAGCAGCATCTGCCGAGGCGAAAGAATGCACCCGGTAAAATTTCGTGAAGGTGTGCAAAGAGGACCAAGTCGCTGCCTTACACAATTGAGACGCCGAAGCGTGGTGAAGGTGAGCCCACAAAGCCCCGACCGCCCTGGTAGAGTGAGCCGTGACACCGGGAGGAGGAACCTTGCCCCTGGAGCGGTAGGCCTCGGCAATGGCCGATCTAATCCACCGAGCAATCGTCACCTTGGAGGCTGCCAAACCCTTACGAGGACCTTCCGAGACAACGAACAGGGAGTCCGTGCGTCTAAAGGGGGCAACCACTGACAGGTAGATCCGCAAGGCCCGCACCACATCCAGACGGTGGAGAGCCACCTTCCTAGGATGAGAAGGCTCAGGGCAAAAAGAGGGCAGAACAATGTCCTCATTAACATGAAACGCCGACACCACCTTCGGAAGGAAGGACGGCACCGTCCGGAGAACTACCTTGTCCTGATGGAACACCAAGAAAGGTTCTTTGCAAGAGAGAGCCGCCAGTTCCGACACCCGCCGGATGGAGGTAATCGCAACCAGAAACGCGACCTTCCATGAAAGCATGCGGAGGGAGACCTCTCGCAGAGGTTCAAATGGCTCGGACTGGAGCGCTACCAGCACCAGATTCAGGTCCCAGGGATGCAACGGTGGCCGATAAGGGGCTGCGGTGTGAGCCACTCCCTGTATGAAGGTCTTGACCGGACCCAATACCGCCAGCGTACGCTGGAAAAAAATCGAAAGAGCAGAAACCTGACCTTTCAGTGAACTCAGAGCTAGTCCCAGCTCTAAACCCGCCTGAAGAAAGGCCAGCACCGTAGGGAGGAAAACGTCCTGGGAGGAAGATCTCTGTCCTCACAGAATTTAAGGAAAGACTTCCACGTCCGATAATAGATTTTGGCGGAAGAGGGCTTTCTAGCCCTAATCATCGTGCGGATGACCGCATCAGAGAAACCTCTTCGCTTCAACAGGAAGGTTTCAATAGCCACGCCGTTAAACGTAGCGTATGTAAACCCTGGTGGAAGACTGGGCCCTGTGAGAGCAGGTCGGGTCTGAGTGGAAGGGGCCACGGATCGTCTCCCAGAAGAAGAATGAGCTCTGAGTACCAAGCTCGACGAGGCCAGTCTGGGGCGATCAGAAGCGTCTGAATGCCCTCCATCCTGATTCTGCGTAGGATCCGAGGCAGGAGCGGTAACGGAGGGAACACGTACAGAAACGTGAAGTTGTCCCACGGAGCCACGAGGGCGTCCACGTCGTACGCCGTCGGATCTCTTGCGCGAGACAGAAAGCACGGGAGTTTGTGATTTAGCCTGGAAGCCATCAGATCCACTTCCGGGCGTCCCCACCAGAGACAAAGGTCCTCGAACACTTCCGGATGGAGAGACCACTCCCCCGAGTCCACAGTCGTTCGGCTGAGGAAGTCCGCTGTCCAATTGTCCACACCCGGAATGAATATTGCCGAAATCACCGGGACGTGGGCTTCCGCCCACTGCAGAATCCTTGCGGCCTCGTTCATCACCGTCCCGCTGCGAGTCCCCCCTTGGTGGTTGATATAGGCAACCGCTGTGGCGTTGTCCGACTGTATCCTGACCGGGCGGCCCTGCAAGTAGGGGGTCCAATGGCAGAGGGAGAGGTAGATGGCCCGGAGCTCCAGTATATTGATAGGTAGTTTGGGCTCCGACGGAGACCAAACGCCTTGGGCTGTCCGGGTACCGAAGACCCCTCCCCAGCCGCGGAGGCTGGCGTCGGTCGTAACCACCGTCCATGACACTGGGAGGAAGGACTTCCCCGCGGACAGGTGGTCCGGTACTATCCACCAGCCAAGAGCCGAGCGCACCGGCTGAGACAGCGAGATCCTGAGGTCCAGAGAATCCCGGGACTTGTCCCAGGAGGACAAAATGAGTCGCTGAAATTCCCTGGTGTGGAATTGGGCGAATGGGATCGCCTCGAAGGAGGCCACCATCAGACCCAGTACTCGCATACAGCTGCGAATCGACACCCTGCGTCGCTGGAGGAGCAGACGCACCGCCGTCTGAATGTCCGACCTCTTGTCCAGTGGTAGACGTACCACGGCAGCCCCGGAGTCCAGCGTCATGCCCAAGAACCTGATCTGAGTAGTGGGAGACAGGCATGATTTCCTCAGGTTGACTATCCACCCGAAGCGAGTGAGGGTGCTCATCGTGATCCGCAGACTCTCTTCGCAATGAGACGCCGTAGGTGCCTTGATCAAGATGTCGTCCAGATACGGGAGAAGAGTAATGCCTCTGGATCGCAGAATCCCCAGAAGGGGGCAAGAACCTTCGTAAATACGCGCGGGGCCGTCGCCAGACCGAACGGCAGAGCGACAAACTGGTAGTGAGCTGACTGGACGGCAAATCGAAGAAATCGCTGGTGGGCTCTGGCGATGGGGATGTGGAGATATGCATCCTGGATGTCTAAGGACACCATGTGCTCCCCTTTCACCAGTGAAGCAACGACGGAACGGAGGGACTCCATCCTGAATCTTTGAACCCGCAGATAACGATTCAACAGTTTGAGGTCCAGTACTGGCCTCACATCGCCCTCCTTTTTGGGGACCACAAACAGGTTGGAATAAAAACCCGTAAACCGCTCCTCCAAGGGAACAGGTGAAATCACCCCCGTGAGAGAAGTGACTGGACTGCGTGCAAAAAGCCGCGGCCCGAGCGGGATCCCTGGAGGGCTGGGAGAGGAAGAAGCGGTTGGGGGAAGAGACCTGAACTCTATTTTGTAGCCCGAGGAGACGACCTCGAGCGCCCATGCGTCCGGAATATGGGCGTGCCAAATCTCCTGAAACAGGAGGAGACGCCCCCACCTGTGAGGGTGGGGGCAAACCTTCATGCTGAAGGCTGCTTACCTGGGGCTGTGCGAGGCTGCTGAGCACGCGAACGCCAGGCCTGTTGGGGCTTAAAGGATGGCCCTTTCCGCCGATCCTGATTGGGCGGCCCCGCCGCTGAGGTGGGTGCTGAGCGGGTGCCCGAAAACGGCGAAAGGACTGGTAGCGAGAAGATGAAGTTCTGGACTGAAAAGGCCGCTTTGCCTTGGGTTGGGGCAGATGGGTGCTTTTTCCACCCGTAGCCTCTGAAATAATCTCATCTAGTTTGGACCCAAATAGCCGAGACCCAGAGAATGGAAGCCTCAAAGGGAGCGCTTAGAAGAAGAATCAGCTTTCCAGGCCTTGAGCCACAACTCCCTACGGATCGAAGTGGCGAGAGCCGAGGAACGGGCGACCATCGTCCCAGCGTCCAGAGCCGCTTCACAGAGATATTTCCCTGCCTGAGAAATTTGGAGCGCTGACGATTGAAGTTCAGCGGGAGGGAGGTCGGACACTATGTCTTGGTTCAAGCGGAGGGACCACTCCGACACCGCTTTGGCTACCCAGGCAGAGGCGAAAATCGGACGCAATGCCGAACCGCTCGCCGTAAAGATCGACTTAGAAAGTGACTCTACGCGCCGGTCCACCGGATCCTGAAGGGAAGAGCCATCCGCCACAGGGATGGTAGTGAATTTTGCCAAGCGAGCAACCGGTGGGTCCACCTTCGGTGGGGAGGACCATTTGTCCACGGACTCGCGTGGAAAAGGGTAGAGTAGGTCTAGGCGTTTTGGAATAACGAAACGCAAACCTGGCTGTTCCCAAGCCTTCGTGACAATGACAGAAAAATCGTCGTGTAATGGGAACGCCTTGGGGGTCTGTTTTGCACGCAGAAACGACACCCCTTGTTGGCTAATGGAGGGAAGGTCCTCCTGAACCTGGAAGGTGTCCCTTATCGCTGATATAAGGCTATCCACCATGGACGCAATCTGAGAAGAATGCTCCGGATCCATATCTGCATCCGAATCCCCAAGCTCGCCCTCTGACAGTGCGTCGCCTAAAAGGGAGGACGTCTGTGAATGGGAGCCAGGAGCAGGGGGGGATGCCGAGGCGTCAGAGGAGGAACGGGTGCCTGCTCTGGGACGCTTACTAGGAAGTCTGCCTCTGGTTTGTGCGCTATGCGACCGTGCGGATTGCACCGGTGGCGATTTCTCTACCAAACGACCCAGCTATGAAAGGGTGGAATGGGAGATTTTTGAGAGGTCTTCCACTGCCCGTGAAAGGGACCTTGCCCAGTCTGGTTCCCCCTGGACAGGACGATCCAAGGCTTCTGTGGGCTGTTGTGCCCTAGGGGGATGGCTCTGTGCAGGATTCTGACATGCAGAGCACAGTGATAGTGACTGACCACGAGGGAATTTTGCCGAGCACAGGGTGCAGGCATAGTAAGTGGTCCTACAAGGTGCCTGGGGGGGGTCAGTGGCCGGGTCAGACATGGTCAAATCTCCTGCTGGATGGGGTATCGATCACCTACCAGTATGGAGGTCACAGGTCCTGTGTCCTACCCACGCAGTGCCGAGGGAAGAAGCAGGAAGTCGAACTAGGGCGGGAGGATAAGCCACGCCCCCCTTCCAGCCCGGGAGCGGCAGCCTAAAGCTGAAGTGGGGAGACCACGCCCCCCGCTCTGTGAATGGCTCGGGTTGCGCACGTGATTGCTGACGCTGCGGCCAGAATGCCCTGATGCTTCCCTCTGTCCCGGTCCTGACCGCAGCGGTAATGGAACCGCTGTGGTTGAAACGTGATGCCCGGTGCCCTAAGTATGTGCCGCCCTCCCCCGGCGCCTAAGCGCTGACTCTGAGAATATTAAGTTCCCCCTTGTGTTATGCTGTCGCATCCAGGTATGCGCACGTGCGGCGATGGCGGCGCGCGGGCGGGCGGGGGGGGGGATGGGGGGGGTGGATGGACTTGGGAATGTGGGGCTGACTTCTTTACTGCGGAGTGAGGGAGAGCCCATTGGTCAGATGGATGAAGCCGGTATACTTACCTGTCTTCATCTGTGTTCTTCACCCTATGATGCATCACCAGCAGGGCCACCCTATGACCGCTGGCACCAGGCGACAGGGGTCCGGGCAGAGAAGGGCTGAAGAGAGGATGGCCCTTTTGCTGGGGGGAAGCAGGGGAGCGAGGCTGCCCTGGTCCACTTTAGCTTCTTGGGGGAGGCAAGGCGGTGAATTAGATACACCGGCCAGCCTCCCGGGGATACAGGGACGCAGGCGACCCTGTGCCCCCTTCCAGTAGTCTGTGAACAAAAATAAAATCAAATAAAAATACAAACGGCACCCTGCAAAGCAGGGAGGTCTGCCTCCTACGACACTAAGCTAAAAACTGATATGCTCTCTCCAGGCTGGAGGGGGTATAGCCTGCAGGGGAGGAGCTAACAGCTTTCAGCCTAGTGTCGCCTCCTAGTGGCAGCAGCAAGCTATACCCACGGTCCTGTGTCCCCCAATGATATGAGCGAGAAATAATGGCTTCTACAAGAGGATTACTTAAAAGGGATGGTCCATCTCACACACTGGTGCCATATCCCACATCTGGGACCCTCTAGAATGGAGATAGCAAAGTGAAACAGTGGGCCAGAGGTGGGTCCTGCACCTATCAGACATTGGTAGCATATCCTAGTGATATGCCACCAATGTGTGAGATCAGCCAACCCCTTCCAAATGTTGCAGACACAATTGCTGCCGAGATGAAGTTTGGCACTGCCAAAGTCCTTATGATAAGAACAACCCAAAGAACAAATGGACTTCAGCAGAGCCTTGTCAGTCAATTACGCTCTTCAAAAGTCCACACACACATATCTGTATTAGAAAGGCTTTTGGATTGGAGAATACCAAGATTGGAGAATATCTGGTTGTCCTCTGTGCCTGCAGTCTAATTAAGGGGATCTATAAGAACCATGAAGAGTTAAAAGTAACGTCATATCTAGAGTTGAGCAAACTTGTGTTATAATAAGTTCGGCGTCCAAAGTTCGGGTTCGGGTTATCGAAGCATCCTGTTATGGATTCCGCTACCACGGACCATAACGGCATTTGAAATCCATAAGGGGATTCTTCAATGAACCCGAACCTTGGACAACACCAAGGACCTGGGGTGATGTCACCGTCATGTGATCAGTGCAGGGGGCGTGGCTCAGTACTGGATTGGATAAGAGGTGGTAGCCTAAGACCTCTTATCCAATCCAGTACTGAGCCACGCCCCCTGCACTGATCACATGACGGTGACGTCACCCCAGGTCCTTAGTGTTGTCTAAGGTGGGGTTCATTGAAGAATCCCCTTATGGATTTCAAATGCCTCGATAACCCGAACCCGAACTTTGGACGCCGAACTTATAACACAAGTTTGCTCAACTCTAGATATGACGTTACTTTTAGTTGAGTTCGCTCAACTCTAGTCATATCTCTTTATAAAAAACAGAAGTCTGTTGAAAACATGAAAAAATACTTCCTGCGGCATAAATACTGGGGATAAAATAAAAATAAACCATGCAAAAGGAACCATTACCAGGTTGGTTTGGGCTGACCAAATCAATCGGCGACAATTGACTTACTTAGAGCGCTGAGGAGTAGCGGTGTCCTGCACAATGCTAGCCTGGCCGCTGCTCTGAGGTTCACAGGTCAATGAAGCTTGGTCCACTTCAGAGTCTGGCAAACATGAAGGCTTCTGGGGTGTGCCAGAGGGGCAAAGTCTCTTGGGGGAGACAACATTGCAATCCGAGGCTTTTCTTTTGCTAGCTGGTGAGGACGTGGCCACCACATGTTCTTTAGCCTTCCACAGAAAAGAAAGAAAATGAAATCATTTAGCAAGTATCCATGATGCCCAATCTTCCTTCTCCTCAGAAATGAACAGATAAGCAATTTGAACATAAGGTGCTGTATGGAGACTGCATAAGACACTAAAACATATGGCTGCATGTAATCAATCTGGTCAAGTAAAGCTGGACCTTGTGACGCCATGACCATGCCCTATACATACGCTGATGGAGTTACTGGGGTAGAGCCTACAGGTACTACAGTCACCCGATTATATAAGGCTAGTTGCACACTAGCGTTTAAGATGCAGCAGTCTGTTCCCTGCCTGATCCCTCCGCATTCCGGCATTGCCGGAAGCCTGAATGTCTCCGTCCATGCCCCATCCTTCTAGCAAATTCTCAGCATATTTGCCGGGTTGGGGCTGAATCTCCGCCAGTCCCCATTATAGTTAATAGGGGCGGCCGGAGATGTTCAAGCTTCCAGCAAATGTCAGAATGCAGAGAGATCAGTCAGGGAAAAGCCTCCTGGATCCTAAAAGCTAGTGTACAACTAGCCTAATGCCTTCCAGAATTTTCATCGAAACTGACCAGTGGTGCTGAGAAGACGCTTCCAGTGCGCATTGTCTGCACAATAGCAAGAATCACTCCAGGCGATTTGACAGAGTTAACAGGTCACCATATTTTAAATGATTTCCCGTTTTTGTGTGATAAAACAGAGTACAATTAAGATTGTGCTTGCTACGACCCCTTTATGATAAAGGGGTCCTTTGCAGCCTGTTTCCACGGTAACAGACAACAAACTGTGCAGTTGGACAATTAAAAAAAAAATGGGAGCAAGAGGTGAACATAGTTTTTAATTCTCATGTTTCTAGCAAGCAATTGTATGCAAAGCTGTAGTACACACTATATTCTGGTCTACTGCTAACCCCCTAATACTACGTGCAGCACATAAACATGGCAGATGTCGTCATAAATTGAGTTACCTATTTTGCTGAATGAAGAAGTCAATATAAAAATATTTGTGGTAGATCTTAAAGTAACCGGAAAAATGTTGCAGAGCTGCCAGTATGGTGAAAAGTACATAGTTAAGGTTAAAGAAGTTTAAAACTGCAATCACCTTGAGCGCAGGAGCACCGCCATTTACATCTTCGTTTGTCTTGCTCTGTGATGAGGTCTTTGGAGACTGTTTTACAAGGTTCTGGACTGGTCTAATAGGTCTGCCACGCTTTAGCTGCGCTGGCTTGATAGCTGCAGACTTTTCTTCAGTTCCGCTAGGTAAAGAATAGCAGGAGCATAGGTCAGACAAAGACCTGCAATTTCAAAGACTGATGAAATCTATACATACATTTAAAAGAACGTAAAGGGAGATTTATCAAAACTGGTGTAAAGGAAAACTGGCAGATTTCACCTTTGATTTTCAAAAGAAGCTCCGAAAAATGAGGAGCAACCTTTAAAGGGGTTGCCTCATCTTGCCATAACTAAGGCGAGATCGGACTACGTGCCAACCACCTTTCATTTTTTAGAGCGCCTTACGAAAATCAAAAAGGTGGAACCTGATTGGTTGCTGTGGGTAACCAAGCCAGTTTTCCTTTATACAAGTTTAATGTTTAAAGGGATATTACCATATAGGACATTGGGGTCATATCGTTAGATGCTGGTCCCACCTCTGGAACCCACGCCTATACTTAGAATGGAGCCTGTAAAGTGCCAGACGGTGCACCGCCGGCCTATGGGAACGCCGAAAATAGCTCAACAGCACATAGTGTGCTCTCCGCTTCACATCCGGCCCCATAAAAATTGAATGGGTCCACACCCGTTACGCAGAATTGAGGAACGGATGGGGACCCATTTGCGGACGTGTGAATGGGGCCTAATTCTGAAGTTTTGAACGAAGCGACTTCGGATTAAGCATCCGAAGCTCGCTTTGCTCAACACTAGTCATAACCTCAGGCAAAAGCTACATTTTTATTATTTCACACAATTTATATATTATTATATGCTCTAAGACAGGCTCCTACTTACTGTTCAGTTTCTTTACCGCCATGTCCAGCAATGGACGTATCAGGAATATCCTCAGTTTTCAACAGCTCTGGATTCTTATCGCTGACCTTTGTTGTTCCTTGACCCTGTAAAAATAATCCCTCCTCAAAGTTATTACAAGACTAGGAATCCAATACATTGCGCCATATTTTAACAGGCCGCTTTCCTGGGTACAATTATGGACTCATTCTATAGGCTCTGACCTTCTCTGGAGTTTTAGGCTCCGTAGCTGGGGTCTCCTTTCTCATAGCTGCTCGGACAAGGTTTGGACTAGGTTTTGGAAATCTGGTGCGGACAGGCTTTTTTGCATCACGTATGGCTTCTTCTGATCTAAAGAGCATTCATGGGGTTAAAAAAAATACACACATATACTGAAAATCCATATAACAAAACTAAGCAAAGGAAATCTGTACATTTCCATTTACAGCTCCTCTCAAATTACAATTACAACTGCCAGGAACTTTGATTTCAAGTTTTGTTAAAGGGGTTTTCCAGTAAAGGTTATTAATATCCGATCAGTGAGGGTCTGACACTCCGCACCCCACCGATCAGCTGTTCCATGCAGCCTCCAGCACTAGAACTAGCACTCTGAATGGAACAGGAAGAATAGCTCCATTCAAAGTGTAGTGGCCAAGCTGGGTTACTGCAGCTCAGCTGCCATTAAAGGGATATTCCGGTTACATGAATTATCCCCCATCTATAGTATAGGGGATCACCCTAAAATAAACGGAGCAGTCGTTCGGGCATGCGTGCAGCTGCTCCACTCATGTCTATGGGAGTTCTGGAGATAACTCCCATAGAAATGAACACTCCATGAGCATTCCCAACATGACGCTCCGTTCATTTCAGGGGGAGTACAGGGCCCCCATTCTCATGATCAGTGGGGGTACCAGCAGTAGGACCTGCACCAATCTAATAGTTATCCTCTATCCTGTTGATAGGGATCACAATGTGGCAAGGTCTCTACACTGTTAATGATTCTGTGCTTCCTGTTCCAATCGGAATGCTAGTTCTAGCGCTGGAGGATAGATCATCAATATCAGGAACCTGGAAAACCCCTTTAAGGTGACCATCCACCTTCAATAGCAGTCAGCCAAGCAAAGGCTAAACAGAGTATGCATGTGTACTAAAAAAAAAAAAAAAGAGATGGGAATAAGCCACATACATGTCTGGCAGCGTTCAGATGACATTCACCTAAAGTGTAAGGCCACTTTTAGGGTTTGTTCAAGTCAAAATACGCTTTAGAAATATCCAACGTATATTTGCCATGGACATTGTGGCAGAAATTATCCACGGCTGTATGAACGCTAGTACAGATTCCCACTGACAACAATGTGAAGCCCGTAGGCTTTGTCTCTACCTCTAAAATAAGCAAGACAACTGTCACAGGAATGGCGCCAAATACACGGAGACAACTTTTAAACTGCCCATTGCAAGAGACAAATACACATCTAATCACTGTGTCATCACGGGCAGCAGGTGGCTCAGTGGTTAGCACTGGTGCCTTACAGCGCTGGGGTCAAATCCAACCAAGGACAACATATGCACGATGTTTGTATGTTCCCCCCGTGTTTGCGTAGGTTTCCTCCCACATTGATAAGAACTTAGATTGTGAGCCCCATTGGGGACAGAAAGTGATATTAATGTCTGTAAAGCGCTGAAGAATATATAAGTGAGTAAAATAAATAAATCAGGAAAACTTACAAGGCACGCGATTTAACAAAAGCTTTGTCACATGTAGCTTCTATCGTAGATTTCATCTCAGCATCTCCATCTGATAACACCGCCACATCCACAGACATATTGGGATCAGTCTAAAATGACACAAAAAGATACTATTTAAAAATATTTCCATCCTTTTAAACATCTACTAAAAAAGTATACGTTAAACAGATACAGTGGCATCCGTGCACAATAGAGTTCTATTGTAAGAAAATAACGTTTTTTGTTTTTTTTACCAGACTCTGCAGGATAAACGCGGTATGCTAAGTTTTTGTATCATTTTTCTGTGACCATTTAACTAGAGTCTAACAAACCATAAAGTAGCTCCAGCGCAGGAAGCTGGTTCCTGATGAATCCAGCTCTGACCATTGAGACATGAAAGAAGCGGATCACCTCAATGGCAGCAGCGCTGCAGTAACCAGCTCTATCCGCGGCACAGTGGACAGAGCGGTGAAGTTTCGGCACTGCAGCTACTGCAGAACAGCTGATCAGTGGTGGCCAAACACCCCGCACCCCCACCGATCAGCTGTTTTCAGGACAGGCCATAACTTGCAAGATCCTGGAGAACCCCTTTAATGCTACCAATAATTAAAATGGAAGTCCCACTTGTGACTACATCCCTAGTCCTGGCAGACATGAAGATAGGCCGCTTTCTTACATTGTCAGTGGATGTCGCACCCGTTTTCTTCTCTTCCTTCTGCACAGGAGGCTCAGGTGGAGCAGTCACAGCCGATCTGGTTACAGATTTGTTCAAATTTGGCTTTGGTTTCTGAAATCTGCCCTTTGTTAGGATTGGTTTCGATGTCTCCTTTTTATCGTCAGATGCACTTTCCTCTTTACCAGTCCTGAAAAGCAGAACAACCATCTTTATCTAGCGCCGAGTCTGAGCTCAACAAAAGCATTTGAAGAGAACCAGTCACCTCTCCGGACATGTCTGCTTAATAACTACCTGCATTCCACATGTAATAATTCTGTAACATCTAATCTAAGGACTATGTACCATCATTCTTCTACTACTCCTACTAGAAGTTTATGAATTAATTTCCAGCAGTCTGCAATAAAGGTCCATTTAGGTGTTACCAGTTGAGAGTGTGTTCCTGCCCAGTCAGAAACTGGCAAAATTGATTGAATAGTGTCACAGAATGAAGGGACACAGCCCCCACTCAGATGGACCTTTATTGTAGACCACTATAAATTAATTTATAAACTTCTAGTAAAAATAATAGAGGAATGGCACAACATAGAGCCATAAGAATAGACGCTCCAGAATTGTTATTACATGGGGAATCCAAGTAGTTACTAAAACAGACACACGAGCAGAAGTGGCAAGTCCTCTCTAAAGAAGACAGGTGAGCTCTCCAGACAGGATAGGTTTAGTAAGTACTTTGTATTCCCCGCAAAACCACAATTCATGAATATCTTTTTATATGACTATGTTGTCCTGTTCCTCTATTATTCCAAACTGAAGTTTATGGAGGTGTGTCCCTGCACAGTCTGCTACTAGCAGCACCAAATGGACAGTATCGGACCATGCAGGGAAGCGCTCCAAACTCCAACACCCAGTTGTATCCTCATTATGCTACAATTCACAAGTCCGTAAGTGTTTTGCAGATCTGCAAAACACGGACATCGGCCATGTGCACATGGCCTCCACTATAATAGAAAATGCCTATTCTTGTCCACTATTGCAGACAAGAATAGGACATGTTCATTTTTTTGCGGATCCGGAATTGCGGACAGCAAATAGTGTGCTGTCCGCATTCATTTGCGGAACGGATGCGGACCCATTTTGCAGGCGTGTGAATGGACCCTCAAGAAACTTCTAGCAGGAATAATAGAAGGGCACAACATAAGCGTTCTAAGCATAGATGCTCCAGAATGGTTATTACATAGGGAATACAATTAGTTACTAAAACAGACCTGTCAGGAGAGGCGACTGCTACTCTTTAAGATGACCATACCCCGTCAATAGCAGCCGGCCAAACAGATATTTGCAGAATTTGCAGCAGAAGTCTGAGCTCTGCAGATACAGCCCGATTCACCGAGAGGTGGTTTGGAAACTTGTGCCGATATAATCTGCGGCTGTATGAACAGTAGTGTAGATTCCCACTGACAACAATGTGAATTGGATTCCGTACGGTCTGTGGCACTGAAATTCGTGCATAAAACCCGCCATGTGAACAAGCTCTTAGCATTGTCACTTTATTCCTAGCATAGGAAGACCGCTGTCACAGGAATGGCCCCAAATACACAAACACCACATCTCAGCATGGTATGTCACACGTCACAATCAGGGCAACTTACTGGGCAAGTGACGGAGCAGAAGCCGTGTCACGTGGATCTTCTCCTGGAGAGGATTTCACCTCTATATCTCCAGCTGATAACACCGCCACATCCACAGACATAATGGGATCAGTCTAAAATTACAGAACAAAAATAAAAGTTCAATATTGCCAATCCGATCTCTAAAGCGTAGCTGTTTCAGGTGACTTGACCTGGACATTAGTGCTGTCCGCATAATTTTCTCAGTACATAGTGTCCGTAAAAAAAATAAAACATGTCCTATTCGAATCCGAAAATTGCGGTCCGTTGTGCAATGCAAAGCCAATGGATCCGCAAAAATCGGAAGACATTCGGGTAACTAATCCGTATGTCATCCGAAAAAAATGAAAGAACTTCCTGTTTTCTATTAAGTCCAGCACCCAGAGACTTTGTTATTTTTCTATCCGTTTTTTTTTGCGGATCCGCAAAAAACGGATGACAAACGGAAAGAATTCTTGGAAAATAGGATCCGCAAAAAACTATTTTCAGATTATAGAAAAACAACGGACGTGTGAATGGACACTTATATGACGTATATTTGGCATGTTTAGAAGTTTTTCCCTCTAAACTAGGCTCCATCTATAGTTCTCCGTGGTCCCTCAGTGGATATAGACTAGCTGAAATGATGATATCTCCCATAGAAAGAGGAGATTCTGCCCCTCCCTCTCATTCAGGAGCACCATATAGCAGAATAGTGGTGAACAAAGCACTTGAGATGTTCAGGCATGTCAACACGCGGCCACTCAGCTGGTGTGAGGACTGGCAGTCACTTGAAAAATCTTGAACCATCTCTTTAAGGCCTCATACACACGGCCGTTGTTGGCTATCCTTATTGCGGCCTGCAAACAGCGGATCCACAATATACGGGCACTGACTGTTTGTACATCGCATGACAGATGCAGACCCATTCACTTGTGCGGTGCATGTGCTACTTTTTTTGCGGTGCGGACCGTATGATGTGGATTGCTAACCCCATTCAAGCGAACGGGTCTGCGTCCACATAGTCGGTGCCCGTGCATTGCGGACCACAATTTGCGGTCCACAGCATGGGCAAGGCCGGCACATGGTCGTGTGCAAGAGGCCTAATGCTACTTATAATTAAAGTAGAAGTCCCACTTGTGACTACATCCCTAGTCCTGGCAGACATGAAGATACGCCGCTTTCTTACATTGTCAGTGGATGTCGCACCCGTTTTCTTCTCTTCCTTCTGCACAGGAGGCTCAGGTGGAGCAGTCACTGCCGATCTGGTTACAGATGTGTTCAAATTAGGCTTTGGTTTCTGAAATCTGCCCTTTGTTAGGATTGGTTTCGATGTCTCCTTTTTATCATCAGATGCACTTTCCTCTTTACCAGTCCTGAAAAACAGAACAACCATCATCTTTAGCGCCCAGTCTGAGCTCAACAGCCGCATTTAAAGAGAACTAGTCACCTCTCTGGACATGTCTGTTTAGTAACTACCTGTATCCCCAGGTAATAATTCTATAAAATCTAATTCTATGACTATGTAGGTCATTCCTCCACTACTCCTACTAGTAGTTTTATGAAATTATTACCAGCAGTATGCAATAAAGGTCCATCTGAATATTACTAGTTAGGGGTGTGTCCCTGCATGGTCCGACACTGTCAGCACTAACTGGATAGGGTCAGACTGTGCAGGGACACCCTCAAACTGGAGACATCCACATAGATCTTTATTGCAGACTGGTGGAAATTAATTCATAAACTTCTAGTGGGAATATTATTATTTCATTATTTTTTTTTTTTTATCAGATCTTTTTTATTGAATTTTCATATAGAACATATAAGCATATGGAAATAGCATTAGATGTCAAACAGGATCCCGCTACATGCAGGTGTATGTATCATTTACATAACAACTTCAGTTACATAAACGATTGTTATCACGTTAAACAAATGTGATCCATCCTGGACCCATCCTATGACCCCCCCCCGCCTCTCAGTGTGACCACTTCTACAGTAAAAAGTAAAACACTGCAATACCGTCAACACTTGTTATCCCTTTAGGTGCAACAACTACTTGTGCACTCTTTAATTAGTCCTCCCAAACCCTCGAACAACCATACCATTCCATATGTGCATCACTCTTCGAGACACCCGGCCAGGACCGGCTAACCACATCTGCCACTGCTTCTGGAATTTTTGTACCGTACCTCTTTTAATGTAGATCCCACTCTCCATGGATATCATACGATTAACCTTATTTATCCACTCAGATTCGGATGGGGGGGCTTTATTGTATCCAATGCATAGCAATGGTTTTACGAGCAACATATAGCAATTTAATGACCGCTAGTTTATGATTAGTGGACATGGACAGGTCTTCCACATACCCACCCAAGATAACCCACCCAAGGCACTTTCGGTAAGCTGATGTCATAACTTTCTTCAATTTGTTTATATACTGAACTCCAAAAATGCTCCAGTTCCGAACAGGACCACAACATATGGATCAGGTCTGCTTCCGGGGCAGCACACCTAGGGCATTTCGAGTCCGCATGTAGACCCATCTTGAACATTAACCGTGGCGTCATATAAACACGATGTAATAGAAACAACTGCGATCTTCTATGTGCCACGCTCATAGAAATTGTGGGTACTTCCCCCAGAACATCCCTCCACATTTCAGCCAGCGAGTGGATCTTTTAATTCCTTATCCAATAGATTGGCATAGGTCATGGAGATAATTTTACGCGCAAGTCTGGCCTGCTTCACGAAGTCTATGATTGGCATGGAACGCGCTGTCAGCGGAGCTTCACGTTGCAGACTCTATACAGCGTGCCTTAACTGTAGATACTGAGAGAACACCCGATTCGGCAGTTGGACGTCTGCCTGCAATTGTTGAAAGGACTTGAGGTTCTCTTCTATATATAGTTGTGATATTTTATGGACCCTCGCCCTTTCCCAGTTATCAAATCCGTCCAGCTTGAAAATTTCCCACTGCCGCAGATTTCTCCAAATAGGAGTATATTTCGTACACCCAGTGATCCCTAATAATTCTTTTACTTTCCCCCATATTTTATAGATAAGAAGCAGTGTGGGTAAACCATGGGATCTCAATCGGAATTTTATGTGCCTCTAGTGCCCCCATCAGAGATTTTAGTAATGAAGGATTGTATGATCAATCTTCTGGAGTCTGGGGAATATTAACATTTCTAGTTGAGGTTTATGTCTATGTGTCCCTGCTCAGTCTGCCACTGGCAGCACTGAATGGACAGTCAAACCATGCACCGACACATCCCCAACTGGTAACACCCAGGTGCCACAAGAACCATTATTCAGAAACTTCTAGCAGGAATAATAGAAGAAGAGCACAATGTACAGTGGGAATGCAGTTACCAAAACAGACAATAGCAGTTGGGCAAACAACCGATAATTGCACAATTTGCTGAAGAAATCAGAGACCAACTCTCTGATTTCCGTCATGGTTTTGCAATTTGAAAGCAGGGGATTTGTCTGCGCACATAGCCCCATTCACTGCGGTGCGGTTTGGAAATCTGTGTGAAAATAATCAGCGGCTGTATAAATGGTAGTGCAGATTCCCACTGACAACATAATGGAAATCCATGCCTAAAATCCGCCATGTAAATGAGCTCTTAGGGTAGATGCACATGTACAGGATTTATGTGCAGAAAATCAGCCTGAAGTTTGCAGGGAAATCCATGAGCACAATCCGGATCAATTGGTGCGGATTTACATGCGAATTTGGTGCGGTTTTTACTCTCCCCATTGAAGTAGAGAAAATACGGTCATGAAAAATAAAAAAAATTTGACATGCTGCAGATTCTAAAATCTGTACCGCAAGTCAAAATCCGCATTGTGAACATGAGAATTTCAAATTCTCATAGAATACAATGTACATGACTTACAGTGCAGATTAGCCGCACGCATATCCACACGGAAAATCAGCATGTAATACTGATAGTGCGCATTTAGCTTTCTTACTTTATCCCTAACATGAGCCAAACAACTGTCACAGAAATAACACCAAATTCACAAAGAGACAACTATTATCCTGGTGACTGCTGGAGACAGATACACATGTAATCACTGTATGTCACAAACAGGGTAACTTACTGGGCAAGTGATGTAACAGAAGCCGTGTCACATAGATCTTCTGCTGTAGATGATTTCATCTCTGCATCTCCAGCTGATAATACCGCCACATCCACAGACATATTGGGATCAGTCTAAAATTACAGAAATTCAAATTTACCAGTGTAATCTTAAAAGCGTACCCGTTGTTACAGGTGACTCACAACACTATATCTGATCATTATATGAACTGCATCTGGCATTTTTAGCAGTTGTCCCCTCTGCAGGCTACTTCTATACTTCTCAGCAGCCCTTGAGCGGTGGAGACTACTTGGAATCATATTTGCCAATAAAGACAGAAGAGTCTGTCCTTTTCTATTGTCCACGAGCACCATATAGCACATTATTGAGAAGAACTGAGACGTATAGCTGTGAACAAAGCACTTGGATAATCAGGCAGCCCATCTTGCTCTCTCAAGACACATTTATCACAGAATTTAGAGAGAATTTTACCTTAGAAAAGTGGAGCTGATATCTACAGAACAAGGCATTTTTCACAGATAACATATATTACAAAATTTCTTCTATTCACTTGTACTACGGATTCATGCAAAGATCTGTGAAAGGACAGTGACCATTTGTCCAAAGATATATGTCAACTTTACACCAGGAACTGTACAGTATTATTATGTAGAGATGCACGCATGCTAAAGCCCATAGTCCACAAGTCCCCTGTGCAAACACTGGTACTGGCAGCGTTGTGCAGATAGAGGAGACCCACGGAGGGAATTCAGCATGTGTGCCAAGATAAAAAAATAAAAAAAATAACCACTTCTAGAGCTTCACATGGCAGTACACAGCGATTAATGCCATTTCTGAAATTTTATCAGAAAGTGGCCAACCTCTTTAAAAGCTGATATCTCCTAGTGCCTGCACAAGGCTTCCTGCGAGGCAATGGTTTGTACCAGGCACATACAGTGGGGAGACTTAAGGGGTCATCCAGGAATTTACAAGTGATGACCTTGCTGAGGCACCAAATGTCTGATAAGTGGGGGTTCAGACAACCCCATACCCTCCCCTCCCACCTTGATCAGTGGTTTCAGAGTAGATCCAGCTAGGCAGAGCTACACAGCTTTGCCCATTGGGTAGTGGATGGAAATGGTTAATACAGTACTGCTCCCATTCTCCTCAATGGGAGCAGCTCCTCAGCAACCAGCTCCATCTAGTACATAGTGGACAGAGCTTTGAAGTTCGGGCACAGCACCTACTGCAGAATAGCTATATGTGGAATCTGACAACCCCACCAATAAAATGTTCTGAGGACAGGCCATCACTTGAAAATTCCTGCAGAACCCCTTTAATGCTACCAATAATTAATATGGAAATCCAACTTGTGACTACATCCCTAGTCCTGGCTGACATGAAGGCACTCAGCACCACTCTGTTCTGGGGTCTCTTTCCGATGAGCACTGCAGCTTTCTTACATTGTCAGTGGATGTCGCACCCGTTTTCTTCTCTTCCTTCTGCACAGGGGGCTCAGGTGGAGCAGTCACAGCCGATCTGGTTACAGATTTGTTCAAATTTGGCTTTGGTTTCTGAAATCTGCCCTTTGTTAAGATTGGTTTTGAGGTCTCCCTTTTATCATCAGATGCACTTTCCTCTTTACCAGTCCTAAAAAAACAGAACAACCATCTTTATCTAGTGCCGAGTCTGAGCTCAACAAATGCAATTGAATTGAACTACTCCCCTCTCCTGCCATGTCTGTTTAGTGACTATGCAATGATTCTAGAACATCTAATCTTAGGACTATGTACAGCCATTCTTCTACTACTCCTACTAGAAGTTTATGAATGAATTTCCAGCAGTCTGTAATAAAGGTCCAACTGGTTACTACCAGTTGGGGATGTGTCCCTGCAGCCTGACACTATCCAAGCAATGCTGATATCAGACTGTGCAGAGACAGTGTAGTGGATTACACATGGTTTTCAGATTCCATGCACAGGAAAGGCATCAATTACACAAAGAGACAACCAGTAATCTGGCGACTGCTGGAGACTAATGGACATCGTATCATTGTATGTCACACGTCACAATCAGGGTAACTTACTGGACAAGTGATTTAGCAGAAACCGTCTCATATGGATCTTCTACTGGAGATGATTTAATCTCTGCAGCGCCGTCCGATACGTTCACATCCACAGACATATTGGGATCAGTCTAAAATTATAGAAATTCAAATTTACCAGTGTAATCTTAAAAGCGTACCCGTTCTTACAGGCGACTCCCAACACTATATCTGATCATTATATGAACTGCATCTGGCATTTTTAGCAGTTGTCCCCTCTGCAGCCTTCTTCTATACTTCTCAGCAGCCCTTGAGCGGTGGAGACTATTGGCAAATATGTTTCCAGGTAAAGACAGAAGAGTCTGTCCTATTCTATTGTTCAGGAGCACCATATAACACATTATTGAGAAGAGCTGATATCTACAGAACAAGGCATTTTTTGCAGATAACATATATTACAAAATTTCTTCTATTCACTTGTACTACTGATTCATGCAAAGATCTGTGAAAGGACAGTGACCATTTATCCAAAGATATATGTCAACTATACACCAGGAACTGTACAGTATTATTATGTAGAGATGCACGCATGCTAAAGCCCATAGTCCACAAGTCCCCTGTGCAAACACTGGTACTGGCAGCGTTGTGCAGATAGAGGAGACCCACGGGAGGAAATTCAGCATGTGTGCCAAGATAAAAAAATAAAAAAAATAACCACTTCTAGAGCTTCACATGGCAGTACACAGCGATTAATGCCATTTCTGAAATGTTATCAGAAAGTGGCCAACCCCTTTAAAAGCTGATATCTCCTAGTGCAGGGGTAGGCAACCTTTGGCTCCCAGCTGTTGTGAAACTACAACTCCCAGCATGCATAGTTGCTCTGCTCTTCTATGAACTTACATAGAAATGAATGGAGCATGCTGGGAATTGTAGTTTCACAACAGCTGGGAGCCGAAGGTTGCTGATGCCTGTCCTAGTGCCTGCACAAGGCTTCCTGCGAGGCAATGGTTTGTACCAGGCACATACAATGGGGAGAATAAAGGGGTCATCCAGGAATTTACAAGTGATGACCTTGCTCAGGCACCAAATGTCTTATAAGTGGGGGTTCAGACAACCCCATACCTCCCCTCCCACCTCGATCAGTGGTTTCAGAGTAGATCCAGCTAGGCAGAACTACACAGCTTTGCCCATTGGGTAGTGGATGGAAATGGTTAATACAGTACTGCTGTCCTGGCTGACATGAAGGTCCTCAGCTCCACTCATTACTCTTCTGGGGTCTCTTTTCGATGAGCACTACAGCTTTCTTACATTGTCCGTGGATGTCGCACCCGTTTTCTTCTCTTCCTTCTGCACAGGAGGCTCAGGTGGAGCAGTCACAGCCGATCTGGTTACAGATTTGTTTAAATTTGGCTTTGGTTTCTGAAATCTGCCCTTTGTTAAGATTGGTTTTGAGGTCTCCCTTTTATCATCAGATGCACTTTCCTCTTTACCAGTCCTAAAAAAACAGAACAACCATCTTTATCTAGTGCCGAGTCTGAGCTCAACAAATGCAATTGAATTGAACTACTCCCCTCTCCTGCCATGTCTGTTTAGTGACTATGCAATGATTCTAGAACATCTAATCTTAGGACTATGTACAGCCATTCTTCTACTACTCCTACTAGAAGTATATGAATGAATTCCAGCAGTCTGTAATAAAGGTCCAACTGGTTACTACCAGTTGGGGATGTGTCCCTGCAGCCTGACACTATCCAAGCAATGCTGATATCAGACTGTGCAGAGACAGTGTAGTGGATTACACATGGTTTTCAGATTCCATGCACAGGAAATGCATCAATTACACAAAGAGACAACCAGTAATCTGGCGACTGCTGGAGACTAATGGACATCGTATCATTGTATGTCACACGTCACAATCAGGGTAACTTACTGGACAAGTGATTTAGCAGAATCCGGATCTTCTACTGGAGATGATTTCATCTCTGCAGCGCCATCCGATACGTCCACATCCACAGACATATTGGGATCAGTCTAAAATTATAGAACAAAAATAAAAGTTCAATATTGCCAGTCCAATCTGTAAAGTGTCCCTGTTGTTTCAGGTGACTTTTCAGAATAAGCTGCCATATGTGAATATATGTGGGATAACTCTATATCGGACATTATATGCCTTGTATCTGGCATTTTTGCAGTTTTCTCCTCTGCAGACTCCATCTATAATTCTCAGTTGCCCTTGATATAGACTAGCTGTAACCATGTCTGCCCATACAAACAGGAGATTCTCTCTCTCATTCAGGAACCCCATAGAGCACATTATAGCGAAGAACTGAACAGTATAGCTGTGAATAAAGCACTTGGGGTGATCAGGCAGCTCATCTTCATCTATCAAGAAGGATTTATTGCAGAAGTAAGAGAGAATTTTACGTTTGTAAAAGAGGGGGAGGGGATATCTAGAGAACAAAGAAATTTTCTCTAATAAGATATATCACAAAATTTATTCTATTCACCTGTAAATGTGATCATTCTAGGACAGTGATGGCGAACCTATGGCACGGCTGCCAGAGGCGGCACTCCGAGTCCTCTCTGTGGGCACCCGCACCCTGGAAAAGGTCTATAGTGTACCAATATGCCTTAGACCTTTCCTGCCATTCATCAGCCCCAGGACGCTGTATGAACAGCATAGGCAGCGCATTAAATGTAGGCTATTAAGCTGTTATAGCTTAATAATAAAGTATAGGAAAGATATACTGTATTGGTATTCAGGTTAAATTGATGTGTTGGCACTTCGCGATAAATAAGTGGGTATTTGGTTGCAGTTTGGGCACTGAGTCTCTATAAGGTGCGCCATTACTGTTCTAGGATATAGTCAGCTTTGAACATCATTTTACAAATAGTATAAATCAATATATAAAAGTTTAAGTTACAGACTGTACTATAGACCATGGCTTAATTTGCAATTACCAGGCTTCAGAGCTGAACTCTCTCTGCATTCCTTCCTGTCCCAATGTCTGCACATAGGTTGCTATGGCAATTGACCATTTTGGGAACTGTCAACTTTTCACCAGGAACTGTGCAGTACTATTATGAAGTTCTGGCACTGGAGCTACAGCTGATCAGTGGTGTCCGGACACCTCGCGCCCCTGGGATAAGGACAGGCCATAACTTGTAAAAACGAGATTTTTGTATAACTTACCAGTAAAATCTCTTTCTCGCTCTTCCTTGGGGGACACAGAAGACCTTGAGTATAGCTCTATAGCTCAGCTCCCTAGGAGGCGTGACACTAAGTAGAAACTGTTAAGCCCCTCCTCTATCAGCTATACCCTCAGCCTGGAGAGAGAGACTGCCAGTTGTGTGTCCAAGTAGTGAGAAAAGACCAACAAGTGGAACCAACAAGCCAACTACCCCACGGGGTAAACCAAGTCCGGAAACTGTGTAGAAAAAAATTAATGAATGGGTGGGTGCTGTGTCCCCCAAGGAAGAGCGAGAAAGAGATTTTACTGGTAAGTTATACAAAAATCTCGTTTTCTCGCCCACCTTCCTTGGGGGACAAAGAAGAAGACTTTGGGACGTCCGGGAGCAGTCCAAGAGGGGAGGGACCACAGCTCCAAGGCGAAGCACCCGAAAGCACCACGGAACTGCCGCCTGCAAAAAAACAGGCGGCCCGAGGGTGCACCCTGTAGAATCAGGTAAGGAAGACAAGTGGCTGCCTGGCACAAAAGCGCAACCGAAGCCCAATGTCTCCGGCCCAGGAGGCACCGCCCGCCCCATGGAATGAACGGTGACACCGAAGGCAGAATCCTGCCCCTGGTGCGGTAACCCCAGCAATAGCCATTGCGACGAAGGGGACGAAAGCCACCCTGGAGGCCGCCAAACCTTTGCGCGGACCTCCTGGAACCACAAGGAGTCAGAGCGCCGAAAGGAGCCGGTGATCACCAAATGAAACTGCAAGGCCCGAACAACGCCCATCGGAAAGTGTCCGTTCCCGGGGATGGGAAGGGCGACGGCCTGACGAGATGAAGGCAGATACCACCTGCAGAGGAAGGAAGGGACGGGAAAAAAAGCCCCATCTTGGGGAAGGACAGAAGACTCTGTGCAAGAAAAAACAAAATTCAGAAACCGTCTGAGAAACACAAAGGCCACAGAACACAAGGAGTAGAGGTAACTCCGACAACGGCTCCAAGGGAAAAATTGGAGCACAGAGAGCACAGGATGCAGTTCCCAGGGCGGTACTGGGGGACGGTACAGAGGAACCAATGAGCCACTCCGTGGAAGAAGGTCTCGACAGACCCAAGGGGGGCCAGGGAACGCTGGAAGAGGACGATCAGCGCCGACACATGACCCGTCAAGGAACAGAGTCCCAGTCCCAGGGAGAAGGGACGTAAACATGGGGAGATAAAGGCAGAGTGGAAAACGCCAGCTCCCCACAGAACCCCAGGTAGAACCCTAAGTGCGAAAATAGATCCTGGACGAAGCACAGCCGGGAGCGAACACTAGCATACCCGCTGGAATCGCCTGGGCAAGCGGGAAAACACCCAACATGACCAGACTCAGACCAGTAACAGGCAGAAGAGTCCGGCAAAACTGGACCCGTCGGCCCCCCGAGAAACGTCGTCCCGTAGCCACCCGACGTGGGGGAGCAGAAGGGCAGACGAAAGGAACCTGAAGAAATCCGACAGAAGCCAGGACCAGACAGGCTAAAGATCAAGTGGAAGTTGCCACCAGAGGAAGGTGTGGGAGATCCGAGGACAATCTTGACTGAAGTGTATTCCTCAAGCAAGGACAACATCAGGAAAGGATGAAGAAAAATTTGCTGTAGAACGCAAGGTAGCTACTTCCAGTGTCAAAGTGTCAAAAGCACTATAGCGACCAAAGGTAGGGACCCAAATCCAAGCCTGAAGGCCAAGTAACCGAAAAGGCAAGTCTACAGCATGACCATCGCCCAGAGTGGAAGACGCAATCTGCACCCCAGCAGGAGGACCCCGGCCGACTCGGTAAGCGGGCGCACGGCTAGTACAGCCAGTGCGAACAAGGGAGATGGTATAAGGCCACAAGGAACACTGGAACCATCCAAGCGGACAACCATGCTTTCCTCCGAGGGGAGGGCAGTGAACCTCTGAGGCCTGGCCGGGGCGGAAGCCGCCGAAGAGGGATATGCCCCGAGCGGGAGCCAAAACAGAGCCTGCGAGAAGAGGCCGGCATAACACCCTCCGGCCGAAGGGAGGAATGGGCAACAAGGAAATCATAGCAGGACAGCTCAAGGCAGAGCACTCGCAACACTGAGTCGCCCGGCCCACCGCCTCGCAGAAGGCGAACGCCCCAAAGAAACCAAAAATCGGAGGTCCCCGGACCCGGATAATCAAGCACCCAAGAGAAGATGGGTGACCGTCCAGAGGACAGCAGCCCGAACCTGGCAGCAGAGCGGAACTGAAGCGCAGCAGGCGCCCATAGGAAGGACTCATACTACACAGCATCCGAAGAGGAGGAAATGGTAGTAGGCGAGGAAATGTAGAATCTGAGGGGCGCAGCAGACGGCACTCCCTTCCATGTGACTGCTTGCTCAGGGAAGTAATACAGCGGGAGGACGAATGGTTACGCATCCAGGAACCACGAACGTTCCACAGGTGGAAGGGCCAACTAACATGGCGGATACCGCATTAACAGAACCGCACGATACAGTGCAAACCCGAGAATGAGCCCGTCGAGCTCGGTGTCAGTAGAGAGTAAGTAGAGCCTGTCCGGGTCAGGCGAAAGCAGAATGATCTCATCAGAGAAGAGTGTAAGGCTTGCGGCTAGCACCGTGCGTCACAGGAGGAAGGGAGGCATACGTACGAGCAGCCCCGTAAGCAGAGAGAAGGCCCACTAACATGGGAGGAGAGGCCTACACGGCTCAAACCTCGCAAGAGCGCAAGAACATTCACACACTGCAAGATAGTCACTCAGCGACGGTGGCCCGCCACAGAGTCCCACATTACCGACGGAAGTGCAAAGTGCCGCCTGGAAGGGAACTATGCACAAGACTAGTACGGTATGCGATGGAACACAAGCAGTCCACCCAGTAAGGGGGGAATGTACCTAGTAACCATAGCATGGTAACCATGCATCCCCCAAAGGGGGGGGATGCAGAAGGCCAGTACCGACTTCATAGAATTAGGACATTCCGTATACCGCCCAGAAGGGGTCATGCACATGGCCCCACCGTAACTAGTAGGAACGCAGGAGGTCCGCCTAGTGAAAGGGGACGTGCACGGGGTTATCCGCGTATCAAGTAATGGTACAATAATCCGCCCAGCACCGAATTCCGAGAGAGTGCGACTACTCCGCCAATAAAGGGGGATATGCACGAGTCCGGCACAGCATGTACAGGACAGCCGTGAGGCTTGTGAGCGTGCAACACACCGCCCATGGAATGAGGGGTGGTCATGCAGAAGGCCCATGGAAGAGGGTCATGCTCATGGTCCGCAAGGTATTCGGTGAGAATGCAATATTTCTCCCAGGAATTGGGGGGGGGGGGGTTGGTCATGCACATGGCCAGCAAATAACCGGCGAGAGACAACCCCAGTCTGCGGGAGTGTATGTATGCCGCCTGAGTGGCCAGCAGCGAATCCGAGAGAGAGGAGCATACCGCCCCCGGAAGGAGGTCATGCCCATGGCCGGGAGCAAATCCAGTGGGAGTGCAGCATGCCGCCTATGAAAGGGGGTAATGCACATGGCCAGCAGCGACTCCAGCGAGAGCACAGCATCCCGCCTATGGAAGGGGGTCGTGCACATGGCCCGGCAGTGAATCCAGTGAAAGTGCAGCATACTGCCTATGGAAGGGGGTCGTGCACATGGCCCGGCAGTGAATCCAGTGAAAGTGCAGCATACCGCCTATGGAAGGGGGTAATGCACATGGCCCGGCAGTGAACCCAGTGAAAGTGCAGCATACCGCCTATGGAAGGGGGTAATGCACATGGCCCGGCAGTGAATCCAGTGAAAGTGCAGCATACCGCCTATGGAAGGGGGTAATGCACATGGCCCGGCAGTGAATCCAGTGAAAGTGCAGCATACCACCTATGGAAGGGGGTAATGCACATGGCCGGTAGTGAACCCAGCGAAAGTGCAGCATACCGCCTATGGAAGGGGGTAATGCACATGACCAGCACCGTATCTGGTGAAAGAGCCGCAGTCCGCCCATGGAAGGGGGATGTGCCCATGGCCAGCACCGTATCCGGTTAAAGTGCCGTAGTCCGCCCATAGAAGGGGGTCACGCACATGGCCAGCACCGTATCCGGTGAGAGTGCAGTATTGCGCCTACGGCGGGGGGAGGGGGGGATATGCACATGGCCAGCACCGTAACAGGAGAGATGCCGTATCCTGGGAGAGGGCAAGGGGCCGCCTAGAAGGGGAACGTGCACCTGGCGCAGCCGAGCGCGACATGCCGCCTATGCAGACGGCCAATACTACTGTGAATAGGCTGCAGCATCTGGCGCCTAGTAGGCCGCGAAGCCGGGGCCTGAATTTCCGGCGACCGGACGGGTATGGAGGATCCGGGGGCGGACGCCGGCCGCGGGTGCCCACCCCGCGTTCCGGAAGAGTGAGGGACCCGGGCCTAAATTTACGGCGCCCGGCCGACCGGAATGTACCGATGGTCGGCCAGGGCCCAATGCGCCAGCAGCAGCATCCCGGAAGTTTCCGCGGGACGGGAGAGGGCCCTGCACCCCCGCAACCTCGTGAGTGGGCCCTTGGCCCAAGGCAGTACACCGGTAAGGGGTTGGGGGGTGGGCGGCTCTGAGACCGGGTGTCCGAGGTAGAGGCAGAGGCAGCTAGGTGTGGGCCCCCTGGCCCTGTAAGAGGGAGGAGGATGGGGGCCCTGTTGCTGCAGTAGGGAGGTGCAGGATTCTGCAGCACCTCAGTGCCATGGAGGCCAGGACGGAGGAGAGGGAGCAGGGAGCAGATTGCACCCTGCGACACCCCAGGGGCCAGTCTAGGTCCAGCAGGGACAGAAGGGTCCAGAGGTACCGGTGCGGAACGCAGGAGGTCAGTCACGTGGGAGACCAGGGTGAGGGGGGGGGGGACGTAGGGCTGGAGCAGCCACTCTCTCACCATCGGCCGTCTTCACCCTCGGTCCGTTCCAACAGGGTCGCCCCTTCAGCTACTGGCACCGCAGTGGCAGGAAGCTGGGGGAGGGACTTGGCGGGCGACCCTTATGCTGGCGGGATGTAGGGGAGCTAGGCTGCCCTGGTCCACCTTGTCTTCTGTGGGGGAGGCAGCAGTGCGGTTTTACCGGCACTGGCGCAGCTCAACCCCGGGAGAAACAGAGAGGTCTAATGGGTCTCTGTTATCCCTGATGGTCTGGAAGAAAAAGAAAAAAAGAAACAGTAAAAATCAAAAATTAAACAAGGAGAAGCAGCCCTGCAGAGCAGGGAGTGCATTGCCTCCTTGGACACTAAGCAAAAACTGGCAGTCTCTCACTCCAGGCTGAGGGTATAGCTGATGGAGGAGGGGCTTAACAGTTTCTACTTAGTGTCACGCCTCCTAGGGAGCTGAGCTATACCCAAGGTCTCCTGTGTCCCCCAAGGAAGGTGGGCGAGAAATCCTCTTTAATGCTACTAATAATTAAAGTAGAAGTCCCACTTGTGACTACATCCCTAGTCCTGGCAGACATGAAGATAGGCCGCTTTCTTACATTGTCCGTGGATGTCGCACCCGTTTTCTTCTCTTCCTTCTGCACAGGAGGCTCAGGTGGAGCAGTCACAGCCGATCTGGTTACAGATTTGTTTAAATTTGGCTTTGGTTTCTGAAATCTGCCCTTTGTTAAGATTGATTTCGATGTCTCCTTTTTATCATCAGATGCACTTTCCTCTTTACCAGTCCTGAAAGGCAGAACAACCATCTTTATCTAGCGCCGAGTCTGAGCTCAACAAATGTATTTGAAGAGAACCAGTCACCTCTCCGGACATGTCTGTTTAGTAACTACCTGCATTCCCCATGTAATAATTCTGTAACATCTAATCTAAGGACTATGTACGATCATTCTTCTACTACTCCTACTAGAAGTTTATGAATTAATTTCCAGCAGTCTGCAATAAAGGTCCATCTGGGTGTTACCAGTTGAGAGTGTGTTCCTGCCCAGTCTGCCACTGGCAAAATTCATTGGTTAGTGTCACAGAATGAAGGGACACAGCCCCCACCCAGATGGACCTTTATTGCAGACCATATAATAATAATAGTAGAAATAATAGAGGAATGGCACAACATAGAGCCATAAGAATAGAGGCTCCAGAATTGTTATTACATGGGGAATCCAAGTAGTTACTAAAACAGACACACGAGCAGAAGTGGCAAGTCCTCTCTAAAGAAGACAGGTGAGCTCTCCAGACAGGATAGGTTTAGTAAGTACTTTGTATTCCCCGCAAAACCACAATTCAGGAATATCTTTTTATATGACTATGTTGTCCTGTTCCTCTATTATTCCAAACTGAAGTTCATGGAGGTGTGTCCCTGCACAGTCTGCTACTAGCAGCACCGAATGGACAGTATCGGACCATGCAGGGAAGCGCTCCAAACTCCAACACCCAGTTGTACCCTTATTAAGAAACTTCTAGCAGGAATAATAGAAGGGCAAAACATAAGCGTTCTAAGCATAGATGCTCCAGAATGGTTATTAGATGGGAAATGCAAGTAGTTACTAAAACAGACCTGTCAGGAGAGGAGACTGCTCCTCCTTAAGATGACCATACCCCGTCAATAGCAGTCAGCCAAACAACAGATATTTGCAGAATTTGCAGCAGAAGTCTGAGCTCTGCAGATACAGCCTGATTCAATGAGAGGTGGTTTGGAAACTTGTGCCGATATAATCTGCGGCTGTATGAACAGTAGTGTAGATTCCCACTGACAACAATGTGAATTGGATTCCGTACGGTTTGTGGCACTGAAATTCGTGCATAAAATCCGCCATGTGAACAAGCTCTTAGCATTGTCACTTTATTCCTAGCATAGGAAGACCGCTGACACAGGAATGGCCCCAAATACACAAACACCACATCTCAGCATGGTATGTCACACGTCACAATCAGGGCAACTTACTGGGCAAGTGACGGAGCAGAAGCCGTGTCACGTGGATCTTCTCCTGGAGATGATTTCACCTCTATATCTCCAGCTGATAACACCGCCACATCCAGAGATAGATTGGGATCAGTCTAAAATTACAAAAAAAACAAGACCTTTCAGCCATACGGTGCTTAGTATCTAAAATTACAGAACAAAAGTAATTCAAAGTTACCAGTCTACTCTTTAACCCCGTAAGGACATAACGACGGCAATAGCAAATCTATTTAGTTTCTGTTGTGTGTTACTACTTTAAGAAAATAAAACCTTTTAAAAAAAACTTCTTTGAATCACCATATTCTGACGGCCATAAGCTTGTAATGTTTCCATCTACAGAGTTGTAATGGTATCATTCTTTTTTATCTGTATCATTTTGGGGTAGATGCTACTTTTTACTTAAAGAGACCCTGTCACCATGGAGTATACCAAGTTATATTACAGTAGGGTGAAGGTAAATATATTTAAAACACACAAGAAGATACCTATGGAAGCATAATGACAGTAAATTCAGTCATCATGTTATGAGAGAAAACGGCTCATGGGAGCGGCCATCTTGTGACTGGCAGCTCAGCAGGCTGTGTGCATCCATTCCAGACCAGTTAGAGTCTCTTATCCAAAGCAAGGCCAAGGCAGAGAGCATGTGCAAAGCTTTAGGAGCAGCATTTATTACCCAGATACGCTCGTACCCAATTTCATTATAATTTGGATACTGCTATTTATCTCTATGATGTTTCATAAAGTGATGTGAGGCGCCTGGGTATCTAGGCTTATGTGTGAAGCAGTGCTACCGAGCTGGTGTACATAATCCTCTCATGTGTGATTTTATGTGAATTACCTGCAGCATACACAGTTTCAGTCTAAACACCGTATTCTGGAGCATAGCCAGAATGGGGAACATGTATCATTGCCTTTGCGCCTGAAGAGTGGCATTAAAAGTTGCAATTTCTTGGGGAGATTTAGGAAAACGGGTGTAAAGTAGATGTAGCTTAGTTGTCCATAGCAATTTGCGGACCACAAAACACATACGGTCGTGTACATGTAGCCTAAGGCATAAGGATGGCATGTCACTATTAGAGCACAATGAACGCTGTAATATCAAAACCGAAAAATATTCCAATCTTTTATGGTTAATTAAATGGTGCCATTAAAAAATACAACATGTCCGGCAAAAAATAAGCCCTCATTTGGTTATGTGAATGGAAAATGTAAAAGGTTATGGCTCTCGGACTGTAGGGGGGAGCGAAAATACGAAAATTGGCTTCACCTTGGAGGCGCTGACTAGCCTGTTTTGGGCCTTAGTGGCTGACCTGTTTTTTTTTTTGTTTGCTTTTTTCTTATTCTTTGATTTTCACATCTCAAAATCCATAACTATTTTTCTTTCTACTGAGCTGTGGGATAACTTCTTTATTCCTTTTTTTGATGGTAGATAAGCAAAAAACACATTCTGGCAATTTTTTACAGCATTCACTATGGGGAATAGATTACACGGTAATTGTATATTTTGGAATGTTACAGATGCTTTGGAGGAGTTATTTTTTTCTATTGAATTTCTTTCACCGCTTCTGGCTCGCGCTGCGTTGTGACCTGACCCCGCACAACGCCAGGTCATAGCGCACAAATGTCACAAAACAGTGTGCAGTGGGACCTGGAAGAGATGACCAGCACAGCTCTGCCCTCATCTCCCCGTGGCTCCCATATGCTGATGACCACTTCCGTAAGGAAATCGGCCATTAGTATTCAGACTATAAGATGCACTGGCACTTTTCCCCTACTTTTTTTGTGTGAGTGTGTCTTATAGTCTGAAAAATACGATAGATAGACAGATAGGCCTTGTTCACATCTCCGTTAAAAAGATCTGGCTTCCTGATCTGGCACAAATGACGACAGCTGTTGGCCGGACAAAAATTGTTCCATGCAACATTTTTTTGTCTGGCATTTTATGCCAGAAATCAGCCAGATCACTGCCTGGGATCCGTGGTAAAGTACAGGATCTGGTAGGCTGCTCTGTGCTGGAACAGCCTGCCGGATCTCAAAACAGAGATATGATGGGGGCCATAAGCAGTGCTCCAGATGGCAACCAAAATGGTCACCAATGCACCTTAAAACTTGCAGATGGCGAGAATTTTTAGCCTTGTCTCCATTTGCAACAGGGCTGCCGCGCTGAATACTGCGGCGGGGCATGGGAGGCAATAATTCCTTGCCCCGCCGCCGATCACCTATGCTACAGGCCCGAGGTCTATATGGTAATGAAATCCCAGTGCAGGCGGGCGTGATGACATCATCACGCCCGCCAGTGCCAGGACACACAGCAGTGAGGTGTGCGGGTCTGTGTCGCACCATCCCGGGCCGTACCAGCAGCTACTGAGCGCCAGCGAAAGGACACAGGCGAGTATAAGATTTTTATTTTTTTTAAAGTACCAACATCACTGGCCATAACGGGGGCACTGGGGGGACATTACTGGCCATAAAGGGGGGCACTGGGGGGGGACATTACTAGCCATAAAAGGGTGCACCGTGGGGGACGGGACATTACTAGCCATAAAGGGAGGCACTGGGGGGACATTACTGGCCATAAGGGGGGCACTGGGGGGACGGGGACATTACTAGCCATAAAGGGGTGCACTGGGGGACATTACTAGCCATAAAGGTAGGCACTGGGGGACATTACTGGCCATAAGGGGGCACTGGGGGACGACATTACTAGCCATAAAGGGGTGCACTGGGGGGGACATTACTAGCCATAAAGGTAGGCACTGGGGGGACATTACTGGCCTTAAGAGGCACTGGGGGGGGACATTACTAGCCATAAAGGGGGCACTGGGGACATTACTGGCCTTAAGGGGTGCACTGGGGGACGGGGACATTACTAGCCATAAAGGGGTGCACTGGGGGGACGACGGACATTACTAGCCATAAAGGTAGGCACTGGGGGGACATTACTGGCCATAAGGGGGGCACTGGGGGGGGGGACATTACTAGCCATAAAGGGGTGCACTGGGGGGGGGGGGGGGGACATTACTAGCCATAAAGGTAGGCACTGGGGGGACATTACTGGCCTTAAGGAGGGCACTCGAGGGCGGGGACATTACTAGCCATAAAGGGGGGCACTGGGGGACATTACTGGCTATAAGGAGGGCACTGGACATAAGGGGGCACATTACTGGCCGTAATGGGGGCAGTGGGGGACATTAATTGCCGGAAAGGGGCACTAAAGGACAGTATGGGGGGAAATTAATACTGTGGAGCATATTTCTACTGTGGGGGCAGTAGGGGAGTAATTACTATGTGTGGGGAAATTACTATATGGGGGCAGTGTGGGAGAAAATTACTACGTGAGGGGATTAATCTAAGGTTTTATTATTATTACTGGGAGCACTCTAGGTGGCATTTATAATTGCTGTAGACACTATAGGGACATTATTTCTACAGGAGTCACTTTTTTCAGCAGTATAGTACCTGGGACATTGGGGAGCACCATGGGCACAGTATTGGGAATGGCAGCAGGATGACACTGTGGGGACACCAGGATGGGGAGGTTGATGGAAAAATAGAAAAAGCTACCGTGTCTGCCACAAACTCTGTAGAGACGAGATGTGGCTGAAAGAATTTGTCATGGAGTTCTGGGACAAATGGAGGAGAAGAGTAAAGAGAAGGTCTACATGACAGGAGATGTCCCTGGATGTAAGAGGTATGTGGTGCTGTATTCTCCTATATGTATTGCTGGCTCATTACTGTGACCTGCGGCTCATCTTCTCCAAGTCTTTTTTTTTTATTACAATTATATATATTTTCAGTTTGGCAAATAAAAATTTAATTTGGCTCCTACATTTTTTAGTTTAGGAGCCAACGGCTCCTGTTTATTTTTTTTTTGGTCTAGAGCACTAAATAGATAGATGGCAAAAAATTTGGGCTATTACCCTTGTGTCCCACCTGAGGACAACAGTGAAGACAGAGCTCACAACTTTAGATTTAAAAAAAAAAACTAAAACAGCATTCAGGGGGGGGCGCTGGTCTCACAAATTGCATGAAACAAGCAACTACTGACACAAGAAGCTGTGATCTTTGCAGTTTATTGCAGTATAGACAGGAGATGGAGTTGACAGCATGTATCTGTATGTGACATCCAGTAAGCAGAGGAATACTGCCAAGGGGTGATAACTCTGTACAACAACCCCAATCCTGACACGGAGGATTCATGTATGTGACACGGAGGATTCATGTATGTGACACGGAGGATCCATGTATGTGACACAGAGGATCCATGTATGTGACACAGAGGATCCATGTATGTGACACGCAGGATTCATGTATGTGACAGGCAGGATTCATGTATGTGACAGGCAGGATTCATGTATGTGACAGGCAGGATTCATGTATGTGGCACGCAGGATTCATGTATGTGACAGGCAGGATTCATGTATGCCAGGCTGAGGCACTGAAAACAGTTTAGGGGTGCACACATGTTAAAGCCCCCAGTTCATATATCCCCTGTACAAACTCTGGACAGTCCCTGCACTCCAGCCCCAACCCTGCCCCAATTAATCAGCCGTTTCAGAGTAGCTGCACTGCCAGAAGTCGGCACTAGCACCACACCGCTGCGTTCCTTGTGTAGTGGATGGATCTCCCCAATGATCCTGTTCACTTCAATAGGAGCAGCAATGCAATAATCAGCTCAGTCTACTACACAACAGACAGAGCTGTGAAGATCTAGCACTAGAGTTACTGCAGAATAGCTCATCGGTGGGGCCCGACATTCCACCAATCAGCTGTTCTGAGGACAGGCATCACTTCAAAAATCATAGACACTGCTTTAATGCTACCAATACTTAAAATGGAAGTCCCACTTGTGACTACATCCCTAGTCCTGGCAGACATGAAGATAGGCCGCTTTCTTACATTGTCCGTGGATGTCGCACCCGTTTTCTTCTCTTCCTTCTGCACAGGAGGCTCAGGTGGAGCAGTCACAGCCGATCTGGTTACAGATTTGTTTAAATTAGGCTTTGGTTTCTGAAATCTGCCCTTTGTTAACATTGGTTTCGATGTCTCCTTTTTATCATCAGATGCACTTTCCTCTTTACCAGTCCTGAAAAGCAGAACAACCATCTTTATCTAGCGCCCAGTCTGAGCTCAACAAAAGCATTTGAAGAGAACTAATCTCCTCTCCGGACATGTCTGTTTAGTGACTACCTGCATTCCCCATGTAATTATTCTATAACATCTAATCTATATGACTATGTACGTTATTCTTTTATTACTCCTACTAGAAGTTAAGAATAAATTTCCATTAGTCTGCAATGAAGGTCCATCTGGGTGTCACCAGTTGGGGGGAGTGTCCCTGCACAGTCTGACACTGGCAGCACTGACTGGATAATCTAATACTGTGCAAGGACACACCCCTAACTAGTAACATCAAGATAGACCTTTATTTACATGAAACTGCTATTCTTTTCATATGACTCTACGTTGTCCTGCTTCTCTATTATCCCAAGTTTAAGTTCATGGCTGTGTCCCCCTAAGCTGGCAGCACCGAATGGACAGGGTTAGTCCATGCAGGGACACCCTCCCAAGTGTAACAAGCAGTAGTACCCTTAAGAAAATTATAGTAGGAATAGCAGAAGGACACAACATACAGTTATAGAATAGATGCTCCAGAATTTTTATAACATGTGGAAAACAAGTAGTTACTAAACAGACAAGTCAGGAGTGGTGACCGCTCCGCTTTAAGGTGACCTTTTTTAGTAGTTGACAAACAGATTTTTGCGGAATTTGCAGCAGAAATAAGACACTGGGGCTCTGCAGATGCAGACTCATTCAACAGGGCGCAGTTTCGAAATCTGTGTGGAAATTGGTAGTGCGGATTCCAACTAACAATGTAAGGGGGATTACTTACGGTTTCGGAATGAAAATCCATGCACAAAATCTGCCATGTGAACAAGCCTTTAGGATGTGACTTTATCACTAACATGAGCAAGACGACTGTCACAGGAATGGCACCAAATACATAGCTCAGCATATCAGGGTAACTTACTGGGCAAGTGATTTGTCACATGTATCTTCTACTGTAGATGAGGTCATCTTTGCATCTCCATCTGATAACACCGCCACATCCACAGACATATCGGGATCAGTCTAAAATTATAGGGAAAAAAATTATTCAGAATTACCAGTCTTATCTTTAAAGCGCGCCTGTTTCTGGTGACCTTAAAGTTTAATTTATCCGAAAATACAGAGAGAATTTTACTTTAGGAAAGGAAGAGGGGAAAAAGATATCTGGAGAATAAAGCATTTTTCTCTGGTAACATATATTACAAAGTTTCATAGATTCACCTGTACTATTGATTCATGCAAAAGTTCTGTGAAACAACAGTAACCATTTCCTTAAAAAACTTGATCAATTGTATAAGCTATTTTCACACTAGCGGCAGGCGAGTCCGTCAGGCTGTTCCGGTGGGTGAACAGCCTGTTGGATCCGTCCTGCTGCTAGTTCACTTGTGCCCCCGGACTGCCGCTCCGTCCCCATTGACTATAATAGTGGCGGAGTTCCGGCATCAGCGCGGCGAGAGGCAGCCGGACATAAAGTACTGCATGTCGTACTTTTAGTCCAGCGGGCTCTTGCCGTGCACTGCCGTAACTCCGCCCCCGCCCCCATTATAGTCAATGGGGACGGAGCGGCAGTCTGGGGGCACACGTGAACTAGCGGCAGGACGGATCCGACAGGCTGGTGGACTATCCCTGCCGCTAGTGTGAAAATAGCAATAGTTACCTTTGAACATCATTTTACAAATAGTATAAGTCAACATATAAAAGCTCATTAAATTTGTAAATAAATGGTCATCTTGTACTGAACCTGAGTTACAGACTGTATCATAGACCATGGCTTAATTTGCAATTAACAGTCTTCAGAGCTGAAATCTCTCCTTTCTGCCCCAATGTCTGCACATAGATTGACATGGCAATATGATTTTTTGGAAAGGGTCAACCTTTCAACAGGAACTGTGCAGTAATAATATGTAGGGCCACATGCATACTAAAGTGCCCAGTCCATGGATCCCTGTGCTAACACTGGATGCTGTGGTCACCACATCCATAACTCCCAAGATGAGAGCAGCCATGTGATTTGGCCACGTGACCATCTCTCTGGTCGTGTGCTCACCTGCACTGGAAGTGTTCAGCAGGGGACCCAGAGGCATCAGAGAAACATCAGCATGCGTGCTGGATTAAGGACTGACCACTTTTTGGTCTTCACATGCCAGTACATAGTGGTTTGTGACATTTCTGAAAATTATATCAGGAAGTGGCCAACCCCGATGATATCTCCTAGGGCCTGCACAGGACTTTTCTCTGGAGAATTAAACCCTTGTCCAGGTAGGCATTCAATCATTGGCAGCAAGGGTTTCTACCAGGCACACACAACAGGAAGACTAAAGGAGTTGTTCAGGATTTTACAAGTGATGGTCTATCCTGAGGACAGGCCATCAATGTCTTATCACCTCCATCAATCATCTGTTCTGAGGACAGGCCATCACTTGTAAAATCCTGGAGAACCCCTTTAATGCTACCAAAAATTGATATGGAAGTCCCACTTGTGACTACATCCCTAGTCCTGGCTGAAATTAAGGTCCTCAGCTTCACTCATTACTCTTCTGGGGTCTCCGCAGATGGTTACAGCTTTCTTACATTGTCCGTGGATGTCGCACCCGTTTTCTTCTCTTCCTTCTGCACAGGAGGCTCAGGTGGAGCAGTCACAGCCGATCTGGTTACAGATTTGTTCAAATTTGGCTTTGGTTTCTGAAATCTGCCCTTTGTTAACATTGGTTTCAATGTCTCCTTTTTATCATCAGATGCACTTTCCTCTTTACCAGTCCTGAAAAGCAGAACAACCATCTTTATCTAGTGCCGAGTCTGAGCTCAACAAATGTATTTGAAGAGAACCAGTCACCTCTCCGGACATGTCTGTTTAGTAACTACTTGTATTCCCGAAGTACTAACAATTCTGGAATCTCTCCTTTACTGCATTGTAAAGTTTCCCCGTTATTCCTCCTGAATACAATTTCTTCATAAATTTCTATGAAGAATAACAGATACGGCAGAGTGCTGAGTTGTACGAAGAGATGTCCCAGAAATGCTTCCCTCATGGACAACACAAGTATTTACTAAAACAAACCAGTCAGGAGAGACGACGTCCTTTTTGTGTAGATTTGTGTACATTGTTACAAACAGTGGTATTCACCTTCCTTTTATAATATATTGTGTAAAACTGAATTCCTGAGGAATGATTGGGCATCTGTCAGCAGATTTGTACCTATGACACTGGCTGACCCGTTACATGAGCACTTGGCAGCTGAAGGCATCTGTGTTGGTCCCATGTTCATATGTGTCCACATTGCTGAGAAAAATTTAGTTTTACATATACAAAGAAGATTCTAGGAGCAACGGGGGAGTTGCCATTACACCTAGAGGATTATATCTCTCTGCAACCGCACAATGCCTCCACTTTGAGTGACAGGCCAAGATGTGATGACGTTTTCAGTGACTGGCACTGCCTGGTCCTGTCAATCAAAAGGTAGTTGCAGAGAGAGCCGAGCCTCTGGGTGTAATGGCAACAGCCATGTTGCTCCTTTAGGGTCCATTCCCAAGTCTGCAAAGTGGGTCCATATCCGTTCTGCAACATTGCGGAACCGGACCCATTTATTTTCAGTGGGACCAGAAAAGATCTGGACAGCACACAGTGCGCTGTCCGCATCCGCACTTGCGCTCCACAAAAAAATGGAACATGTCCTATTCTTGTCCGCAGACACAGACAAGACATTTCTATTTAAAGCGCAGGCCGGTGTCCGTGTTTTGCGGATCCGCAAAACACTTGCGGACGTCTGAATGGACCCTTAGGATCATTTGCATATAATAAAACATTATTCTTCTCAGCAATGCAGGCACCTATGAACATGGAACCAACACATATGCCTTCAGCTGCCAAGCTCACACACAAAAGGTACAAATCTGTTGACAGATGGCGTTTAATGAAAAGGGGTAAAGATGAAGTACCGGTTTAATCTCATGTGTATGGGTACGGAACATTGCGTTAACATACATGGTTGGGTTAGAATCTACAGATGTCCCATGAAATCCTCCATCATCATGTTTTTGCAAAGTCATAGAAACTTCTTCAGTAATGGAACTTCCCGTATTACTTTTTGCAAGCAAAGGCTCTTGTTCTGCCTCTTTAACTGGTATCTACCAACAAAGAGAAACAAAATATGAGCAAAATGTTAATTTAGTCTTTCCCACAATCTCAGGGTTCTGCCAGCATTTCACCACCAAAGAAATAAGAGCAGCAAATATTTTTACCTTCTGTGGATATACACTCCGACAAAAAACGAAGCACCAAGAAGAAGTTGTTGGAATTACTTTATGTGTGAGAATATAATCATGATATAATGTAAGTGGTTACAATTTTAGAGTGAAAGGAGATGTTTATTGGGGAAAACTATACATTTCAAAGGAGGTTCTATCACTCTTTTGGGCCACCTCTAGCCTGGATACAGGATGAGTTATGTTTGGGCATGGAGGCATACAGGTTCTGTATGGTATCCTGCAGCACATGTGCCCTCAGATGTTGTGGCTGGGCCTGTAGATCCTGCACACTCATAGGGTGCTGAAGCTGGCGTCCCAGCTGGTGCCATAAATGCTCGATCGGCGATAAATCTGGTGACCGGGCAGCCAAGAAGTGCTGCAATCTGGTGGAGACATTCCTGGGAAACCCTTGGTGAGCATTATCCTGCTACAAAATGCCAGCTGGAAGCCCTGCCATGACAATGATTTTTTGGTACCTGGATGTGTTATTTTCTTTGTCAGGAGCTTACTTTAATTATCCACAACTAACATTAAATGTTGGTACCCGAGACTAAATGCTAAATGTTTCCAGAGCCTTACATCTAAGGTGGTGTCATCAGGTTCTGAAGCGCTCTCCACACAGGCCTCTCCCTCAGCCATGTTCTTAGGCTCTTCTGGTGAGGTCAGCCTGTCTCTCTTGGCTGCTGCTCGACCGAGATTTGGCCTCAGCCTCTGAAATCGACCTTTCAATAATACTGCGGGTTTCGATGGTGTATTGTGTTCTTCTCTAAAACTAATCAAAAGAAAGCAATATGAATGCACAGCGGAGGATGAAAACTCAAACAAACAGTTATATACACAGACCTATTCATGAGATTTATTCCTCATCTGGATATTTGACAGCATAACTACAGAAGGAAGGCACAAAGCGGTGGGGCAGTAACGATACATGGGTATTCAGGGAAATACTGTATATTATTTGTACCATATTATGAGCAGTGAAAAGGAAAGTTCAGCAGCTCTCACCTGCCCCACCTTCACCTGTGAGCACGGAGAACCTGTGTCAGGCCTGGGTAATATAGTGCAAAGAGGTTCAATGATGAGTAAGGGCTTGAATTGTTTCTTGTAGCCCGAAACGCGTAGACAATACTTTTGTAACCGTAACTGGATGTGATTTTACCGCAAGCAAAAATAAATATTCCTTTACCGAAGTGGAGCTGGATTCCTTGAACCTCTTTGCACCATATTATGAGCAGGTAATAAAATAATAGCATTTAGATTACAGATCACAGCATCCTTCACTATTGGATTACATGCAAATGTTATTGTTTATGGAGATGCTGACTGAGCCACAGATTTCACTCCAACAGATTAGGCGTGCTGTAAAAATAAAATAAATCTGCAGTATGTTTTACGCTGAGTGAATGGGGTTTGTTAAATCTCTACTCACTAACACTGTACTGAATAGAGGGTCTGGGCAGGTCTAGCCATCCAAAACCAATACCTCCCTTGTTCAGAAAGGCAATGCCATC
Organism: Bufotes viridis; assembly: GCA_033119425.1. Taxonomy (NCBI): domain Eukaryota; kingdom Metazoa; phylum Chordata; class Amphibia; order Anura; family Bufonidae; genus Bufotes; species Bufotes viridis. Next base: position 80,252,732 of record CM065589.1, read on the forward strand.
GCCGATTCTCACATAGAAAAAAATATAAATATTCTTAAAAATATAAATATTCTTTTTTTTTACATTATTATATAAATAATGTAAAAAAAAAAAAAAAAAAAAGCCAAAACTGATTAGTTCAGTGTCTGCAGGAGGGGTAGCGCATGTAAAGGAGCTAACACTTTTTGCCTTATTGTCAGTCTCCTAGTGGCAGCAGCTATGTCCACGGACTTCTTGCAAAGAGCAAGAAACCTTGTGTTGACACATACATAACACAGCTGGACATGTAGGGGTCCATTTACTAACCAGAAATACACTGATTAATTTTACCGGTAATCCGTTTTCCATGAGCCCATGACAGCAAAGGGTCCTCCATACTCCATTCCTCAGTTTGTGACAAGATCCATAGGACTGCCAAATTTCTATATACAGTGAAACCTTAACATACAATACATGCAAAAGCACCTTAAATATGTAGATATAGAGAAGGAGGATGCAGCACACTATTAAACAAAGAGGGGTGCAAAAATCCAGCAAACACAGAACCAGCACCGCGGTTCAATTTAATAGTCCATAGGAAAGAAAGCCAGCAGCACTCCAAATGTCAAGGAAAACGTGGTTTATTCACCCAGAGTCCAAACAGCAAGGTTTCAACCGCTTGTTGCGGTCTTTCTCAAGCCATAAATATGTATCTACAGGCATATTTCTTCTTTAATAGCGTAGGTGCAGTCATGGGCTCATGGAAAACGGATTACTGGTAAGAGTAATCAATGTATTTCCATTACATCCCATGACAGCACCTTTGAGAGATTAGACTAGATAAATCTAGGGTGGGACCACCGCCTGCAAGACTTTCCTCCCAAAGGTCAAGTCTTAAGCAGAAGTTAGATCAAATCTATAATGTTTGTAAAAGGTGTTTGGAGAGCTCCAAGTAGCAGCACTACCAATTTGGTCAATGGTGGCACAGCCGTTCTCTGTCCAGGAAGAAGCTATAGCTCTCGTAGAGTGGGCCGAGAACTCCGTAGGAACCTGAAGACCCACCGAAGAATAGGCAAAACCTATTGTTCTCATTATACACCTGGCTATAGTACGACTTGAAACTTTTAGACCCCTGTTAGGACCCTGAAATTGAATAAATAACTGAGGGGCTTTTCTCCATTCTTTGGCTGAAATACCTACACACACACACACTTCTCCTTACATCTAGTGTATGGAACCTCTCATCCCCTTTATTTTTGGGATTTTGGCAGAAAGAGGGCAAAATGATTTCCTGAGACCTATGAAAATCGGAAACCACCTTTGGAAGAAAAGCAGGGTCCAGTCTAAAAACAATCCTGTCTTCCAAAACAGAGGCATAAGGGCAGGAAGCAGACAAGGCAGAAATCTCCCCTACCCGTCTAGCTGACATAATGGCCACCAGGAATGCGGTCTTGTAAGACAACATCTTCATAGAGATTGAATCTAAAGGTTCAAGCGGACTTTGGGTTAGCATAGAAAGTACAACATTTAAATACCAAGGTGATGATCTGGGTTTAATGGAAGAATTTAGCCAGATAGATGCCTTTATGAACCTTTTAATCCAGGGATGAGCTGCCAAACCAAAGTCAAACAGAGCACTAAGGGCTGAAACCTGAACTTTTAATGTGCTAGGCTTACATTTTTTATAGAGACCTTCCGCAAAAAAAAATTCAATTAATGGAACATCTGGAGGGGCTGACAGATCCAGATCCGACCCAGCAAAAAGAATAAAGGTTTTCCAGATCCTCATAAATATCAGAGGTAACCTTTTTCCTGCAGGTTAGGAGAGTTTATAATACCTGCTGTGACAAACCCCTGGAATTAAGGAATTCCCTCTCAATATCCAGGCTGCTAAATGTAATTTTCCTATTTCGGGATGACGAAGGGGCCCCTGGAACAACAAATCCTCCCTCTCTGGAAGTAGCCAGGGATCTGAAAGAGAACGCTTCCTTAACCAAGTAAACCCTACTATTTTGGCCAATAGAGGGCTATTTGGATTACCATTGCCTCCTCCCTTATTATTTTCTGGATTACCCTGAGCAAAAGAGCGAGAGGCGAAAATGCATAAACCAGATCCTTGCCCCAAGGTTGAGACAGAGCATCTATCCCCTGGGCCTGATCCCCTAGGCTGAGAGAAAAAAACCTCTTGCACTTTTTGTTTTTATTGGAAGCGAAAAGGTCTATTGATGGGGTCCCCCACAGATGCACTATCTGGTCGAATACTTCCTGCCAAACGCACCATTCGCACTGACTATCTTGTGCCTGTTCAGGAAGTTTGCTTAAGACTTCTCTGAGCCTTTTAAGTGCACTGCTGAGAGAAAGCACTCTCCCTTCTAGTATTTGGAAAATCTTGGACGTCAGATCCAGTAACTGAGGTGATCTCGTCCCCCCATGCCTGTTGACATAGGCTACCGCTGTGCACTGTCTGACAGATTCCTGACATGTCTGTCTATTAGGGAGGGAGACTACTCAAACAAAACAATAGCTGATCTCAGGGAGACCAACTACAGAAAACACAGCGGAGCCTCATTTACTAGTCTCAACACAGCAGTCCCAAGTGCAAAGCTCCCTGGGAAACAGTAATATGCAAAATAAATGTGGAGCCCCAGTATTGGGTCTACAACACAATGAAAGCCAGATATCCCTCAAAGGGAGGAAAACCAAGCAAAGGGGTGTCTCCATTACAGAGATCACCAAATCCACCATATTAAGTGGCCCCTATGTCAAGATCCCGCTTTTTTACAAGCTTTAAGGATGTGTCGGGGAAAACCTAAGCCAGTTATCCATCCACAGACAGCTGTTTCAGGGTGTTGCCCCTCATCAGTGTGGAGTAGGATTCTGGCTAACCGGGAGCAATGCCTTAGAGACTACCCAAACAAAATAATAGCTGATCTCAGGGAGACCAGCTACAAAAAACACTGCGGAGCCTCATTTGCGAGTCTCAACACAGCAATCCAAAGTGCAAAGCTCCCTGGAGACACCCCTTTGCTCGGTTTTCCTTCCGTTGAGGGATATCTGGCTTTCATTGTGTTGTAGACCCAATACTGGGGCTCCACATTTATTTTGCATATGGCTGTTTCCCAGGGAGCTTTGTTTTCTGTAGTTGGTCTCCCGGAGATCAGCTATTGTTTTGAATTAGCTATTGGCAAAAATTCTAGAGGCCCTGCAGCCCCCTAACAGACCTGGGAAAGATCCATGCCCCTTTCCTATGGACAGGAAACAGGAAGAAACGGAGGAATGGAGTATGGAGAACCCTTTTAAAGATCTGGGAAGTTCCTGTTTCCTGTCCGGAGAGGTGGGGGGGGGGGGGGAATCTCTCACAGGTGCTGTCATGGGGCGTAATGGAAATACGCCTATATTAGTCTATTTCTGGTGCAAATTGCGGTACAGAGGTCCTTTGTGCCACAATCTGCGACTTTTTCCTGCTCATGCCAGGTCTAAAAAAGTGGGCATGGGCAGGGAAAAGGACGTGCCGACAGTCCCATCTCATTTACCATTTTCTACGCCTGGCTTATGTGCCCTCTTACATTTAGAAGCGGTGGTGGATCCGGCGAAGTTATGTAGAGGCATGCACCTCCACATAACTCCGGCAGATCCACCGCCAGCTATGGGGGATATTAAGAACGGCATCTAAAAAGCCAGTCTTAATAAATGACCCCCGTAGCCCCTTGGTGACATCACGTATAATAGTCGCCTAGTCCTTTGTCCAAATTATGTAACAGCTTTAAGCACAGTATGTGTAAGATATGTTGAACATTTGCATTTTTTGGCCTTACTTCGCTGCTTTATCCGTTTCCATCCGTGGGTCCAAACTTGAGACATCTTCCTGTACTATTTTCTCATCACTCTGAAAAAGTAAATGTAAATCAACTGAATTAACAGGTTAATCTAGTACTGGAAGAGGTTTGTCAGTGTATACAGAAAACTGTATAAATTCTGAAGTATCTAGAAAGTACCTTCCCAACCTTTACATCATCACTGCGCTCAGTCTCCTGTTTGGTATCACTTTGCTCTTCAGCAGACACCTTCTTCTTCACAGAAGCTCTGGATAAGTTTGGAGCAGGCCGCGCTCTGCGTCCTTGAGGCACTTTTTGTCTAAATAAATTAAAAGATAAATAAAAGTAAGGCTCAAGACCACCAATTGTAACGAGTTTAAAAAAAATAAATAAAAAAAAGAGGACTTGAACAGTGACTCACTTATCCTTATGTTCTGAATCCTGTTCATCAACCTGTCCACTTCCAGCATCTGAACTATCAACCTGGAAAAGAATAAGTATTAGCATTGTATAGGTTAATCATAAATGAGAGACTGTGGCTGGTCTTCATGTGTACAAGTAGGTAGAGGACCAGCTTGGCCACCTCAGCTAGTGGTGCTTGTTTATAGGGTGCAGGCTAGAAACACCAATGTGCACAGTCCTTATTAAGGAAAGAGTCTAGGGACTACCTAATGCTAACTACAATGGGAAACTCTGGACAGGCAGAAACGTGCTAGTCCAGAAAGAAATTGTGGTCAAAATTTATCTGATGTGATGCAGTGTTCTAATTGTTCTGAACAGTGTTGAGCCAAGTGCGCTTTGGACCATAGATTCAAAGTCGCTTCACTCAAAACCTCGTTTGAGTGCTTTACGGAGAGCTATAGCTGGCGGTGTCTCCGTACAGTCTCCATCGTACAGCATACAAACGTATGGGCTTCACTGAGGTGATATTCTTTATGGCCGAAGTCTCCCAAGACTTCGCTGAATAACTTCAGACTTCGTTTATTCAACTTGAAACTGGGATACGAAGTTAGCTTTGGTACCTGGGTACCGAAGCCAACTCGGGTAATCACACAGAGACACATACAAGATGTGTTCCTCATAATGACGTCCTTCTTTATTGTAGCGAGCAGTGAATATACATATATACACAAACATCTTCTCAAAAAAAGCCGTGAGTGTGTCATGTTTAGTGGAGACAAAAACATTTGGTCTCGAGTTAGTATGTCTAGTTAGAGATACAAGGATTAGCATGGGGGGCAGTAGGGGGCCCACTGTGGAATTTATATGCTTTCTTCCACAGGATACAACATGGATTTCTTTCACAATCCCCCTCCTATCCAAGTACATGTTAAAGATTTTATTAGATTAATATAAAATATACATCTACAAAATGGATGACCTTATGCCTTCCCTCACAATAGCTTTTCCTCATCAGAAAGGGTGAGAAAATTTGGTTCATGAACAGTAACAAACGGAATATTAGTAAAGTTGTAGTAAGATATATTGAACACTCACCTTATTACACGCAGAGGGGCTGGTTTCTTCGGGGTGACATCCATCATGGGCTCGGCTTCTCCAACCAGAGACACATCTGAGGGTTGTGACGCAGCTTCTTTGACCTCACTTAGACTGTGATGCAGGCTTGAAGAGTAATAGAGAAATTCTCCATGAATGGTTGTGAAAAACAGCTACTACTTTTTGTTAAATATACCAATTTTCCCTAACTGAAGCGGGTAAGAACTTTCAAATTTGCATGAATAAATGGCATTGTGAACTGTTCTCTACTGTCCTAATTAAGGCAGCAATAGGGCACTGGGGTAGCAGTAAAGCTATAGGGGAAAAAAATCCCTTGCGCTGCCCCTTCCCTTAGCTACTGACAGCAAAGGCCTCATGTACAGCACTTGTGCAGATACCACTTTTGCAATATATCTTAAAAGGGGTTGTCCCACGAAAAATAGTCTAGTTTTCAAACCAGTGCAGTGACCTCCATGTCCATAGCTGCCCTGCTTGGGCATACATAAAGAGTCTGTTACATAATTGGTGTTATCTGGGAGACACAGCTCTAACTAGTAACAACACCCAGCTCACAATTTATTCATAAATTTCTAGGAGGAATAACAGAGAAAAAGCACAATGCAGAGTTCTTCACAATGTTTTCAGTATTTAACATACCCAGATGGATCATCGAGTCCTGACTGGCAGTCGCTCTCTTCAGTAAAGAGTACTAGTGAGGTTTCCTCTTCACATGTAACAGCCACCGACTGAGAAGAGACATCAGCTTCCCCAGCTTTACAAGGCAGGTCTACATCATCAGGCTCAAACTCTTCGGTTATGTCAAAGTCTGCTACAAGAGAACAAAAATGAGAAAGTAGGATTTTTGTCTTACCTTTAAAATCCTTTTCTCGCTGAGTTCATTGGGGGACACAGAAGACCATGAGTATAGCTGCTTCCACTAAGAGGCAACACTAAGCAAAAAAAAAATATAAGTGTTCGCTCCTCTCAGCTATACCCCTCCTGCAGACACTAAGCTCATCAGTTTGGACGAAAGCAGTAGGAGCAGCCAGGAGAAGCCAACAGAAAACCATAAAAAGTAAGAAAGGCTAAGATGGGTCAGAATCAAGAACCAAAGGGACCCATCAAGGAGAGCCAGCAATGTACTTACAGGTTGGGAGCTGTGTCCCCTAATGGACTCAGAAAGAGGTAAGACAAAAACCCTACTTTCTCGCTCATATCATTGGGGGACACAGAAGACCATGGAATGTTAAAGAGCAGTACCATGGGAGGGAACAAGACCAGAAACGAATCCAAGGCCTGCCATAAGGCCCCGCACAAAATTCCAGGGGACACACCTAGACCCCTGAAAAGGACAGGAAGAGCCATCCCAGGAAGGCCAGCCAGAGGCGTCAGAATACCCAGATGCCCGGCTGAGCAGAAGAACAGCCCCTGGGACATAAGCCATGGCTTGGAGACTTCGGAAGAAGTGGAGAGCACACCAAATATCCACAAGATGGACAAGAATGAAAACATGTCAGGCGCCAGAGCAAGCGGAGCAACTATGGGATATACTGGAGAGAAAACATGGAACAGTATCTTTTCCAGATTTTAGATGGAAGATGTAACTTTCTTCCTATTGGCTTTGAGGGTGAGGATTACTCTATCTGAAAGGCCTCTACTTCTTAAGGTCTCGCTCTCAGGATCCAAACAGCTAGTCTGAATATTCTCAGGTCGGGATGTAGAAGAGGGCCCTAGACTACCATGTCTCTTTGAAAGGGGATCTCTCAATGACCCTCCAACAATAGCTGTTTCAGTGTGGAAAACCAGCTCCTTTTTGGCGATAGAGGAGTCATCAGGATTAGAGTGGTTGGTTCTCCTAGGAACTTATGGATGACTCGAGGATTAGAGGTATTGGAGGGAACGCGTACGCTATAGAGGGTCCTATAGCCCGAGGTCTGTCCCTGGATTTAGGGAGCAAAGAGATCTACCTGAGTGTTTCATCTGAAGCAAATAAATCTATTTTGGGATGACCCCATTTTTCGGATAATCTTTGAAAGATCTTCCTGTTCAGGGACCATTCTCCCGGATCTATTCTCTCTCTGCTCAGGTAGTCTGCCACTGTATTTTCGCATCCTTTCAAGTGGACAGCGGAGGAGCGATAAGGTGTTTCTTTCTGCCCAAGAGAAGATTCTTCTTGCCACTTCTCCTAGCAGGCTGAACTTTTGTCCCTCCCTGGTGTCTCAGATATGCCACCGTTGTGGTGTTGTCAGACAGGATCATTAGATGCTGACCTATTAACAAACCTCCTCCTTTTTGTTATAGCTTTGAGAACTGCGTATAGTTCTCTGAAGTTGGATGAATTTCTTTTATGTCCTCTGGCTAGGTATCCTGAAAAATATGGTCTCCTAGCTTGGCTCCCCATCCCTCGAGACTTGCGTCCAGTTATTACTTGAACCTCTGCATGGTTCAGCCAATCCAGTCCCTTGAGCAGTCTTTTTCTTTGTTTCCACCAGTTGAGATCCGATTTCACAGTCTGTGGTATCCGGATCCGTCTGTTCAGGTCTCCCTGTCTTGCATTCCATTCCCTCAGGATCCAGCCCTGGGTTATTCTCGTGTGGCTCTGGTCACCACGGTTACTGAAAATAGGCAGCCGGTTAGGTTTCCTAATAAGCTCATGGCTTCCCTGATGGAGCATCTGTGAGATCTCTGAAACTCCACAATCTACTTTATCAGTGTCTCTGTTTTGTCCTGAGGAAGAAAGGTTTTTGTAAAGGTTGAGTCAGTTCTACCCCTAGGAACCTCATTCTCCTGGGTGGAGTGAGTATAAACTTATTTTTGTTTATAATCCATCCGATAAGCGTTAGAGTTTCCAAAAACCTGTGATTTGCAACTAGGTTTTCTTCTACTGTCCTGCCGAGAATCAGAAAATCGTCGAGAGTATGGAATGATCGTTATGCCCTCTCTGGGCGAAGATAAGCCACCATCTCTATTACGAGTTTTGTAAAAATTCTGGGTGCAGAAGAGATGCCAAATGGAAGAGCGACATACTGGAGGTGGTGGATCAAACCATCTGAACCTTTTAGTGCAAACTGTAGGTACTTTTGAGAGCTGGTGAATAGGGATACGGTAATAGGCATCTTTGAGGTCGATTGCTGACATAAATGCCCCTTTTGCATGAGTGAAATTGTGGATGAGATGGTTTCCATCTTGAACTTTCCGCTACAGAATGGACCTGTTTAATGGCTTTAGATTTATTATAGTCAGGAAGGACTGGTCTGGTTTCTTACCAGAAAGAGGTTGAGTAGAATCCTTTCCTCTTCTGGCTTTGGAAATCTTTGGATTACTCCTAGACTCAGAAGATATCGGACGAACTGCCATATCTTTGGTAATCCTGCTCTGTTTTGGGAAGAGATGCGGAATCTTCTTGGGGACTGATGTGAATTCTATCTGTAACCCTGGGAGATTATATTTAGCGCCCAGGGGTTTGAGGTGATCTGTTCCCAAGAAGATAGGAAGCTCATAGAAACATAGAATGTGTTGGCAGATAAGAACCATTTGGCCCATCTAGTCTGCCCAATATACTGAATACTATGAATAGCCCCTGGCCCTATCTTATATGAAGGATGGCCTTATGCCTATCCCATGCATGCTTAAACTCCTTCACTGTATTTGCAGCTACCACTTCTGCAGGAAGGCTATTCCATCGTCCACTACTCTCTCAGTAAAGTAATTCTTCCTGATATTACTTTTAAACCTTTGCCCCTCTAATTTAAAACTATGTCCTCTTGTAGCAGTTTTTCTTCTTTTAAATATTCTCTCCTCTTTTACCGTGATGATTCCCTTTATGTATTTAAAAGTTTCTATCATATCCCTCTGTCTCTTCTTACTTCCAAGCTATACATGTTAAGGTCCTTTAACCTTTCCTGGTAAGTTTTGTCCTGCAATCCATGTACTAGTTTAGTAGCTCTTCTCTGAACTCTCTCCAAAGTTTCAATATCCTTCTGCAGATATGGTCTCCAGTACTGCACACATACTCCAGATGAGGTCTCCCTAGTGCTCTGTAGAGCGGCACGAGCACCTCCCTCTTTCTACTGTTAATGCCTCTCCCTATACACCCAAGCATTCTGCTGGCATTACCTGCTGCTCTATGACATTGTCTGCCCACCTTTAGGTCGTCTGATATAATGACCCCTAAATCCCTTTCCTCAGATACTGAGGTTAGTACTGTATCACTGATTTTATATTCTGCTCTTGGGTTTTACGCCCCAGGTGCATTATCTTGCACTTATCGACATTAAATTTTAGTTGCCAGATTTTTGACCATTCCTCTAGTTTTCCTAAATCCTTTTCCATTTGGTGTATCCCTCCAGGAACATCAACCCTGTTACAAATCTTTGTGTCATCAGCAAAAAGACACACCTTACCATTGAGGCCTTCTGCAATTTCGCTGATAAAGATATTAAACAATATGGGTCCCAGAACAGATCCTGAGGTACCCCACTGGTAACAATACCATGGTCTGAATATACTCCATTGACTACAACCCTCTGTTTTCTGTCCTTCAGCCACTGCCTAATCCATTCAACAATATGTGAGCTCAAGCTCAAAGACTGCAGTTTATTGATAAGCCTTCTATGTGGGACAGTATCAAAAGCCTTACTAAAGTCCAGATAAGCGATGTCTACTGCACCTCCGCCATCTATTATTTTAGTCACCCAATCAAAAAAGTCAATAAGATTAGTTTGACATGATCTCCCTGAAGTAAACCCATGCTGTTTTTATCAATCAACCCATGGGTTTTTAGATGTTCCACAATCCTCTCCTTGAGTATGGTTTCCATTAATTTCCCCACTATTGATGTCAGGCTTACTGGCCTATAGTTGCCGATTCCTCTCTACTACCTTTCTTGTGAATTAGCTAACGTTTGCTAATTTCCAATCTTCTGGGGCGACTCCTGTTACCAGTGATTGGCTAAATAAATCTGTTAATGGTTTTGCTAGTACACCTCTAAGCTCTTTTAATAGCTTTGGGTGTATCCCATCAGGCCTCGTGATTTATTTGTATTCAATTTTGGACAGCTGACTTAGGAACCTCTTCCTCTGTAAAGACACATGCATCAAAGAGATTCATTAGTCTTCCTCCCTAACTGAGGGTCCTTCCCTTCATTTTCCTTTGTAAAACTGAACAGAAGTATTCATTGAGGCAGTCAGCTAGTTCTTTATCCTCTTCCATATACCTTCCTTCTTTTGTTTTAATTTGGTAATTCTGTTTTAATTCCTTGTTTTAATTTCCTTTTTTCATTTATGTATCTGAAGAATGTCTTTCATTACTGACTGAGCTAATTTCTCTTCTGCCTGAGCTTTAGAAGCTCTTATAACTGTAGCCTCTCTCTGCCTCATCTTATAGATTTCCGGTCATACTCGTTTTGGGTGTTTTTATACTTGCTAAATGCCATCTTTTTGTTTTTAATGATTTTGGCTACTTCTGCTGGAGTACTACAGTGAGTCTCTTCCTTTTTGCTTTACTGACAAGCCTAATGCACTTTTCTGTTGCCTATCGATAGTGCCACTTTTAAGTAGTCCCATTTCTCTTGGACTCCATTGAAATTGTTCCAGTCAGATAGGGACTCATATACCACTGATCTAATTTTAGAAAAGTCTGTTTTTCGAAAATCTTTGCTTTTGTGTGGAGTGACTCAGTCACTGTACTTATAGTAAACCTCACTGACTGGTGATCATTAGATCCTAAGCTTTCCCCTACAGTGATATCAGATACCAAATTGCCATTTGTGAATACCAAATCTAAAATGGCCTCCTTCCGGGTTGGCTCCTCAACTACTTGCTGTAGAGATAATCCCAGTAGGGAATTTAGAATGTCTGTACTCCTGGCAGAACTAGCTATCAGTCTGCCCCCCACATTGGCGTCATTGCTGTTTGGCCTGTCTGTTTTGAGGATTGAGGATGAAGCCTTGCCCTCTTCCTCCTTTACCCTGGGAACACACCTGAGCGTTTTTCAGCGCGTTCATACGCGCTGAAAAACGCTCAACATGTGAAAAGCCATGCATCCCTATGTGCATGGTTCACATGTCGGCGTTTTACAGCGCGGACGACGCGCTGTAAAACGCCCTGCCCGGTCGTGTCGGCTGCCGTGACTATCGCGCGGCAGCACGCGCGATCCAACCCATAGGCTATTATGGGAGCGCGCATATGACGCGCGCTCCCATAAAACAGCCACTTGGCGGCTGAAGCGCGCGTCATATGCGCGTCATAGGCGCGCCCTGGGAACACGCGAAGTGTGTTCCCAGCCTTAGGGTAGCTCCAGCTACCGGATTTTCCTTTACCCCTATAGGATCTCTGTTGGGGTTGAAACTAACGAAGGGGCTTTCTTTTAGTTTCTTTATCCTTAGGAAAACCTTTTTTCTTATTTGCAGCTCTTTCTAGAATTTTGTCTAGAGTGGGTCCAAAAACAAACTCCCCTGAGAATGGGATACAGCAGAGTTTAGCTTTGGAGGCTTTGTCCCCTGACCAGGCTTTTATCCATAGCGCCCGACGGCCGGCATTGGAAAAAGCTGCTTCTTTTGTGGAGAAGCAGATCGATTCTGCAGAAGCATCAGCTAGAAATACTGTGGCGGATCGAAGAAGCGGGATAGAATCACATATTTCCTCTAGAGGTTTTATTTTTTAGAGGATCATCGAGCTCTCCTAGCCAGATGTACAAAGCTCTGGCCACGGATGTTGCTGCTATGTTTACTTTGACCCCAAACATTGCAGATTCTCAGGACTTTTTTAGCAGCCCGTCCGCTTTTCGATCCATCGGATCGCCAAGCTGAGAGGAGTCCTCGAAAGGTAAAGCCGTTCTTTTTACCACGTTGGCCACTTGTATGTCAACCTTAGGGGTTTGGTTAAATATCTTGCATTCCGCCTGGTCAAAGAAAAGTCTGTTTCTGAACTCCTTAAGAACCCCTAGCCTCTTTTCTGGATCAAACCACTCATCCATAATCATTATCCCGTATATTTTCGTTTATTGGGAAAACAATAGATGTCTTTGATCTAAGACTACCGAACATCTCGTCCTGGACGGTACGGGGTTTAGGGGTGTCTTCAATCCTCATTGTAGACCTGATAGCCCTTAGCAGTTCCTCCATTTCGTCCTAAGAGAAGAAATTTTTTTAAACCTCATCCAAAATCTCATCAATATGCATTTGTCTAGATGAGACGGAGGCTTCTTCCGCATCCTCAGCATCTGAGGAGGATATAATGGAGATCTGCGTTTCTTGGGAGGATTAGGAGTACTGCTGGGAGTCAATATAGAAGCCAAGGAAGACTTAATCTCGTCCTGAATAAAGGATTTCATCTCTGTAAATATATTTGGTTGTTCTTCCTTCCAGATTTCAGCTATACAAGACTTGCAAAGTCTTTTCTTATAATTCTCAGGTAGCCTCTTGAGCAAGCACTACACTTTAGTAACTTCACTTTTGCTTTAGACTCTTTAGTGCCCTGGAAGTGAAGGGAACAACCAAATATCCCTCAGTTAGCAACTAAAAGCAAGGCAACTTTATATAAAAAAAGGCAAGTGCTGTTTTAGCAACACAACCCCCAGAGGGGACTCACAGAACTGGCGGCAGATTGATCAGGACTGTCCTGGCGGGAAGTAGGTGCCTCTGACATCGTGGTGACTGCTGGCAAATGCTGACTGGAACCACAATCTCTTTAGCAACCCCGGCATCTGACGTCATCAAGCTGCGCCCCGGGCTGTCGGCGTGTGCCTGCGTCGCACCAACCTCTGTATAGGTGCGTGCGTCGGCGCGGCCCGCCTCCTAATGCTGGCGCTCCATGCACCACACCTACTCCCCTGGCCGGTCACGTGGATGGTGGAAAGGGAAACCCGACAGATGTACAGGGTCCACTGGTAGTGCAGGCACTACTAGTTATGCAATGACTTCGTCAATAGAAGGAGGTTAATGCAACAGGATCTACAGTATGCGATTGGGACAGGTAGGTAATACTTACCTAGACTGTTTCTGCCCATCCCGATTCCAGCAGTGTCCCCTTCCTCAGTGTGCTGCCCCTTTGAAAGGGTGGCTACACTGGTAACGGGGGGGGAATTCTGGAAGTAGCAGCAAGGTGACACTGTAGCTGGATTTGAGATCCACCTCAAGTGTGGGGAAAACAGGTGGTTGGAGGCCGCCTGTAGTCCAATTGAAAAAAGAAAAAATCTTTGGCAGACCTACAGGAAAACATGTCTGCCTCCTACGGACAATAAGCTAAAACTGATTAGCTCAGTGTCTGCAGAAGGGGTATAGCTGAGAGGAGGAACTAACACTTATTTGCTTAGTGTCGCCTCCTAGTGGCAGCAGCTATTGTGTCCCCCAATGATACGAGCGAGAAAAACGCCACAAAGACAGTGACATAATGTGCATCTCCCACCCTGTAAATAAGCATCAGCCCTACATTCTTGTTATTGTCACCAGCACGGTGCCCATATCCGTATTCAACCTGACATGAAGCACTTTGGATCTGCAGAATGCTGTCCATAGTATCCTACTGAAAAGGACACTTCGGGCGACAGCTTTGCAGATGTCACTCAGCCTTTCCCTTTCAGCCCCATACTTGGTCACCACATTCAGATGTATGTTATTTCACAGAATGGGGGTGGGGGGTGATCTCTCATTGTGCGCTGATACTGCTGCAAGAATGTGCAACGGTAGCTACAATGCATATTTACCATCATCTTCCAATTCAGATCCTTTGTAATTAGGTTTATTTTTTTGCACTCTGGTCTTCTTTTCAGCAAGGGGCTCTTTAAGATTTCCGTCACCATCTACTGACTGAAGCTCAAGTCTGTCGTCTGTGTCCAGTGCGGTGATCTTACCTGTAGAGAGAGAATAAGCAAGCCCATTCAGAGTTCAGCTCGCTTCTTATGTCCGCAACTGAATAATTCTTTCATGCTTTCTTTTAATACTTTTGACATGAGCAGCAATGAGTAGATATAGCTAGAAGTGGGTACTGTGGGTTTCAAGCACGTCGGACAAACTAGCTCTGAATAACGCACCACTGAGCCGCCATAGTAAGCCGATGAAAATGGAAATAAATCTCTATAATATAAATGGATAAACACTTGCAGCACGGTGGCTCAGTGGTCAGCGCTGGAGCCCTAGGCTGAAATCCAACCAATGACATCATCTGCATGGAGTTTGCGTGTTCTCCCCATGCTTGTGGGTTTCCTCCGGGTACTCTGGTTTCCTCTCACACTCCACTGCTAGGGAATCCAGATTATGTGCCCCACTGGGGACAATGAGTGATGATAACATCTGTAAAGCGCTATAAAAGGGACATACAAGTAAAATAAAATAATAAAAGTACTGCAGCCAGAATCCAACTCCATACCGATATGCAAGTACCCTGAAAGAGCTGCTGCTGATGGATACACAGCTTGGGTATTTTCCCTTGTCATGCTCCAATATTGGTTAAAAAGTCAAACTTTGACTCATGGTGAGCCCCTCCTAATGGCGACACTAGCGAGATGATCCTCTTTCTCTGGGACATACCTATTTTGCATAGTATTTTCCCATGGAGCATTGCCAGCAAGTCTCCATACACAGCTGATCTCCCTAGGCTAATTAAAGACGAGCGAGTTCAATGTGAGAAAATCACTGCGCGATTTCCTGTTCTGATCTCCTCTGACAGGATCGCATAGCATTATAATGATTCATAAGGTGCTGGAACGCTACTGAACTATACTGACAGCATAACGCAAGTGCAATTAAGTCAAGCAGGGACACAGCAATATAACGTATTACATTACGATCTTGTCAGAGGAGCGGAGGTCAGAACGGGAAATCATGCTTGTACACGTAGTGAGTTTCTCACATTGAACTTGCTCGTCTGAGCCAGTACCTCCCTCCACCAAGCCAGGTCTCACTTTTAGACTTCTTTTTTGGTATCTGTGTTAAGTCATCATCCTGCGACTCCCGGTTTTCCTCGTCGGGTTCCTTTGCGTGATCTTTTTTCCTCTTGGCCCTCTTCTTTTTGACAGTGGCAGGTTCAGCCACCGCCGAGCATTCATCAACATCTAGAGATCTGTTGTTCTCCTTCTCTGCTGTTCTAGCATCCGCTCCTTCCTCTTCTGATATAATCGATTCCTCATCGCAAAGGCTTTGTTCTGAGGCAGCTTTGTCTGTATTACATGAATCAAATATATTTGATTAGTAAGCAAACAAATGCAGTATCAAAAATGCAGAAGAAAATGAATTGATAAAAATAAATACCGTTCAAACCATGAAAGGGTATATAAGTATCACTCATTATAACAGGGAACAGCAACCTCCGGCACTCCAGGTGTTCTGGAACTACAACTCCCAGAGTTCTCAATTCACTGCTATGGGAGTTAGATCAGGCGAGCTCGTTGGCATGCTGGGAGATGTAGTTTCGCAGCAGGTGGAGTGCTAAAGGTCATTGATCCCTGCATTATACAAAAAAGGGTCCTGTAAAATCCAGTGATGGTTGGGGAACATGAAAACAGCTAACAGCCAATGAACCGATTAGTACTGACCAGAGATTGCGTTACATTTTTACCAGCAGAGTGAGGATGCATGCACACTGCAGTGTATTTTGAAGTAGATCTGCTCCAGGTCTCATCTCAACCCGCACAAACAATTGACCTGCTGTCGATTTCCAAATCCGCACCACAGATCAATTTCTACATGGCAAATTTCCACACCCTTTACGTGAAATTCTAAAAATCTCACCTATGTAGCCAGTACTGTATTACGCTGCAGATGTGGCATAAAAAAAAAAATAGCGTATACTACCTACCATGTGCATGTGGCCTAAAATTACTCCTCTTTTGAGAAGTATGATTTAGTTAAGGAGGAGGAGTACAAAATAAGTCACAGTGTCTCCCGACGGGCCATATGAGGGGTTGTTTATTTGGGGACCAAATTGAATTTTTTAGTTGATACCACTTTTGGGGAAATATAACTTTTTTAACTTTTTAAGATGGTAATGAGGGGGAAAAAAAGCTGTTTTTGCGCACGTTAAACTTATGACGTTAGCCCTGCGGTATAACTAGCATGTTCATTTTATTCTATGGGTCCGTATGATTGCCATGATTTATAATTTTTCATTATTTTTTAGTCCCACTAGGTGACGTGGCTTTTATAATGCACCGGTATACCATGTATATCAATGAATTATAGCATATCACTAACAGTGACAGGCAATCTATTAGGCTGTGCTATTAGCACAGTCTAATAGGCATACAGTCATAGCAGGCCTGGGGAACTCTGTTAGGCCCTGGGTGCCATAGTAAAGCATCATTCAGCAACGGAGTTCACTGGGATGTATAGCAGCTGTGCTTGGTATTGCTGCTCAGGTCCATTCACTTGAGCAAAAAATTCAATCACAAAATCTATCTTTATACAAGTTAAGATCGATGATCCCTTCAAAAAACCTAGTGAGACATGCAGGCATGTCTGAGGAAAACAGGATCCATTAGGACAAAGCCAAATGGGCAATTTATTATCCAAAGTCCAAAAGTGTATGACAGCCCATCTAGACCTAGTATTTTTATTTCTTTAACCTATCCAACAACCAGTGTGCTTGGAGAACGTTAAAAAAATCTGTGACATGCAGGTAAACGGAACGTCACTGCCAATCACTGTCCTCGGCATTGGACCGCTGGGGACAGTGAGTGGCTGCAGTGGTCACACACCGTACACCAGCAGCGGCAGGAGGGCTGGACCGGAGCTACACAGAACAGCGCTAGAACAGTCTAAAATTAATTTTTATTTTAAGCTTTAGGGCTGGTCAGAGACTTTTCATCTCAGGCAGCACCTTTTAATGTCCAGTAAATAGAGAGTTAAAGACACTACCTTTTTGTTTCTTGTGTGATTTAGCATTCGTCTTACGTGGCTGTTGACTTCTTGTTTTCTTTTTCTTTCCTGCTTCAAGAGCTTTCTTGAGGAGCTGAGTAAAAAATTCAAAATCAAAATCTCTCTTCTCCCCTGAAAAACAGTTAATAAAATGGTTTAGTGAGTGAGAACATATCATAGAGCAATAAGTTACTAATATAATTACTAAAGGGAACCCCAGTTATACGGCCAGACTGTTTCAGGATCCAGCTGGACTGGAAGAGCGATGTGCCGTCTACACTCAAGTCATGGGTGCCAGACAATCAATGGCCTCAGCAGTGGCAGCGGTTATGTGCTAAGGCCACAGACTGGCAGCAATGACATGCGTGTCCAGAGGAGACCAGAACCAGAGGAGGTTAGCTTGGTGCTAGAACCAAAGCGTTGGGGAGCGTCGAGTCTTTTTTATTTTTTTATCCCCTGCGACTCCCTAGTCATATGTAACGCGGTTCCTGGCTTCAGAATCCCCCTTAAATTAAGACTTCCTTCAGTCACCTACCTTTTTAGGGCACATTTAGGCCTGTTTCCGATGAGCATGTCCTGGGCGGAAATCACGGTCTGTGTATGAGAGCGATTCCTTGTTATGGACACTGCTCGTTTCTCAGGAGAGCACGGAAGTATAATGATTTATAATGCTGTGTGTCACTGCATGACTTTGTTCACTTGCCTGCACGTCTTGTACGCCGCCATCTTGTGGACCTGCGTCCAGGGAAGGAGACAGCGCAGGAGTAGGCATAGGCTGATCGATGTCGCGGCTCCCAGGGTCCGCCGCTTCTGAAGAGGGAGGGACCCTTGCAAACTGTTCCAGCCAGGCCGCGACCTCTGCTGACTTAGAGGACGCGGCAGCGCCATGTTGCTTTCCCGGGGTAGGCCCGGCCCTCTTTATCTTTCCTGGCGGAGCGCTTCATGGTGGCGGGTAAGTACCGCGGTGCCCAGGATGTCCCCCACTCAGGGCAAATAGGCGGAGAGCCACAGGAGCGATGTAGCCGCAGGATGGTGAAGGATTCAGTTAGGGCTGCCCGGGAGCTCTGTCACACGCGTCCTCTTACATTGCCGGCCAGGCCACGCCCCCGTCACTGCATGACTTTGCATCTACAGAAATACACTGACATAATGCTATCAGCACAATTCTGTACACGTAAGGCCATGAGAGACACACAGCATTATAAATCAGTATAATGCTGTGCGCTCCTGAGAAACGAGCAGTGTCCAGAATGGCGAATCAGGATCACACATGTGGTGTGATTTCCACACAGGTCCCGTTCATCTGAATTGTCAGCATTGGGATGTGCTGACTGGCCCCTTTTTTCTTTGCCATCTGAAAGTAGCCTTATGTAAGTTCACACTGTTGCCTATTAACAGGCATCACAGCGACTACTTTGGATTTTCAGGGGAGACCAAGGCACTCAATTTGGAGAAAGCATGCCTTGATGCATATTTCCCTCTACAGATTGAAGAAGAACCGGCAGACACACTGAGAAGATTGATCAGGAGGAGAATTTTTTAGTCCGTTATTCATTCTATGGTCCCGTAATTTGCTTCACAGTTATCAAATACTGCATGTTGTTTGATACGTTTGTTGCATCTTCAAAACCTCTATTTTTGTCTGGAGATGGTTCTCCAGTTTTTTTACCAGCCCTCTGCTGAAGTGAGCTTGCTCCGTTTTTTGCAACTTACTCATCCCCTCTCATTTTATAGTCTACAGGTCACGTTCAATTTCTCTACTTCCAAGGAATCTAATGACACTTACAAGAGTACTAAAGATAATATGCCTGGTTCAGACCCTGAGGGGCCACCACATGACACAGGGACACAAAGAAAACACCAAAGAGGCAATCCCTGTGTCATTTACCATCCCTTATAGCCCTAAACCGGGCATCATGTTGCACTGAGGGCTCCATTAAGTTGCTTATAATAGAACAAGGAGAGGTCTCCCGAAAACAGCCAAAAAAACATAGTCCTCTTTCATATGAGCATGTTTAATCCGGATAACGTGCTCCGTGCCGTGTATTGGCTGCCTTTCCCAAACTGAGCACAATTTATCAGGCTGTGAGTTCCTGAATGACTGCAGGTGTACTGCCCTGTAATGCCATGAGTACAGTACAGTCAGGCAGGATCTCACAGCACCGTAAAGCTGCAAGTTCGGGTTAGAGGAGCAGTATTGGGTCCAGGAAACGCAGCCAACAAAATGAGAATGTTTTTTTGGACCGAATGCGCTTGTGTGAGGCCCACTTCGCATATATCATTTGTGTCAAGCCATGTGTTTTATGCTGGGAGCCGGACACAAATGAAATATGTGCGAAGATCCAGTGTCTGTACACTGATAGCACTGGACAGAAAAACGGAGCATGCAGTGTCAGTCCGGCGCTGTGGGACAACAATGGGATCGGTTCTGGCTCAGTGGCCCTCATGCCTTTTCTGCGGTATGCTGGAGGGGAACTGATCTGAATGGGACATATGTGAAGGGGGCCTGAATGAGGCCTTAGTGACAGAATGGCTAAATTACTGACAGCCATAGCAGCCACCTCCTTCCACTTGCCCTTGAGATGCAGGACCTGAGAGAAGATGCATGGGTGCACCCCCTGGTGGGCAGCATGTATGTCCCAGATCCTGTAGTAGGGGACATAGAGAAGAGCTGCTACTAAAGGTTAGTGCTCTTTTTTCAAAAAGACAAAGATTTCTATAATCACTTACTAAAAGCCTTGTCTATCCTCCATCCATTCACTCGTTCTTCCTTCTTAAATTTGTTCTACCATAAAATAAAAAATAAATAAAAAAAAAGTTAATAAGCAATATACAATTAGAAAATGTTCTTCCTATGAAAAGTTTATAGCAAGTTACGGAAATCCTCTGATTTATGTTTCATACAGAACCTAGCCAGGTGGAATCTTTAGAAATGGCGGAGAATAGATACAACGTCTCACAAAGCATATTATGTATTGTGTGTGAACAGCACACAGGAGATACAACTATATACTGAGTAATATGCAAAACACAAGTCTATAATACCGGACTCCATATTAGCTGTCAGCGGTACGTACAGGATACCATTTGTACAGCGGACATCTGTAACACAAACGTATAACCAGATACATATGTATACACTTGCATAGGTGTCTCTTATAGAAACCTAAAGGCAGACCATATGTTTGCATGCTTCATGTCCGTACACATAGGTCTGACAGATGCCATAACGTGGTGCTAACCATGTCTATTGCAGAGTTAAAGGGAATTTCCCAACACAGACCTAAAACGCGACACTTGCCAGCTTTACTATGGCTTTCTTCCAACTGCAAACTTCCTTTTTCTTGCTTAAACGGGCTGTCCCATTAAAGGGGTTCTCCAGGAATAATTTAAAATGACTGCCAGCAACCTGTCCTAGAATATGAGTAGGACTGGCTGCCTCCACTTGCATAGCTACCTTGCCTAGGGGGGGGGGGGGGGGGGGGTAAGGGGTCAGGGCATTACTACAATAAATGGTAATGCGATCCTGCCCATGATATGCCATCATGGCTGAGCAGCCTGACAGTACCACTCACCAATATGTAGTATATGGACGTGCTAGAGAGTATAGTGTAGTGAGGCCACATCCCCTCACCTCCCTGGGCAGCTCTTCAAGTGAGGCAACAAGTCCTGCTCACATTCAAGAACAGGCAGCAATTTTAAATCATTCCAGAGAACCCCTTTAAGACAACTTACCCCCTAGCCATAGCACTCCAGCTTTGGTATTGCAGCGGATCAATATTACGGAAAATCTTGTTTAACTTGTTGAAACCAGTAGAGACCACCCACCAAGTAAACACATAGCAATAGAAGGGTTGCCCCCTACACAGAAGCAGCAATCAAAAATGTGTGCAGCCTCTGGACCTCAAACATGTCCTATCACTTAAGCAATCCAGCTAAAGCATTGTTCCTGCGCGATAAAAGGATTCCAAACAAATCTTCGGCTCTGATACTTAAAGGGGTTGTTCAACCATTTACAAGGGATGGCCTTCCCTCAGGAAAGGTCATCACTATCTGATTGGCAGGGGTCTGACATCTCAAACTTTCACCCATCAGCGGTTCTGCTGTCAGGGCTGCCATCAGGAATTTCAAGGCCCCATACAAACTCTCTACCCCCACCCCCCTTCGTCTTAACACATTCAGAAACTTTTTTTTTTTTTAGGTCATTTTGACAAACATAAGATTTTAATTTCCATCAACTTTTATTATGGGGGGAAAATAAAGCGGATAAGCAAATTTACATGTTATTATTGGTATTCAAAAGCAAGATCTTCTGTACGGTAATTAGAAGACTTTCCTCTAGGTAACAAAACAGACAGAGCCGTGTAGTTGCGGTGCTGGAGCTACTGTAAAATAGGCGGTTGTGTCACAGTCACAGTACTTTGCACAACATTTGCTTACAAACTGAAAAAATGGCAGCTCACCTTAATCTCTATTCTTTCCCTATGAGGGAAAAGTTGTGCAATCATTGAAAAGTCTGTTCCCACCATACTGATGGCCAAGAAGAACAAATCGGTTTCTGAAAGACAACAAAACATTCGGTCAGAAATGTAATGTCCCACACATATATACTGGTAATGGCAGAGAACAGCCGCAGACCAGTCACCTTGATCAGACCACGACTTCGAGAAATTCCTCTTCCGGAAACTAGAATATAATGTCGTGGAACCTCGTTCAAAAACAGGATCATTCCCTTCAACAATCGGTCCTTTATTTCTGGACACTTCTACGGTTAAACTGAAAGCCAGAGTAGAAAGTAGCAACAGATTAGAAGGATATTTCATTTACATGGATGGAACTGGATCTGTATGTATATTTAAGGGGTTGTTCAGGCTTTTACTACTGATGATCCTCAGGATAGGTCATCAATATCAGATCGGTGGGGGTACGACACCCGCCACTCTCGCCAATCAACTGTATGAGGAGACAGTATGCACGTGTAGTCTCCCTTCTCTCTTCCTGCACAACGGTGTTTTGCCATGGACCGCAGCGGCGAGCGGGAAGAGAGAAGGGAGAGGGCATGTCCTCCAAAGAAGTGCTGAAACGAGTCAACTTGCTGATGACTAGAGGCCCCCTGTGGTTTCTGGGCCCTTTAGGTTGTCACGGATGATGGTCATCACAGACACCACATGGAGTAAAAGTATAGCCGTTATCAGGGACCATCCAGGCCTGAAAACCCTGCTGGTCAATCACCAGCCTCCTATGCTGGCACCATAGCACAGTATGGCATGTATTGGTACTACAAACCCTATGTTTTAACTTGCATTTTACCATGCCCCAGAATAAATAATAATCAAGAAAACGTAGAGGAAAGTCTCCAAAAGAACCGAAATGGCCTCTGCGATCACAAAATCTGGGCATCTTTTTGAGCACTTTTGGACAAATAAGGGATGTATACACGGGCGCACACCGTGACCTAGGACCACAACCAACTCAGATCCAGCTACTTCACAGATACCACATTAAACTTCAGGGACTGCTTAAATATCTAGTCCTACTTCATAATCTTCCAAATCAAAAAAAAAAGTTTTAAAGGCGTGGCGCCCCAATTTTTAAGGACTCTACATTAGGTCCACACTTCCTGATCCACCTGCAGAACATCCCAGCAAGGGGTGACCCAGAACAAACACTGGAAATCACAGTCTCCTGTCCTGCACCGTCTTATAATCAGTGACCACCACTCATACTATGTGGCAACCCTGGATATCAGGAGAAGGAGAAAGGCCAGCATGAGACAAAGCAAGGTCCCAATGGCTTCAGAGAGACTTCAAGAGTTCGCGCAAGTGTCATCACAGAATGGCATCTGTAACTCGGCTACACCACCAACACTGCAGACACCACATCTGAAAGATGTCCAGGGGCTCTCCTCAGAGAAGAAGTGCTTATTCACATGACATTTGTGTGGTGCTGGACATTTTATCTTTTTAGTTATTCAGGCTGTAATTTTCGTTCACATGGCATGAACAAGGCTTTCCAGGATTTACACATTGATATCCTATCCTCAGGAGCCTACCCGATCAGCTGTACGAAGAGAGCCCACTGCTTCCTCAAACAGCTGATCGGCGGGGGTGCCAAGAGTCAGACCCCAGCCGATCTCATATTGATGACCTATCCTGAAGATAGGACATCAATTTGGAAATCTCAGAGAACTTCTTTAATTGGTAGCACGAGACACTTCTTTAGGTTTTTATTCTGGCAGGTATCCCCGCACACTTAGAGATGTTTCACATGAGGGAGTTCATTATGGGAATCACTCCCTATGTGTGAGCGTGATCCTCCATTCTGAAATTGCAGGAGCGCAGGGCATTATCATGATTTATAATGCTGTGTGCTTCTGCTTGATCAGCTTTATGCCCTATGATCCTGTAGAAGTAAGGTCAAGCAGAAGCACACAGCATTATAAATCATGATACTGCCATGCGCTCCTCCAAGTCCAGAACGGAGGGTCATGCTCACACATGGAACGCAATTCCTGCAATGGACTCACTGGTGTGAAACAGCCCTTAGCCCAGTGTTCCTCAATTCCAGTCCTCAGGGCCCACCTGCGGGTCATGTTTTCAGGATTTCCTTAGTATTTAGCAGGTGATATAATTAGTGTCAGTGCATCAGGACTCACCTCAGGTACTCATTCTGTGGGATATTCTCAAATCATGACCTGTAGGTGGGCCCTGAGGACTGGAGTTGAGAAACACTGCCTTAGCCTCAATTGTAGGGACACTGGTTTACGTTTGGTTTCCTTTTATTTGGAATGACCAGTTGGCATGACATCTACCCAATTCCTGCACAGGTCTTGGTACAACCTCTAAAAGATTCTACCATCTGACTGCAGCGGTCACGTGGAGTATACAAGAACTACATCGCTGCAGCCACACAAAGCAAGACCGGTGGGGAGGATCAGAGGCCAGATCAGCAGGGTGATGAAATGGGTGAGAATACGTTTATGTCATCACCATTCCAGGTATTCATCAAATTCTAAAGTTGAGACCTAAGTAAAGTCGGCTTACCTCTCCTCATCAAGAATAATGGAGCCATCCTCTGCCACCTTCACACGAGGTGCCAGCATCTGACTATCATCTGCTTCTTCGTCATCATCAAGATCCTCTTCTGCGCTGTTTTTCCCTGTCAATCTAAGATATTGAGGAAAACACAAAAATATGCAGAATAAAGAATAAACATAGAAAACTAGCAATCAGCCATTTTTACTGAACACAATGCGGGTGACTGCATATTAGATCCACACAAATTTCTGTGCATTTCTGCAACATATCAGCAATTTCTAATTGCGGATTTTAATGCGGTTTCGCGGCAGATCTCACAATTCGTTGGAAAAAGGGATAGATCCACAGCTAAACCCGCAAACATAACCGCCACGGAATTGGAAATCCGCATGGCAGGTCAATTTTCATGCAGAAAAAAACATTTTTTTAAATCGGCAAAGTGTACATAAGATTTGTGTAATCTCATACACACTGCTGGTACTGTAATACGTTGCGTTTTTTTCCAATCTACACGTATTCCGCAACAGGTGCCAGTGGCCTAAAGGTAGAAAATCAGAACATCGGCCCGTTATGTTTCAATGGTTTTCTCTAAACATTTGAAGTTCCGGATCCCACCTGCCATACAAACATCTACCCCACCAAGGCCAAGAAAGCCATGATAAACGCTCATTACAGCTTACCCAGAAACCTGAGATTCCACGGGGATGGACTTCTCAGTGCTTTGACTTTCTTCAAGCGAAGAGCTTTATGAAAACAAGGAAGGAGCAACTATTAGAATTCCTCAATGATATTTCACATGAACAATAATCGTATTTCAGATTGATTTACACCTAAAACACACAAATGTGTAGGGGACTGCTAATAATCACTTACAGACTAAGGCCAGGCACACATGGGCGAGCTCAATGTGAGGCAGTGCGATATCCTATTCCGACACTCCCTCCTCTGACAGTAACGTACAGCAATGTCATGATTTATAATACTGTGTGATCCTGCGAGACCTGCATCTACTTAATTACACCGACAGCATGTTACCAGTGTAATTCAGTAGATTCCAGGTCCCCAAGGGACAACACTGTACGATGCTATCGGAGGAACGGAAGTCAGAATGGGACCTCAGACTGACACACACAGTTTCTCGCATTGAACTCGCTCGTGTGTACCTGTATTACACTGCCGAGGACGAGAGCCGATCAACGATATGCTTCAATCTGCTCTTGACTGCATCAGCTTATTTTACAGGCCGATGCAAAGCATGCGGGGGAGGAATGATCGCTGCTGCAGTTGTTCCTCCTCCCCCATTCAGTTCTATTGGGTTATGAGAAGCAGATCCCTGATTACACAGGGAGACGAGCTGCTGATAATCTGGTATCTTTCATTCTAATGAGGGACATACTAGTGCCTGTGTGCTTATTAGCAGCAAGATAAGGGACAGCTATTGGGAATGAGCGTTTGCAGTCGTTCACGATAAAAGGACCATAAATTGCTCTGTGTAACAAACTCTGTGGGAAATAAAAGCCGTAACACACCTACCTCATTGGGTTACTCAGTGGAATGAAGTGTACGAAATCTCTCATCGTCATCTTGGATTTCTCCAGCTCTACCAATGGGTTGATAATGGGATGTTCCGACCTCCACGCTTTCTATATCACGACACCAATCAACAACTATTAACATTACCAGGCAGGGTACTCTGCGCCGCTATAGCTTTATACATCTGCTATTAAGGTCTCATGCACATGACCGAATACATTTTGCGGTTCACAAATCGCGGATCCAGAAAACACGAATAGCGAAGTGTGTTCCGCAACTTTCCATTCCGCACGTCCCGCTGTTTGTTAAAAATGCCTATTCTTGCCCGCAATACATATGGATGTGGACAGCACACAGTGTGCCGTTTGCATTTCTGGCGGCGCCAGTGAAATGAATGGGTCCGCATTAGATCTGCCAAAAATAAGGTTTTGGGCATGGGGCCTAAAGAGGAGCTGTCACCTCTCCTGAGATGTCTGTTTTAGCAACTATTTGCATTTTCGCATGTAATAATTATGGAGCATCTATTCTTAAGACTGTACGTTGTGTAATTCCTCTATTATTCCTACTAGCAGCTTACGAATTAATTTCCAGCAGTCTGCAATGATGTCCCTGCTGATGTCCCTGCCCCAATGCATTCTGAATGGATAAGGATCCGTTCAGAATGCATCAGTTCGGCTCCGTTCCGCCTCTATTCCGTTCTGGAGGCGGACACCATAACGCAGCATGCAGCATTTTGGTGTCCGTCTGAAGAGGCGGAGCCGACCGGATCTGTTTTGAATTACAATGTAAGTCAATGGGGACGGATCAGTTTTCAATGACACAATATGGTGCATTTGAAAACGGATCCGTTCCCCATTGACTTTCAATGTAATTCAAAACAAATCCGTTTTGACTTTGACATTTTTCTACACACACACACACACACACACACACGTGTAGAGAAGATGGCAGCACCGTATCCAAATGTTCCAAACCGGGTGCAATGCCTCGCCGGGACCAGCTAGTCCCAAAATATAGACCAAGAAAAATAAGGCAGCACTCCGTATATAAAAAGATGTGTCTCCTTTATTCACCCATATATACGGAGTGCTGCCTTATTTTTCTTGGTATATATATATATATATATATATATATATATATATATATATATATATATATCTATATCTCACACACAATATATAATATATAAAATAGAAGATGATAACAGGACACTATTTTGGCACGTTTAGCCACTAAAGTTTGTGGACAAGACTACGTATACACAGAAGGTGATTTGCAGTGCAGAATCTGCATTGCAAGTCAGGACGGAATTACAGCACAGTGCATCATGCCCTGCTTTGAGCCAATCCGGATTCTTAGTGGCCTGGTGCCACAACCAGTGTGGGTGATCAGTATAGGACTCCTACTGACCAGACCAGTGCCAGATGTAGGATGACCACCTAGCTGCTGGGAAAGGCAGCCACGACGTATGTGGGAGAACATTATCCTACATGGCTGGGAAATGCTCAATACGTCTCTAGACAGGTAAGTGACAGCAGGTCCACTGTAGGTCGCCGGAGGATAAATAGTTGCACTCACCCGCTCTTTCTTCAATTCAGCTTTCAGCAATTCGCGAAGTTTCTGCGATCGTCTAAGCCTCTCCCTTTCCAGATTGCTGGTGATGGTCTTTCTCACTGGTTTCACCACTTCATAGAGTTCACTGGTGCAGGATTTCTGGGAGGGCCGCTCCTTCAGCGGACTGGGATCCTCCTTCTGGGGGCCCTCCACAGTTTTGGCAGAACTAACGTCCTGGGGCTTAAGGACAGATTTCTTGTATGGAGAAAACTGAGGGACCTGAGGTACTGGTGTCCTTTTTTCAGGTAAAGTTACATGTTGCCCTTGAGGAGGAGACAGGGGCGCCGAGGGTTTCTGAGAGCTCAGCACCTTGCCCTTCTCTGGTCCTTCACTCTTACATGGGGCGGGGGTGACGGGTGGCATTGAAGGAACATCCGCTTCGGAAACTTTAGGAACCACATCTGAGGCAGAATTCGAAACCCTTGGTTTGGCCAGGTTAGGCAAAGTGGAAATTCTCTTCCTCCTCTGGAGTGGAGCAGAAGGCGTCTTACTTGGTAGAGTCTCATCGCTGACTGTAGCCACTGATTCAACACTATGATATATATTAAAAAAAAAAAAAAAAGGCGGATAAGTTATATCGTTGAGTGATCAGGTTACGGTGGAGGGAGACAGAGGCACAAACACTACTGCAGGGTACATTTATCACAATAGGAATTTGTAAGGTGGGTCCACACGTGACAAACGCTGCGGATTTATAGTTGTGGACTTTCATGTGGCAGATCTGCGGAAAACAATCCAGTGGAACGGAGCTGTGCTGCAGATAATAAACCTGCAACATGTCAATTTATGCTACAGATTTTCATTGCGGATTTCACCCTTTGTAATGCAATGAGGGAACTCTGTGTCAAATCAGCAGCCTTTGGCCTCGTGCACACGACCATTGTTTTGGTTCTGCATCTGAGCCGCAGTTTTTGCGGCTTGGATGCGGACCCATTCACTTCAATGGGGCCGCAAAAGATGCGGACAGCACTCCGTGTGCTGTCTGCATCCGTTGTTCCGTTCCGTAGCCCCGCAAAAGAAACATAACATGTCCTATTCTTGTCCGTTTTGCGTACAGGAATAGGCAGTTATATTAATGGCTGCAGGGTGGATTTGATTTAAATCACTAGTCAGTAAGGCTCGATTTAAGTCATAGTTTTCTACATAAAGACTCATTCTTGCTGGTATAACTTATAATATGCAAGTAGATGAAGATTTTTAGAATAACAACTTTTCATATTAGTTTTTTCATCCCCAGTTTAATAGGTTAATCATTCATATTTGGACAACTTTTCTGTTGGAAGGAGAAAAAATATTGTTTCCATTCTATTCACTGAACTTCTTTAAGCTTAGCACTAGGGGCTGATTCTGGATTCATAGGTTTGTAGAAATTCGGATTAAGGTCTTTTCTCAACTCGTTTTTGCTGAGAAGAAGAGACCTGTGATCTCTGCCGAGAACTGCAAAAGTAACCCAAGCATCTGTGATAATGTCTTGTAGGCAGAGAAACTGTCCAATAATCTAAGAAAACCTCTGGAAGAGCAGGACATTGTGAATGGATTAATGGAATTTATTTACCCCAAAAAATTAACATATACAGCCTTATTCTACATAATTAAAAAACTAATCTTTATTTCAGGATGGAATAACCTTTGCATGGTAATATATTTTCCTCAAAAAGCATTTTATATAAAAAAAAAATACGATTTAAATTAAAAAAGAAAAATCAGATTTTTTTAATTTAAAAAAAAAAAAAAATCATTGGCTTTAATCCACCCTGAATGGCTGTCCGTGCCGTTCCGCAATTCATGGACACTATCCTTGTTTTGCGGATCCGCAATTTGCGGACAGCAAAACACACAACGGTCGTGTGCATGAAGCCTTTCACTAATGAAGTCCTCAAACAAGAAACACATCATCTGGTGCATTTTTTTTCTGCTGCAGATTTCAGATATCAGACCCTTCTTGGCGCAAATAGACAAAACGACAAATCCACTGCACTTAGCATGGGGGAGGGGGGGGCATGGTGGAACATGGAGGGGACATGGCTTAAATGGCATCTGTCAGCAGATCTGTACCTATGGCAATGTCTGACCTGTTACATGTGCACTTGGCAGCTGAAGACATCTGTGTTGGTCCCATGTTCATATGTGCCCGCATTGCTGAGAAAAGTGGTGTTTTACTATATGCAAATGAGCCTTTAGGAGCAACGGGGGCGTTGCCATTACACCTAAAGGCTCTGCTCTCTCTGCAACTGCCGCATACTCTCCACTTTGATTGACAGAGCCAGGTAGTGAAAACGTCATCATGCCTGGCCCTGTCAATCAAAGTGCAGAAGCTGCGCCAGCTGCAGAGAGAGCAGAGCCTCTAGGTGTAACGGTAATGCCCCTGTTGCTCCTAGAGGCTCATTTGCATATAGTAAAACATCACTTTTCTCTGCAATGCGGGCACATATGAACATGGGACCAACACAGATGCCTTCAGCTGCCAAGTGCACATGCAATAGGTCAGACAGTGCCATAGGTACAAATCTGCTGACAGAAGCAACAAGATGTGTCAAACTTTCAGCACAAAGTAACGCAGCCACTAGTTGGTATACAGCTGATGAAAGTATCTATCCCTGCACTACACTCATCATGCAGCCGCTGTCATGATCCTGGCAGATCGTTATGGTCTGGCTACACAGCGACATCCAAGCCGCTTGACACAAAGGGGTACGGCTACATGGCGACATTTGATATAATGTATTTCAATGGTGTCGCTATGGAGCATGCTACATGTTACTACTGCGACAGCCGCATTAAAAACTAACCTGGATGGATTTTTTGTGACTGTCACGTCGCAGTATGTAGCATGTCCCATGGCGACCCCACGGAAATGTATGTCACTGTGTAGCAGGGTCCTTAGGCTTGAAAGCAAATACAAATTACCAGTCGCTCCGGTAAAGGAAGTCGCACCTCTGGCGCAGTCATATCCAAGCAAAGCGTTTCAATGGCATCTGTGATCTTACTCATCAAAGGAGTTATAAAGCAGAGAAAATTTATATAAGCCACTTACTAATGTATTGCGATTGTCCATATTGCCTCCTTTGCTGGCTGGATTCATTTTTCTATCACATTATACACTGCTCGTTTCCATGGTTACGACCACCTTGCAATCAGTGGTGGTCCTGCTCACACACTATAGAAGAAAGCGCCAGTCTATGTGCACTCCCCAAATCCCCGCCACCAGAGAGGGTTTTTTTTTTTTCTAGAACGGGCATCCTCAAACTGCGGCCCTCCAGCTGTTGCAAAACTACAACTCCCAGCATGTCCGAACAGCCTACAGGTATCATCCTACAGCAGGGCATTGTGGGAGTTGTAGTTTTATAACAGCTGGCGGGCCGCAGTTTGAGGATGCCTGCTCTAGAATGCGCAAGCGCGACCACTGCTGCTGTATTGCAGGGTGGTCGTAACCATGGAAACGAGCAGTGTATAATGTGATGGAAAATGAATCCAGCAAAGGAAGCAATGTGGACAATCACAATACATTAGTATGGGGCTTGTATTAACTTTCTCTACATGATAAATGCCACTTGCTGAACTGAGAAAACTGAGGTTAATTTGTGAACATGGGTTCACGTACACATTTCCCTTGTGAATATTATAAACGGTATTTACCCAGAAGAAGTGTTTTGCAAGGAATACTTGCATGTACAAAAATATCTATTTTTGAATATTTTAGAGGGAGTCTATCACCACACTATGCCGTTATACACTGCTTACAGAGCACTGTAGCATAACTATAGATCAGTAAAATGGTACTTGTCTCCTTTTGTTTTGACGTTCACCAGGGCCAAACATGTCTTCAAGTGCATCATAGAGGCATGTCTAGCAGTCAATGACCTCTCACCAAGACGTACACCACCCAAAAGTAGCCTCTGAGAGCCTTTCTATAGGGCAGTGGGGAAAACACTTTTACGCCCTCTTGCGGCAAGACCCAGTGTCTCATTAGACCACAACATTTCCATCTGGGTGCATGATTTTATTTGTCAGAGTGAAGTTGGGTTGTTCTGAAGGTGGAGGAGAATCAAGTCCTGATAAAGAGCAGTCAGCGGTTATAGCAAATGAACACCGGGATCCATCAGTCCCGTTCCCGCAGCAGGCTGGTTTACCAGTTTCTATGCGCAGAATCTACCGCCGGCTCCTACGTCTGCTTTCCTGTGACACATACTTCAGGAATGGAGACAGAAGAATAGAAACCAGGTAAATATGTAACAAGAAGTGATGTAACCGAGCGAAACACATCTAACCTCTGAACCCTCTTGCACACGACCGTATGGTTCTTTTCAGTATTTTGCGGTCCGCAAAAAACTGATCCACGGATGACGTCCGTGTGCATTCCGTATTTTGCAGAACAGAACAGCTGGCCCCTGATAGAACAGTCCGATCCTTGTCTGTTAGGGTACTTTCACACTAGCGTTTTGGATTCCGTTTGTTAGATCCGTTTCAGGGCTCTCACAAGCGGTCCAAAATGGATCAGTTTTTTCCCAATGCATTCTGAATGGATAAGGCAGGGCTTGACAAATTTCCTTTGAATCTAGGAGCCAGCTAAAAGTTAGGAGCCAGACGGAGCCGCGTCATAAAGCCCACAATAGATGCCCCCATAGTGCTCCCCCCCCCACTTCTCTATAGAGCCCCCCAATAATGCATGCCAGTACATAGGGCCCCCAGTAGATGCCCCCATAGTGTTCCTACCCCTGTTTTCCATAGTGCCCCCCATAATGTGCGAGTATATAGGGCCCCCCATAATGCTTCCCCTTTTCAATAGGTTATATGACACGTCAGATGCTGCCACCGTCTAAGTGATCGCCACTTGCGGCCGCCATGACATGTGGAAACCCTTACAAGGATTACAGGGTCCGGAGGGGAGGGCAGAGGGTTCCGGAGGGGAGGCAGAGGGTCCGGAGGGAGGGCAGAGGGTCCGGAGGGGAGGGCAGAGGGTCCGGAGGGGAGGGCAGAGGGGTCCGGAGGGGAGGGCAGAGGGCGCCGGAGGAGGGCAGAGGGCCGGAGGGGAGGGCAGAGGGCTCCGGAGGAGAGGGCAGAGGGCTCCGGAGGAGAGGGCAGAGGGGTCCGTCTTGTGAATCTCTTTCCCCCTTGTCATTATCTTTCTCTCCCTCACCCCTTGTCACTCACTTTCTCCTCACCCCCTTGTCACTCACTTTCTCCCTCCCCTTGTCATTCACTTTCTACCCCCTTGTCATTCACTTTCCCCCCCGTTTGTCATTCACTTTCTCCCCCACCCTTTGTCATTCACTTTCTCCCTCCCCCTTTGTCATTCACTTTCTATTGTCATTCACTTTCTCCCCCTTCCTCCCCTGCCTCTAGTGTAGCGTGGCCGAGCTTTGTATGGTCCCACGGGTACAGGAGCTTTAGTTTCCTGTACCCGGGCGGACTGACAGGAAGTGCACACTGTGTGCGCACTTCATGTCAGTCCGGCCGGTACAGGAGACAGATGCTCCTGTACCGCGGACCATACAGGGCTCGGACACGCTACAATGAGGGACTGACAGGAGGGAGCGCTGAGCGCTTCCCTCCTGTCAGTCCCTCTCTTCATGCTGTGCCCGGGCGGTGCGCCCTCTTGGACGCGCCAGCCCGGGCAGTGCTGCAGCCGCCTGAGGCTCTATACAGAGCGCTCGGGCGGCTGCAGCATGAAGGGGGCCGGCGCTCCTAGTCCGCGCCGGCCCTGCGCCTGGCCACCTGACAGAACGGGCTGACAAATACCCAGGCCAGGACCAAATTCCTGGTCGCCATGGCGACCTGGCGCCTGGGATTTGTCGAGCCCTGGGATAAGGATCCATTCAGAATGCATCAGTTCGGCACCGTTCCGCCTCTATTCCGTTTTGGAGACGGACACCAAAACGCAATATGCAGCATTTTGGTGTCCGTCTGAAGAGGCGGGGCCTAACGGATCCGTTATGAATTACAATGTAAGTCAATGGGGACGGATCCGTTTTCAAAGACACAATATGGTGCATTTAAAAAACGGTTCCCCATTGACTTTTAATGTAATTCAAAACGTATCGGTTTTGGACTTTGTCATTTTTCTTTTAACTAATGCAAATGGATCCGTTCTGAACGGATACAAATGTTTGCATTATAGGTGCGGATCCGTCTGTGCAAATAAACAGACGGATCTGCACCAACGCAAGTGTGAAAGTACCCTTATGCGGACAATAACAGGACATGTTCCATCTTCGAACGCAACAGAAAAACGGACATACGGAAACGGAAGGCATACGAAGAAGTACCTTCCGTATTTTTTGCGGATCCATTGAAATGAATGGTACCATATATGGAATGCAAAAAACAGAACGTAAACAGAAAGAAAATACGGTCGTGTGCATGAGCCCTAAGGCTACTTTCACAGAGTTTTCAATTCCGCTATTGAGAACGGTCAGAGGATCTCAATAGCGGAAGACAACGCTTCAGGTTTGTCTGAACGGAAACGGAAGACTTTTAAGTCTTATCGCCATTTGCGACTTGTCCCACCGCCGCGCTGCAGCTTTAAGAGAAAAAAAAATTCCTTCAGCAGATGCACCACGGTAGGAACGTCTATTAGAAGAGCCCCAGCGGGCATTTCTACTGTAAAGGGGGCCCCAGCGAGCATTTCTACTGTAAAGGGGGCCCCAGCAGGCATTTCTACTGTAAAGGGGGCCCCAGCAGGCATTTCTACTGTAAAGGGGGCCCCAGCGGGCATTATTACTATTAAGAGGGCACAATGGGCATCATTACTATGGAGGGGCACAGAGGGCATTACTAGCACAGTGGGCATTACTAGTATTAAGGGCGCACAATGGGCATTATTACTGTGAGGGTGCAAAATGTGGGCATTACAACTGTGAAAGGGGTAAACAGAGGGCATAACTACTGTGAGAGGGCACAATGTGAACATAACTACTGTGAGGGGGCACATCTGTATAAAAGTACTGTGAAGGTTGTACAATGAGGGCAATACTATGGAGAGGGGGTAAAAAATCTTTTAAAGTATTGGGGATGAGGGGGTGCCAGAGAAAGGACCCGCCCCGGGTGCTAACACCCTAGGCACACCACTGGCAAGGACGGCAAGCTTGTCAGTACACAAGTACAATACTCTGCCTTCCTACACACTTCGGCATCCACATAGTGAATTGGGTAGTCTAACTGGCTGGTACATTATCAGGAGGCCCCTGTGCTGTTCCCCCTGCCCCGGCTTTCTCCCTTCACAGCGCACTTCCTTGCCTCCTTCTTGCGGAGACCACGCTGCTCTGAAGATTTCTACCTTCAGTGCAGACAACACGGAGGCAGGATCACAGGAGACAAGCCCTCACCGAAGATCAGGCAGCAGGCTGCTGTGAAGCAGGGACCACAGAAGGACTGAACCAAGGACAAGAGAGGAAGGAGGTAATGTATACACAGACAGATGGCTGGACACAGTGCAGGAGGACACATAAGGAAACCATAAGCAATGGGTTACCTTCCCTTCATTATATATTCCCTTTTAGGTCCCTTTCACATGAGCGAGTCCCACGCATTGAACGCGCAGCGCATGTCAGGGAGAGCTCCCGTCCTGACCTCCCAGCACTGCCGGGGTCGCATAGCATTGTATTGATTTATAAAGCTATGTAACCCTTACATTTCTGGAATGTATTGGATAACACTGACAGCATTATGTCAGTGTCATCTAATACATTCCAGAACTATAAGGCCCCTTTCACACGGGCGTCACGTTTGATGCCCGGATAAGAGGCGGATGCGTTGCGGGAAAATGCGCAATTTTGCCGCGCGAGTGCAAAGCGTTTTAATGTGTTTTCGTATGTTTGGTACCCATCGGCATGTTTGGTACCCAGACCCGAAGCCGGACTTAATCACTGAAGTCCAGTTTCGGGTTGAGTACTCTGCATATTTTATTATTTTCCCTTGTAACATAGTTAAAAAAGGAAAATAAAAGCATTCTAAATAGAGAATGCAAAGTAAAAAAGGCAATAGAGGGTTAAAAATAATAAAAAAAAAAAATGAACTCACCTCCTCCATTTGATCGCGTAGCTGCGGGTCTCCTGTTCTGTCTCCAGCTGGGGGGGTGAAGGACCTTCAGTGACGTCACTGGGTCACATGGTCCAATCACCAGCTTCCATGATGGAAGCTGGTGATTGGACCATGTGACGTGATGTCACTGCAATCCCCAGCTGAAGACAGAACAGGAGACCAGCAGCTACGCGATCAAATGGAGGAGGTGAGTTCATTTTTTTTATTATTTTTAACCCTCTATTGCCCTTTTTACTTTGCATTCTGTATTTAGAATGCTATTATTCTCCTTTATAACTATGTTATAAGGCAAAATAATAAAGATCGGGTCCCCATCCCGATCGTCTCCCTAGCAACCATGCAGGAAAATCTCACCGCATCCGCACTTCCTTGCAGATGCTTGCGATTTTCCCGCAGCCCCATTCACTTCTATGGGGCCTACGTTGCGTGAAAAACGCAGAATATAGAACATGCTGCAATTTTCAAGCAACGCAAAAGTGATGCGGGAAAATCACCGCTCATGTACACAGCCCCATAGAAATGAATGGGTCCGGATTCAGTGCGGGTGCAATGCGTCCTCCTCACACATTGCACCCGCGAGGAAATAATGTCTGTGTGAAAGGGGCCTAAGGGTTACATAGCATCATAAACAATACAATGCTATGCGACCCCTATCGGTGCTGGAAGTTCAGATAGGAGATGGTAGGCGTGAAAAGTTTTTTTTTTATTTTTTATTCCCCAAAGAAAGAGTTAAAGGGGTTCTCTGGGCTTTGAATATTGATGACCTATCTTCAGGACAGGTCATCAATATCAGATGGACGGTGGTCTGATACCCGGCACTAGGGTTGTTTCGATACCAAAATTTTGATTCGGTTTCGATACCATAAAAAAGTATTGCGATACTCGATACCATTCGATACCACGCGGAAAAAAATCAAACACTTAGGCTGGGTTCAGACTTGAGCGTATTTGATACGCGCGTATTACAGCGCGTTTTTGGAAATAGGAAATGCGCGTTGTACGTGCGTTTGTGTGATTGACCACTGTGGCGTCGCCTGTTGAGCGTTTTACAGCACGTAGGAACGCGCTGTAAAACGCTCAAGTCTGAACCCAGCCTAAAAGCCGCGTGCATTCCGCATTTTATGGAACGTCCGGCCCATAATCAAACAGTCCTATCCTATTTTTGGGAGACAATCGTTTTTTTATTTCTATTTTTTTTCTGTTACGGTATTCACCGCATAGGAGATTTAAAATATTTTAATAGTCAGGACTTTTTAAACATGGCCATATGTAATATGTTTATTTATTGTTTATATATTTTATATGTAAAATTGGGAAAGGGGGCGATTTATACTCAATATATTTTGCTGGGGGGGGGGGTTTAACTTAAAGAAAAAAAAATATTTACTGTTCATTTAAAAACTAATTTCTCCCCATTTAGGGGCTAGAACCTGGGATCTTTTGATCCCTTGTCCTATTCACCCTAATAGAGCTCTATTAGGGTGAATAGCACTTTACACTCTCCCTGCTGCCCTGTGCTTTGTGCACACAGCAGCAGGGAGCTGACCATGGCAGCCAGGGCTTCAGTAGTGTCTTGGTTGCCATGGAAACCGATTGGAGCCCCAGGATTACACTGCTGGGACTCTGATCACTGCCACTAATGAGGAGGGGAGGGCAGAAGGGACCGCCGGCACCCGCCTCCTGTATTTGTATTAAAGGTCAATTATCATTGGTGGCGCAGTGGGCCAGGCCGGGTACTTGCTCTGCTGGCTGCTTTACTCGGGGCTCGAGCTGACACCGGAGGAGGACACAGGACACCCAGGAGGAGGTGGCTGCTGCCGGTCACCGAGCTCACTGGCTAACGGCGCAGCAGTACCTCCCACGTCCCTCCTCCTGCATTAAGTAGCCGCGGCTCAGCGGCGGCCGCGTCATACGAGGGAGGGATTCCCTCCTTCTCCACTGTCTGGCCGCAGAGAACATAGCGTGCAGCCGAGCGCGGCACACGCTGTGTTCTCTCATAAGAGGAGATATTAGACTGCGCAGTAGTGCAGTCTAGTATCGAAAAAACTAACATCCAGGTACCGAATCGATACTGGCATAAAAGTATCGATTGGGTATAGAAAGTTCGATACCCGAAACAACCCTACCCGGCACCCCCGCTGATCAGCTGTATGAGGAGACGGCGTGCGCAGTGTGCAAGTGCCACCTCCCGTATCTCTTCATGAGCGAGGCTGCTTTGCCATAGATATAGGTCATCAATATTAAAAGCCCAGAGAACTGCTTTAATAGAAGTTGATCAATAAATGATATATACCCCTGGATGGTACTATTGAAAAGTAGAACTCAATCCAGTGTGAACAAAGGTTTATCTGCCCAAAACAGAATTTAATCAAAAGTATGCAATCAATTGATATTTCTGCACTGGAGAGTCTAATCTAACTGAGCTCAGAAGGCCGACTGAGCCATTTATTCCTCAGCCCTGAAAGAAAGAGGAGGCCTCATTACACAGGACGGCAAGTGGCGCTGACATCTTGACTGTTCATTGGGACCCTAAATTTTTAACTATGTAAACAGTTTTCATCAGTGATCCGCATCCGTGATCCGTGTTTTCATTCCGTCAAAAAAATAGTGCATGTCCTATTTTTTTCACGTTTGCGGACAAGGATAGGCATTTTTACAATGGATCTGCCATAAAAATCGGATCCGTCAAAAAAAAAAATGGTCCGTCATCCAGTTTTTTTGACGGACGCAAAATTTGCAGGAGGAGCGGACGCGGAGGCAGGCAACGGTCGTGTGCATGTAGCCTATGTCTGAGAAGCTCCAATCACTGATGGAAATCACTGTCCGACTGACGTGAGAATAAGGCAATTTTGTATATCATAATTGTATATGTATCGTATTTTTCGCCTTATAAGACGCAGTGCGTCTTATGGGGCGAATGCTGCAATTTACACTGATCCCCCCTCCACGCCCCTACTAACTTCGTAGCAGGCAGGAGGCAGCGTAACCCACTTTATGAATGAAGCAGAAGGCGCAGGCCCGTAGCGTAGTGAGTCACGCTGCCAGCGCCCGGTGTAGTAGAATACAGTGACTGCACCGGGCCCTGCTCCCATTACAAAACCACATGCCGGCCTCTATTCACTACACAGGGACACTGTTATGGGGGGGGGGGGGGTTTAGGATCTGTGGATAATGCTATATATGTGTCATCCACAGATCCCCCCCATAGTAGTGTCATGCCATTCACAAAAGCCCCAGTAATAATCCCCCATAACAGTGCCATCCACAGATGCCCCCATAACAGTGTCGCAGACCACCATTAGTTCAAAACTCACCAAAAGCACACCTTTGGGTTCAAAATATTTTTTTTACTTATTTTACTCCTCAAAAACCTAGGTACGTCTTATGGGCCGGTGCGTCTTATAGGGTGAAAAATTTAAGGCAGCATGGTGACAGCTGGGATACGCGTTTTACGGACTACAAAAACATTTACGGTGGTGTGTACGAGCTTTTAGCTAGAGTTTCGGATCATTCCAAGGTAAGATGTTCCAGAAATGTTATTTCATGGGGAATGGAAGTAGACAGATTTGGAGATTTGACAGCGGTCATCCCACAAGATGTTTTCATCACCTAGCCACAGGATAGGTAATTAATAGCAGATCACAGGGACCCCCGAGAATGAGTGGTCTTTATAGGACACACAGCACTCCTCTGTTTCCAAGGAGAATGAATGGAGCGTGACCTGCTGCTCCATCAGGATGGGGGCATGGGACCACCCTCCCATGATGCGTAGGGGTTCTAGTATGTGCACCCCAATTAATACGCTTTCCCCTCTCCAGTGGAGAAGACATTACTTTCAGTAACCGGAATACACTTTATTTAAAAAAAATAAACCATTTCTACTGTAAAACAGAGCAGGCACAGAATCCGGCAGACACCATAAGAGAGCCGAGTACAGTGACTGACACTTTATGGTAACATACGCCATATGCTACAACCGTGACAACCAGAAAACCGCACGAGCTGCTACAATATCACACCTCCATATAGTGACAACATTCAATGGATGTGGCAGGGAGGATCTGCTTATTGATACCCCCTGTCATGGTCACTGCCACTAATCAGGGAACACATCCAGCAACTCCCAACCATCAGGGGCCACATCCAGGACCTACCACCATACATTTCTATGAGGCACATGGCTCACCCCATGAAGGCTGCCATATAATAGTAAGATATACAACTACAGGTGGAGAGGAGCCTCTGACAGCCGGGGTCGGAGGTCACACAGCAGCTGCACCGTGTGACTTGAGCCCTATCAGCCTGGCCGGGGTCTGCACGTGTGACACTCACGGTTCTGCCTTGCTTTCCTCCTTGGGTGGTGGTAGTACGGGCTCCTCAGTGACTGGGGCCCCTGTACTATCCTTTCCGGAATCAGGTAGAGGCTCGTCTGGGGGGGTGCCTCCTCCATCCCGTGCGCCGCTTGCACTCCCTTGCCCCGCTGCACGGCCGCTGGGCCTGACGTTCGGCTTGAAGCTGAGCCTCGCTCTGCGGATCATGGTGTGGCCGTCTCCCCACTTTTCCTCGTCCTCATGCCGGAGCCACACTCACAGCCAGGCGGAGCGCAGCTCACACTCACAGGCCTGTCACGTGGGGTGGGGAAAGGCGTGCAGAGTGATAGAGTGGTTTCACGATGACGTCATCACCAATCGCCGGTTCAAGCGTCATGTTAGGTAGTTTGCTAACTGGTTACTACAGGACTAGAATGTACGGGCTTCCCTGATGTTTACGTCATGTGACTTTGAGATAGGTGTTGTTGAGCTTTTAGGAAAGTGCTGTATTGCCTGGGGCTTTGGGAAATCTGTGGAGCTGATGATTATATACACTACTAGAAGGGCCCATTCACACACACAGAATCTGCAGGTTTTTTTTTGTTTTGGTGAGAATTTTGTGAATTTTGCAACGTTCTGCCAACGGTTGCATGGTGTCCACCTTCCATTGTTTGCATTGGGAGGCAGCACTTCCATTCACACTGCCACGCAGCCAGCAGTTAAAAGCCGCAACCGGGCCAGGCATGGTGTCCAGACAGGCGCCGCTCAAAGCCATGGCCGCTGTCTGCTCGCAGTTTGTCTTCATTCACTGGGCCTAAACCATATTTAGCAGCCTTCAAAATGAAAGACATCAAAATTGACCGTGTCAACTAACACTAAATGATAAGTCAGAGGCTCCTCTATAACATATGAGTCATGATAAAAACATTTATATTACCGCAGGTCGTGTGCGGCGGTGTTCTGAAACCGTCTGTCCCTACACTGTGCTACCCTTAGGAGGGACCTAATAGGAACTGGATAGTAGTCATTCCGGGTCCCTATAGCCCTCGTTAAACACTGGTGGTGGGATATATACCGTGAAAAGAATGACCATATGCAATGGATCCTCTCACTGGTCCTTCTCACCTTCACACCTAAGGGTCCATACACATGAACATGCGCCTCCATTCTGCACCGACCTTCCTCATTGCGGACCCATTCAAGTAATACAGTGTGCACACGGCCGGTGCCCATATATTGTGGACCACAATACAGGCACACCTGGGCAATGGCCGTGTGCATAAGCCCTAATACTTTGTATGCGATTTCCAGTGACAAAACTCTAACTGGTTACATCTTTCGAAATGTGACTGTGATGTGCCAAAATGTGATTTTGAAGTAAAGTAACTACACTTTAGAAAAACTTTTGATACATCATGCCGACACGCCAAAGGTTTTGACCGATGGGGGTCCTGGGCTGAGCCCCCGGCCGATTGCGAGTCAGAAGTGCTCAGCTGAGAGCTGCTGTAGAAGAACAAGAACATGTTATCTTACCACTTTTAGAAATTGGTGAAGGTCTCAACGCTA
Organism: Bufotes viridis; assembly: GCA_033119425.1. Classification (NCBI taxonomy): domain Eukaryota; kingdom Metazoa; phylum Chordata; class Amphibia; order Anura; family Bufonidae; genus Bufotes; species Bufotes viridis. The sequence goes on from CM065589.1 coordinate 80,293,953, forward strand.
GACACCCACCATCAAAACTTTTCTTAGGTTGCTATGACATATCAAAAGTTTTTATAAAGTGGATTTCCTTTTTATCCATACAAAACATATTAATACACTGTATTTCACATAGAACACAAAAACACCCAAATGTCAGTTTTCATGCTCAAAACATTTGGTGGCAATGGTGGATTCATGTGTGTTCCATGCATTGTATGAGCACCTGTGTGTTAAAGGGGTTAATAGTTCTTCAATATGAGATCGGCGGCGGTTCGACTCCCTGCACCACCACAGATTAGCTGTTTGAAGAGGCGGCTGCATTTACCGGAGCTCTGGTGAGTACTGTGGTCTCCTCACAGATTACCAAGCACAGCGGACTGAATGGAACTGAGCTGCGTCTAGGTCATGTGACCGATGTACAGTGTCTCATGTCCTCTTTAAAGAACTGATCAGCAGGGGTTCTGGGAATCAGACCCCTATTAATCTAAGGCCTCTTGCACACGAAAGTATTCGTTTCGTGCATGTGAACTTGAATGGGTCCATGATCCGTCAGTTCCGCAAAAAGATAGAACAAGTTCTATTTTTTTACGAAACTGAACCCCACAGAAGCACTCCGTAGTGCTTGTGAGGGATGAGAATCCATTTTGTGTATATGTGGAAAATGACTGAGACAGCTGCAAAGGATGAGTGGGGAGGGAGTCTCTGTGTACCCTAGCTTCAAGGCCAGGATAAGGCAGCTCCCTGGCTTCCCCCTTATCAGAAGTTTGATGTCCCAGAATGTTATGTTTTATTTCTCAGTTTCACACAAACTTCTTAATTAATTAAGAATTCTTTTAGTATGATGCAGGAGTATTACCTTTTATAAATAACCAACTGAATCGTTAGTTTCGATTTCCAGCCCCTTGGGGGTGTGCCAGATTTGTCTATGTATATCTGTCTAAAGATACATGTCTTATATCTGGTTCAGCGTCTTCGTCAGCTCTCTAAACTTCTCATGAGAACATTTCAATTGGAATTTGGACCCTGACAATTATAGAGGTGGGGGTTTGCCCCAACATGGGGTTCCATTCCGTGCTTCCGTTCCGCACAGCATTTCTGGATTTGCGAACCCATTCAAGTGAATGGGTCTGCATCCGTGATGCGGAATGCACACAGCTGGTGCCCCATGTATTGCGGAACTGCCGTATGGAGCCTGAAATACGGCCACGGAAAGAATACGTTCGTGTATAAGAGGCCTAATACCGGTGACCTATCCTGAGGATTACCCCTTTAATGTATATTTGCTGACCTGGTATATCCTGCTGACTTGGATATAACATAGAGCCTGGGGGATGGGGGGAAAACACCTGTAAGAACATAAATAGTCGTGAGCGAATCGAGCTTCGGATTATAGATCCAAAGTTGATTTGTCACAAAACTTCGATTTTAATGCTGCAATGTGTGGGCTGCGCTTGGACAAAATTCATATCGGCCCCAATGCACGGGCAACGTCCGTGCGGCGGCCGGGACGGATCCAGATCCATTCAACTTGAATGGGTCCATGATCCGCCCGCACCGCAAAAAAATAGAACATGTTCTATTTTTTTGTGGTGCAGAGGCATGGAGAGAAACCCCATGAAAGCACTCTGTAGTGCTTCCGTGGAGTTCCAATCCGTGCTTCCGTTCCGGACCCGTGTAAAGCGGAGTGCAAACAGGCCGGTCCCCGTGTATTGCGGACCCGCTGTATGCGGGCCGCAATACGGCCACAGGCACATAACGACCGTGTGAACAAGCCCTAAGTCACGAGACACTTTGGTGGATTAATTCAATCATTCCTCTCTGTGTCTTTAAAAATTGGAATCCAAAGTCAGGCTTGTTACCCAGGTATTTGCCAGTACCAAACCCGACTTGGGATTCCTGCGTCGAAATGGGAAATGATGTTTTAATGTATGCAACTGAGCTTTTAGAAAGAGGACACCCCAAGGTATTCCGTGAGGGGTATGGTGAGTTCATGTAAATTTTTATTTTTTGTCACAAGTTAGTGGAATATGAGACTTTGAAAGAAAAAAAAAAGAAAAAAAAAACAATTTCCGCTAACTTGTGCCAAAAAAAAAAATCTTCTATGAACTTGCCATGCCCCTCACGGAATACCTTGGGGTGTCTTCTTTCTAAAATGGGGTCACATGTGGGGTATTTATACTGTTCTGGCATTTTAGGGGCCCCTAAAGCGTGAGAAGTCGTTTGGAATCCAAATGCGTAAAAATGCCCTGTGTAATCCTAGGTACTCATTGGAATTCAGGCCCCTTTGCGCATCTTGGCTGCAAAAAAGTGTCACTCATGTGGTATCGCCGTACTCAGGAGAAGTAGGGCAATATGTTTTGGGGTGTATTTTTACATATACCCCTGCTGGGTGAGAGAAATATCTCTGTAAATGACAACTTTTTCCATTTTTTTATACAAAGTTGTCAATTTACAGAGATAGTTCTCTCACCCAGCATGGGTATATGTAAAAATACACCCCAAAACACATTGCCCTACTTCTTCTGAGTATGGCGATACCACATGTGTGACACTTTTTTGCAGCCTAGGTGCGTAAAGGGACGGAAAGTCCAACGAGTACCTTTAGGCCTTACAGGGCTGCTCACAATTTAGCCCCGCCCAAAATACCAGAACAGTAAACACACCCCACAAATGACCCCATTTCGGAAAGTAGACACCCCAAGGTATTCACTGAGGGGCATAGTGAGTCCGTCTGAGATTTTTTTTTTTTGCCAGAAGTTAGCAGAAATGGAAACTTTATTATTATTATTTTTCCTCAGAAAGTGTCATTTTCTGCTAACTTGTGAAAAAAAATGAAATGATACATGAACTCACCATGCCCCTCCGCGAATACTTTGGGGTGTCTTCTTTCTAAAATGGTGTCATTTGGGGGGTATTTATACTATCCTGACATTCTAGCACCTGAAGAAACTTGACAGGTGCTCAGAAAGTCAGAGCTGCTTCAAAATGCGGAAATTCACTTTTTTAGTTTTAGTTCAGTTTTAATAGTTTGTAAACGCTATAACTTTTGCGCAAACCAATAAATATACACTTATTGGATTTTTTTTTTATCAAAGACATGTAGCACAATAAATTCTGACACAAACTTGTATAGAAATGTAATTATATTTGAACAATTTTACCAGAAAAAGTTAAAAATACACTTTTTTTGAGAAAATTGCGATTAATATCAGAAAAACGAAAAATGCCAGCAGCAATCAAATACCACCAAAAGAAAGCTGTATTTGTAAGAAGAAAAGTAGGTAAAATTCATTTGGGTGCCAAGTTGCATGACCGAGCAATAAACTGTTGTGAAGTGCCGATTTGGAAAAAAGGGCCTGGTCACTAGGGGGGTATAAATAAATCTGTGGTCCTTAAGTGGTAAAGGACCAGGCCATTTTTTGCAAATCTGACCAGTGTCACTTTATGTGGTGATTACTTTAAAACGCTTTTACTTATCCAGGCCATTCTGAGATTGTTTTTTCATTACATATTGTACTTCATGACAATGGTAAAAAAAAAGTTCATTTTTATTTATAAAAAAATACCAAATTGACCAAAAATTTTGAAAAATTTGCAAATTTCCAAGTTTCAATTTCTCTACTTCTATAATACATAAATTACATAAATATTGAAAATTGGAAAAGTTGCTGCTTAAGTTTTTATAATAGCAATTTGCATATACTCCAGAATGTTATGAAGAGTGATCAGATGAATTGCATAGTCCTTCTTTGCCATGAGAATTAACTTAATCCCCAAAAAAAAAAGGACCTGCTGAGATCATTTCAGTAATCATCTTGTTAACTCAGGTGAGAATGTTGACGAGCACAAGGCTGGAGATCATTATGTCAGGCTGATTGGGTTAAAATGGCAGACTTGACATGTTAAAAGGAGGGTGATGCTTGAAATCATTGTTCTTCCATTGTTAACCATGGTGACCTGCAAAGAAACGCGTGCAGCCATCATTGCCTTGCATAAAAATGGCTTCACAGGCAAGGATATTGTGGCTACTAAGATTGCACCTCAATCAACAATTTATAGGATCATCAAGAACTTCAAGGAAAGAGGTTCAATTCTTGTTAGGAAGGCTTCAGGGCGTCCAAGAAAGTCCAGCAAGAGCCAGGATCGTCTCCTAAAGAGGATTCAGCTGCGGGATCGGAGTGCCACCAGTGCAGAGCTTGCTCAGGAATGGCAGCAGGCAGGTGTGAGAGCATCTGCACGCACAGTGAGGCGAAGACTTTTGGAAGATAGCCTGGTGTCAAGAAGGGCAGCAAAGAAGCCACTTCTCTCCAAAAAAAACACCAGGGACAGATTGATCTTCTGCAGAAAGTATGGTGAATGGACTGCTGAGGACTGGGGCAAAGTCATATTCTCCGATGAAGCCTCTTTCCGATTGTTTGGGGCATCAGGAAAAAGGCTTGTCCGGAGAAGAAAAGGTGAGCGCTACCATCAGTCCTGTGTCATGCCAACAGTAAAGCATCCTAAAACCATTCATGTGTGGGGTTGCTTCTCATCCAAGGGAGTGGGCTTACTCACAATTTTGCCCAAAAACACAGCCATGAATAAAGAATGGTACCAAAACACCCTCCAACAGCAACTTCTTACAACAATCCAACAACAGTTTGGTGAAGAACAATGCATTTTCCAGCACAATGGAGCACCGTGCAATAAGGCAAAAGTGCTAACCAAGTGGCTCGGGGACCAAAACGTTGACATTTTGGGTCCATGGCCTGGAAACTCCCCAGATCTTAATCCCATCGAGAACTTGTGGTCAATCCTCAAGAGGCGGGTGGACAAACAAAAACCCACTAATTCTGACAAACTCCAGAAGTGATTATGAAAGAATGGGTTGCTATCAGTCAGGAATTGGCCCAGAAGTAGATTGAGAGCATGCCCAGTCGAATTGCAGAGGTCCTGAAAAAGAAGGGCCAACACTGCAAATACTGACTCTTTGCATAACTGTCATGTAATTGTCGATAAAAGCCTTTGAAACGTATGAAGTGCATGTAATTATATTTCACTACATCACAGAAACAACTGAAACAGAGATCTAAAAGCAGTTTAGCAGCAAACTTTGTGAAAACTAAGATTTGTGTCATTCTCAAAACTTTTGGCCACGACTGTAAAAATACCTCTAAAATAGTTATTAATTTGCATTCGCCATATGTCTACTTTATGTATGCATCATTTTGGGAATGTCATTTTATTTTTTGGGGATGTTACAAGGCTTAGAAGTTTAGAACCAAATCTTGAAATTTTTCAGAAATGTTCCAAAACCCAATTTTTAAGGACCAGTTCTGGTTTGAAGTCACTTTGTGAGGCTTAAATACACCTATTCTAGAAACTACACCCCTCAATGTATTCAAAACTGATTTTACAAACATCGTTAACCCTTTAGGTGTTCCACAAGACTTAATAGCAAATAGAGATAAAATTTCAGAATTTCGATATTTTTTTGGCAAATTTTCCATTTTAATCCATTTTTTGAAGTAACAAAGCAAAGGTTAACAGGCAAACAAAACTCAATATTTATTGCCCTGATTCTGTTGTTTATAGAAACACCCCATATGTGGTCGTAAACTGCTGTATGGCCAAACGGTGGGGCACAAAAGGAGGGGAACGCCATATGGTTTTTGGAAGGCAGATTTTACTGTGCTGGTTTTTAGACACCATGTCCCATTTTTATCCCCCCTGATGCACCCCTACAGTAGAGACTCCAAAAAGTGATCCCATTTTGGAAACTACGGGATAAGGTGGCAGTTTTCTTGGTACTATTTTAGGATAAATATGATTTTTGGTTGCTCTATATTACACTTTTTTTGAGGAAAGGTAACAAAAAATAAAAAATTCTGAAATTTCATCTCCATTTGCCAATAACTCTTGTGGAACACCTAAGGCCTCTTGCACACGGGCGTCATGTTTGACGCCCGGATAAGAGGCGGGTGCCTTGCGGGAATCGCCACGATTTTTCCGCGCGTGTGCTAACGTTTGTAGTGCGTTTAGCACGCGCGTGAAAAAATCTGCATGCTTGGTACCCAGACCCAAAGTCAGACTTCATCACTGAAGTCCGGTTTCGGGATGAGTATTCTGTATGTGTAATTATTTTCCTTTATAACATAGTTATAAGGGAAAATAATCGCATTCTAATTACAGAATGCAATGTTCTCCAGGCTATAGAGGGTTAAAAATAATAAAGAGTTAACTTACCTTCTCCCATTGTACGCACAGAGCCCCAGAACGTCTTCTCGAGATCTTGATGATTGTTTGCTTCAGGACCTGTGGTGACGTCACAGGGTCACATGGTCCAATCATAGAAGCATTTGAGTGGACCATGTGACCCATGTGATCCTGTGACGTAACCAAAGGTCCTTCATCCAACAGATGTTAGATGAAGGACCTGCCGTGATGTCACAGGATCACATGGGTCACATGGTCCACTCAAATGCTTCTATGATTGAACCATGTGACCCTGTGACGTCACCACAGGTCCTGAAGCAAACAATCATCAAGAGAGAAGACGTTCTGGGGCTCTGGCGTATAATGGGAGAAGGTAAGTTAACTCTTATTATTTTTAACCCTCTATAGCCCGAGGAACATTGCATTCTGTAATTAGAATGCGATTATTTTCCCTTATAACTATGTTATAAAGGAAAATAATAACGATCGGGTCCCAATCCCGATCGTATCCTAGCAACCATGCGGGAAAATCGCAAAGCATCCGCACATGATTGCGGATGATTGCGATTTTCCCGCATCCCCATTCACTTCTATGGGGCCTGCGTTGCGTGAAAATCGCAGAATATAGAACATGCTGCGATTTTCACGCAACGCAAAAGTGATGCGTGAAAATCACCGCTCATGTGCACAGCCCCATAGAACTGAATGGGTCAGGATTCAGTGCGGGTGCAATGCGTCCTCCTCACGCATTGCACCCGCGCGGAAAACTCGCCCGTGTGAAAGGGGCCTAAAGGGTTAACAAAGTTTGTAAAATCAGTTTTGAATACCTTGAGGGGTGTACTTTCTTAGATGGAGTCACTTTTTTGGAATTTGTACTCTAGGGGTGCATCGGGGGGCTTCAAATGGGACATGGTGTCAAAAAAACAGTCCATCAAAATCTGCCTTCCAAAAACCATATGGCGTTCCCTTCCTTTTGTGCCCTGCCGTTTGGCCATACAGCAGTTTATGACCACATATGGGGTGTTTCTGCAAACTACAGAATCAGGGCAATAAATATTGAGTTTTGTTTGGCTGTTAACACTTGCTTTGTTACTGGAAAAATTGATTAAAATTGAATATTTGCAAAAAAATAGCTGTTTTGGCACAGTTTTTATTTTTTGTTATTTACATCGTTGATCTGACAAGTTCAATCGTGTGCTATTTCTGTAAAGCAGGTTGCTACGGACGCGAAAATACAAAATATGATTACTTTTTGGGTTTTTTTGCTTCAGTTTTACATAATAAAGCATTTTTGAAAAAAATATTTTTTGGTGTTTCTACATTCTGAAAGCAATATTATTTTTTTGGCTTTTGACACCGTATTTATATATTTTTTTTTTAGCTGTGTTCACCTGAGGGGTTAGGTCATGTGTTATTTTTAAAGAGCAGGTTGTTACGGAAGCGGCGATACCTAATATGTATACTTTTTATTTATTTATTTAAGTTTTACACAATAATATCATTTTTTAAACAAAAAAAATCATGTTTTAATGTCTCCATAATCTGAGAGCCATATTTTTTTATTTTTTTGGGCGATTGTCCTATGTAGGGTATCATTTTTTGCGGGATAAGATAACGGTTTGATTGGCACTATTTTTGGAGGCATTTCATATTTTGGTCGCTTGCTATTACACTTTTTGTGATGTGAGGTGACAAAAAATGGCTTTTTTTACACCATTTCTTTTTTTTTTTATGGTGTTCATCTGAGGGGTTAGGTCATATGATATTTTTATAGAGCAGGTTTTTACAGACACGGCGATACCTAATATGTATACTTTTTTTAATTTATTTTACTTTAACATAATAACAGCATTTTAGAAAAAAAAATAATGTTTTAGTGTCGCCATAGTCTGAGAGCCATATTTTTTTATTTTTGTGGGCGATTGTGCTATGTAGGGGCTCGTTTTATGCGGGATGAGATGGCGGTTTGATTGGTACTATTTAGGGAGGCATACGCCTTTTTGTTTGCTTGGTATTACACTTTTTGTGATGTAAGGTGACAAAAAATATCTTTTTTTTTTACACCATTTCTTTTTATTTGTTTTTTTATGGTGTTCATCTGAGGGGTTAGGTCATGTGATATTTTTATAGAGCAGGTTTTTACGGACGCGGCGATACATAATATGTGTAGTGTATTTATTTATTTTTTATTTAGTGATAAATGTGTTTTTTTATTTTTACCTTTTTTCACTTTTTTTTTTACATTTTTTGACCCAGACCCACTTGGTTCTTGAAAATCCAGTGGGTCCGATGTCTGTATAATACAGTACAGTACAGTATATAATGTACTGTGATTTTTATTTTACACAGTCTGATCAGACTTCTGCCTTTAGCAGAAGTCTGATCAGAGTTACTATTACCATGGCAAGCGGGACGCCTGAAAAGGGCCCCCTCCCTCTGTGATCCCGTCAAGAATCAGGGGCTGCAAGCCATAGCAGCCCCCGATGGGAGAGGGAGGGAGCTCCCTCCCTGTTAACCCCTTCCATACAGCGGTCCCTACGGACCGCGGCATGCATGTAAGGGGTTAAATGGCTGACATCACAGCACAGTTGTCAACCGTTTATAGCAGAGTGTCAGCAATGTGCTGACACTCTGCTATACCGCTCAGCTATCCTGAATTTTAGAAAGGAGGCGGGCAGGTGATCGTGATTTCGCCCACCGCACCGCCTATAGCGCCACCCGACCCTCCCCCTGCACCGCCCTCGGCATTGTAGCAGGTACCTTGTTCCGATCACCGCACACTGCACAGCGGTGATCGGAAATACACAGGACGTACAGGTACGTCCTGTGTCCTTAAGAGGTTAAGGAGTGTACACAATAGCCCTGTAGCTATCTCAAGAGGTAGGGATGAGCGAATCGACTTTGGATGAAACATCCGAAGTCAATTTGCATAATACTTCATTAGAATACTGTACGGAGTGAGTGCTCCATACAGTATTAGAATGTATTGGCTCCTATGAGCCAAAGTTACTACTTCGCAAAGTCTCGCGGGACTTCGCATAATAACTTCATAAATCAATTTCTACTGTAAAAAAACAAATTGGAACCGAACCAGAGTTCGTGAAATTTTTTTTACAGTAGAAATTGATTTATTAAGTTATTATGCGAAGTCCCGCGAGACTTCGCGAAGTAGTAACTTTGGCTCATAGGAGCCAATACATTCTAATATTGTACAGAGCGCTCACTCCGTACAGTATTCAAACTAACAATACAGATTGTGTCCTGTTCAGGAAAAATCTGATGATTTTGCACTCAAGTGCAGTCAGTTTTTTTTTGTTTTTTTTTAAACTATTTTTTATTGGTTTTGATATATAACATAACCAGAAAGAGTTGCGTATAATAGGCACATAACAACTTGTACATACGTTATACATGTAAATATATATTAAATATTGCAATAACAAATAAACCATAACACGGTTAATTTTTTATAAGGAGGGGGGGAAAGAGGACGGAAAGATTAAGGGAAGGAGGGGGGGGGGGCGGGGGGAGGGTGTACAAAGAAGATGGTCTTATATCCAATATAACATAATATATAGTAGGAATGGTCTTATATCCAATGTAACATAATACTGTATATAGTAGGAATATACATCATTGGTGACACCTAGTGGGCTTATTCAACAAACCCTCTAAATATTTTCCATGGACCCCAGATTTCGGAGAAACGGTGGGGTGTACGGGAGACCCAACGTGCTATCTGTTCTAAGCAGTAAATCTGGTCACATTTCTGGTACCAATGCAGCAAAGGCGGGGGGTCCACCTTCCTCCAATAAACTTCAATAAGTAAGCGGGCCGAGGCCAGTAGGCTAGTAAACAAGTTTCTCATGGCCTTGGGTTTCTGACACTTAAGATCATCTATTAGTCCAAAGAGACACATCTTTGGGGATGCTGAAACAGTGGTTTTACTTAATCGTGAGAGTATCTTACATATCCCCTGCCAAAAGGAATATATCTTGGGACATTTCCACCAGATGTGACTCTGAGACCCAATAGCTCCTTCACACCTCCAACACGTAGGATTGACATTGGGGAACATGGTATGCAAACGTTGAGGTGTGTAGTACCATTGTGGGAGGACTTTATAGCTATTCTCCTGCATCTATATACATCTAGAGACTTTCAGTGGAGCAATCAACATTCTTGACAGCTCTCGGTCATTAAAAGTTAGAAAGTGCAGTCAGCTTTGATGCGTTATTCATGCGCTTGAGAAAAGACTGAATTACTAACATCTCCTAGCAACCATCAGTGAAAAGCGCTTTGCATCTGCATTCATGGAAGCCGCACTCACTTTAACGGGACCAGGGCTGCGTGAAAAACACATAATATAGAACAGACTGCAATTTTCACGTAACGCAGAACTGATGAGTGAAAAACAACGCTCATGTACACAGACCCTTTGAAATGAATGGGTCAGTATTCAGTGTGGGTGTAATTTGGTCAATTCACGCATCGGCTGGAAACCTCTCTCCTGTGATAGAGGCCTTATTTCCTGCACTGACACTTTTGGGGCCCTATGTTTTGTGCTTTACTACTGCTGGGATGAAATAAAGGAGCCCCCACATACCAGCCCCCTGCACCCAGCTCAAGACTGGACGCTGCTGAAGCCACACCCACATTCCGAGTGTGACGTAAGGCGTGGCCACGCCCACCCACCAGCCCTTATAATGCATTGTTCCCGCCCACTCTGCCAGTAGCTAGAATATTCTGCTGGGTGTTCGCAGGGATAGGGTGGCGGCCTGGGAGCTGCAGAGCTTGGCTTCTGCCTGGGATGGCCCGTAAGTTTCGCCAGGGGCACAGTCTGAGAGCCGGGGTGGAGGGATGGCTGCCGGATTATACAGAACCCGGGGAGGGCAGGGTTTGGGTCAGACAGTCTCGTTCGGGTCGGTAAGTAGACGTGGCTGTAGGATGGGGTTCCTGATTGCCTATAGAGGGAGGTGAGAAGAATGGAGTCCTCTGTACTGAGACGTCACCTTGTAGAAGATGCCGCCTAGGTATGTATGGAGAGTACAGCGTTAAGCCAGCGGCAGCTCTGTGGGAAGGCAGTATGTTTTAGCTTGTCCGTGTCTCCCTCTAGTGGTCGTCAATGTAATTACATCTGGTTTTCTACTGTTATGTGACCTAAATCCGACGACCCCTGTAACTTACCGGGGCGCCCCCCTGACAGGCCCATCCCATTTTTTTTTGTCTGTAGCTTATAGGGAGCACTTTATATGGCTATAGTGGTAAAGCTTTATTCACATCTGCATTGGTCAAATAATGGCAGTGCTGGCTCTGTTATGACAGACCTCATTGGGGTCTGTCAGTTTATCTGGAAAAAAATGCTGTGCTATTCTGCATTTTTTTTAATGTAATCTGTGACGGAGGATAGGACAGGTGTGAATACAGCCCAGTGACTGACTTCCTTTTCGGCGCGCTGCCCGTGATGTGGGAGTTGGATCCTTGTGCAGCTCACCATTAATTTCTAGATTGTATCTGTAATTGCTGACCAGTTGCTGGTTGGTTTCAAATGGCACATACAGAGGCGGCCTGGCCATTAGCGGAGAGGCGGCTTAAGAGTTCTGACTTTGTACAGACCAGTGGTGTTCAGTCTCTATATTACCAGTGTCGGTGATATAGGGCTCATCCACACAACCGTATGAATGGATCCGCATCCGTTCAATTTTGCGGAATGGGTGCTAACCCATTCATTTCAATCGGGCCACAAAAATGCACCTGTTCTGTAAACACAGGGCACGGTTGTGTGACTGTGCCCATAACCTGTACTCTTATGGGCCTCTGATGGGTGTGACCTCCCTGATCCCGCTACTGATGGGCTTTGTGAGGTAAGTGATGCTTCATGGGAGGTTGTCAGTAAACTACTAGATAAATGGAGCGGACTCATTCATTTACAATGTATTAGGAAACTGCTTATGTAGCTGTTCCATAAGAACATATGGATGTTTGAGGGAAGTGAAAAATGCAGGTGAATGGTTGACTCGTGAGAAGTGTAAATCTGTAACCTGATCACTCAGTACAGACTATCCGGATGCACATGGCCGAGTGTTGAGCAGGTGTCTGTTTCCCTTTGCTGTAGGTGGAAATCAACGTGAACTCGCTCGCCAGAAGAACATGAAGAAGACGCAAGATTTAAATAAAGGCAAACGTAAAGACGAGAGTTTATCAGCAGCACAGAGGAAGCAGAGGTAGGTACAGCGGGAGAAGTGGCTTGTGGGTCTGCCCCCTTCAGGACATCTCTTGCTCCCTATGCACATAAGCGACTGTTCACATGCATCCACCCAGGGGTAGGCAACATGCTGCAGTTGCTTTGGGTCGTTGAATAGATGAGTATTGCCAGAGTCCTCTGGATCCAGCATTTGCTGATGCTGCTACTTGCCTGCGCGACTCCATTGACTTTAATGGGGTCTGGCAGAGATTCGGCTGCCACCCAACAAATATGCTGGGAATCGGTTGGACAAAAAAAGCTATGCACAATGGTTTTTGTCAGGCCAATTCCTGTCATTCCCTGCCGAAGAGGAAAGCTGCAGGTGTGACACTAGCCTGAGGCTATATGGCAACCTATAAGCGTGCAACAGAAGATTGCAGTGTTGTGCCAGTGCATTGCCCCTATGGTAATGAATTGGGCTCACACCGACACAACTTGATTTGACATGGCAACCACATTCCCTATCATTTGATGCACCTGGCAGTGTGACACGTGCAGCCTTAAAGGGGAGCACTGCTGCAGGTACCAGCTTCGTCCACTACACAATGGACGGAACAAGGGTACAGCTAATCGGTAGGGTGTCAGACCCCATAAATCTGACATTAAAGTCCTATCCCCAGTCCATTTTGCGGACAAGGACAGGCATCGTTACAATGGGTTGCAAAATAACGGATGAAACAGACATCACACGGATGTCATCCATGTGCTTCTGTTTTACCGACTGCAAAATACATAGTCGTGTGCATGAGCCTTATACCTGATCACTCCGAAACCTCCACGCTGATGGAAATCACTGACTGAATGTGCCCGAAGGGCTCATGTACACAAACGTGTGGTGGTTCTTTGAAGGGGAACCACTCATTTCAATGGGTCCGCAACAAAAAGTTACTCCTTGTGCATTTTGTTTCCATATGTCCATATTTTCGTTCTGCAAAAAAAATGTTCTATTATTCGCATTACAGACAAGGATAGGACTGTTCTGCAAAATACGGAACTCACACTGGCGTCAGCCGTCTTTTTTTTTTTTTTTTGCAGACCGCAAAATACATAGTAGTCTGCTTGAGCCCTTAGCTGGAGGCATGTTGACCACTTATCTAAACTCCTGCTTTTTTGTTCCCCCCCCGCCCCAGGGATTCTGAGATAATGCAACTGAAACAGAAGGCGGCTGATCAAAAGAAATCCATGCAAGTGGGATCGAAGTGATTGAGAGCCGTGGGATACTCAGACTGCTGTCGCCAGAGGACGACCAACAACTTCTCTTTTTAATAGTGTTTTTTTTTTTTTTTTTTTTAACATAATTGATGTCGGTTGTTTGAATTCCAGAATGGTGCTAGTTCTAGTCATCTAATGTACATATGTGTATTTATACATAAAACTGTAGAAAACGCCCCTGTGTGTTCAATTAAAGCTGGGTGCACATGCCTTGGGGCTGGATAGGAAATCACTTCACAAATTCAATTTGTAATAATTATGGCCTGTCCTGTTAAAGGGGTTGTCTCGCTCAGCAAATGGCATTTATTATGTAGAGATGTTAATACAAGGCACTTACTAATATACTGTGATTGTCCATATTGCTTCCTTTCCTGGCTGGATTCATTTTTCAATGACATTATACACTGCTCGTTTCCATGGTTACAATCAACCTGCAGTCCAGAAGCAGTGGCTGTGCTTGCACACTATAGGAAAAAGCACCAGCCTGTCTTTTGGCCAGGAATGTGGGAGTGCACATAGGCACACATGCGGCAGATCCCATCCCAGCACGCTCATATCTGTGCTGCAGCAGTGGGTGTAACCCCTGGATACAAGCAGTGTGTAATGCAATGGAAAAATAAATCCAGCCAGCAAAGGAGGCAATATGGATAATCGCTATACATTAGTAAGTGCCTTGTGTTAGCATTTATCATGTAGAGAAAGTTATTTGCTGAAAGGAAACAACCCCTTTAAGCAGGGAAAAGCTGTTTCTTCAGCCAAGGGGTAGAAATGCTGTCTGCCCACACAACTTAAAGGAGTGCTCCCATCTGAGGCGTTCATCTCGTGTGCACAGGGTATGCTGTAATTATTCTGCTGGTGTGAGAACCGCGTTTATCTCTGGAGAGTGGCGTCTGCGGCTGATGTGACTGGAGCGGTGGCACTTTGCTGGGAGTTCCAAAATTCTCCATATGCTGAGGACAGCTGTTTGAATTTTTTGCACTTTTTTTCCCCTAATTTATTCTGACCTTTACTGTAAACTTATCTGCCATAACATTTTTAGTCCAATCTCTGTAGTAGGAGGTATGAGCAGTTCATCATAGCTGGTTTCACGGGGAGGTAAACTAGACCATTGCCTGAGAGCCTGAAGGACTGGAACCTTGGAGCAAAAATTATAGAGGAGTACAGAGGTAGAAGGCACGCCTAAACCCCTGTGTCTGAGGGAGTCGGGTCACTGCCACCTGAAGAAGGGGCCAGTAGTATACGGCATGTTCAGATGGAGGATTTGGTCCATGACATGTCCCATGGAAGAAACTGCCGTGCTGCAGATTCTGCTCTAGGATTTCATGCGGATGTGCTCTATTGAACGGAGTTGTGGCTTTGTGAGGGTCCATGTGGTAACTGCGCCAAGGATACCCTTTTTTGGCATTTTTTGCCCAAATAGTGTTAAGCATGTTTTTATGATTTTTTATATATTTTTTTTATTTGAAAGCCATGTGTGTTTTAACAGAAAAATATGTACCCCCTTCTATAGATCAGTTTGAGAAGATACACAGCAAAAAAATGCAAAAACACCATAAAAAATTTCACATTGCCACCTGTTTTTATTCCTGCTTGGAAAAAAAAGTGCATGTCTATAAGAAAATATAGTAGAAAAATAGAGGCAAAAGGCCACAGCTGGAGCATGCTGTGATTTAAAAAAAAAAATGCACCACAAGGGAAAAAAAACACAGATTTCGGCACTGTTTAGCTTTCCGTTCTGATCTGTCGGAACAGAAAAAATGTTTTTTTGCAGCTTTTTATGAGAATTTCCTGGTGTTACCACCCCATTGATGTCTATAGGGAAAACCACTCTACAGAAGGTGCGTAATCTCACAAAGAATTGTGTGGAATTTAAAAACCACACAGCACGGAAGAAAAAAAAGCGAAGTGTAAATGAGATTTGTCTAATCTCATACACTTTGCCGATACTTGTATTATGCCTCAGTCACACAGTTAGGCCCCTTGCAGACGAGCATTACTCCCGCAGCGAGTCCGCAACACAGCACTCGTCCTGACCTCCCAGCACTGCTGGGGTCACATAGCATCATATGGATTTATCATGCTATGTGACTCCCAGCAGTGATGGGAGTTCAGGCCGGGATCTGCGTTGCGGAAGCTCGTCTGCAATGGGCCTTATTGTCTGATCAGTGATTTTGAGCCAAAACCCAGATTGGAACCTCCACAGCGATCAGGTATAAGGGAAAGGTCTGCACCTGGTTTTGGCTCAAACACTGACTGATGAATGAGGCATTAGGCCTCACGCACACAGCCGTTGCCACATTTGTGCTCAGCATTTTGTGTTTCTGTTCATAGAAGAAAAAAAGAAATGCAAGCCAAAAATGGATCCCAATTGACTGCAACGGTATCTGTCAGGTTTCTGCCGTGGTGCCCATCAGTTTACCAGACCCGATGTCCTATTTTTGACGCAACCTGTGATGAGTAGAGTTGAGGGAACTTCTGTTTTAAGTTCGGCGTCCAAAGTTCGGGTTCGGGTTATCCAAGCATACCACGGACCATAACGGCATTTCGAATCCGGGGTGAAGGACCTGGTGTGATGTCACCGTCGTGTGATCAGTGCAGGGGGCGTGGCTCAGTACTGGATTGGATAAGAGGTCATAGGCTACCACCTCTTATCTAATCCAGTACTGAGCCACGCCCCCTGCACTGATCACATGACGATGCGTCACCCTGGGTCCTCCATGTTGTCCAAGGCTCGGGTTCATTGAAGAATCCCCTTATGGATTCCAAATGCCGTTATGGTCCGTGGTAGCAGAATCCATAACGGGATGCTTGGATAACCTGAACTTAAAGCAGAAGTTCGCTCAACTCTAGTGATGAGGAACCTGACTACACCACCAACACAGATGTGAATGAAGCCTTAGAGTATGCTACATGGCAGAAAAAGCCATTGGCTCAGATTTACTAATGTATCTACACCACAAATCTGTCTAAAAAGTGGTGCAATTTGGTGCACCTAGGTTTTCTGCAATTTTTTCCTGTCATGATCAAAAGACGGTGGGGCTTGGTGGAAAGGGCGAGACCTAAGGTACTCCATTGTAGAGTATAAACCTGTCTCAAAGGAAGCCAACCAATAGTTCCTATAGATTCAATGGGGGTCATTTATGAAAAACTGGCATACCTGTTAGTGAATTGGCTGGGGATAATGGCCCTGTCTCTGCCACACCCCATCTTGTCACAGCGGTGTAGGGAGTCATAATGAATGACCCCCAGTGAAAAGTATCTATCCCTGTGCTACGTTTATCAGCCAGCCTGAGCCCCTGTGATAAATCTGGCGCAGGTCTAGACAGTCTGTCTAAATTAACTACCATCTACAGGATTAGTAAATCCGCCTCGGAGTTTCTTGAACAGACCCCAGCAGAAGGGCTCACACATATGTCCGTGTGCCAGCAGTGGTCGTATTGCGGCCCGCATCATGGGCCTATTCACTTGAATGGGTCCTTGATCCGGGAGATGCGGAGCAGAACCCCACGGAAGCACTACAAAATGCTTCTGTGGTGTTTCTGGCCGTACGTCCGCACCGCAATTGTACCCAATGTACGTAACGGCCAGCGCGCGTTCGTGTGCATGAGCCCGAACTCTGAGGTTCACCCTTGAATTCCGTGGATTTGGAGTTTGAATGCTATGGCTATGACCACGACTTAGGCCCCATTCACACGACCGTAGGGCCTCAATGCCCGTGTTGTGGGTCCGCAAAACCCGTGCACTGCCGTGTGCACTCCGCATAGTGGTGCAGACACGGTGACTTCTATGGGTCCGCAAGATGCAGCAAAAGACAGGACATGCTCTGTCTTTTGTGATGCGGAGGCACGGGCTGGAAGTCAATGGGTCCACACTGTGAAGCGGAGTGCACGCGGCCAGTGCCCGTGTCATGTGGACCCACAACATGGGCATAGTGGACCCACTGTTGTGTGAATGACCTGATCGTATCTGTGGCATTCAAACTCCAAATCCACAGAACTCAAGGGTGAACCTCAGATTCTGCAGCTAATGCACAATGGCCCAGATTTACTAAATATTCAATGGCTAATCCACATTTGGACACCGCCATCGTGGCAATAAAGGACACGCCCTTCCTTAATACTTACACTCGTGTATTTGCTGCGGTTTCTTTGAGGATTTCTAAGAGGAAATACATTTATGAACACTCTCTAAGGCCTAATTCACACGTCCGTAGTGTGTTTTGTGGAAACACGGATCCGCAAAAAAAAAAACGTCTGCAATGTGCATTCCGCATTATGCGGACCGCACATTGCTGGCACTATATAGAGAATGCCTTTTCTTGTCCGCAATTGCGGACAAGAATAGGACATGTTCTATTTTTTTGCGGAAACGCGGATGCGGACATCACATAGTGTGCGGTCCACATCCATTCCTGCCCCTTTGAAATGAATGGGTCTGCAACCCTTCCACAAAATTGCGTATGGGAGTCGGATCCATTTTGCGGACGTGTGAATTAGGCCTAATACATCTACAATATCAGTCTGCCAAAGTGAAAGTAGCTGCTCGTTAGCGGCTTGACTCAGGCTCATAGGGTGGGTTCTCAAGGGGGGGTGACACTCTCCCCCATGAAGTCCTGGCTCTAATTTGAGATACAGGCAGGCATTGTCCTGAATGGACAAACCGTATTCTGCAGACGAGAGAAGTATCAGTAATAATTCTACCAGTCGTCTATTGGGCAGTATAAGCCCTGTGCTTCATGAGCTACATTTTGTCACTACAGCATCCTGCTGTGTAATACATACACATTGCACTCAGTATACTGAAGAGTGATGCGCGCAGAGCTTCCAGCAGAGGGCGCTGAGCGGGAATCTCCTCAGATGCTGCAGCCACAGCTCGCTGGTGATGACGAAGGACGGATAGCCTGGTGGGTCAGTCCGTGACTGTGTGCAGACGGCGTGCCTATGGCAGGACAGGAGGAAAGTGGGGACATATTGTTCCGGCGTGGAGCTGGTCAGGTAAGTGTAGACTGTGTGGTTACTGAACGGCCAGATACTTACCTCAGAGCCGGGTCGTGGCACAGCGGACTGCTTACAGCAGTGTTCCTCATCTCCAGTCCTCAGGGCCCACCTACCGGTCATAATTTGAGGATATACCACAGCATGAATACCTGTGGTAAGTCCTGATGCATGGACACTAATTATAACTGAGGGAATCCTGAAAACCTGACCGGCAGGAGGCCCTGAGGACTGGAGCTGAAGAACACAGGCTATATTCAGCTCAGAGGGAGCTAGTCAGTAGGAAGTCTTTTGGACTTGCTGGGATTTGTAGTTCTCTACATAACTAAACTATGGCTTCCAATTATACTGTAGCATTCCTCTATCAGAACTTCACCAAGTATTTATTTACCATGTAAAGTATAGTGGCCCATGTAATAGATGACGACTGTCGAAAATTTTTAATTTAAAATCCATAGAAGAAAATCCCATTGGTAAAAATGCAGATTTCACACGGGTTTTGATGCATATTCGGCATGCAAATACCGTTGTGTGTACACTGTGCTTTCAGGCCGCTTTCACACAGCGTTTGATCAGTGATTTTGTGAGCCTAAACCAGGGGAGGAGGATACACCGAGATCAGGTATGAGACCCCTTTCAGACAAGCCAGTCCCACTCATTGGACTCACAGCGTGAGTATACAGCAGCTCCCGTCCTGACCTCCCAGCACTGACGAGGTCACATAGAATTATACTGAGTTGTGATGCTATGTAACCCTTACCGTTCTAGAATGTATTGGATAATACTGACATAATGCTGTCAGTGTTATCCAGTGCATTCCAGACCTCTAAGGGAAGGGGGGGGGGTGTACATGACATCATAAATTAGTATAATTCTAAGCGACCTCGTCAGTGCTGGGAGGTCAGGACGGGGGCTGCTGTATACTCGCGATGTGAGTCCAATGCGTGGGACTGGCTTGTCTGAAAGGGGTCTTATACCTGATGTCGGTGGTGTTGAGGGACCTTCAGTGACGTCACTGGGTCACATGGTACAATCACCTGCATCCATCTGGTGATTGGACCCCCCCCCCCCCCCCCCCAGCTGAAGACAGAACACGAGACCGGCAGCTACGCGATCAAATGGAGGAGGTGAGTTAATTTTTTAATCCTCTTTTGCCCTTTTTACTTTGCATTCTCTATTGATAATGCTATTGTTTTCCTTTATAACTATGTTACAAGGGAAAATAGTAAAATATACAGAATACTCAACCCGAAACTGGACTTCAGTGATGAAGTTCGGGTCTGGGTACCAAACATGCCGATTTGTCGCACGCGCGTGCAAAACGCATTAAAACGCTTTGCACTCACGCGAAAAAATTGCATTTTCCCACAACGCACCCGCCTCTTATCTGGGCGTCAAACGTGACGCCCATGTGAAAGAGGCCTAAGGGTACGACCACCCAGCTTGGTCAGTTGCGACATGGCTGCGCTGCGGTGTAGTACTGCATGGCTATGCTCCTGGCTCTTGTTAACTAACGAAGGCTGCACTGTTCAGTCAGTTTGTTTCCTTAATGGCCGCACGGTACTGAAGTTACCACGCAACCATTAACAATACAGACTGACTAAAGTCGGTGCAGTCTCGTCAGTTTAACAAGCGCCAGCTGCACAGTACGCCGCTTGGTTGTACCCTCTTACAGAAGAAAGCACAGAGCGGCCATTTTATCGTGCAGAGAATATTTCAAGTTGGTTTTCCTGAGTGTGCATCGGTGTACTTTTTTTGCTCACAAAGTAATACATTTTGCTCGTTGTTTGGTACATTTGGCTCATCTTTAAACCTTTAACTTTTGTCCAGAAATGCTACTTCAGTTTTGTACACAACACCCCCTCCCCCCTTGAAGTTTGCTTTCTTTTTTTGCAACATTTTAAAACGTCCCAGTGATAAATCCGGAGTAAAACGTATTGCTATTACCATAGCTAACCATGGCCTGTTTCCCACCCACATATCAAAACTGGAGTGATTGGTGTAAAATGCAAAAAAATTGTCATAAAAGCCCCCATTTTGAAACTTTTTGAAGCCACAATTCTGGGGCGCAGAATGCAATAAATTCCCCACGTGATGTTGACACCCAAGTTTGTGTTGCGTTCTGTGTAAGACTGTGTTCACATCACGTTTTCGTCCCATGTTTAATGTATACGTAATATACATGTGTCATATACGTTAAATGGATGGCTCAGATGGATGCCATACAGGGGCATCCGTTACCGTAGGTCTCCATTGTAAAAAAATATATATACATTAAACTTAAAGGATATGGACACCTTTTATAAAAAAATAAATAATATTTTTTTTTTACACTAATTTATTTTGTGGAGAAAATCATTTGTCCAATTGGTTGTGCTTATGTATTGTTTTCCGTTTTCCTTCTACAGCCTGCTGTGCTTCCTATACACAGCAGGCTGCTCTCAGTGGATTTTCAGAGAACCCGTCATCTCTTTCTCCCTGCTAATAACCGCCCCAGTCTGCGATGTGTTTTCCAGCTCCCAATACACATACCAAGCGTCGGCACCTTGCCATGTCTATTAGGGGCTGTAAAACAGATCCCAGGCCAGTGCTGTCATTAGCATACCCAATGTATGATAATGACAGCCCTCTGACCTGTCATGTGTCGGTGCCCCCGACTCCCTCCCCCTTCACATACAGTGCGGTCACATTGGAGGACCGCTCCCTGCCCCTTGTTCATACTCCCATTCCCACACAATCAGTAAAAGAAGGCCGTCCACTCTACCCCCATGACTCAGAAGCCAGTGCCTGCCACGTGCCGCCAGCTAGAGAACGGTACTAACTGGCAGCGTGCTATGCTCACCAAGTTCCTAAAAACAGGACGGAGCGGCAGGCAGGGGAAGCAGCGCAGCAGTGAACAGGAGCGGCACACATCGCTCGCTTTTTCAGGTATGTGCCTGCTGCCTGCGCCCCTCTGACCCATGCCTGCAAAAAAACTTTGGGGCATGAGGAGGTGGGGGGGGGGGGTGCATACACAGAGCTGGGGGGGTGTATATATACATTGGGTTAACTCGATTGACCCCTACTACATGCAGAAGAGATGTTTAATCAGGAATATGAATTAAATATGTAAACAATCAATCACTTTGGCCCATCCCTTTTGGTGCCTATAAAGGGTTGCACACAAGACAAGACCGTGTATTATCTGCCGCATTAATGTATATTTATTAAGGGAGGGAAGTTGTGCTGCCTATGGACTCCAGGAAATGAAAATTTCAGTACGTAAATTTTATCACTTCCTGGACGTCCTGCGGCAGCACACAATGGGAGTTATGCAGCAATAGAAAAAAAATAAAAAATTAAGGGAGGGTTATACACCAACTGCTTCCTCGATCACTCTTTTGCCAAAGGCTGACCCCTCTAGTGCTGAGACGTTCAGTTTTACAAATTAGATCCCGCGGAATTTGTGGCAATTCTGCCCATGAGGTTGACGTGGAGCGCTTAGGCCTCTTTCACACGGGCGTCACGTTTGACGCCCGGATAAGAGGCGGGTGCGTTGCAGGAAAATGCGCGCTTTTTCCACGCGTGTGCAAACTTTTGTAATGCGTTTTGCACGCGCGTGTGAGAAATCGGCATGTTTGGTACCCAGACCTGAAGCCGGAATTCATCACTGAAGTCCGGTTTCGGGTTGAGTATTCTGGAGATTTTATTATTTTCCCTTATAACATGGCAAGCACACCATTGTTTTTCTTGTGAAATTCCCAATAAGTTTGATGTGTCACATGACCCTCTTCCTATTGGAAAAACAAAAGTTGGATTCAAAATGGCCGCTATGGTCACCACCCATCTTGAAAAGTTCCCCCCCTCACATATACTAATGTGCCACAAACATGAAGTTAATATCACTAACCATTCCCATTTTATTAAGGTGTATCCATATAAATGACCCACCCTCTAGATCGCTGCACTAACCTTACCAGCAGAAATATCTATTGTGTCTACAAATAATGGACTTTCTACAGAAAGGAAAGTGAGAAATAGATTTGCTGATTACAGGCTGTAGCATACTGTAAGACTCACCATGTTGTGGATTGGGATGAAATCTTACTACCAAGTTACTTGGTAGTTCCAGCAGCCTATATGTCAGTGGCTAATAGCTGTGCTATGTAACAGGATGTGGGGGCGGGGCAGCAGAGCTGTGCTGGTGCATGTGAAATCAAAAGGAAAGCCCACAGAGCCTCACAGGAGATGACAGCCTGAGCAAAAATCATATCCGAGCATTTCTGAGGGCATGTGAAGCAAAGCTGATACCAGTAAACTAACCAGTGCAATTTTATTATGTGCTGCATAAGATATGCGGTTATTGATTTTTTTAATGCACAAAGGTGTCCATAGCCTTTAAAGTGTTTTTTTGCTGGACTCTTCAGGATGGAAAAGTGTAGTATGCTTTTTGCATCCTTTTTGTTCTCAAGGTATATGTTAACTTTGGGACAAATGCATGATGTGTACAGCTCCCTACTCCTGCCATCAAAAGTGCCTGAACCCTGAATGGAAGCACTGAACCTTAGTGTGGACAGAGCCCAAAGGCCCCTTTATGTGGGTTATGCAGGCAATTATCAGGCACTAACAGTTTGTTCCTGATAATTGCCTGATCCTGAGTGGAGGTAAGATGCAGGAATCCTACTACTACTGCGATCACTTGTCCCCATACATTTATCGTGACTGAGCCTTCTTACCATTTCTTTTCTGATAATTGCTCCTATTTATTTTGTTTAAACGCAGGAATTTCCTAATTGCTTATCTCTGCTCAGTATACAAAAAATCAGCCATAACTTTAAAACCACCAATAGGTGAACGGAATAACATTGATAAGAGGTCACATCTATGAAACAGCAGGAAATATGGACAGACACAAGTATCTGAGCAAGTCTGACAAGGACCGAAGTGTTGACATCTCAGAGTAAATTGTTCAGGAATGGTTTGAGGAACACAATAAAGAGTTCAAGACGCTGATTTGACCTCCAGCTTCCCCAGATTTTGATCAAGCATTGATGGGATGTACTGAAAAAATGGATCCCTGGAGGTCCTAGTGCCATACTTGCATTACATTAAAAATCTGCTGGTAACATTGAGCTGTATTGGCGATACGAGGGGGCCAGTATCAGGCAGGCGGTTAAAAAGTTGTGGCTGATCAGTGGATATGCCATTAAAAACTCTCTGGGGGTCATTTATTAAGACCGACATTTTAGATGCCGGTTCTTAATAATCCCTTGCGCTGGCAGTAGATCCGCCCAAGGTATGTAGAGGCACTGGATCCACCGCCGGTGTAAATGTAAGCCAGCTTCCTTGCTGGCTTAAATTAAGACCATTTTCTATGCCTAAAAGAGGTGTAGAAATTGATATATGACGCAGGCCTATCCCCGCCCATGCAATCTGCGACAGATATACGCCACAAAACTGGTAATATGCCCAAGAGGGTCATTTACAAATTCTATATTTTTTTCATATAAGCATTTTAACTTTTTTTTACTTTTCTTAATAGAGTGAGGATTCCGATCTCTGGGATGATACAGCGTTGATCAAGGCTTATGACAGGGCAGTGTCCTCGTTCAAGGTTTGTGTTGTGCTTATTACATTGAATGAGTGAATAAAGGCGAGTGCTGCTGTGTTATGTTTAAAGAGGTTTTCCAGGACTCTGATATTGATGACCTCCCCTGAGGATCAGTGTCCCATGGGTAGGGATCTGACACCCGGCAGCCAGGCTGATTCATTGTTGGGCGAGGACTGCGGCCTCTTCATGATCCTGTGAGATCGCACCCATCAGTCCTATTCAGCTGTGTTATACAAATAGGGTGCAGTACAGCAGCCCCTTCAAATAGCTAATCGGTGGGGGTATCAGGAGTCTGATCTTCACCATGACCTATCCTGAGGATGAATCATCAGTATTTGAGTCCCGGAGAGCCCCTTTAACTTTCCATTTTGAAGAGTAATGGTATGTGTGTTGCTTTAGGTAGCGCATATGTAGTTATAAGAGAATCTATACCGTATGCATAACACATCACTGTCTCATTTTATTACACAATGAAATAAAATATAACCAACAAATTAGCAGTATACCAAATACCATTAAAAAATAGCTTTTATTTGACTATTAAAACATGTTACAAATCCATCATAAGGGAGAGCAAATACTTACAACACCTGTACATTCATACATTCAGTACATTCGGTACTATGGTCAGAACAACACTGCGCACTGCGTGTTCCATCGAATAGCTAGTTCTATGATGGAATAAGTATTAGGCTGCACTAAGCGGTAGTTGTTCACCCTGGCTTAAACTTAGGTCTTTCATCATATCTATTCGATGGAACACATGTGCGCAGTGTTGTTCTGACCATAGTACCGATGCATAAAGCATGAATGTATTCATGTTGGTACCCACGGCTTTATGTTGAATATGAATACTAGTGTTGTTGTACAGGTGTTGTAAGTATTTGCTCTCCCTTATGATGGATTTGTAACATGTTTTAATAGTCAAAAGCTATTTTTTAATGGTATTTGGTATACTGCTAATTTGTTGGTTATATTGGTACAATTTGGGTGTATCCCTAAGACTTACTGTCTTACATTTGGTACTTTGAGTTGAATACAGTAAAATAAAATGTGGTCTTTTTTTCATATCTATTGTTGGCTATTTCTTTTCTTAAAGAGTTTCTGTCACCAGATTTAACTCTAATAAACTGGCTGACATTAGCAATGCTAATGTCAGCAGACCCTAACTCTCCTAATCTTATGCTTCTGGATACCCCGTTACTGCACAATTGTAACTTTTATAATATGCTAATTGGCCTCTAGGAGCGGGGGGCGTTGCTCCTGCTCCTAGAGGCTCCGTTCGCCCACCTCAAGTCACGACATGCCGTCCTTCATTGACAGGGCCAGCGTTCGTCTTCTCCGGCTGGCCATGTATGCTGGATAAATCTCACGCATGCGCAGTCCTAGGAAACAGGGCCGGCAGGAGGAGACGAGCTCTGCCTGGCCCTGTCAATCAAGGACGGCAGGGCGAGACTTGGGGTAGGCGAACAGAGCTTCTAGGAGCAGGAGCAACGCGCCCCCCCCCCCCTCTCCGAGAGGCTAATTAACATATTATACAAGTTAAAAAGTTTCAGAATAGCACCTCACTGTGAGTACCTCACTGATCCCTTCTGTTCCACTAAGTTGACATTTCCTCCATGTTAAGAGGGAACAGAACGCAGAGGCCAGGGGAGACTTTGTAAGTGTCAGAACAGGAGTAGTGGGGATCGGTGATGGGATTATGACATTCTGACCACCCTTTTTTTAGTTAATTATTATTATTTAGACAACCCCTTTTAAAGAGTAGCAATGCTAGTAAATAGACTATATGAACTCTGAAATAAGGCAGCAACACAGTGGGTAACAAGAATGTATGGTAATCTATACTGTACCTGCAGAAAGCCCTGAAGAATGGAGGCGACTGTCCTATGGAGCCTGAGTCACCAGAGCCAAAAACTAAAACGAAACGGAAAAATAACAAGAAAAACCGGAGCCGGAAGAAAACCAACTCCACTCCTGTGAAGAAGGTAGTGCGGTTATACTCATATCTCTCTATATTAACAGTATGTTTGCTGGTATATTATCAAATATTCTAAACCATCCAACACCTGATCATATAGATATGTTTTTGATCACAGAGAGCTGGCATTAGCAATGCGCAGATCTGGGAACATGCTTCGGGGGCACCCATGGCATTTTGGATAAACGTTCTCTGTGTGTGAAGTGTGGAATAGATAGGGGGTTGAGCTGAAAATACAAATACATACGCACCGGCTGTAAGGTGGCTCCTAAAGATCGTGCTTAGGTCCCGGCACATGTTCTGTAGCTCAAAGATAAATAAATTAGTGCTGTTCTTGTGTCATGTTGAGCTTAATGCAACTGGCAGTTTTGGGGTAAATTCTTCAAGCTTGAAAAAGACTGCAATGAGCAGTTGAAACGTCGCTTTGTGGGTTAATAAAGAGGGTTCACGATTCACCGCTACTTGGAGTGCTGCCTCATCTTTGGTAAAAAAAAATATATATATATATATATATATATATATATATATATATATATATACACACTTTTTTAAAGTTTGTAGATGAAGAAATTAAAGGGGTTGTGCAGTGGAGCAATGTTCATTACCTATCCTCAGGAGAGGTCATCAGTATCATATCAGCAGAGGTCTGACTCCTGACACCCCTGCTGATCAGCTGTTTGAAGGGATTGCAGTGTTTGTGTGAGCCTTAATTCCTCTTTAGCAATTACCTGCGCAACATCTCCTTTGCAGTGAATGGGATGATCAGCGGTAATTACACTGCGCCGATGCTGACCAGGAGACGACGCACAGGTAAACTTTGAAGAGGAAGCAGGGCTCACATGAGCGCAATGACTACTTCAAACAGCTGATCAGTGTGGTGCCAAGAGTTGGACCCGCTGTTCTAATATCGGACTTCTCCTGAAGATAGGTCATCAGTATTATGCCACTGTAAAGTCTGACACTGTCCAGTCTGTACTTATAGTGTCAGACTGTGAAGGAGCAAACTGTTTTGGCAAAGAAAACAGTTACATTTGTCAACTTATTTATACATTTCCAGGAGGAATAACAGAGTAATGTTACTGCACAGACTTCTAAGTAAAGGTGCTCCAGAATAGTTATTTTATATAGAAAACATATTTACTAAGGCTACTTTCACACTTGCGGCAAACTTTTCCGGCATTGAGTTCAGTCGTCGGGGCTCAATACCGGAAAAGAACTGATCAGTTTTATCCCAATGCATTCTGAATGGAAAGAAATCCGTTCAGGATGTCATTAGTTCAGTCACTGTCAGTAGTTTTGGACGGAGGAAATACCGTAGCATGCTGCGGTTTTATCTCCGTCCAAAATGCCGGAACACTTGCCTGCATTAATTTCCATAGGAATGTATTAGTGCCGGATCCGGCATTAAGAAATACCTGAAGGACGGATCCGTCCTTCTGGTATGCGCATGCGCAGACTCTTAAAACTGAATACAAGACGGTTCCGTTCTTGCAGTGCATTTGTGAGACAGATCCGGATCCATCTACAAATGCTTTCAGTTGTCATACGGTTAGACGGATCCGGCGGGCAGTTCCGGCGACAGAACTGCCTGCCGGAATCCTCTGCTGCAAGTGTGAAAGTAGCCTAAACCAGATATGTCGGGAGCATTGACAAGTCCTTTTTAGCATTTAGATGAATCATACCAGCTTGACAAATTCTCTCTGGCTTCCCCTTTAGCCCTTTGCATAGCACAAGCTGTTTTTACAGGATGGGCTATACAGGACAGTGGAAAGGAATTCCCTGTAGCACTCATATCCTATATAAAGATTGGCTATTTATGCTTACCTGGTCTTTTATTACTCAGTTTCGGCCTCTTGTTCTTATATACCTGCTTTATTGTAGTGGAGAGTTGGAGACTCATGTAATGCGGTCTGGTCCGAGGATGGCAACCTGTATCCAGCCACCATTAATTCCATTGATGCCAAACGAGGCACTTGTATAGTCACGTATACCGGCTATGGGAATAGTGAAGAGCAAAGTCTGGCTGATTTGCGTTTCCCAGACAGTTCAGAAGCAGAAAGTGACCCTAAAGATGTGGTGCAGGTAAGAATTCACATAATACAGGCTTAGGACTGTTTCACACTAGCTTTACTCGTTAAGGCTACTTTCACACTTGCGTTGTTAGATTCCGGCAGGCAGTTCTGTCTCCGGCTGGCAAATGCATTGAAACACCGGATCGGTCTCTCCGGTGTCATCCGGAAAAACGGATCCGGTATTTTTTTTTTTCACATTTTTAAAGGTCTACGCATGTGCAGATTGGAAAACCAGAACACTTGGTATCGGATCCGGCATTAATACATTTCAGTAGAAATTAATGCCCATTCTGGCAAGTGTTCCAGAATGTTGGCCGGAGAAATGCTGCGGTATTTTCTCTGGCAAAATACCTTAAACGGACTAAACTGAAGGCATCCTGATGCATTCTGAACGGAATGCTTTCCATTCAGAATGCATTAGGATACAACTTAAGCGTTTTTTTCCGTTATTGAGCCCCTGTGACGGAGCTCAATACCGGAAAACTTTTAACGCAAGGGTGAAAGTACCCTTAGACAGGCTATTCCGGCAAGGAATGCCACGGTTTTTGTCCGGCCCCCTCTCTGCATATTTGCTGTACTGCGGCCGGATGGGCGCACTTTAGGCAGCGCACGGCTGTACACGGTAGTACGTATCGGGTAGACTGTTCCCCTGCCGGAACAAGTAACACCAGTGTGCAACAGGCCTTAGTCTGGCACAATGGGGAGAGATTTCTGGAAATTTGTGCAAAGGAAAGTGGAGTCTGTGTCAGCAGCAGTTGCTTTTATTTGGTAAATGGACTTTGAGAAATTACAAGCTGATTGGTTTTCCATTTTCCTTTGCACCAGTTTTGATAATTCTTCCCCACCTTTTTATAAAACCTGATAATAAAACCAAGTTGGTTAATACCAGTCTCTACTGATCCTCAAGAGAAAAATCTCGTCAGTACAAGCCTTGGTATTTACAGGGGAAATGTCTGTAGTGAAATCGTCAATGTCTATGGCTAGCCCCTCACATAAGTGTTTTTGTTTAAGGACGTGAATGGGGATGAACATTCAACAGATGAAAGTGACAAGTCCTCCAGAGCTTCTGACAGCAGAGATCACAGAGCAGCCGCACCAAAGTCCTCTTACTGGTATCCTCCCTTCCCGCCAGCTCCACCCCCATTTATGCCTGGGTTTGGACAGGTAAGGATTGAACAGAACCTATCACATGTAAATAAATGTAAACCAAAACTTTGCACCACCTTTTTCCAGCCCCCCCCCCCCCCCCATATATAATAATCCTTCAATATAATAAACCACCTTCAACCTACAGTATGTGCATCAGCAATTCTGCGTAATGTACAGTAATGAAGATATTTCTTTTTTATTTCTCCTGTAATAATTCATATTCTACTAGATTCATGATATTTTATGTTTTAACAGCACGGGGAGAAATCTAATCAAGCACATCCTTTTCTTCCTGGATGTCCTCCGTCATTTCCACCAGGTCCTCCTGTAAGTCATTATTTTATCACATTACCCTAGAGTATAGTGCAATATAAATATGTGGGATATACATTAAATGTATCGTACAGCACATGCCTAATGATTAGGACAGGGATCAGCAACCTCTGGCACTCCAGGTGCTCTGAAACTACAACTCCCACAGTGCTCCATTCACTTCTGTGGGAGTTAGAAGAACACCTGAGCATGTTTGCATGCTGGGAGTTGTAGTTTCACAGCAGCTGGAGTGCCAAAGGTTGCTAATCCCTCGATTCGGAGATCTGACACTGAAGGATGCAACTCTATTGAGATTGCCAGTGATCAAATAAAACTCTTTGTTAGAGGTGCTCCCCATTGAGCAAAGGTCAGGAATACCTCTTCTGGCAGCCCTCTCGAGGATATAGGTGCAGATCTCCCAGTAGACATTATGAGCTGTGTTCACACTTGTGTAATGTGCTTTCCACAGAGCATCCAGTATTTGTGACCGCACAAATAGTGGATTCTGTACCATTATTCTTGCTATCAAAAACATTACAACCCTATCAAACCCCATAAATAGGGTCCCATAAGGCTTGGTCAGCATCCTTGTGAACACAGATCCTGCAGTGGTGTCATGCCCTACTTTGGATAACAGAAGCCTTGCATGGCATATGTGTGAAAATAATTAATAACAAAAATGGGGCACAGAAATGAAGTGGGAGCGAAGATGAAGTTGAACATGGTACCATGAAGTTGCTATCCTGAGAAGTAGAAGGAAGAAGTTCTAGCAACATTTTGTCGACTGTCGAAGATTACAGTACTATCATTATTACAGTAATATCATCCAGAGATTTTGGAGAAATCCATGTGTGCAAGAGACAAGGCTGATGATCAATATTGGCTGCTGGTGATCTACAGACCCTCAGGCGGCACTGCATTAAAAACTAGCCTAATTCTGTACTGGAAATCACTGCATGGGTTCAGGAACACTTCCAGAAATCATCTCTGATGCAAGTTAAAGCTGTGTCATGCAGAGAAGAAGCTATATGTCCGCATGATCTAGAGAGTCTCTTAATATGGGCCAAAGCTCGTTTAAAATGGACTGTGGTAAAATGGAGAACTGTTCTGTGGTCAGATGAATCAAAATGTTAAATTATTTGGAAACTATGGATGTCGTGCTCTTCAGACTCGAGGAGAAGGACCATCCAGATTGTTATTGGAGCACAGTTCATAAGCCTGTATCTCTTATGGCATGGGTGTATTAGGGCCTATGGTGTGGACAGCTTACACATCTGGAAAGGCTCTATCAATGCTGAACGGTATATAGACAACGTCTCTTTCAGAGAAGGCCTTGTGTATTTCAGTAAGACATTGCCAAACTGCATACTGCGTCCATCACAACAGCATGGCTTCACAGAAGAAGAGTCCGGGTGCCGAACTAACCTGTCTGCAGTCCAGACCTTTCACTAATAGAAAACATTTGATGCATCATAAAATGACAAATCCGGTAAAGAAGACTCACTATAGTCAATGAGTGTCGTTGATAATATATGGATCTTGCAATGCTTTTTTTCCCTTCTGTTACTATAATAGAACAGAAAAATTGAAATTACTAAGCAAATATGAACGTAGCCGAACAGCGAGGCGGTTAAATCTTTTCAAGTTGCAAATTAACTGAACTTATTGCCATTTGGACTTGAATACCACCTGACAATTGCATGTAATAGACAGGAGACATACGTTTTTTAAAAAGAAATGTTTAGAAGCAATGAAAACAATATCACATTGACATGATTTGATGTTTTGTGTGTCTAGTTGATCCCTCCTCCACCTCCTATGGGTCCTGATATTGCCGAAGATGATGAGGCTCTAGGAAGCATGTTAATTGCCTGGTACATGAGTGGCTATCATACTGGTTACTACTTGGTAAGTGGAATCAATTTGCTTACTTCACATTACATTGATCTTAAAGGGGTTTACCAGGGGAATCATTTAATTGAAAACAGGTTTTGAGCACAAATAAGAAACCATTATTACTTAGATCACTAGTCCCTTACCAACACTCCTATTCCAGCTCCTCTCCACTTCATGGTCTTGGGCTCAACACCCCAGAAATGCTTCGGACTGGCCACTCAGCCATTACAACCTCGGGGCCCCATAGCCTGTGGCTATAGTTACGCCCCTGCACAGCGGTAACCCACCTCAGCCAGTGATTGGTTGAGCAGACAGTACAAGCATTTCCTGCATGTCGAGCAAAAACCGGGAAGTGGAGACAAATGAGGACCAGCAACTGGGGGAGATTGGTGAGGTGAGTAATGGTGGTTTGCTGTCTTTAGCTCGCTCGGGAACCATTTTTAATTGAAATGATTTCCCTGGAAAACCCCCTTTGCATTGACATAGAATACTTTTAGGCTGTGTTCATACTATGTTTTACTAGTTTTTTTTTTAGAAACGCTTATTGTAACATTCTTGTTGCTCTCTTTTGGACTTTCCTATTTTGAAGCTGTCTGGGTAATTTATACTCTAATTTAATTTAAAGGAGTTATCCAGCAATGGATAATGATGACATATTCTCAGGATAGTTCATCATTATCAGGTCAGATGGGGTCCAAGTCCTGCCCCCGACCCCCCCGCCCCCCGCCGAGCAACTGTTTAAGAGAGCAGCGGTGCTACCTTAATTTGGATATGTCAATCCGCAGCTATGGATTCTGCTTTAGAAATCCAGTTTTATCTGTATTTCTACAACCTAAGGCCTCATGCACACAACAGTATGTGTTCTGCCATCAGCAAAATGTGGATCCACAAAATACGGATGACTTCTGTGTTGCATCCGTTTTGTTTTATTGTGGATCCAATGACTTCAATAGATCTGTGGACTGCACTTTTAGGCCAGGTATAGGACATGTTCTATCTTTTAGTGGAATGCATTGATGGATGATCCGTGTGTTTTCTGTATGTCATTTCTGCAAAAAGATAGAACTTGTCCTATTCTTGGTCGCAAAATGAAGTCAATGGGTGACAAAAAACTTATGCAAACGACATTTTCTGTATTTTGCAGATGCGTTTTTTGAGGACCACAAAACACATATGGTCCTGTGCATGAGGTCTTATATATACTTTGCATAGAGTGTATAGATTTAGCTAGAGTGAGAGAGATAATAAAGCCAAAGCTCTGGTTATATCAAGCGTCATTGTCTTTTAGGGATTAAAGCAGAGTCGAATGGAAGCCTCATATGGAAAGTATTCACATCCCAAATAAATGTAATAAACTACAGCATGTGAGTATTACAGTATTCAGAATTTATATAAATGAAATTATCTGTAGTTTTCTTATCCTTCTCAGATGGTTTACCAGTCTCCAAATGTAATAAATTTAACAAATTTAATTCAACAAAATTCAGCTAAATATTGGACTTGATTAGTCTGCATTATAGAACAAGAACCCCATTACCCAATTAGCTGGATCTTTTCCAGAAGAACAGCCTAAAACGTTCCCATAAAAAATTTAAAATTGTCCATAATTTACCAGTGGTCTGTTAACACATAAACATACAAGGAACAGGACCTATACACAGTGCAGCTAAGCTGCAGTCACTGATCATAGGGGTTGTCTGATGAAGGCAGTCACTTTTTAAGTAGAAGCTAGAGATCTAACCCAGAGTGATCAGCGGTGATCACCAAGGGAAGCTACTTATGGCCAGATATTTCATATGCGGCCGCTGATTGAGTCTGTTTGAATGGAGCTGTTGTCACAAATTCACACTGCTGTCTATTCATTCTCTATGGGACTCCCGGAGA
Organism: Bufotes viridis; assembly: GCA_033119425.1. Lineage (NCBI taxonomy): Eukaryota > Metazoa > Chordata > Amphibia > Anura > Bufonidae > Bufotes > Bufotes viridis. The sequence continues at coordinate 80,327,461 of CM065589.1, forward strand.
TAGCTGTGTGGAATAATCGGCTATCTCCGGGAGTCCCATAGAGAATGAATAGACAGCAGTTCTTGTGTGGCCGCTGCTACATCCAAATGGGGGACGAGATGCCCATTCTTGTGCTCAGCGGGGTCAAGCATATTTGTGGGAGGCTTTACATTTTATTGGCTGTGGTTTCCTTAGCAGTTTAAACATCAGATATTTGACAGTGCCAACATTTCTTCAATATTGTCCGACTCCATGAATGATGGCACACATTTATTATTGCTGGTTCCTTTGTGCCCCATACTGTACCTTGCAAAATAATTTGGTGGCTGTGTGTGAAACAGAAATGTAAATACAAATTTGCACACTTGATTATGACACTAAAAATATTTGTTTAGTAACAGGGGTTCTCTGGTTCAGGAAAAAAGAAACACATTTTCTTATACCCTGTTGGGTAATTCTGAGCCAAAGCAGAGGTCATTTACTGCAGGAGTGAAGGAGCTAGAGCGTCTCTTACTGTGGAAGACATGCATGCATTGTATGGTCCAGTTCTACTTAGGTACCACCCTTGGGGAATAGAACCCTTGGTTCGATGGTCCCCTATAAATTGCATCACTTTATGATCAGCTTATTGAAGACTGTTCTGGTTTGTCCGATTTTTCTTTTTATTTAATCAAATATATATTTATTAATATAAAGACATGCACATATGCAAATAGGGCAAATATATAGAATCTAAAAACGGAAGGATTGGTCAATCAATGCAATAAGGCACACATGCACAATAAGATGTTTCTTGCAGTTTTAAAAAATACCAAAAGTAGCATTCATGATGCCGAGCACGCCATATACATGAAGGTGTCCACAGAACCCAGAGGCACCACACGCGATTGATCTATAGCAGGAAAGAGGTGGATGACGGCCTAAAACGGAGGGAAGGACCCAGGCAAAACTGAAGGGTACTACTAAGGCATGGATCTTTTGAAGTGCAGCCAAGCCATAAACGTTCCAAACGTTCATGGGTGCCACTGATCCATGCAGTGAGTTTCTACAGTCTAAAGATTTGATCAACCCTGTCCATTCACTAACATTTGGTCGGTGGTTCAGAACTTAACCATTTATCCGATGTCAGTAACCTGGCTGCAGTGATAAGTGAGTTGGAAGGAAGCTTCTGCGGGGCCTTAAGAAACGAGAATCTATCCACAAAGAATCATCTCCTTAGATAGACTTAGTGACAGTCTACAGACCTGATGTATATCCTCCACCTCTCTTCAGAAATTTCTGATCCCATCGCACTCCCAGCAAATATACAAAAGAGTCCCTCAGTCTGTACCACATCTCCAGCAGCGAGCCGTGGGACTAAATTCCTGAGAATGAAGTAAGGCATGGGATTTGTACCAGCAAGTGAGGGTCTTATAGGAATTATTTTGTGTATGGACACACCGGGAGAATCTGTGTGAGCGAAGGAAGATTTGTTTAACCTCTGCGTTTGAAAAAGTCCTACACAATTCCTCCTCCCACCTCAATATGAAAGGCGTTGGGTCAGAGTTACCAGAGGAAGATGATGCTCTATATATCTTTGAGATTCCTTTTTGGAGCGGTTTACCAGCTACCACAGCTTGGGACGAAAGGAGGGGGTAGTTCTTTAAAAATATGTAGCAAATTGACCTAAATTGATACTAGTGTAGGATAGGAAACTCAGAAGTACCTAAGAGAGCTCCTAGTGCTAGTTGGGTGGGTATCTCGCCGTCACCCAAAAGTGTAGAGATGGGCAGTTCCAGCCTGGACCAAAACGCTGCTGGATCCCCAGGTCTTATACCTGGGATTAGATAGGAAAGGTATTTAGCTGAAGTCAGAGACGAGGGGAAGGAAGCAAACAGAGGGAATCTGCACTGCTTTTGCCAAACCCTTAACATCCCTCTAGGGAGAGGATTAGAGCTAGTACATTGGTTATGCATGGAGTCGGTGATCCATAACAGGTAATGGAGTGAGGAGTTTAATAGAAGTCGTTCCAGTTCAGTCATTGGTAAATGAACGGTCTGCTTAACAGCCATCTACGCATTTGAATTGCAATATAGTTCCTCTGGAGGTCCAGGAGGCCAGTGCCTCCAGAACCTATAAGGGTAGACAAATAGCAATATGCAATCCTAGGACAGGATCTGCCCCAAAGAAAATGAGAAAATATCCATCTTGCCATAACAAAAAAAGTGTTGGGGAGATGAATAGGCACCATCTGCATGAGATATAGAAACTTTGGCATTTTTTATGGTGTTCAACGGAGTAGAAACTGACGTTAGCAGGGGTTGATAATAGAGGGAGGGGAGGTTCCGGGAGAGCCGGACTCCTAAGTATGTAATGTGTGGAAGCCAGACAAAGGGTGCCAGAGATTGAGCAACAGCTGCATCAGAGGGTGACAAGGAATCGAGACCAGTGAATTTGGCCTAATTAATCTTGAAATTAGAAGGCTGTCCAAACTGGTCCAGTAGAGAGAGAACATGAGGGAAATCTTCAGTGGGGTTAGTAAGTCGTCTGCATAAGCAGCAGCAGTTCTGAGGAGTAGAGCCCTTTTATATGCTCATGTTGGCAGATAGCTTGAATCAGAGGTTCCATGCAGAGAACAAACAAGCTGGGCAAAAAATCCCTGCCTTGTACATTAGTTATAGAGAATGGTTGCGATAATGAGACATTTGTTGTAATACTGCTTTGATATACAGCCAGTCAATCCTATCAAACTCTCTGCATCAGTACTGAGAAGGATAAGAGGCAGATTGTGGCGTTTAGCGTAATTAACAGCATGCATGACTTTAGTAGAATTGTCTTTGCCCACTCTGCCGGGCACAAAGCCAGCTTGTTCAATGTTTATCAAAGAGGGGAGCAGCAGTTGAACCTGTTTTGCATAAATTTTGGCTAAAAGCTTCACATCGCAGTTCGGGAGTGAGATAATTCGGTAACTGCTGCATAAAGACTGATCCTTACCCTCCTTTGCCAACACCGAAATACGGGCCTCAAGTCCTAAGAACAGACTGCGGAGGTCCTCTTCCCCAACCGTTCCAAAGCTGCAATGTGAGACTGCAAAGGGTCCAGCTGCTAGCTTCTAGGTTTTTTTTAAGCCGAGACTCCAAGGCAATAAACTCCCTATTGGGTATAAGCCTTGTAAGCTTCCCAAACTTACGGGGAAGGGGACCTCAACTGTATCGTTGGCCTGGAAGGAAAAAGCAAGTTCGGCGCAAAAGTCTTTCAATACCTCATCACTCCCCAGCAGGGTCTCATTTAATCTCAAGAAGTAACCCTTCCTCTCCGCACCCAATAGGTTGCAACGCATCTTTACTGGGGCATGGTCCGACACAGTAATACAACCTGTATCAACAAAAAAAACTTGAACAGGCATAATGCCTCAAAAATGAAAGTGAAAGAAAATTAAAAAGATGAGATTAGTCTTCAATAGCCCAACCTAAAAGATAAGTAAATAAGCGTGGTAGGGCAAACCACTAGGCAATAAGAAACAAATGATCTGGGACAGCCAGGTCTCGCCCATAACCGGCATGGAGCAGTGCAGCAGAGAAGAAATGGGTCCAACACAAAAACCCGGGAGCCTCAGTCTCCAAAATCAGCCTCTGTTGACTGGGGGAACATGGCTTGTATGAGACCAACTGCTACTTTCCTGCTTCAGGTAGTGGGGGAAGGTTATCTTTCATGGGGATGTAGAGCCAGGAAGGGATGTCTGTCAGCGGTAGGCCAAATTTACTCGAGGCCGCCTTGAGATCTCCCGGGGCCCGAATCGTTACATGTTTGTTATCCTTCATAACTGTAAATCCATATGGAAACAGCCATTAGTAGGGCTAGTTATCTAGTAAAGGCTTTATAGTGCTTAGCTTTGCCAGAGAAGTAGCAGACAAATCTTGATAGAGAACGATGGCTCAATAATGTGTAATAGCCGAATTTAGAGCTGCAGTATCGTTATAATTGAGGAGCCAGCAGACATCTTGTGGCAAGTCTCTGGAGCGGGTTTAGGGCTCTATGGATGCGCTCGATAATAATGTCCTGGGCAAAGTTTGGACCCAGGAGAGATCCAAAGATGGAGGCCGCAGATTGGAATAAGGAGTCGGGAGCGACTTCTTCCGGCAGGCCCACGATACGGAGATTCTGGCGCCGGCTTAGATTCTCCTAGTCCTCAATGTAAATAAAGGCTGTGTTCAGCTGTCATTGCTATTCCATGAACTTCTGGCGGACCACTTTGTCAAAGGTAAGCATAGATGTTTTGGGGTCAACTGTAAAGCATCTCTCTAAATGCTGATAACAGAAGCTCAGGCAAGATGGCTACCCAGTATTAATGTACAGAGTATTAAAAAAAACACTAGAATGAGAAAATAAATGAGAAAAAAGGAATATATTACACTATCTGATTTGAATTAATAAAAAAAAGTGAGACATTACCTTTTAAAGGTTATAATTGTCTTGAAGGTAACTTTTATTTCTTGTGGTGTCAGTCTTCTGTGTTGTGTTAACAAGGTTATTATAACAGTATTCCCTTTTTATTTTATGTCCTCGCAGCTGGCATCTCTCCCAGGGAGAGGACGGGACTATCAGCGACAAGAAGACTGCCATTTGTTTTTTCCTTTTTGTATTAGTTGTCACCAGATGTTAGTATGTATGATTAGTTTGACATCTCGTGTAAATGAACCATCCTTTCTAGAACAATTGTGTAGACTTTTAAGATGCTGCAAATATAATGTATAATACTGCATAATGATAACTAGAAATCACGTGAATCCAGAGGCAAAAACCTCTTCAATTGTTTTCTACATGTTTCCAAAGCAAAATAAACTTTTTTTTTTTTTAACTGACTGTCAAGTGAAGACTTCTGAATGTGTGCCCCATCTGACAGTCTGAGCCATGTATAGTCATATCTTACCCTCATAGGGTATTATATAAAGATATAACAGATGCCAGGTGAGTGTAATAACCGTAGCATGTGATACATGTAATAACTCCTCTCTTGTATGGATCATATTTAGATAAAATTCTCATGTTAAACCGATCGATGCACTTATACCATATTTTCAGTCTCTTTCAGGATTCTACCTTGTGTGCAGTGTTTGCCGTATATAGCTTTTGTTCTGTGGGAGGGCTCCTTTTGGACGTCTTGCCACATTAACTTTTTTGATTCATCACTGTAAAGATCTTATTTCTTTAAAATGAAAAAGTTTTCTAATAAAGTGAAGACACTTGTCTGTTTGTAATTTGTGTCTTATTTCTGTCATGGTAAAAAAAAAAATGTCAGTACAATTAGGCCTCATACACACAGAGGTTTCTGTTTTAAGGTCCGCAAATTGTGGATCTGCAAAGTATGGATACCATCCGTGTTGCATATGCATTTTTTGCAGACCCATTGACTTCAGTCGGTCCGTGGTCCGCATTTTGCAGCCAAGTATATCCTTTTTCTATATCCTTGTTTCATCTTTTTGCGGAAAACACATGTATAATCCATGTGCTTTCTGCATCCGTATGTCCGTTCTGCTGAAAGATAGAATATGTCCGCACAATGAAGACCACGGACCCATTGAAGTAAGCAGGTCTTCAAAAAAAAAAAATGCGGACGGCACACGGACTGCATCCGTATTTTGCAGATACACAATTTGTGGGTCTCTAAACAGATACAGTTGTGTCCATGAGGCCTAAAACAGAACATTTCACTAAACATAACCCCTGGATTTTATCAATGCTCTTTATGGAGTGATTCAGGAAATCTGTCAGCAGTTTTATGTTGTCCTGTCTGAGGACAGCATAAAAAGCCCTCAGATCGAGCGGTTTTGCTCAGCAAATTCAAAGTTAGCTGATAAAAATCCTGTAACCACACAGGAGAGACTGTCCACCTGCCTACAGGAGAGAAAGCGCTGGACTTGTGGTCACATGACTTAACTGGCGATGAAAGGGTTCAGCAAATATAGATGTAATTGAGCTGAGGATGAAACAAGTTACACTTCTAGAATATTGCTTATGAGTTAGAGCCCTTTCACACTTGCGTTTGGAAGTTCCAGCATAGAGTTCCGTCGCTGGGGCTCTATGCCGGAAAGAAACGCTTCAGTTACAGATAATACAACCGCATGCATCCGTTTGAACGGATCCGCTTGTATTAACTTTAACTATTTTTTAACATTGCCAAAACGAATCCGTTTTGAACTCCATTGCACGTTTTGCTCCGCATTCCAGGACGGAAAGAATACCGCAGCATGGTGCGGTATTTTCTCCATCCCAATAACGTTCAGTGACTGAACTGAAGACATCCTGATGCATACTGAACGGATTTCTCTCCATTTAGGATGCATGGGGATAATCCTGATCAGTATTCTTCTGGCATAGAGCCCTAACGACGGAACTCTATGCCGGATCTTTCAAACGCAAGTGTAAAAGGGCCCTTAGCATTAAATGTCAAAAACGAATTGCTCACAGTGCTTCTTCAAAGTGATTCTGTCACGCGTTGATAAGCATGTAGCTCTCACAGAATTGTCGAGTTTCTTCAACTTTTTAGAATTGAAATGTATAGAAAGGTTAATGTCACATGAAATGTTCTTCAACAGTTCTGAGCATGAAGTATTGTTTCCCAATATACAAATTTTTATCGTTAAAGAAGAACCAGTTATATGCCAAAACAAGGGGGATTATAATTTCCTGGGGCCCTATGAGGCCGTGTTATAAGTACTGGGCCACTATAGGAGATGTTATATCAGTACTGGAGGCATTAATAACTATTAGGAGCACTATGGGGTGGGGATAAATACTTGCCTACTATAGGGGATATTATATAAATGCTTGGGATGTTATATAATGTACCGTATATAATAATATTCTAACTATTGGGAGCACTATGGGGGGGATTATAAGCACGGGCCACTATAGGGGATATAAGCAGTACTGGGGGCATAATGGCAGAATTATAACTTGGGATACGGGGGGGGGGCAATTATAAACACTGAATCACTATAGGTTACATTATAAGTATTGGGAGAACTACTGGAGGCATTATGAGGGGCAAAATAAATGCTACAAAAGGGGGTCATTATAACTACTGGGCCACTATAGGGGAGCATAACTACTCAAGCACTTTGGGAAAAGTTGTTTCTATTACGGGGGCATTATTATTGAGCACAGTATGGAGTGCACTACTAATAATGGGGCACTCTAGGGGTGCATTGTCACTATTGGGGCACTGTTACTAATGAAGGCACTCTTGGAGAGAATTATAACTATTGGGGCTTTTGGGTTTGTTGTTATGAGAGGAACTATCTGTATAGAACTATTATTTCTGCAGTATAGTATTTGGCAGCATGTGGACAAAATAATGGGGGTAGAAGGAGGATGATGGAAAAGTGAAAAACCCAAGATGTCTGTGTGACAAACTCTGCAAGGACAAGACATGCCTGAGAGAAGTCATAATGGCAGTCTGGTCCAACTAGAGAAGATGAGGAAGGAGAACATATATAATCAGAGATGTAATAGGTAGGTAGTGCTGCATTACCCTGTATGTTTCTTAGCACTGAATATAATGTCGGTAGGGGGCATAACTACTGTCTGGGGACACAAAGGGGGATTGGGTGTGTATTTAGAGAGGCACTGGGTAGAGTAAAGCTATGGCTTGGTGCAGAAAAAAAAAATTTGACTGATAATTGTTGAGGAAGGGTGGCGTGAATATATATATATGCATGCCCCGGCAGGCATGCATATATATTAGACATAACTAAGCCACTAATAAGCAATGTGCGCAGATGTGCCCAACATCTGCGCACATCTGCCTTTGTTATTTCCCAGGGGCTCACTGCTGCCCCTGTGGGAATATGGGCATGTGTCCCTTTAAATGCCCCCTTAAATTCATATAATCTGCCCCCTTTATATAATATATATAAATTCCCCATTCCATAGGCCCCCTTTTAGATGTCCCTTCTGTGACCCTAGACCAGTTAAATCAATGTGAATGTGCCCCAAGCATTCACATTGATGTAATCTGGTTAGAGGCACCAGGATGACCGGACAAGGTCCGATCATCCTGGTGTGAACAAAAGGCTGAATTCTAATAGAATTCAAGTCCTTTTGTTATAATCTACAGCACAGCTGCAGGTAATTATACATAATAGAGAGAAGGGGAGATACCTCCCCTCCCTCTATTATGCGCATTCGGCAGCGCGATTACTATCGCGCTGCCCGAATCTGAGGAGAGACAGGCGGGAGATCAAAGGATCTCCCCGCCTGTCAGCCAGCGTCTGCGACCCTGCGGCGCGCGTGCAGGGAGCGCGGGCAGGCGCGGTGGCGTCATTTCACCGCGCCGGCCCACGTGTCCCTCACGGTGGTGCGAGCTCGCGCGCCACTGTGTGGCGGTGCGGCAGTGCGGGCTGCCGGACATATAAGTCCGGCAGGCCCTGCACTGGGCAGAAGAAGCCAGCCGCCCACACAAGAATCATCCCCTGGACGACGAGCATCCCCTGGACAACGAGCATAAGTATCAACCCCCCCACTATACCACCAACGCTTATTAACCCCTTATTGCCCACACACCCCACCAACGATACCCATACCCCTTTCTCCCCTACTGCCCATACCTTGAACCCCTGCTAACCCTTGCAGGTCTATCCCTGCTACCCACAGTCCCCTGCACCTTGCATTAACCCCTTCTTGTACCCCTGCCAGCAGACCCCTGCATTATTCCCCCCATTTGCCCCTACACTCCCCTAATACCCCCCACCTGTCCAGTACAGCTAACCCTGCTGACACCCCCTCCTGCTGTACTATTGCTCAGTTACGTACCCCCTTACTGCTCATTCTGTCCCCCTAGGGATAGACCAGAACCAGGCTGGGTGGGATGCCCTATTAATTGTGTGTGTGTATGTACCCAGGTATTTTCGTGTGAATGGGGAAAAGATTAGGGCACGATAGGGACAGGTCCCCTCTGCCATTTTGCCACTTTGAACCCTGAACGGTGAGGTTCGTAAGGGAAAACTTGGATGTGTAGTGAAGCGGAGGTATTCCCGCAGTTAGAATGTAGGTACTATGACATCACCTTGATTTGAAGAAAAAAAAAAATAAATTCTGATCTGCCTTGTAAAGACCGATTCAGCTGTCCATGGGAGAAGCGCACCCATCCTTCGATCAAGATGGAACAAGAAATGTCGATATGCTTAAGGAAAGTTGACGCAGATTGGAGACTGAGACGGTGAGGGTGAGAACGCTCCAGATCTCTTGGGGACGGACGTCACCTGAAGATCGGCTACTATACCGAGAGACGGAGAGGGTGTGGTCACTCTAAACGTATCAAGGGTGGCCGACACCAAGAAGACAAGTTCTGAGAGAAAAGACAAGTCAAAGACTGCAAGGGTCAAGCCACTCCGGAAGTCCAGAAAAGACGATATAGGAGGGGCTGATTCCACAACCATCAAAGAAAAAGACGACGAGAGTTCCTGGGAGAAGAAGACGGTATATCCTGTGGATGGAGGAGTTGGTTACGGTGAAGGGCAGGTCGGAGGTCGGTCGGGTTAGGTGATGTCTAGGTACCTAAGGGATAGTGAGCACTCCAGTTTTCCTGAACCATTACCGAGGAAGGGGTTGAGGGGGGCAAATATGTCTCCACCCTTCCCCACTATATTGTCGTATTCCCGACAACAGGGGATTGTTGAGGAAGGGTGGCGTGAATATATATATATGCATGCCCCGGCAGGCATGCATATATATTAGACATAACTAAGCCACTAATAAGCAATATGCGCAGATGTGCCCAACATCTGCGCACATCTGCTTTGTTATTCCCCAGGGGCTCACTGCTGCCCCTGTGGGAATATGGGCATGTGTCCCTTTAAATGCCCCCTTAAATTCATATAATCTGCCCCCTTTATATAATATATATAAATTCCCCATTCCATAGGCCCCCTTTTAGATGTCCCTTCTGTGACCCTAGACCAGTTACATCAATGTGAATGTGCCCCAAGCATTCACATTGATGTAATCTGGTTAGAGGCACCAGGATGACCGGACAAGGTCCGATCATCCTGGTGTGAACAAAAGGCTGAATTCTAATAGAATTCAAGTCCTTTGTTATAATTATCTACAGCACAGCTGCAGGTAATTATACATAATAGAGAGAAGGGAGATACCTCCCCTCCTCTATTATGCGCATTCGGCAGCGCGATTACTATCGCGCTGCCCGGAATGCAGGAGAGACAGGCGGGAGATCAAAGGATCTCCCCGCCTGTCAGCCCGCGCGCTGCCCTGCGGCGCGCGTGCAGGAGGCGCGGGCAGGCGCGGTGACGTCATTTCACCGCGCCGGCCCACGTGTCCCTCACGGTGGTGCGAGCTCGCGCGCCACTGTGTGGGCGGTGCGGCAGTGCGGGCTGCCGGACATATAAGTCCGGCAGGCCCTGCACTGGGCAGAAGAAGCCAGCCGCCCACACAAGAATCATCCCCTGGACAACGAGCATAAGTATCAACCCCCCCACTATACCACCAACGCTTATTAACCCCTTATTGCCCACACACCCCACCAACGATACCCATACCCCTTTCTCCCCTACTGCCCATACCTTGAACCCCTGCTAACCCTTGCAGGTCTATCCCTGCTACCCACAGTCCCCTGCACCTTGCATTAACCCCTTCTTGTACCCCTGCCAGCAGACCCCTGCATTATTCCCCCCATTTGCCCCTACACTCCCCTAATACCCCCCACCTGTCCAGTACAGCTAACCCTGCTGACACCCCCTCCTGCTGTACTATTGCTCAGTTACGTACCCCCTTACTGCTCATTCTGTCCCCCTAGGGATAGACCAGAACCAGGCTGGGTGGGATGCCCTATTAATTGTGTGTGTGTATGTACCCAGGTATTTTCGTGTGAATGGGGAAAAAGATTAGGGCACGATAGGGACAGGTCCCCTCTGCCATTTTGCCACTTTGAACCCTGAACGGTGAGGTTCGTAAGGGAAAACTTGGATGTGTAGTGAAGCGGAGGTATTCCTGCAGTTAGAATGTAGGTACTATGACATCACCTTGATTTGAAGAAAAAAAAAAATTCTGATCTGCCTTGTAAAGACCGATTCAGCTGTCCATGGGAGAAGCGCACCCATCCTTCGATCAAGATGGAACAAGAAATGTCGATATGCTTAAGGAAAGTTGACGCAGATTGGAGACTGAGACGGTGAGGGTGAGAACGCTCCAGATCCCTTGGGGACGGACGTCACCTGAAGATCGGCTACTATACCGAGAGACGGAGAGGGTGTGGTCACTCTAAACGTCACTCTAATCAAGGGTGGCCGACACCAAGAAGACAAGTTCTGAGAGAAAAGACAAGTCAAAGACTGCAAGGGTCAAGCCACTCCGGAAGTCCAGAAAAGACGATATAGGAGGGGCTGATTCCACAACCATCAAAACAGAAGACGACGAGAGTTCCTGGGAGAAGAAGACGGTATATCCTGTGGATGGAGGAGTTGGTTACGGTGAAGGGCAGGTCGGAGGTCGGTCGGGTTAGGTGATGTCTAGGTACCTAAGGGATAGTGAGCACTCCATTTTTCCTGAACCATTACCGAGGAAGGGGTTGAGGGGGGGCAAATATGTCTCCACCCTTCCCCCACTATATTGTCGTATTCCCGACAACAGGGGGATTGTTAAGGAAGGGTGGCGTGAATATATATATATGCATGCCCCGGCAGGCATGCATATATATTAGACATAACTAAGCCACTAATAAGCAATGTGCGCAGATGTGCCCAACATCTGCGCACATCTGCCTTTGTTATTCCCCAGGGGCTCACTGCTGCCCCTGTGGGAATATGGGCATGTGTCCCTTTAAATGCCCCCTTAAATTCATATAATCTGCCCCCTTTATATAATATATATAAATTCCCCATTCCATAGGCCCCCTTTTAGATGTCCCTTCTGTGACCCTAGACCAGTTACATCAATGTGAATGTGCCCCAAGCATTCACATTGATGTAATCTGGTTAGAGGCACCGGGATGACCGGACAAGGTCCGATCATCCTGGTGTGAACAAAAGGCTGAATTCTAATAGAATTCAAGTTCTTTTGTTATAATTATCTACAGCACAGCTGCAGGTAATTATACATAATAGAGAGAAGGGGAGATACCTCCCCTCCCTCTATTATGCGCATTCCGGCAGCGCGATTACTATCGCGCTGCCCGGAATGCAGGGAGAGACAGGCGGGAGATCAAAGGATCTCCCCGCCTGTCAGCCCGCGCGCGCGGCCCCGGTCTATCCCTGCTACCCACAGTCCCCTGCACCTTGCATTAACCCCTTCTTGTACCCCTGCCAGCAGACCCCTGCATTATTCCCCCCATTTGCCCCTACACTCCCCTAATACCCCCCACCTGTCCAGTACAGCTAACCCTGCTGACACCCCCTCCTGCTGTACTATTGCTCAGTTACGTACCCCCTTACTGCTCATTCTGTCCCCCTAGGGATAGACCAGAACCAGGCTGGGTGGAATGCCCTATTAAGTGTGTGTGTGACCTGTATTAGCTAGTGTTGTGGGTGGAAATTGGGATTGTGTAGTGTAGTTAGTATTGCATTGGAAGTGCTGTGTTATTTGGTATATATCTGTGTGCGTCAAGTGTTATTAAATACCGTTTTACTGATAGAATTGTGTAGCGTGTATTTATTAGCGTTTAGCGTAGTGAGTTAGGCGCATGCAGATAGTAAGTGTAAGCGACTTGGTGACGTGCTAGGTAATAGAACTGTGTTGTTAAGGACATAAATAGGCGTGACTATCTATAGACGGTTGACGCCTATTTATGAGTATTAATTACTGATATCCGCTTAATATTGGTAATTAATATTCTCCCTTTACAATAATATATCTTTGTCCCTGGATTTATGCTGTTAATATTGAGTGCCATGGACATCTCATACTTTTATCATATCAACGCTATGAATGAATAACCATTAAGTGTATTCATGTGTTGTCTGTGTAAATGTGGTGTGATGCCGCACTTCTTCCGTTCACCATTGAGTTAAACATTTAAATCCCACCCCTGACCACAACCCCGTCAGACAGCTAAATAGTCGTACTCCCATGATCTGAGGATCAGCCATCAATATTCAGAACCCCAAAAACCCATTTAATAATACATACCACACTCCATGTTTATTGCACTGCATCAATGTACATAATACAAGCAAAATCACTGACTAGTGGAAGAAAAATATCATACTGTACTGTTTGATGTACCAGGTCCTATTGCAAGCCCCTTAGGTGTCAGGCCTCATTACATCTTTGATGAATCTCACTGGAAACTATAATTGCTGCTTACAACCTATTAATAAAATGTGTAGGATGCTGGGAGTGTACCCAAAGTATTGCATAAAGTCATTGTTTTTTAAATGAAGGCGTATATAACCTTTTAACAAACTTTGCATTAATCAGTAGTACAGTGTCTGTACAGGAAGAATAACATTGTGGCCACTCCTTATCTATTTATTGTGTGGCATTCTATTTGCATATAGTCTCCTGTTGAAGATAATTACAGCGAAACACGTGTCGCGTTACCTGTTGTGCTGGTTTCCCTTTATTATTTTTAGTATTATATCACATCAGAGAGGCAGCTTGGGATTCTGGTTTAGTACCATTACCTCCTCTTTGTGATGTCATGTTTTTTTCCATTCTATTGGGGGATGTGTGGATTACCAATCGAGCCTTCGCAGTTTTCCCTGGTGCATGCTGAATATCTGTTTTTTAGTTCTCTCAGACATGGTAGGTGGACATTAGCTGCCATCCACTGCACACAGAAAGTGGAGGAGCATCTGCTTCCTAACCTTCTCTTACTCCAAAGCAGGCCCAGATCATGGAGGATATTACAGAGAAGTACTGACCTGGGTGATTGTGAATTTACTTGTGCTGAAATACAAACTTCCCATTTAGTTGCAGCAGGCTCTTTGTCTGTGCCTTTCTTTTCTGTCTCGCTCACCTCCTGCTCACTGCCCCCCCTCCCCTCTCCTAGACTTGACATATTTAATATGATCTTTCAGTGTAGCTGATCTGGCCTGGTTGGATTCAAAGCATATTTCATACAGAAAAGCAATTAGTAAGGGGGAGGGAGTGTTAAACAGCTGATAACATGAGAACTAGACATTTCTCTCTGATAAGATATATTACAAAGTATCTTATGGTCACTTGTTCTATTCATTTAGAGACAATGCCACGCGAAACATGTTGCCATGTGGCACCAGCCTTATTTTTAATTATTATCCAATATAACCACAAAATGATGTACATTTGGGGCATAATTACTAATAGTGCCAACCTTTGCAATGTCTAAGAATACAAATTACAGGCTTAATATTAGACTAATTTACTATTTTGGCACTTGGACTGTTATAAATTTGGAGTATGGTAAGTCCTGCGCCAGATTCTATCCTTACACCCCCCAAATCTGTCAAATTTAAGTGTACACCACCTACAAGTTGATGTCGTTTTACTCCAAAAATGCACCAAAATTTTGGCACGAGGAGGAGTAATTAGGCCACGCCCCCTTACTAATGAAGCCACGCCTTTTCCCATGAAGCCACGCCCTCTTGCTAGATAAGGAAGTTGGTAAATATGATGCAAAGCATGCACTATCCGTTTGTTGGTCCAAAATGTGAAAAAAACTGCCACATTTTTTAATGGTAAATCAAACCTGCTTTAATCGTGGTCAGTTTTTTTTTATGTGATACAGTAATAAGACATTTAATTCTCTATATTTGGTGTTAAGTGCAGTGGTATCTGCCAATTAATTTCTAAGCTCTTGGACTGAGGGTGAGTCTTCTTCATGTTGTCGAACATACTGAGGTCATCTTTATCCAGCTGCCATCCCATCATCCATATGGTAATGAGGCCTGGCATGCGAGACACAAACCGGACAAAGGAAGTGACGGTGGTGGCTTGACACTTAATGGGTTGAGAGCGAATTCTGGCGATATGGAAGACATTTAACTCTGGCATGTCTGCAGCCGTTTCAAAAAAAGTAGCCCAACCAGATTCTGTGATTCTGTCATTAGAATGCAACTCAAGTTGGTGAAGCTTCTTTAGAAATCCCTTTCTTGCTTCTTGCCCTGTGAAAGTTAAATAATTAAGTATAACTTCATTAATAATGCATTTTATAGTAAAAATGTATCCAAGTATATTATATATGTAATAACATTTTATCTAAAAAATACCAACTGGAATGAGAATCGGATGATCCTAAAGCATGGCCTCTTTCTTTCAAAAAAAAATAGTGCTGCACCATCAAAGGGTTTTGTCTGATATGAGCTCGACTCCATTGAAGTGAATGGGGTGGACCTGCAATTCCACACGAGCTGTGGTGTAGTTTATGTAAGGCAGCAGTCATGTTTTTCTAATCCTGGATATCTCTTTATGGTTGATCTGATATGTTTGCAGAATACATGCTCATACAGGCAAGCCTATTAAAAGCAGTCATTCCAAAAAATATGTGCAGCTCCTCTGTTAGGCTTTCCAGTATTCAGATCCGTCATGGGATCTTAAAACCAGAAGAAAGCACTTCAGTTTTGTCCCCATTCATCGTCCATAGGGGATAAAACTGAACTGAAGGGAACGGATTGCACCAGAATGCATTCTATTCCATTTCATTGCGTTCCCATGATGCACACAAAAGCGCTGCAAACAGCGTTTTTGAGTGCATCATGGGATGCAGAGCAAGACGGATCCGGCATGAAACACAATGTAGGTCGATGGTGCCGGATCCGTTTACACAAAATGTCTTGGTCATTTTAGAGATAATACAACCATAACCGTTCATAATAGATGCAGACGGATGTATTATCCTGATGGAGGCGTTTTTGCTGATCCAAAACTGATCCAGCAAAAAACTAAGATGTGAAAGTAGCCTTACCTGTTCTGGATCCAATACCATGTTTAATCCAATAGACAATATTCAAAGTGAGACTCCATGGGAAAAAAAATTATTTTATTTAAACTATGCGCACTAAACAGAGCGGAGCCATTAATATCCCCTTGTATTTGCCATAAGCAAGTTTCCAAGGTGCTCTGATCACTGTAAGTCCTTAACACCACAGGTAGTAACTAAATGGCTGCACGCTGTTGGGCTGTACAAGAGGAGCTGCTAAAATGTCACCTTCTCTGACATCACTTCCTGGTCTGCAGCTATTGGCTGATGCTGCACCCCACAGACTTCCTGCTCTGCCTGCCTCCGGCCTGCTCTCTGCACATAATACTGTGAACTTTGCTCCCTTGTAAGCTGCTTCATCCTGGTTATAGACCAGATAGTCATCCAGAAGAGAGGATAGAGTATTGTATGTGCAGTACATGCAGGGGTTCGGCAGACCAGGCGGTACTGCTTCAGCCAGTAGTTGAACACCACTAAAACATATTAGGTAAGAGGCCATTTTTTGTCAACTTCTCCTGTTCAATTGTGTTATTGAACATTTTGTTATTACCTGTATTGTCAAGTTCCTTTAGCATACAGAGCACCTTGGAGCAGCATGAAAAATGAACTAACTGGTATGTTAAATGACCCTAGTTTATAGATCCATTTACAGCCTAGTTGCCTTGACTTATTACTGATACCACTCCGTCCATTTTGTAGTGGCTGGAGCTGGTAAGTGCAGAGCTGCTCCCATTCATTTTACTTCCACTACAGAAAAAATGGAGTTATGAAGTTCAGGCAATGTTCAAGGCAAAGCAGCCAATCAGAGGGGATTTAGGGTATTGGACCCCCACCAATCTGATAGTGATAGCCTATTCTGATGACACTTCATCAATATCATAATCCTGGAGACCCCTTTAAAGTAGACTAGACCTGGAGCATCTTGATTGACATGTTAGACACTTTCTTGCCACCTGATGGTTGGCTTACTTTTTAGACCAATATTCTAATACTCCTCTTAGCCTCACCCCTTTTTCTAGGCTCTTTACAAAACAGTCTAATGAGGCATGTATACTTTTTTTTTTTTTTTGCACAAATTAAAGGTAAAGTTGGTTGAAATGAATAGTTATGGGCTTCTGGTTAATAACTGGGCGAGAATGTTTTTAGAACTGGAAACTATTTAAATCTTCTGATCAATGCAAATCAGTGACTTACCTAATAATGCAATACTTGCATCATCTAATATCTCCTTCATGGATAGGAAGTGGAGGTTGGGTAGAAACTGAAACTGTTCAATAATCAGTTCAGCAGCACGAGCCATTCCTTCTCCTACAGGCAACCACAATTTCTCCAGATGAATAAGAGATGCCAATGATACAGCTATAGACAAAAGATATTTATATACATTAGCATTTTAAACTGTTCATTACAAAAATGAGTAAAATTTTTGCAACCCAGATTTGTATTCAGTTGCATTATTCTTTTAAATGGTGTCTCATGAAGGCATTGGCATTACAAATTGAAGCCAACCCAAGCAATCATGGTTGTATCTCTGGCTGCAGAAATGTTGTGTTGCCTGCTGGCCATAAAAATAGATGTCTGGCTGTAATGCATGGATGGGCTGGGTCCGGCAAAACGAAAATGATTCTCTGCACTACTAAGGGTTGTCTGCACGAAATACACCTTTAGTATATCAATAATATAACTAGGAGATACAGGGGTGAATTAGGCTAATCTACAATACCCAATATAGCCCATAGAAAAGTATAGTACTTTTCCTAGAACAAATGCCATCTGTTTTCTCATCCCGGACAACCCCAGGAACATATACAGTGGTGCCAGAAAGTTTGTGAACCCTTCAGAATTTTCTATATTTCTGCATGAATGTGCCCTTTAACTATATCAGGTCCTGAAAAGTAGATGAAGAAACCAAATCAACCAAATAAGTCAAAATTATTGGACTTGAGACTGTCAGGAAAAACGTTCTGTTCTCACTCTCCCACCATTACGGCAGGCAAGGTTTGGACAATTTGAGTGCTACTGATATTTCAGTGTTGGTCGAACTTATGCAAGATTCTGTCCTCCATTCTTTCAATTACATGATGGCTACTAGGCCTGCACAATATATCGCGAAAACAATCGCAATTAATCGCCATATCGCAATTTGCCGACCCAAAAAAGCTGCAATTATATTACCGTATTTTTCGCTTTATAAGACACACTTCCCCCCCAAAAAAAGTGTGTGGGGGGGGGGGAATGGCAGTGCGTCTTATAAAGCGGTGGTTGACTTTGTACGTGACACTGACACTGTATCACCGGCCGCTATGCTGCACAGCGCGGCCAGCATTACATCAGTTACAGTGCGGGGAGGGAGGAGGTGCTGGTGGAAAATCGTTATTTTAATGAACCCATGTTCTTATATCTATTTTATTTATCTGTTCTGTGCAGTGCTTTTAAGAAAATGGCAAGTTTTGTATTTTGTACTGTTGCAGTAATGCAAATATGTATTTTATTTTGAAAAACACTGTGCATTTCAGTTCTTGAGTTCAGCATAACTACATTTCAGCATTATCCGTCATCTGTGTGTGCTTTTACCTTGAAAATCCAAGCAGATAGACCTCTAGCACAATTCCCTTGAAATATCGCATCGCATATCGTTATCGCAATTTTTAGGGCCCTAATCACAATCACACAAAATTCCCATATCGTGCAGCCCTAATGGCTACTTATGATGTCCTCCATTGTGATTTTTTTTAAATACTTGCAACTGAGGCATTTGCTATCTTCTTTACTGGCCTCTTCTCTCGACCCTGTGTCCCTATGAACTGTATTATTCTAACCTTGAAGAAAACTAAAGAAATATCATGGGTATATCCACTTATTGTTTTATTATCTCCACATTTCTTTCGCTCTGGGTGGGAACAGGATTCTGGGTGTGTATTAACAGATGAACAGTGGTCAGCAATGTACAACCGTCCGTAAAGAATCTCTCACTGCATTAATCATCTTGAAGCATCTAGAAAATTACTCTACTGTTGGTATTATACCCCTTATCGCCTTTCTAAAATGTATCCAGATGCAGAGATCAGCTGCCCTTAAGCATATACCGTATGGTGGACATGTGTGCTCCTTACACCTTTTTGGGCGACTATAGGTTACTTAAAACAATTGTCGGTTCAGATTTGCCATGGGGTCCTGAAGTGGCACTATTGTCCTTTCAGCTTGACAATTTTCCTATTGAAGACCTTACCATAATAAACCATATACTAATCACTGCTACAACCAAATTGGCTAATCACTGGAAATCTCCTACTATTCCATCTCTGTTGGAAATACTGTATACTGTCAACAATAGTTGCATTATGGAACTCCTGATTGCGTGTCATACACACTTTATCTCAGCCTTTCGCTATCAATGGGGTAAATGTTTCTCTTTTATAAATTGTTCTTGTTGAGTTGCTTTTTTCAGGATATCCCTTGACTTATTGTCATTTGAGGGCTAACATCAGTCGCAGATGGAAATCTGCTATACTCTCACATGTCGATTGCCTTGCAGACACGGGACAGCTAATCTCTTTCTGTACTTACCTTTGCTTTTACTTTTTATTCTTTGAGATTCTTTTGCCTCAAGTATATATAATTCTGACCTTTGCAAGGTCTTTGTACCTTTTTCTTGGACCCGAAACCCTATTTGTATTGTTATTATTGTTCTTGATATGTTTTTTTTCTCATAGCATATGCATGCCTTTGTACTTTATTGAATAAAACATGATTTAAAAAAATTGACTTGTAATTTATTTATTGAGAAAAATGATTCATTATGTGATATCACATATCTTTAAGTGGTCAGGTGTTTTTAATCAATTGGATGACGATCAGGTGTGAGTGGGTGACGACCCACTTCAAGAACGGGGATCTTCAAAACACATGGTTGAAGCATACCATGGCACGAACAAAGGAGATTTCTGAGGAGCTCAGTAAAAGATTTGTGGATACCGATCGGGCTGGAAAAGGTTACAAAACCATCTCTAAAGATTTTGGACTCTGCCAATTTAAAGTCACACTGACTGTGTACAAATAGGAAAATTCAAGAGCATTATAACCTTCTCTCGGAGTGGTTGACCAACTAAGATCACGCCAAGAACAAGGTGTGTAATAGTCGGTAAGGTCATATAGAAACCCAAGGTAACCTCTAAGCAACTAAGGGCCTTTCTCACATTGGCTAATGTTTATATTGATGATTCCGGCATCAGGAGGACACTGAACAGCAATGGTGTGCATGGCAGGATTGCAAGAAGAAAGCTGCTACTTTCCAAAAAGAACATTGCTGCCCATCTGCAGTCTAAAGATCACATGGACAAGTCAGAAGGCTATTGGAATATGTTTTGTGGATGGATGAGAATAAAACAAAACTGTCATTGCTGTTATTGATGCACCAGATACTGAATGCAAAGCTTTACATACGTTTGCCACTCACAGACATGTGATATTGGATCATTTTCCTCAATAAATAAATTACCAAGTCTAATATTTTTAATAGATTTGATTAGGTTCTCTTTCTACGACTTGTGTGAACATCTGATGTAGTTTTAGGTCAAATTTAAGCAGAAATATAGACAATTCTGAAGGGTTCACAAACTTTCAAGCACCACTGTATGAGGTGAAGCCCAATACCAGATAAAGTATGAGGGAGTCAATTGATGGTACACAAAGCCTACTATACCTCAATCAACTAAGGGCCCATTTACTTGGCCAGATTACTCGGCCCATGTAAATGTGTCAACATTGCCAAGTCAACAATTGAGCGAAACGCTCGTTTTTCGGGTAATGCGACTGTTAATGTGACACATCAACATCTGTCATAGTATTGATCGTTCATCCCTTTACAGAACAGATAATTGCTGGGTGTACAGTAAATGCAGTGGAATGGGCGGTCAATAATTGGACACATATGGTTTGTTCCCAATCAGTTTTCTTTTTGTATCAGCCCATGTAAATGTGCCCCTCAGTCATGGTGGTCATTGAAGGTCCTTGAAATGTCTTTATTTTGAGCTTAGAAAAAATAATATACTCTACTGACAAAATATATTAAAGGGACCAGTCACAATGAAAATACAGTGCAGTCTGCAAGCAGCAAGTTATACAGTAGAAGAAACAGATTGTGTATAGTTTTGTGAGAAAAGATTCAGCAAAACTAACGACTCATGTAGGTGGTCTTATCAGTGATTGGTAGGTATCTATGTAGGCACACACACAGGGCATGCTGCCAGCCACCGAGTCAGCCCGCCCCCATGACTCCTTTGCTCAGAACAAGAAGAGATTTAGATGAAAAAAATCCACTATAACCAGGGGCGGATTGGAAACCTAAAGTGGCCCTGGAAAAAATACCTAAAAGTGGCTTTATATTGTAGGAGGGTCTAAACTGACTGTAGGCGAGGCAACAAAAGCGGGGGAACAGCAATACCATAGTGCAAAATTACACATACCACAGTGTCGCACAATATATTGCTCCAAAAACTATCCCTCTAAGTTGGCGATTAATAGCGGCCATTTTATCTCCTCCTCTTCCAGTTATCTTTGATTAAGATATGGAGCCAGGGGGCTTAGTTGAATTCAGGTCATGTCGCTGGCCGGGTACATGAGTACCTGATTCTCACTGAGTTAATTACCACGGCTTATCATGTACCTGGCCAGCGGCAGAGATGGGGGCTTGAGTCGCCCCCTGGGCATCAGCCCACCGGTAAATTTCCCTGTAAGGTCTATGGCCAATCCGCCCCTGACTATAACTGTAAATCAAACTGCTCAGCTCCTTCTGCTTTGTAGCCTGCTGCCTGCAGACTGCACTGTATTTTCATGATGATAGGTTTCCTTTAAAAGATCAGTTAGAAAACTGCTTATTTACTTTCTCTTGGATTAATCCTTTTAGATCAATTTAAGGAATCATGCACACGACTATGGATTTGGTCTGCTTCCGATCCGCATTTTTGCGGATCGGATGTGAACCCATTCATTTCAATGGGGCCACACTGTGTCCGTTCCGTGGTCCTGCAAAAATGGAACATGTGCTATAGTCCGTTTTACGGACAAGAATAGACAGCTCTAACAGAGGGCAGGACATACCATTCCACAAAATGCTAAACGAACACAGCCGGTATCTGTGTTTTGCGGATCCGCTAAAACAGCTAAGGCTGTGTGCATGAGCCCTAATACATATATTCTGCGTTATGTGCGTTTTTTTTTTCTTCCAGTAACATTCCCTATGATCCTTCTGAATTTTGTATATGTATTTTAATCAGAATAGCTGCTTGTGCATTTTCATTAGGGGTTAACCCCATCAATACCAGCTCTGTTAGAATAAACGACAATGCAGCTTCCAGCTGATTGGCCTGTCTCGTCACCTTCCATGCACTATGACCTCTCTGCGGTGATTAGCTGGGCAACTCCTGTCTGACATTAAAATTAGCGCTAAAACTGACAGTAACATCAATAGAAGAGATACCATACTGTGCTTGCTGCAACCTCAGAAGTGAAAATGTGTCAGAGGGGATAATTTTTGAAACTGGTGCAAAGTAACTTATCTAGTAGAACGTTCAAAAACCAGTGTGTACTATACCGAACATCTCAGCGGCTTCTGTTCCAACAATTATATGTCGGTCCAAATTTAGAATTTTCAGAGACGTAAAGTTCTTCATTGCTGCAGCTGTCATAGAGACACCAAAAGTAATACATTTATACACTTGTACAGTATCCATAGTGTGAGGACGTAGAGCAAAATTTTTTAATAATATTACACAGTAAACTTTTTAATTTAGTTTATTCATTTATGGTTGGTTTTCACCCATAAATGGCTGCGTAAAAATAACGCCAGAGAAAATTCATGTGTGTAGGGACCCTGAAGGAGTTATCCAGCTTTCTGGACTTTTTTACCATTCAACCACAGCCTGTTGTACCTATTGGAAAACCATATCTGCTCACCGCCACTCCATTCTGGCTCCCTTCAGCAGTCATCCGGTCCCCACCATGTAAACTCCCAGACAGATGGGGTCATGTGTGCCACTGCAGCCGATGACTGGCCATAGCATTGATGTGCCCCCAAGTAGCAAATCACTGCTTGGTCACTGCAGCGGCACACGTCATACCGTACATCTGGCAGTTTACAGGATAGAGACCGAAAGACCCCATAAGGAGCCAGGGGTCAGGGCTCAGGATGGCCCACTTAAGGACATTCACAAAGCTGTCCCTAAGCCACCCGTGTGTTGTCTTGGCTGTGTGCTTAAAGGGTGTACTACACCTGCCGATTTTTCGGCAGATGAACGCTAACGAGCCTTTATAGTAATGCTCGCTAGGGATCATCTGGCAGTGTTAATACTGCTGTCGATTGCCCAGTGAACGAGCAAATGCTTATTCATCGGGCAATCCAAATCTTTTGACAGGTAAAAAAGCATTGTTTGCAGACAGCAGATCATGGTGTCTAATCACGATCTGCTGCCGGCAAGCAATGATTCAGTTTAGGGAAGAGAATGGTGTAACGATCGCTCCTCCTTATACTGAGGAGGAGATTGCTGCATGTAATAGCAGCGGTCTATTCTGCTAGCGAGCGGGCGGTTTCCGGGAAGGAACACTTCACCTGTTAAATCGAGCTGTCTAATACACCCTTAGGCCTCCTGCACACGACCCTATGTATTTTGCTGTGTTTTGCGGTCCGTTTTTCACGGATTCACTGTTTCATTTTTTGTTTTCGTTGTGTTTCCGTTCCGTAGTTCCACAAAAAATCTCCGTATGGTTTCCGTATGCGATCTGTTTTTTGCGGATCACAAACGGAAACATAAAATTTGTAATCATTACTGTAATGTACAGTAATGTTTGTAAACAGTAAACACATGGGCAAAGTGGGCATGGATCCGCAAAAAACAGATGCCATATGGATGTGTTCCGTATGCATCCCGTATTTTTTGCGGAGCCATCGACTTGAATGGAGCAACGTAACGTTATTTGCGGGCAATAATAGAAAAAGTTCTATCCTTTAGTGGAACGGAAATACGGAAACGGAATGCATACGGAGTACATTCCGTTTTTCTGCGGAACCATTGAAATTAATGGTTCCGCATACGGACTGCAAACGGAACCCGCAAAACCAAAACGGGGGAAAAAAATACGTTTGTGTGGAAGAGGCCTTAAGGTCATTGTCTTGTTGGAAGGTGGACCTTTAGCCCAGTTTGAAGTTCACAGCACTCTGGATCAGGTTTTCATCAAGAATATCTCGGTACTTTGCTCCATTAAGCTTTTCCTTAACCCTGACCAGTCTGCCTGTCCCAGCCACTGAAAAATGCCCTCACAACATGATGATGCCACCACCAAAAAGTTAAATCTTGGTTTCATCAGACCAGAGAATCTTGTTTTTCACAGTCTGAGAGTCCTCTAGGTGCTTTTTTTTTGCAAACTTTCATGTGTCTTTTACTGAGGAGAGGCTTCTTTCTGGCCACTCTGCCATAAAGCCTAGATTGATGGACTGCTGCAGAGATGATTGACCATCTGGAATTTTCTCCCATCTGCACACAGGGTATTTGGAGCTCAGCCAGAGTGACCATTGTGTTCTTCACCTCTCTTACCAAGGCCTTCTCCCCCAATTACTTAGTTTGGTGAGGCAGCCAGCTCTAGGAAGAGTCCTGGTGGTTCCATATTTCTTCCATTTAAGAATTATGGAAGCCATTGTGCTCTTGGGAACTTTCAGTGCAGCAGAAATGTTTTTGTACCCTTCTCCAGCTCTGTGCCTCCACACAATCTTGTCTCAGCTCTACAGGAAGTTAATTCCTCCTCATGACTTGGTTTTTTCTCTGATATGCATTGTCAGCTGTGAGACCTTATATCGACAGGGATGTGTCTTTCCAAATAATGTCCGCACAACTGAATTTACCACAGGTGGACTCCAATCAAGGTTATAAACATCTAAAAAACGATCATGATAAATGGGAGGCTCCTGGAGCTAAGTGTCAAGTGTCATGAATACTTATGTCTATTCTAAATTTTAGTTTTTCCTTTTTAATAAGCTAGCAAAAATGTATGAAATTCTGATTTCACTTAGGGTATTGAGCGCAGATTGATACCTAACAAATTGTAAAAAGGGTTCGCAAATGTTTCAGAAAGCATTGTATAATACAGGCACTGACAGCACTGCTGCCTCTATTAGTCCTGGTGATTACATGATCTTCAAGACAGCAGTTATGTTACAGGGTTTCAGCTCATTGCAAGACACGGCTCGATAACTGTACTATTAGAGTAATCCGCAGCAGAATACAGATATAACACAAGCGACATTTGCTGCAGATTATACTCAGTGGCGTAGCTAAAGGCTCATGGGTCCTGGTGCAAGAGTTCAGCTTGGGCCCCCTTCCCTCAGTGCTTTGTGTGTCTTCTTATGTGGCACAAGTGTCTTTGGGCCTCTTCAGGCTCCTGGGCCCGGTAACGACTGCTACCTCTGCAACCCCTATAGCTACACCCCTAATTATACTCGTTTACATTGTAGATT
The DNA here is from genome assembly GCA_033119425.1 of Bufotes viridis. Taxonomy (NCBI): domain Eukaryota; kingdom Metazoa; phylum Chordata; class Amphibia; order Anura; family Bufonidae; genus Bufotes; species Bufotes viridis. The sequence continues at coordinate 80,352,837 of CM065589.1, forward strand.
TCACCCCTGCTAAACTAATTGTTGTGAAATCCACAATGAAAATCTGTGATGAATCCACAAAAGAATGAGCATGCTGCGAATTTGAAAACGTGAAACTTGCATGTTTTTCCACATGTGAAATTTAATCCGCTGTGTCTTACAACTGCACAAATCTGCAGGTAAAATCAACAACAAATCCACCTTGTCTGAATCAACTCCCCCCTTCCTACTGGAAGTAGACATACTGTAGAACGTTCTCATTCAACTACAGCAAGCAAGGGTCTTAAAATCTGAGGAACTGATATGGAAAGTATATTGTAAACTTGTATAACTTTTTAAAATACAAAGAACACCATTTACTTGTGGAAGGATTATGCCCCATTAACATTTTTTTTATATAAATGCTTTTGTAGTTATGTTGTAGGATGGCAACTTTAAAATAATAAATAAATATGTGAATTAAAAAATCCATCTGATATGCTGCTGGAAATGTACACAAAATTCTTAATTCCATATTATTGAGAAACATTACCAAGAACAGCCATATCATCTTCACGAAGAAAGGATCCAAAGAAACTCAGTTCTTGCAGCTTCTTACATTCAGAGATTGAGTTCATCAGACCACTAAAATCTGCATAATATTTAAGTGATAAGTGCAGGATCTCCAAATCCACAAAGTGTTTAATGATTGGAACTGTAAATCAAGATATTTAAAAACATGAATACAGTGGAAATTACATATCTAATATATTTATCCAATAGTAATGTTTTTATGTTTACATAGATATTTCATTTAGTAATTAAATATTCTCACCCGTTGGCATATGCACTGTAGTCATCTTTGTAAGAGGTTAGCTGTGTATCATGGCTGTCCCTCGTTAGGCTGTGAGAGTTAATATTCTATATTGTGTATATTAATGATGACTAGAGATGAGCAAAGTTTTCAAAAATTCAATTCCGTCGCTTTGCCAAATTTTGCCCAAAATTTGCTTTGTTACAAATTAATTAGTCACAAAGCGCGTTAAATCAGGTCTATCCCAGCCCGCAGTTAAACTTTAGGGAGAATGTTACTGGTGTACATCACTGTGCTGTGCAGCAACATGCATAGCTAGTCTTTTCTGGTAGCGAAACAGTTACTGTGCGTCAGAATGACAGGCAGGTCAGATATATGGATGTGTGCATCATTGTGCAGGCCACCAACATTCCTAGCTAACACCTAGCTAAACCGAAAAAAAAGCATACAGCATCCTTCAATAAAGCAAAAAAATTAAAATACACTGCGCGCCTCTGAAGGTGTCGCAATGACATTTTAGTGGAACAAAATAATGACATGGAGGCAGCGCCAATAAAATAGTAGAGAAAAAAAAGGTTCTCTTAATCCATATTGTGGCAGTGCAAATACATGCGTTTCAATCTCTTCTGTTATCTGTAGAATGACTGTACATCACTATTAGGCTTAGTTCACACTTTACTTATTTGGTCAGTTATTCTCATCAGTTATTGTGAGCCCAAAGGTACGGGTCGAAACCACAGAACAGATGCAGATCTATTCATGATACCTAATCTGAAAGTAGACTTGGCTCCTGAATTTGCCTCACAATGAGTGATAGAAATAACTGACCAAATAATAGAAGTGTGAACTCAGTCTTTTAGCTTCAACTCTAATTTATCTGCGTGGACTTAACCGTGCAGTGGCCCAAGATTCAAGTAGTGGCCTCATGAACAGGCCAAAAAAAGCGGATTCTGTAGTTTGAGCATCCACCTTCACACCATCAGTATTTGGTCAGCATTTGATCAGTATTGGTAAGGCAAAAACAGGAGTGGGTCCCACTCCTGCTTTTGGCTTCAAAATCATTATCAAATCCTTATGCAAAATACTGACCTCATGATAGAGGCCTTATGGATGCTCAAACGACAGGACCATTTTTTTTTTATGTTCTTCTGACAGATCACGTGATGTCAACATGGCCAAACAGGAACACTGGTGGCCCTGTAACGGACTGGTGATAGCAACATGTCAACAGCATGAAGAGTCACTATAGTAGCCCCGAAACAGAGTGGGGAGGGGGGGGGGGTAACAGCAAGGGCAGTAACAGCACAAGATGGTGGCAGATCACAGTAGGGGCAGATGGCATCAGGAGGGTGACAGCATTAGAATAATGGCAGCAGCAGTCAGATCATTACTGCCAGAATGATCTAGTCTATTGTATCAGGCACCGGTGTCTGGAAATCCTGGTTAATCCAGGACTGATTCATCTTTATAAAGGTTAGTCTCTCAACCTATTGTGTTGAAAGGCGAGTTCTCCTTGTGGAAACAATGCCACCAGCCGCACTAAACACTCACTCTGATACCATTATACTGGCCGGACAGGAAAGCAAACTCGGCCAGTTGCGGCCACAATTCAAGTTTGGCTGCCCAGTAGTCCAGGGGATCTTGGATCAGGGGTGACAGCGTGCAAATATGCCACCACCTGCTGGTTCAGGTTCTGCTCCATGTCCTGTTGCTGCTGGGTGGTTTCTTCAGTAGGCAGGTGAAGAAAAGTGCTCATTAGAGACTCAGAGACTCAAGGACTGCTGATTGAGCTGGTGCTGCTCCTGCCCCCCCCCCCCCCCCTCCAATCCCCCTCTAGCAGTCATGGCAGTGGAGCGTGAGAATGGGCGATGGCGCACGTAGGCAGCGACCAACTGACTACACAGGATGTCTCGATAGTAGTTGAGTTTTTCATCTCTCTCAGAAGGTATAAAAAGGCCCCCATTTTGGACCAGTAGCGAGGGTCCAACATTGTGGAGAGCCAGTTGTTATCCCTCTGTCGAATGGTGAGAATGTGGCTGTCTCTACGCAAGCAACTCAGCACGCATCTGGCCATTTGCGCAAGGGACTTGGAGGGACTCCCTGCCTCCGTCTCCACTGCATACTACCACGGTATGTCAGGGTAATCTGTGTCATCTTTCGTCATCGTCCTCTAGCTCCTCCTGCTCCTCTCCTGTCGCTTGGGCAGATAAACCACCTAGTTCTGTATAGAATTCCTGGGCGTTTACGTATTCCTCCTCGTCCTCCTCCTGCTCCTGTGCCAGTTCAGCTTCCACAGGGCTCAGGTGGCGATGAGATGTAGGTGCCACATCTTCTGTCCCCTCGCCAGTCAGATTCATCAGCATCCCCTCCTGGACATAAAGGAGTGGAATGACATCATTCATCCCTTAGTCCTGGCGGGTGACAAATAAAGTGGCCTCCTCAAAGGGCCTGAGCGAGTCGCAGGTGTCACGTATGAGCTGCCACTGTCTAACGTCAAAGTCACACCGGCGAGTAGTTCTGTCCGTCATCAAGAAATCGGTCACGGGTTTCCTCTGCTCATACAGTTGTTCCAACATTTCCAAGGTCTGAAAACGTTGCATATGAGGTAATGTAGGGGAATACCATTCTGCCTTTGCAGCTCAAGGAGGGCATGTTTTTCACGGTAAGAGTGGCTGAAGTGCATGCACAGTTTCCTTGACATTTTCAAGACATCTTGCAGTTAGGTGGAAGACTTCAGAGATCAGATGACAACCAGTTTGAAGATGTGCGCCATGCAGGGCGCATAGGTCAGCCCTCCCTAACGCAGCATAGGCAGAATGTTTTTCCCATTATCAGTGACCATGGTTCCTATCTCCAGTTGGAGAGGAGACGGCCAGGATTTGATTTCTTGGTTGATGATGCGGGGCACTTCCTCCCCAATGTGACTCCATTCACCCAGGCTGACCAGGTGCAGAACCACGTGACAACGCCGTGCTTTGCATAGGTGGTATGCTGGAAGACCACTCTGAACTATGCCTACAGTGGAGGCTGAGGACAAGGTGGAGGATGAGGAGACAGAGGAGGACATTGGCGCAGATTACAACACGGAGGCAGCATTTGCAAGTTGTTGGTGTGCCTGGGCTGGAGCCACATTTACCCAGAGGGCTGTAAAGAACATATATTGTCTTTGACTATAGTTACAGCTCCACATGCCAGCGCTGGCATAACCTGTACCAGATGCAAACAGGCTCAAGGACTGGCCCACTTTCTGCTCCATGTGTTGATGCAGGGCTTTGGTGCCAACATTAGCACCCTGACCATGCTTTACCTTCTGCGCACATATCTTGCATACCACCATGCTAACGTCCTCCAGTGACCTGATAAAAAATTCCCACACTGCTGAGTATGACATTTTACCCCCACTACTCTGTGCTGACTGACTGCCACTGTCTTTATAAACCCATGCACCACTAGTTGTTTCCTGACATGTAGACTCCTGAGTAGAAGACGGTCTACCCTGGGAGCATTTGGCTCCAGATCTCCCACTGCTTCAACCCTGCTGGTTTATCTGCATGCTTCCACCCTGCTGCTGTCTCAAGGGCCTGTTGCAACCCTCACCCGCTGATGATGATGCCCCCTCTTCATCCGTTTCCCATGTGCAATCAGCTACATCATCATCCACTACTATCTGTTCATCACTTATGTCACCTGCACCAGGCTCATGGCCACGGTCCTAACCACTCAACATGTGTTCCCACCTGACTGTCATCATCGCTAGTTGCACGCATAAGGGAGGATGCAGCGGACCTCTCCTCCAAGTCTGTGCTGGCCTGTATCTGCTGACTGCCCTCACTAAGCTCATCCCCGCTGAAAAGCTGAGCAGAGCCAGCATCCCACATTACTTCCTGAGCAGAAGCAGCAGCAAAAGAAAGTGGCAGTTGCAGGATAGGTGAGGTCACAGAGGTTGTTCATAGGTGATGCCAACAAAGTGTGGTGTCCCACCAATTCCTGGCTATGTATCACGACCGGCGTACTAATCACAGATGTGTGATGCAAAGGGAGGGAAAAGGAAAAGCCCTGTCCAAGGGAGAGGGAAAGGTGGTGACCCCTAACTCACCTAGAAGCTGGCACCTGACTCTGGCTCTATATCTGGCAACCAGAGAAGTGGGAAGGGGGAATATAAGGAGGTTGGGAGTGGCGGACAAGAAACAGCTGAGGAGAAGAAGCTACGGATCCCTGAGTAAGACAAAAAGGATTGCAAAGCAAACACAGAAAGCTACCATTAAGTAACAGCATGATCTTTAGACATAGAGCGCGTAGCCACCCGCTGTGACTTCCTGACCCCAGTATACCGGAGTCAGACGTGGCTCCTGACAACCTCGTGACACTATGTGTATCTGTTGTCACCTGAGATGATTTGAAGAGCGAGTCATCCATTCAAGAACGGCTGGATTGTTGGTCAAAGCATGACCAGAGGATGACAGTGGCAGATCTGGCGTGTTGCTGCAGCTCCTCTACCACCACCCCTTCTCCTACTGCTACTTGTGCTGGCTACAGCAACTTTTTTGCCACTGACCGTTCCTTTTGAGGACCCAGTCAACTGTCTATTGGCCATAGTGTACAGTAACTGAATCAGTAATGTAACAAATTTATTATGAATGGCACAGCAAATAAACTAGGTAAATACCCCTATATATTAGACCAGCTGTTGACAATGAGTCTGATGCACAGTAAGTCTATGTATAACTGAACAGAATAATTAGTAAAGGCGCAGGAGAGGAACTAGGTATATCCGCCTATACATTAGACCGCCTGTTGACAATGAGTCTGATGCAAAGTAAGTCTATGTATAACAGAAAAGATTAAGTATAAATGGCGCAGCAAATGAACTAGGTAAACGTGCCTATATATTAGACCACCTGGTGAGACTAAGTCTGATGCACTGCACTGTCCCTGCAGTCTACCTATGCTGTCTCTACGATCTCCCTACACTGTCCCTACACTGTCCCATCCAATATTCTACAATTAAAAGCTTTGTTAACCACTGTCCTTAGCACTTGGCACATCTGTCCCTATGCTCAGCTCACAGTAAAATGGCATACACTGGGCAGGATGAGGCTTTTGTAGGGCTGTGACATCAAAGGGGATGGCTATCTGCTGATTGGCTGGTTGCACAGCATTATGGGTCATATCGTGTTCCCGGGCTTCTTACTTTCACTTTGTAACACATGTAACTGCCATTTTAGGGGGGAAAACGATTCGTTACAACAAAGCAAGAGGAAATTTGGATTTTGGCAAACAGAATTTTTCCTGAAATTCTGATCAAATTCAATTTGTTTCACTTCAATTCATTCAACACTAGCAGTAGAAAAGCGTTAACAACGACTATTTGCAAAATTACTATTTGACTTAGTTTTTGATAAATTGGAATAATAAAAAGAATTGATGTGAAAGTGGATAACAAGTTTATTGGATTGAGATCTGGGGAGGTAATTTGTGCAGTGTGGCAGGACACATTATCATGCTGAAGAGGACATTGCTATGAAGGGGTGTAGTTAGTTGGTACAATATTTATCCACATGAATGTTAGTAGCCAAGATTTCCCAGCAGAACATTGAACAGAACATCTCACTGCCTCCACCAACTCTCTTCCCATAATGCATCCTGGTGCTATTTATTTCCAGTGAAACTGTGATTCATCAGGCCAGGGCACCTTCTTTCATTGCTCCATGGCAAAGTTCTCATGCTTACTTGCCCATTATAGGCACTTTTGGAGGTGGACAGTGGTCAGCTCCAGCACTCTGACTGGACTGTAGCTACACAGTCTCATATACAACAAGCAGTGAGGAATTAAAGGAATGTATAACTTGTCATATCACCCATACCACTGTCCCTAACTAATTGTATGATCCACCCTAAACGGCAGCCCCAATCTGGGCGACGGTCCCTGACCTGACTAAGTGTGCAGGACCTACTTAGTAGAGACAAAGGGGAACTCAGACAGGCCGAGTCCAAACCAGAAGAAACCTTCAGAACCAAGGAAGAAACAAAAGTAGAGTAATATACTAAGCAGGGTCAAAACCAGTAGATAATGTCTGAACCAGAATAATGGGTATGTACATGACATCATGGTGATTTTTTACTACTAATCAATTTATGTTTTCTATTTATGCATTTTTTAAATTATATTTACTGTATATGATTATGAGGGCAGCCATCTTGACTGAGCTGTTGTTTTTAGCTTTCTGAGATATAATTAATATAATTAAAGCAGCCATATGAAGGAACCTGTAGACTGAAGGTGACTTGTTGACTTGTATAGGAAGGTTTTTTAGACATCATCTGTGACTTATGCAGAGGTCATTGTGTAGGGAGCAGGAGTAGATAAACTGTAAATCTCACCTATTGTGAACAATGTTCCTGTGTTATCTATTTATAGGTTTTACCTTTCATCGTAATCCTGTCTGTGATGATAATGACATGACTACTAAAAAATTGATCTGTACAGAAGAAGTATCAGCCTATTACAAAGCTAAGTGATAGAGGCAAAAACTGCACTATGTTAGGATTTTCAAATACACATGGAACATTTTTAAAAATATCGTCAATAATTCTTAAAAATATATGTAATAAAAAAACCTGATTTAAGCTTTAGGTCATTTTCTGATGATACATTCCCTTTGACTTTTTTAAGCAATTTACACTGCAATATAGCTGTTCTACGGGATTGGATCAGATAGACTACTCTGTTCTCCTCACATGCATCAATGAACCTTAGGCAACCATATATTATGCCATAAGTAAGTTGTAGCTGTAGTCAATTTAAATGCACATGTAGCTTGCAACCTGGACCACATGTAGCTTGCAACATGAGACTGTCATGTTGTGTTATGTCGTGTGTCCCATCACAACCACATTGAAAATGCAACTTTGTAATCTTCATGTTGCACCATGTAGCCCAAGCCTTAATCATATTCCTAGTTCCCATTGAAGTCTTTCTCCTAATGTAAAGCTGCATTGGACAACTGTTTTTCCTATTAGAACTACTTACCAAATTTTATTGATCCAGTACTAAAACTTATGCAACCAAAAGCAAGTTTGTTGATTCGATTCAGTCTTTCAAATTCAATTGGAAGGTGGTCAAGCACCTCAGGGTTTTGCAGCAGATAGATAGTCACTTTTGTTAAGTTAGAAAAGTTGTGTATGCCACGAATCAAATGCTCTAAAACAATAGGAAGAACATTAAATGCATTAACATTAAGACAGAACTTTAAAATTGGACATATCTATATGGTCATAATTCAGAACATATGATATAATGTTATTATTATTACTACATTGTTATGTGAGAAATAATATTAAATTGTTATGTGGGATTTATTATTGGTATTGGTATTATTACATTATTATTTTGGATTGGTTTCAAATACATTTAAAGTTGTTTTCTGGTTTGCGGGTTCCCTCCGTTCAAGTGATTTTGGTAGAGTTGGGTGTCGTTCGTGGAAACATGATGAAAATACTTGATTTCCCTGCAGCAAAGCATTGAGAAATTGTGAGAAATTGGAAAGAGGTCTTCCTAAATCAGAGAACCCTTTAAAAGACTTGTTATTCAAATTTGGTTATTTAGCCCAACCAGTGAACTGTCAAGAACAATATAAACCAGCCAGGGTATACTAAGCTATACATGACGTCTACTAGGAAATGAAAAGTTGGCACCATGCTTATTTAATCAGTTAAAAGGATAGGTCAGCATGGACAGAGCCTAAATTCACAAGACAGGTCACTGGTGGGTGGAAGGGTAAATCACATCACTTAAAATCCAGTTACCCTAAGGCTAATAATACCCCTTTTCCACTACCTACACCATTTAAAACATCACTTTTGCTACTGTACTCTAAAATCACCATGGACTATTTGCCCCCATCAGCAGAAAGGGTTAAAAGGACAGTATCCTGATACCAAGTCAATTTGCAGTGTGTTTCACAGTAAAAAGTCATTAACAGTGTGGCTGCAAGAATAAATAATTAAAACATGTTAACTCAGCCCTCCTATCTCTAAGTAGAAAGCAGATATGCCAGATTTGGTGGATTCGAAATGAGGGAACTAACTTTTACCTGAAGATCCAGAGTGATTAGTGCCAGGACCCAGCTTATACAGATTAATTGGTTACATATGGTCACACTGGTTACAGTATTCCAGATGCATTGAATCTCGAGCCCTGTGTGCACTAGTTGTGATATCCCGTAAGGTTCTTTGTTTAATAAGGTGTGGCTATGCCGGGCCTGTTATGCAGGGATACTGGCAGGATATTCATAGCTTTCTGAACTTGAAGTTGGGTTTTCGTGACGTGTGCTCTTCCATAGGTAGCTTGTTGGGTTTGGATCTACTTTCTTCTAAATATGATAGGAAACTTTACCGTCTCCCAATGTTTTATGCCAGGAAAGTCATTCCTCTGAATTGGAAGCCCCCAAGACTCCATCTGTTTCTCGGTGGGTACCTTTGTTAAATATAGACTTGCCGCTTTATAAGCTGACCTATGCGACTAGAGGGGTCCCAGTTCCAATCTACTGGTATAATCCTGTAGTAGTCTGGTGTGGTGCAAGTGTGTGTTGGTGTAAGTGTTATCATGAATTATCATGGATATATCCATGCTATTAGGGAGCTCAGTGCCTTCCTCCTGAGGCTTCATGTGTATCATAGTACCCTTACATAAATAGTCTAAACTGGATTGGGTACCCAGAACTAAATTTTTCGTGGAAGTTTCATAATGTTCTCTGGTGATTTGTGTTGATTTTGTATTTGTTTTTCCTTTGACTGATGTAACTTTAAAATCTCCAATAAAATGTGACTGTGTGACTGTTAAAAAAACTCAGCCCCCCTCCCCATGACTTGTCAACTATATGTGAGAATATCTTGCAATACGCTGAGTTGATCTCCTGACATTTTAGGGTGAGAATCGGACACTGTAAACTGGCATTGAACCCTTCGGGTCCTCATCAACAAGTTTGATCACTTCAGTCAGGTGAGTAATTTGAAGGTGAATTACCATAAAACTGAGACACTGAATCTTTTCCTACTCGGGAGGAAGAAGAACATTTTAAAAAGACATTATCATTCAAAGGGCAATCTGATACCTAGACCTTAAAGGGTATCTGTCAGCAGATTTGTAGCTATGAAACTGGCTGACCTGTTACATGTGAGCTTGGCAGCTGAAGGCATCTGTGTTGGTCCCATGTTCATATGTGCCTGCATTACTGAGAAAAATTATATTTTCATATATGCAAATTAGCCTCTTGAAGCCTAGAGGCTCTGCTCTCTCTGCAACTGCTGCCCCTTCTCCATGATTAACAGGGTCAGGCAGTGAAAACTTGATCACACCTGACCCTGTCAATCAAAGTGCAGAGGGTGTGGCAGGGAAAGTTGAGACTCTTGAAGTAATGCCAATGCCCCCATTGCTCCTAGAAGCTCATTTGCATATATTAAAACAACATTTTTCTCAGCAATGCGGGCACATATGAACATGGGACAAACCAACACAGATGTCTTCAGCTGCCAAGCGCACATGTAACAGGTCAGCCAGTTTCGTAGGAATAAATGTACTAATAGATGTCCTTTAACATCCTAACTGATTTATTAGATCTGTATGCACTTTCTACCACTATTGCAATGCATGGTCCAAAACCTTAAAGACCTACAACCAGCCTCAGTTGTCTTGGATTGCTGAACAAAAAAAAGGTCAAGATTGATATCCTGACTCACTTTATTTACAGTATCTCACAAAAGTGAGTACACCCCTCACATTTCTGTAAATATTTTATTCTACCTTTTCATGGGACAGTACTGAAGATATGACACTTTGATACAATATATAGCAGTCAGTGTACATCTTGTATAACAGTGTAAATTTGGTGTGCCCTCAAAATAACTCAACACACAGCCATTAATGGCTAAACCGCTGGCAACAAAAGTGAGTACACCCCTAAGTGAAAATGGCAAAATTGTGCCCAAATGTAAATATTTTGTGCGGTCACCATTATTTTCCAGGACTGCCTTAACTTTCTTAGGCATTGAGTTCACTAGAGCTTCACAGATTGCCACTGGACTCCTCTTCCATCCTCCATGACGACATCACGGAGCTGGTGGATGTTAAAGACCTTGCGCTCTTCCACCTTCTGTTTGAGAATGCCCCACAGCACTTTTACCCTTAGTTTCTTTAGCAAAACAGTGGTCATCTTGGAGGTGTTTGTGGTCATTATCATGTTGAAATACTGCCCTGCAGCCAGTTTTCTGGAGGAAGGGGATCATGTTCTGCTTCAGTATATCACAGTACATGTTGGCATTCATGGTTCCCTAAATGAACTGCAGCTCCCCACACCTCATGCAGCCCCAAACCATGTCACTCCCACTACCATGCTTGACTGTAGGCAGGACACACTTGTCTTTGTACTCCTCACCTGGTTGCCACCACACACGCTTGACACTATCTGAACCTAATAAGTTTATCTTGGTCTCATCAGACCCCAGGTGGTGGTTTCAGTTATCCATGTCCTTATTCTGCTTGACTTCAGCAAACTGTTTGCGGGCTTTCATCTTTAGAAGAGGTTTCCTACTTGGGCAACAGCCATGTAGACCAATTTGATGCAGTGTGCGGCGTATGGTCTGAGCACTGACAGGCTGACCCCCCACCCCTTTAACCTCTGCAGCAATGCTGGCAGCACTAATACGTCTATTTTGAAAAGACAACCTCTGGATATCAAGCTGAGCATGTGCACTCAGATTCTTTGGTTGACCATTGCAAGGCCTGTTCTGAGTGGAACCTGTCTTGTTAAACCGCTGTATGGTCTTGGCCACCATGCTGCAGCTCAGTTTCAGGGTGTTGGCAATCTTCTTATAGCCTAGGCCATCTTTATGTAGAGCAACAATTCCTTTTTAGATCCTCAGAGAGTACTTTGCCATGTTGAACTTCCGGTGACCAATAAAAGAGAGTGTGAGGGAGATAACACCAAATTTAACACATCTGCTCCCCATTCCCACCTGAGACCTTGTAACATTACCGAATCACCTGACACTGGGGAGGGAAAATGGCTAATTGGGCACAATTTGGCCATTTTCACTTAGGGTCGTACTCACTTTTGTTGCCAGCAGTTTAGAAATGAATGGCAAGTTATGTGTGTTGAGTTATTTTGAGAATACACTAAATTTACACTGTTATACAAGCTGTACACAGACTACTTTACATTGTATCAAAGTGTCATATCTTGTGTCATGTCTAAAATATTTACAAAAATGTGAGGGGTGTACTCACTTATGTACGATACTGTATGTGTTCCACGTTATCCCAATTCTTATTTCAAAAGTATGTCTTGATTGGTCAACACATTAGTTTGGGGAACAGCGAAACCCAAGCTCAGTCACAAAATAATGACCCACCCTAAATCACAATTTGATGCAAGACCCCATGACGATGTCCTTTAGCAAAATCTGCATATTAGGATATTGTCATGATAAATACCATACTTTCTGCTGGTGAGGGCACATAGTCATAGGTTATTTTAGATTACGGTAATAAAAGGGAAGGTTTAAGTGGTGTAGTGGAAGGGATATTATTTTTCCTAGGGCAGTGATGGGCAAAGTGCGGCTCTCCAGCTGTTGCAAAACTACAACTCCCACCATGCCCTGCTGTAGGCTGATAGCTGTAGACAGTCTTTGCATGCTGAGAGTTGTAGTTCTGCAACAGCTGGAGAGCCGCAGTTTGCCCATCACTGCCCTAGGGCAATAAGATTCTGATTATACAATTTAATGCCAATAAATATTCCTTCCATTTGAAAGTACCTGGGTAGTTTGCACCATAGTTACATCCAATATCAAGGCATTCTAAAGAAGACATCTTGAGAATCAAATGTTGTTCCTCTGCTGTCAAAAAGGAGTCACAAATACCTATTTTGCTGAAAGAACTTGAGTGCTGCTTAATTGCTGGTGCCAGGTGGCTCACAAAACCTGTACAATTATTCAATTCCAGCTCAATTCTATCCGATATTGAAAATAGGACCCTAAAGTGTTCACAATCTACTTTAGAGAAATTATCATGATTTACTTCAATTACTTCGATTCTCAAAACTGGCACTTTATGCCCCTTAATAGACTTGAACGGCTTAATAATGGAGTCCACTATTACAATGTGACTGGGAAAAATTGAGTAGAATTCAGCGCAGTCTTTTTTTAACTTTTCATTTTCTTTCTTTATATCATTGAGAGGAAGATATGCATCTGCATAATCCTTTTCTATGGTTGGGACACCAAAACTTTCCAAACATCCCTCTAGCCTTGAATAATCTGGTGGTGTTTTCTGTGTTTCTGCATTAATACTGAACTTGATGCTGCTCAACAAACTAAGACATTCCGGGTAATTTTCAATAAAAGTGAGATTTTTTTCTGCAAGGTTGTTGTTGATCAGACTTACAGCAAACACCAACGATTTCCCTGTGAGAAACTTCTTTATAATGGGAGCACAGTCTGGTAGACATTGACTCTCAATGGCTGCTTCAGTGGCAAATGTTGTCAGTGCATTCGTAAGAACCACATCAATGTCTGCAGGATTGTATGTATGTAGTATCAAAACAAAAGTTTCTTCTTGGAGTTCAAGTTCTGGGTGCCGCTGTAAGTGTTCTGTACTGTCTAGATAGCCATCCAAAGCTTCAGGGTTGCCATACAAACTGAACAAATATGAGAGAATCTTGACAGTGGCTTTTGTAGAAACCCTGGTTGCGTACTTCAGGAAATAGCAGTAAGGTCCAATCATTTTAAGAATAGTATTTATCTGATGAAGGTAATGGAAACCTTTGTCCAGATCTTCAGGTTTCTCAGATTCCAATAATTCACTAAGTCTCTTTCCAGAAAGAAACTCCTGGTATGAGGGATCAAAGAACTTATACATTGAATGAAGCCTCTGTGCTGTAAATTTACTCAAAAGTCCAAATTTGATAGCTTTGTCGCCATCCACACCAGCTGCTTTTAAGTCATCCTCTGTAAAATGAAATTGGGACTTGAACAGGCCCTTGAGGGCAAGTTCTCCACAAAAAGAAACCTGGGAATTTACTGCTTCAGCCTCATGAGGGAACTTTGTGGTGTTATATTTTATGTATTCTTTAAATACGTGGATGTCACCTGTTGTATTCTCATTAGGATATTGAATCCAAGAGGAACACTGAGCAAGAATCATAAGAGGAGTTTGTAATATGGCCTGAAAATTTTTAGATGTTTGTAATTCTAGAATAAATGCATCTATCGGTTTACAATCATGTGGAAACAGCTTTTTGATCAGGTAAATTGAACTGTATAGAGGGAATCTCTGGATGCTCATTATGTTTTTTGCATATTGTCGCAGCCTTAACCCTTTATCAGTGCTCACAGTGACTGCCAGATTCAATCTGTTCCAAGGGTTCTTCAGTATTAGTTCTTCGATAGTTTCTGGAACCAAGTCTACTATAGCATAGTCATCTAGGAGAAAAAGCACCTTATCCTTTAATTTCTGTATCATTTCCTTCAGACTCTCTTCTGTCAGAGATGTTGAAAATCCAATCAGTTGTTGACAGATGATGTCCCTGAGAGTCTGAGGGCTCTTGGTAGAAGCAAGAGAAATGTAAAACACAAGAGTAAATTTGTTGAGTATAGGACAGGACCTGGAGGCCCACAGAATGGCAATCTTTCTTAGAAGAGCTGTTTTCCCACTGCCAGCTTCCCCTTCTATCATGGTGATGTCACTCAGCTCAGACAGGATATCTGGTAATGTCAGCTGCCTCAAAGGATGGTTTTTTATGTCCTTCAACACGATATAGATATCAGCAAAATGTGAGTTTAGGTCTACAGTAACAGAATCTCCAAAAGGAGTTGCACAGCAAAACGTAGGCTCATGATACTTTTCAATGAGATGTTTTTTCAAAGTATCTACTTGTTCTTGGATCTCTGTTTGTCCATTTGGTAATTCTTGAAAATAATCAAAGAAAGTAAAAAAGTGAGCATGTATTAGCATTGTCTTAGTATGTAATCTATTAATCTATTATATTAAAAGGATTATTACAGAGCTATCTCACTTCTACCCCCATACTCATACACATTCAGCTTGGTTAAATGTATTCTATATGAGAGGTGAGTAGGCTACTGCCAGACACCTCTAGCACGGGCTTACTTCCCAGTGAAGGAAAGGACTGGCTATACACGTTAGATGGTTGGTTGGTCGTGCTGAATTCTAATATGTATGGCCAGCGATAGTCTTCAAATTTGCTAGTATCACACAAGTAAATCAGGAGATTGGTGTGGTCATATTTTGCATTCCATATTTTGGAGTCTTCTGAAAGTTGTTTGCATCAGGGCAAGGTTCATAGTAAGTAGTAACCAATCTTTCTTGTGAAGAAGACATTTGTTAGTAACCAGGCACCCGAGTTAGTAACGCACCTCTGTCAGCCCCTGGCACCCGAGCAAATAACATCGAGGGCATAAGACTAAAGCTACCATTAGGCTATTCCTCTCTGGCACAGCCTGATGGTGCCTGTCAGTATGGCATTGACAGTATAATACACTGTACTGCATAAGTGGTACAGTGTATTACAAAAGCGATCAAAAGATGGCCTGTTAAAGTCCCTTTGTGGGAATAGTAAATGGTTAAAAAAAAACTGTTAAGTGAAGTTTTATTAAATAAAAAATTACTGCAAGTAATAAAAACTGCACCTTTTTCCATTGAAAAATGTTTTTTAAAGGGAGTCTGTCACCTAATCTGAGCCTTTTAGACTGCTCAGATCAGTTTATAGACTCCTTTGCCCACATTACAATGTTACCTTTATTTGTGCTGTCCCTCGCCGAGATCTTCCTAAAAGACTTTTAAAACTTTTGCTAATAAGGTTTGGCAAGTGCCCAGGGGCGGTGTTACTGCAGCAAGTGCCCAGGCCCCTCGGCTATGTGCCCAGAAAACCACACCTATTTCATCCCTCTGGCCCGCCCTCCTTTCCTTTTATTACCTTCTCCTCACCCTCACAAATATTGCGCCTGCTAGAGGAAAGACGATGCTGCGCCGCCCCGCCCCTTCTTTGGCTTCACTGCAGTCCTCTGCTGCGGCTGGTTACTTCCACCCACTGGATTTTGAGCTACGGACCGGCGCATTCGCAGTCCAACTCCCAGTTCCTCTGCCCATATTGGGCACAGCAGTGCGCAGGTGCGGGACAAGTGTGGATCGGTGCAAGTGTGAGATTTGTGAGGGAGAGGAGTAGGTAATAATAAGAAAGGAAGGCGGACCAGAGGGGTGAAATAGGTGTGGTTTTCTGGGCACATAGCCGAGGGGCCTGGGCACTTGCTGCAGTAACTCCGCCCCTGGGCACTTGCCGAACCTCATTAGCATAAGTTTTAAAAGTCTTTTTTGGAAGATCTCGGTGAGGGACTGCACAAATAAATGTACCATTTTAATGTGGGCAAAGGAGTCTATAACCTGATCTGAGTGGTCTAAAAGGCTTAGATTAGGTAACAGACTCCATTTAATGAAAAAAATTGCAAAAATAAAATCCCCCTATATATGGTGTTGCTGTGTCCATAATGACCTGCACTAAACTACACTAATTATGCCAGAATTTGTTTTTTTTTTATACTTATTTGCCATATAAAAAAATAAAAAGCGATCAAAAAGTGTTATGTAACCCCAAAATGGTACCAATAAAAACTAGAAGTTGTCCTCAAGCCCTCACACAGCTCTATATAAAATAAAATTAAAGTGTTATGAGTTTTGCGATGTGTCAAAGCCAAAACATGTTTTTAAAGGGATTTTATTGTGTAAAAGTAGTAAAATGTATAAAAAAAAAAAAAATGTATTGTAATCGTAGTGACCAAGAGATTAAATTTATTATGTTACATATGGCGAAAATGGAATGCCACAAAATTTTTTACATAAATACTCAGTGGAAAGAGTTAATAAAAGTCAGTAAGTTATGTACCCTAAGATGGTGTCATTAAAAACTACAATTTGTCCCACAAAAAAAGCCCTCATATGACTACATCGATAAAAAATATAAAAGTTACAGTCACTAACCCGCTGGTCACTAAGGGGTTAAAAAGTGGCTTTTGGAAATTTTCTTGAAAATGTAAAAAATTGCTTCTAGAATTCTAAGCCTTCTGATGTCCTAAAAAAATAAAATTAATAAAATGATGCCAACATTAGGTAGGCATATGTGAATTTGAGAACAAAATAGTATGTACAGCGGCTACACCCAAAACTTCCAAGTATGATCATGGTGCACTTCCCTTGGTCCACCCCTGTACCGTGTTAATCGTATAAAATATGTTGTATGAAGAGGGAGGCACTCTACTAACACCGTATCACAAGGAAAATAGAATGCACTGGTATGTCATAAAATACCTAGAATTTATTGCAACTCAATTCACATTAAAATTCAATAAACCATAAAATAAATTGTAAAATAACATACACTGTATGGCATATATCATACACCACAGATCATATATCAAAAATGGAGGGGTCAATTGGATCTTTCAAAGGTACCCTTTATGTTGACACCGTGTGTCATAAATCATACTCCATCTGTTGTATACACCAGGTATTTGGATCAAAGTAACGGGGTCAATTAAGTCCTCCAGCAGCGCCCCTTTCTTTTCAGTCCACCACAGATATCCTTTTAAATTGGTGTATTAAGGTATCCCTGGTGTGTATGTTCACCATGAATAGGGTATGCCACTTTTCACCAAATAAGGAACAATTCACTGTGTGTAGTGTTCTCAGTACTCTATTGTACGCGGTATATTCTCAGCATTTGCCATATATTGAATAAGGAAGGTGTTATTGCGTTACCACAGAAGTTTCAGATGGCGTCCTTCCCTCTGCACATCGCCCCGCCGCGTGTACCTGCCAGGACCTGTCGCGGCGTCCCACGTGATCCCTCCGTCATACAGTGGCGTCCCACGTGACGGTGGCAGAGGCGTCCGATTGGTTCCAGTCCGCTTGTATCAGACGCTGTTGCGCGGGGTAATTTGAGTATAGTGTAA
Source organism: Bufotes viridis (assembly GCA_033119425.1). Lineage (NCBI taxonomy): Eukaryota > Metazoa > Chordata > Amphibia > Anura > Bufonidae > Bufotes > Bufotes viridis. The sequence continues at coordinate 80,370,628 of CM065589.1, forward strand.
ATCCTGTGGATATATAGTTCTTATTGAATGCTCTTCTGGAGCGTTTTTTTTTTTTGTATATAGCAACCTCACTATGGTTCCCAAACGCGTTTCGGGGCAAAAAATGTCTGGCCCCTTCTTCAATATATGGCAAATGCTGAGAATATACCGCGTACAATTGAGTGCTGAGAACACTACACACAATGGTTTATTGAATTTTAATGTGAATTGGGTTGCAATAAATTCTAGGTATTTTATGACATACCAGTGCATTCTATTTTCCTTGTGATACGGTGTTAGTAGAGTGCCTCCCTCTTCATACAACATATGTGAATTTGAATTCATAACTATTTTTGGGGGTATCACTATCTGTCTTACAAGCAAATAAATTCAAATGTAGAAAAAAAGCTACATAATTTTTTTTGGATTTTCTTGAAATAAATAAGGATAAAACATATTGATCCAAATTTATCACTAACATAAAGTACAATTTGTCACAGGAAAAAAGTCTCAGAATGGCTTGAATAAGTAAAAGTGTTCCAAAGTTATTACCACATAAAGTGACACGGGTCAAATTTGCAAAAGTGGGCCTGGTCAGGAAGGTGAAAAACTATGTCTTGAAGGGGTTAAATTGTGTTTGTGTATAACTGCAATTTAGATAACAATCAGACCATCATTCCAAAGGAGATAGATAGATTGATAGATAGATAGATAGATAGATAGATAGATAGATAGATAGATAGATAGATAAGATAGATAGTGGGATACTTACCTGTTATTGGGTAAATTCCATTTTCGGAAGTATTTGTGAAAGATGTTCCCTGCAATAAACATGATAGATCATAAACATATGATGGAGAAGTAAATCGTAAGTTAAAGGAGTATTCCAATTTTGCAATTTTTAGCATAAATTGACAAAAAACAACACATTACTAATAGTTTAATGCCTTGTTTTCCTGCACTCAACTACAGTCACATGACATTTTCCACTATGTTGGTTCCCTATTCCAATGACATCATGTCTACAGGTGCGGCAAGGCTTTTAAAGCTCCGCCATTTAGAAACAATATCAAAACAATATTGCTCATTCTCCTGGTTCCTGCATTGTAGATATGATGTCAGAAATGCTGCTGTGTTTAAGGGTCCATTCACACGTCCACATAATGGATTCGCATCCATTCCGCAATTTTGTGGACCCATTCATTTCAAATAATAGAGCATGTCCTATTCTTGTCCGCAGCCACGGACAAGAATAGGCATTTCTATCATAGTACCAGCCGGTGTCCGTGTTTTGCGGATCCGCAATTTGTGGACGTGCAAATAGACCCTTAGGATGGAGATTTTACAACAGGGCTAACAAGCAGCCTTGGATCCACGGCTGCCATCAGTAATTTCAGGGATCTATACAGGCAAAATGTATTGCCGCCTCCCTCCCCATCCATTTTTATTTACGCTGTTTACCAATCAGCTTAAATAATATGTCCACTATATTGTACAGCTTAGTATGATTACATGTTTACCAAATACTGTTTTTCATAAAAAAAAAAAATCTAAGGCACTAAAAGTCTCATGAAAAGGGTAAGACCACTGTTTACTATATAGGCGGTCTGTGGTTCAAATCACACTGAGACATGTAAAATAATCTTTATGGTAAAAGTTATGGCAGAAAAATAGAATTTTTACTTTCCAGCTTTTTTCCTTTATGGTAAAGTTTACAATTTTCTGCAGTCATTTTTTCTAAAAAATAATGAAGCAAAAACCATTTAAGTTTTTGTAACATACATAGTATGAAATATCACAAAATGTATTTGGTGTCCCTGCAATCATAATAAGGCTGTGTTCACATTACTGTTTATTTTTCCATTCTTCTGATCCATCAGAAGTACAGAAAAAGAAAAAAAAGAAAAAATTGATCCTATAAAAAAAGGATTCTGGGCATCAGTTATGTACATTTGGCATTTGTTTTAGCCATTCCCATCTGAGATTCAGGACTTTTGTTTTCCGTCTAAAAAAACTGATCTGACGGAAATGACTCAAACAGATGCCACATGTGTATGCAGGATCCGTTGTTTCTTTTTCTTTATAGGATTCTGTTTTTTTTCTTTTCTTCTGATGGATCAGAGGAATGGAAAATGAAATGGTGATGTGAACCCAGCCTTAGGCTACATTCACACGACCGTATGAATGAGTCCACAAAATTGCGGAACGTGTGCTGTCTGCATCCGTTGCTCTGTGCGTGGCCCCACAAAAAAAATAGAACATGTCCTATTCTTTTTTTTTTTTTGTAAATTCTTTATTTATAAGTTTTTAATATAAGATTTACAACATACAGATGAATGTTGAGGGTACGGACGTACAAAGTAAAGCACAATTCAAATATCATGTCCAGAATTGTTTCAAATAACATCCGAATACAATCTCCAGTAAGGTTCATAAAACATCATTAACAGATATCAAGAAAAAGAAAGGTAAGAAGAAATGCAAAGGAAAGAACTGAGAGCTGAGAAAAACAGCCCCTAGCGGACACCGACCACCCAAGGGGCCATCCACAAATTCCCAGTACTGTCCTGAATCCCTGAAAACACAACTCATGATGATTTGAGAATTCACGGACTTCAGTAGGGTTTCCCAGCAAAGGTATATAGAAAAAGAAAAAGAAGTAATGAATAAAATGAACAGGGAAGAAGGAGGGGAGGGGGGAAGAGGGGGGGGGGGGAGTTCAACCATAGTCTCCCTCTCTCCACTCCTGCCCAGGCCACCCAGCCATTCCCCCATCCTCTACATGGTTCACCCAAGAGGGACATATATAGGAATCTAGTTTAGACTCCATTTGCCAAATTTTTAGGTATTTATCATGAGATCTATTAAGCCAGCTGGTCATCTCTTCAAATTTGGAGATCTGGCAGACTTTCGCTCGCCACTCCTGTACTGTGGGGGGGGGAATTTACTCAGCCAATAAAGAGGAATCAGAGATTTTGCCACAGCAATCAGATGTGTCACCGAGTTACTCTTAGAAGGAGTATATTGACCACTCGGTTTAGCCAAGATCACCATCTCAACCGTAATCCGAAGCTTCTCTGATGTTATTTGCTCTATCACCCCAGCTACGTCTCTCCAATACGAACAGATCTGTGGACAAGTCCACCATATATGGGACAGCGAGCCTGTGCCCCCGTCACATCTCCAGCACATCTGAGTAGGTGACAATCCCCTATCAAACAGGAATTTCGGGGTCCTATACCACCGTGTAAGTAACTTGTAATGATTTTCCTGCAGTTTCACGCATTGCGAGAAACCGTGGGAATTCGCTAAGACTGCCTCTGTTTCCTGCTGATTGAGCACAATTCCCAATTCCCGTTCCCACTCCAGTAGAAAGGGCGGTTTCGACTCGCCTTCCCCACCTCCTAGCAGGGAGTAGAGCATGGAGACCTTCATTAGTTTTATAATTGGACAGGAGAGGAGTTTCTCGAATTCGGTCAAGGATCTCTGCCCGGCCCACTTTTTTTTCACTACCCCACACACAGATTTGATTTGGCCATCTCTCAAGAAAGAATCAGAGGATTGAGCGCGAGATCCCTTGAAGACCCCTTGGATTGTGGCCTCCGGGTCGGACAAGAGAGTCTGCACACTGGTTTCTGAAAAAGCACACCAGACCCCAGACATCGTCTTCCAATGTATGCCCAGTGAGTCCAGCAACAGGGATCCTGGCATAAGAGGAGAGGGCAAGGGAGCCAATTTGCTACCATAAACTTTCCATGTGTCTATCACCCCCGCAAATAACGGGTCTCTATCTTGGTTATCATTCTCGTTGTTATTATGTGGCAGCCACAAACTACTTAGGAAGGGAGAACCTACACTATGCTTACAAATATCTCTCACATCAGCCTGCCGTTTTGGTTCTGCTAGCTCTAGCCATCGATTCAACTGGATGGCTTGTAGTATTGTTCTACATCGGGAAGTCCCAGTCCTCCTTTAACTTTGTGTTTAATTAGGAGTTTATACGGTAATCTGTGGCGTCTACTGTTCCAGAGGAATCGCAGGAGAAGCTGCTTTAGGCCATTGAAAAAGCTGATCGGAAGGCTAATGGGAACTAACTTGAGCGTATACAATATTTTAGGCAAAACATATGCCTTAATAATTCTTCCTACCTATCCACGACAAGATTGGAAAATTGTACATCTGCAATAATTGTTTAACACTCTCAATAAGAGGTACGTAATTGCAGGTATATGAGTCTTTCAGGTATCGCGGGATGTTAACTCCCAGATATTTATTCGGTCCGGTGGACCAATGAAAGAGAGTCACTGAGGGTGATGTTTAAATTTCTGATTTAGAGTGGTTGATTTTAAAGTCAGAGACTTTGCTAAACTCCTCAATCTTTTCAGCTAGAAGACCCAACCCCGTCTCCGGATTTGTCACTAAAAATAGTAAGTCATCCGCGAAAGCAGTGCATTTCAGTTCTCTGCTCCCGAACCTGATTCCCGTGATACCAGCACTTTGCTTTACAGCTTGTATTAACGTTTCCGCTACTAAGATAAACAGAGTTGGGGACAGGGGGCACCCCTGCCTGGTTCCGTTTGTTATCTCGAATGGCTTGGACAGTGTGCCATTCACTTTCAGGCGGGCATGGGGCTGCTCATACAGGGTGAAAATGGAAGTTATGAAAGCCTCTGGTAGAGCAAACTTGACCAGAACTGCTTTCATAAAGGACCAGTTCACTCTATCGAATGCCTTTTCGGCGTCGACGCTTAGAAGCACTAGCGGTATCTTCCTAGCATGTGCTAAATAATTAGAGTGAAATATTCTGTGGGAATTATCCTTCCCTTCTCTCCCTTTTATGAAGCCTGACTGCTCGCACTGAATCAATGAAGGCAGGATTTTGCTAAGTCTAGTGGATAATAGTTTAGCCCATACTTTCAAGTCCAAATTCAATAAGGAGATTGGCCGGTAACTACCACAATTCTGCGGGTCCTTACCGTCTTTAGGGATCAAGGTAACATGCGATTCCTGTGTCTGTCTAGGCAGCTTGTCTCCCTGCAAAAGTGCGTTACAAACGTCTGTAAACTTAGGTATAGGGATGTCCTGGAACTTCTTATAGTAAAGAAGGGGAAATCCATCTGGGCCCGGGCTCTTCCTTGGTGGAAAACTATGTATTATTTGCTTCACTTCCTCGGTAGAGGCGGGGGCAGTTAAATAAGATGCCATGTCATCCGAGTTGCAGTTTTGCTAAGAAGGCGTCAATTTTGCGTTTTTGCCGAACTTCCACATCTGGGCTGGTATTCGTATTTAAGTTATACAGGGAGGAATAGAACTCCTGGAAGGCACCAGCTATCTTTGGAGTCTCCTTATAGAGACCTCCATCCCTTCCCTTCACCTGCGCTATATGAGTGGTATTCCTGACTTTTTTGAGTAGCGAGGACATGAGCTTCCCTCCTTTATTTCCATGAGCATATATTTTATGCTGGAAATATAACATCTGTTTTGTTATCCATTGGGACAAATGATCCCTTAGTTGCAGCCTAAGATTAGTTAAGTCTCCTTGAAACTCTCTACTGGCTGACTGTTTATTCAATCTTTCCGTCACTGCTATCTACACTAAAAGTGAAGAGGGTAAGTGTGTAGGCTTAAGGACCGCTGGGTCTAAAAGCTGCAAAAAATTTTGCAGCGAACACTGAACCTCAAATTCATAACAGAGTAGTAACACTCAAACCTGTGTGGGTTTCACAGTCCCCACAGGTAGAAACCCTTTGAAAGATATATGAACTAATGAGTTCTAAATTTAGCCAGCTATAGAGCTAGCAACATCCGTCAAATCAATGCCCGCACACTAGCGCGGCAGCATTAGAGGGAGGGATTGTCAGCTATGGGGGGGGGGTACAAAAGGCGCAAAAGGTACACACCGTAATCACAAGGGCGCCCAACCCAGGCATCAACTTAGTCCCTTATAACATAGGACTATCAAGACCTCGAATTACAACATATTAAACATTTGAACTTTAACATGAAGGCAAACACAGTTAAATAAAGATGCTCATAGAGAATAAACTAAGTGATCAGTAAAGCTTGAGCAGGCAGGTGGCATGTGTCTTCCAGCTGAAGCAAAGCATTTTCGGTATCAGGAAAGAACAACTGAAAGGCTCATGAGAGATAGGGGAAAGTATGGGTGGGGGGTTAAGAGGAAAGGAAAAGAGGGGAAGAAAGAGTAAGAAGAGTGATGAGAGTCTACGAAGGGGATTGAGGGGGGGGGATGGAGGGGTAGAAAAGAGAGATCAGAAAAGTCAGATGAATAGATTCATGTTTATATTTATAGGGGGAGGTAGAGAGTGTGTGAAGTGGTCCCCAGCGCGCAGGACCGAGAGACGCTGTGGTTAAGAGGGCACCATGTACCACCACATATGAAACAGTTCACCTCGGCGCATCCGAGCAAACGGCACCACAGCATAATCAGAGGAGAAGTATAGTCCTCAGTCCAAGGTGACCGGTCATCAGCGGCTTCCAAGGATGTCAACGTCTCCTCAAGCTGGCGCTGAGTCCACATCCATCCTGCTCTTTGCCAGTTTACTCCTGCGGGAGTCAAGGGCTTTCTTTCCTGCAACGTCGTATTGGAGCGGCCGCCATGCGTCCAGTGGCACTACAGGCATCCACATAGGTATCTGTATGGGGTTTATCTCCAAGATCGACCAGGCCTTTTCAAGGTCTGCTGGTGTGTGTATAGCAATACGCTTCCCATTCTTAAGTACCGATAGGCCAAAAGGATACAGCCAAGAATATGGCAATTTGTGTGCTCTCAGTGCCTCCAGAAGGGGTCTCATGAGACGGCATTTGTTCAATGTGGAGGCCGCTATGTCTTGGTATATGGCAATGTCCACTCCCGCATAGGTCAGCTGGCCTCTCTCCCTGGCTGCGGCTAAAATGCGTGCAGTGTCCACAAAGGATAAAGATTTCTGGTAGACCCTTTATACGGATATTTCTCCATCTGCTCCTATTTTCTTGATCCTCCAAAAGAAGGAGTGCCCGATTGAGCTCAGCAGTATGCATCGCCACACATTCTTCTACACCTACAGAGTGCCTGACCAGTCCTTGTGTTGTGGTTTCAAGGCTCTCTACTCTCTGCCCCATATGTATAAGCTCAGCCTTGATATCAGAAAGTTCTGTGAGGACAGGTTTGATTGCCCTATCCAGGGCTTGTCCCAGTACCTTTGTAAGGAATGCTTTTGAGACCGGGGAGCTATCGCAGCTATCCTCCTCTTCGCCCTGTAAGCTTTCATCATCCTCCGACTCGTCTTCTAAAGCGCGCGCTGCTGCCTCCGCCATCTTAGGCCCGCTGCGCTGGGTCTGTGAGTGCTTTCTTTTAAAGAAATTTTGCATGTCCTGCTGGTTTCTTTGTTTTTTCGGGGTGTTTGGGTGTTCAGGTCCCCTCTCCTTGCTGAGTTTGCCCATTTTAATCGGGGTCGCTGCTTCTAAAGATGTTCTAAGACGCCTGGGTGCGGACGAGCAGAAGGTTCAAGCGGCCATTCACTTTGGCGTCCAAGCTCCGCCAACGAACATGTCCTATTCTTGTCCGCTATTGCAGACAAGAATAGGCATTTTCTATGATAGTGGTTGCATGTGCAGTCCGCAAATTGCGGAATGCACATCTGCCGGTATCTGGTTTTTTTTTGTGGATCCGCAAAACACCACGTTCTTGTGAATGTAGCCTTAGCGGTACAATATGGTGAACACATTATTTATGGGGGACTACAACTCACTTGTCTGTGGGATTCAAATTGCTTAATAAGTTCTCCCCATGTGCCAGGAGACGTAGTTGACCTAGGAATCAAAAAACCCAGACACTTTGCTGGTTAAAGGATTCTCTGCCGGGCAATGCCCGTAGAGCCAATTTTATTAGTTGTACATTGGGGATCTAACCACCCTTTAGCCATCAACTTTAATATCCAAAGAAAGTGAAAAGTCCAGCTTCCAAAAAAAAGCGTTGCATCTTTGTTCTTCAAAAATCATGAATAATAAAATCCAAGTGTGACATCATACAGACAGGATAGCGTTATAGTCTATGCGTTTCGGATACCAAAATACGATCCTTACTCATGAGATAAGCTATGTGATACTAAAAGTCTTAGATAGCCAACCCCCATCCATCAATTGATGGCACCACATAGGAAGTTAAATCTGTAACTTCCACCGCCAATGGTAAATCCAGTATCTGCAATACTAGCTATGCAATTTATGTGATTACCTGCAAGAGCTGCAGTGTGCAATATGTCGGCTGCACCACAGTGGATATTAGATCGAGGATCAGGAAACACATATCCGATATTCCTTATAGCCAAACTAGAAATGTTTCAGCCGCCATTTTGCCAATAGATATAACAGCAATATTTTCTCCTTGGTAGTTCAGGGAGTTGAGCGAGTCACTGCACCGATCAGAGGAGGGGACCATGAGAAGAAACTGCCCAGCAGGGAGTCCTTTTGGATGTTCTGGCTGGGCAGCTGTACTCCTACTGGCCTCAATAAAAAAAAAAAAAAGATCTTATTCTGCAATACAATTAATGGGATCTTGTTTTTTCTTTCTGGAATTTTTTGCCATGTTTTATGCATATCTTGTATAGCCATTCCCCATCGCAGGTGCCATCAATTGACGGATGAAGGTTGGCTATATAAGACTTTTAGTATCACATAGCCTATGTCATGAGTAAGGATCGTATTTTGGTATCCGAAACGTGTAGACTATAACACTTTTCTGTCTGTATGATGTCACACTTCGATTGTATTATTCATGATTTCTTAAGAATAAAGATACAACACTTTTCCCTTTCTTTGGATTTCAGTCTTACCTGATCTGGGTTTATGGTCCGTGCCTCCATTAAAGGGGTTATCCCATGAATGATGTGAAAAATGAAAATCCAAAAATACCTTTCTAACAAAGTTAGAACCAGCCCTGTACCTCACATAGGTCCAGAGATCTCCTCATTCATTGGTCTGCTAGATTTATATCAATCTGACAGCTCAAAGGGGGTATCTTCTCTGCTGCACCTAAGGGGGGGGGGGGTCTCAGCTCTCCCTATCACAGCTCAGGAGCATGTGCGGCATTCTCAGTGAGCAGGTCAACGAAATAAGAAATTAAGTGGCACTATGTAGATATATTTTATTGACTAATTTGGTAGCTATACATTTTTAATTAAATGCAATTACAAAAGTATTCAGATCCAGGTGCTGGTTTGAAAACTGTAGAATATTTTTCGTGGGACAACCCCTTTAAGCAGGACAGAGGTGAGTGCAGCTATTTTTCCACATTTGTGTTCGTTAATTTTAATAAGTCCAATCACAAGTATTTATTAAAGCAACCAATCAGAAGCATAATATTATGGGAAAAAAACATCTAAACATTACGCCCCCTCCACACACTATGCTTCATGGTGTCTCAGTGTCTGAGAAGTTCCCTATTTGCCGTGTCTAAATTCCCTTAGAAATGTTACAAAACAGAACACTAAGAAAACAACAAACTATATTTCCTAATTCAACCTAAAAATTCATGCTCTTCATGGATGTTATATAAACCCAAGACATTTAAGCATAAAACTTAAAAATGGAGAATACTTGACAATTAAGTACAATTATCACAATTCATATTCATTAACCACTTAATTTCTTTGGTATAATTGGTATAAGGCCCTTTTTTCCCTTCATTTCAGTATTATATTATTTATTTACTATTGTGCCTGTGAAGAAAATGTATTTTATTTTCTGTAGTGCAATGGTAACTCTTCTGTCCACCATACAGAAGATCTGGGGTTCAAATCCTGATGAAGAACTGGTAAATAATTTCTCTAGTAAAAGTCTATGTGCTGGAAGAGGAACCCTCCCCCAACCCATGCCCAGCAGAGTGTCGTTAGTATTCACTGCACTGAAGTGAATACTAATGAAGCTGCTAGTCCTGCTTGGATCTGTAATGTTGGAGCTGGGAAGGGAAAAAGGTAGAGTCCTGGAAGGGATAAAACACTCAGAACTTCATCATCTGACTTATATAATGCAGTAAGGTTGAATGCTGGTGTTATTATTTTTTTTGTGTAACAGGAAAACCCCTTTAATTGTTCTGTTGCTATAACAGCGGCACCCTGACGGATTCAGTGTAAAACAAAGCTATCGCCTGCCGATACACTGAAAGTGAAGGTTGTAGAACAAAAACTGTTGAAAAATCTAATAAAAATCAATTGGAAAAATATTTTTTGTGCAAAATGGCTAAGGTGAGAATGACTGCAGCAATGCATGGCTGTAAATTATCTTCTTTCTAGCTCAGGAATATATCTCTTATAACATATATAGGATTGGACAGTATATGGGTATATTTGATATTTACCGTCATTTCTGCAAAACCACAGTAATTTCTTACGTATTGCTGAAGCTCGTTGTTAGTTTTTTTGCTCTGGAGAAATTTACACCTTAAAAAATAGATAGGCATTTTTCAATGACAATATAATATAGGGCTACAACATCAGTAGAGTATGTAACATGAAACTCACATGGGAAACCATTTTGCATGCTCTTTCCAGGGGTCGTCCTTTTCTTCCCAGTTTCCTAAACATCCACCACAGGAGAAGCACTGGACATTGTCTCTTGTTCCTGGGGTAATTCATATAGCATACATTTATTCTACATTCACCAATAACATATGCATTACATTTACTTAAACTCGCTCCTTTTCTATGTACAGATATTCAGAGCACTCATATTAGGTGATAAGTTTGAGCTCACAGAGAACATTTCAGTTTGATGTACTTTACCCCATTCAGCAACTGTACATCACAATGGCTAAGGGCTTGTATGGAGCAGGCTGCTGTGGTCCGGTGCCAGCTGTATAATACAGCTGGCACCGGACCATAATGATGGGGAATGGCAATCACGCCAAACCCCATCATTTAACCCCTCAGATTCTGTGTTCAACAGCAATCACAGCATCTGTGAAGTAAGACAAAGGGATGAGGTTCCCTCTGCCTTCCAATCAGAGCCCCAGCAGTGAAACAACTTGCACCCTCCTGAAGCTTCCCAGGCCTCTCATGGTAAGCTTCCTTCTAAGGCCTCTTTCACACTTGCGTTCTGAGGATCCGGCGGGCACTTCCGTCCCGCCGGATCCATCAGAACGCAAGTGGCCGGAGAGCATTTGAAGACTGATCAGTTTCCTGATCAGTCTTCAACATGCTTTCACTGTTACCATGGCAGCCAGGACGCTACAGAATCCCATCCACCATAATAGATCTCTAGATAGGCTAAAAGTTATTCTTAAAAAAAATGAAAAGTTTAAAATCACCCCCCTATCCCAATTTTATGTATATAATATATAAACAATAACAAAATAGACATGACAGATATCCGACATCCAAAAATGTCTCAACTATTAAAATATAAAAATGCTTTTCCTGCACAGTGTACACCATAATAGAAAAAAATAAAAACTTAAAAAGTTGTATGGACCCTGAAAAACAAGCCCTCATACAGCTCTGTGGACAGAAATATAAAAAAAAGGTTAAGAAAGATGGAGATGCAAAGAAAATCTGTATTTTTTTTAACGCTGGGTTCAGACCTGAGCGTTTCTGAGACGCGCGCTTTCCGCGTGTTTTTGTGCGCATTTTTGGCAATAGTAAACGCACGTTTTACGCGCGTTTGTGTGATTGACTGCAGTGTTGTCCAATGATCAAATATCCCTGTCTATATGAAGTTTGGCCTTTGCAGCATGTTGCAAATTCATAAACGCGCGTTCGAACGTGCGTTTTCAGTGTCAAAAACGCGCAAAATACAAGCTATTCAAGTCTATGGGCCAAAACGTGCGACAAACGCCCCAAAAAAAGCTCAAGTACTTGTTTATGCGTCGGGCGTTTTTCAGCGCGTTCGAACGCGCTGTAAAACGCGAAGATGTGAACCAGTCCCATAGGGAAGCATTGGTTTGCATCGGTTATGCGTTTTACAGCGCGTTCAAACGCGCACAGAGTATAAAGAATAAAAGCATCTATAAGACTTTGATGTTCTTAGTTTGTAGATAAATGTCAGGCAGGCGGTGGTAAAAGTAATGAGGAATGCAAAAGTGGACTAAAGAATTGAAGAAGTTGTCTAATGTTTGCCAAAAGCTTAAGAATTTTATGAAATAAACTGAGTACTACCATTACAGTCTCCTGCCATTTTTGTGGCACCCCTCTGTATCCTAACCATGACATTTCAACACGTACGTGTGACCACTGCATATATGTAGTCACTAGTGGCAATGATGACCTCAGTGGTCACACATCCATTTCAAAATGTAATCTCAGGAGGCCAGGATACAGAGACTAGGAAGGGGGGGAGGGGGAACCAGAAAGTGGCAGAACAGATGGGATGGGAGATTAGTAAGATGAGTATTACTTATCTATTACTTGTTGAGTATTACTTGTTATTTCATAGCATTCTAAGCCTTTGGTAAAACATTTCAAGGAGATGGGAAACCCCTTTAAGAGAATTTTTTACATATTTGTCTTTGCCTAAGTGGTGGCTGGGCTGAAAGACTGGCCTTCAACTGCGTGTGGCTAGTAAACTATACACAGAAGCAGATTTACTGACCTCTGTAATATGTTGCATTGTAAGGGTATTTTTTAATGAAGTACTACTTGGTCTTTCCCCTTTAATTATTATATTACCTTTTATATTCCTCATAGTGTAGTTAGTGAGTTAGGGATAGTACGTTAACATATACAAAGCTATTGTTCTGTGGTTAAATCACAGGACGTGTGTACTGCACACTAGGAAGCATCTCAGGGGTCCAGAAGGTGTAAATTTTGGGTCTGTGCATGGCTAGGACAATGAACAAGAGGGTCGGCTATCAAACTGTTCCCCTCCAGACAGATGACAGGAGCCTACCCAGTGATCACAAGTCAGAATGATTGTTTTTAATTATGTATATGAGTTGTTTGTCTGTTTTATTTCTAATATACAGTATTTAATCACACTTAGCCTGTGTAAGCCTATGTTTTCTCAAATCTTTGAATTCATGTTAAAACATATGTAGACAACATAAACTAAGGAGGTAATGTATAAAGTGATCTGAGCTAGAAATGTGGAGTGATTTTGCTGATGGAATACGCATTGGTGCCAAATTTATGAGGTATTTGTCATTTTAGTGTGATTTGCGCCATGTATGGCAGTTCAGATGGTTTGTGGTAGGACATACATTTTTAACCAGATTTATAAAAAAAAAAGTGTACTCAAGTCCTCTGGTGACATACAAATTGAAGGAACATTTGTAATAAATATGATTAGATTAAAAAATGCATAGGTATTTTGTACAACAAATTTAACAAATTATGTGCAGGATTTTGTAAATTTCTCACAAATTTTTTTTTCAAACTAAGCAGGCACTCCAAAAAAGGCAAAGTTTTGTGTATTGATACATTACTTCTTGAGACTAGACAGCCCAATGATATGCCAAATTTATCAAAGTGGTCCATGGTGGATAAATTTAGTTCATCTTTTGACACTTTCATCAATTCCGTCATGACTTTCTGTGTGGCAAAATTTTGACACAGTGCATCTTTAAGGGATTTTCCAGGAATTATTTAAAATGGCTGCCAGCAACCTGTCCTAGAATGTAATCAAGACCGGTTGCCACCACTTGCAGAGCTGCCAAAGGGGGGGGGGGTTAAGGGTAAGAGCCTCACTACACACTAACTGTACAATAGATGGTAATGATGCGATCCTGCCTATGATAGGCCATCATGGTTGAGCGGCCTGACAGGAACGCTCACCAATGTGTATTATATTCAAGTGCAAAACTGTAGTGTGTAGTGAAGCCCCACCTTCCGAGGCAGCTCTGCAAGTGGTGACAACCAGTCCTCCTCACATTGTAGGTCAGGATCTGCCGGCCATTAGAAATCATTCCCAGACAACATTTTTAAAGGGGTTTTCTGTGTTTTCAATATTGATGACCATCACCAATTAAAAGGGTATTCCAGTTGTTGACAGTTATCCCCTATCCACAGGGGATAAGTATTAGATTAGCGGGGATGACTTTTTTACAACTGGAATACCCCTTTAAGTCAAGCTTCTTTTTAAAGCACAGCACAAGTATGTAAAACATATAATAAATGTGGCATCTATACCAGTATTTTGGGTGCAAATTAAAGGGGTTGTCTCACTTCAGCAAGTGGCATTTATCATGTATAGAATGTTAATACCAGGCACTTACTAATGTATTGTGATTATGCATATTGCCTCCTTTGCGGACTTTCATTTTTCCTACAGCATTTTTTCTATAGTGTGCAAGCACGACCACCACTGATGGATTGCAGGGTGAACATAACTCCTGGAAACCAGCAGTGTATAAAAATAAAGTGCCTTGTATTAACTTACTCTACATGATAAATACCGTTTGTTGATCTCAGACAACCCCTTTAAGCTGGAATTCTGGTGCATTTAGCTTCGTAATTCTCCCCCACTGTATGTCAGAAATTTAATTTCCCATTGATGCCTCGGTCTGCTAACTAAAAGTTGAACAAAACATAAGCAATATTATATTATTATAATAGATATTACCTGTGAAGAAAAATCCAGCCTCTGCTAGCGTACAGGGTTTTATTAAAGCATACACAGGCCAAAAGGTAAAGGACTGTAGTCTAACGTCTTCCTCTTCCATGGATTCCATTACATCTTTTGGACTAATCCCCTTTGGCTGCACACGAATATCATAAATTGGAATATTACCAACATCTTTGCCCTGAATGAATGCACAAGAGGGATTAAATTTTTTATGCTTTTCCAGTGGCGTAGAGACTGAAGATTGCTTGCACAGGACCAGCCCACAACAGAAACACTGGCAACTGTTCTTCAAGCCAGTTCTGAAGAATCCAGCTGATGCCAACTCTGTTGGGGACCAGCCTGAAAAATCATCTTGAGTCCAGTGGCTCTTCAGTCTCTTTATTTCACTTCTCATTGAGTAGTTGGGTTGTTTAGGCAGCTGCTCTCGTATCTTTCTATGGGTTTCTTCTAGCGAATGAACAGCTTTATCTAAATCAACGTGACTCATAAATGGAGGTAAAGGCAGACTTTGTAATGTATCAAACTCTGAAATATTTATTAGGTCCATCTTCTCGAAGTCTTTTAATGCAAACCAGCACCAGACCTTTAGCAGGATTCAAGTTACTGAATAATTTTCTATCATCCTGCAAAAAGGAAATAAAAGACAATAAAATGGAAACATTTTGAAACATCCTTAAAAGGGTTGTGCAGCCAGTACATATTGGTGATAGCAAAAATTGGGGGAAGGGGGGGTTGGCACTTTATAGCCACAGAAATGGCAAAACAGTACCATGTATTATCTGTGTATGTGACCCACAGTTTCGTATTAACAGATTGGTATGACTAAAGTTGGTAACAGAGTCCCTTTAAATTAGTGTTGAGCTGTCAGGGAACAAGAGATAAGCGATAAAGATCAAGCCGTCGGTATAGCTCTCTCATAGATTCACTGACAGAAAAAGGAACAGTCTGCAGATACGGTGAAACTGAATGCTGCAGAGGAAAAATGGTTGACCCTTTTTTAATAAACCAGGTGAAAACATTATTTTAGCCCAAAATAATAGCCTTTAAGACCATGACCCACATTTACTTATTTGATTGTATCTAGACCTTGTAAAATAAGCTGAAATTTGGTGCATTTCTGGTGCAAATGCCCCATCAAGTTTTAGACACATTTATTAAAGGTTATGTACACCTTCGAAGGCAATTTTTTTATGATTGCATGTTGCTGATTTTTAGCTAGAAATAATTTTTCAATTGGCCTTTATTAAAAATGTTGAGCTGTTCTGTCACTAAGGGTTAACTGTTTTTCTAAATGTGTGACTGGTACTTTCACTTTGTGCTACTGCCGCATGATAGGGGCGGGCCTATAGCTACTGGCACATGATGGGGGGCTCAGGCTACTGACACATGATGGGGGGCCTCTGGCTACTGGCACATAATAGGGGGGCTCTGGCTACTGGCACATAATAGGGGGGCTCTGGCTACTGGCACATTATTGGGGGACATTTATGGGGGCACTTATTACTGGCACTTCATACTGGCACATTATTGATGGGCACTATAGGGGCATCTACTGAGGCCACAAAGAACAGTTATTTTATATGGGGGCTCTGTATTGGGGCATTTTATACTGGGACACATTATGGTGGGTACTATGGGGAAGGTGGGAGAAGAGTACTATAGGGTCATCTACGGTGGCACTGAGAAGGGGTATTTTATACTTACAAATTATGGGGGACACTGAGGGCATCTACTGGGGCACTATATATGGGGCATTTTATACTGGTATATTATGGGGGTCACTAGGAGGGAGGGGGGAAAGGAGCACTATGGGGGCATTTACTGGGGGCACTATATAGGGGTATTTTATACTGGCACATTATGGGGGCACTATGGGGACATTAGCTCAACTGGAGGCATTACAAGGGGGTATTTGTTGTCACATTATAAAGAGAATTATTTCTACTGGGGGGCCATTATGGTGGGATTTATTACTCCCCCATGGTATGACCCCCTAGTAGCAGCACCAGCCTCTCTCTGCTCTCCTATCCCTCTGCCCCCTCTCCAAATCCGAGCCCCCGGCCAAAGTGTGGAAGACGAAGTGGTGTCCGAGGGTCAAGCCAAGTAATTGTAAGTTTTCATATGAAATATGTTTATGTTATACACATATAGCATACACTGTGACCCACAATATACAGTTTCTTCTGCAAAAGTCATCAAGTGTCATGGGGGTGGGGCCCTTATTGTTTTTCGCCCCAGGGCCTCTGGTTGTTACTTGCCCCCTGGGCCAAAAGTTGCCAGTCAGCCCCGACACCCTACGAGACCACCCATTTCCCATGCTACAGTTAGCAAACTGCTTGCTAAGTTTCGTGAAACTGGTTTAGTGTTGGATTTGCCAAAATGTGGACGCATGAAATCTGTCACTAATGAAGAAACATCAGTGGCTGTCCTAGCTTCATTCAGCAAGAGCTCACAGCGTAGCACTCGCCGCATGTCCCTGGAGAGTGGCATTAGTCGAACATCCCTTCGGTGGATATTAGCTATTCACAAATGGCACACTTACAAACTCCAGCTACTGCAGTATCTCAATGAGGATGACCCAGATCGGCGCACTGAATTTGCAGAATGGGCAAAACAAAAATTAGAACAGGACCCTCAGTTTACACAGACGATTTTGTTCAGTGATGAGACAAACTTTTATGTGAATGGTGAAGTTAACAAACAAAACCACCGCTATTGGTCTGACACTAACCCACATTGGATAGATCCCTCCAAGATTGTTGGAACAAATAAATTGATGGTATGTTGTGGTATATGGGATACAAAGATAGTGGAGCCATTCTTCATCACTGGAAACCTCAAGGCCACTGGATATGCGAAATTGCTACATGATGATGTGTTTCCCTCTTTATGCACTGAAGCTGGCACGTTCCCTGAGTTTTTCCAGCAAGATGGTGAACCACCACATTATGGGTGTCAGGCGAGCATTCCTAGATGAACAGTTTCCTGGAAAGTGGATTGGTCATTGTGGGCCAGTTGAATGGCCCCCAAGGTCTCCCGATCTGACCCCCTTAGACTTTTATCGTTGGGGTCATCTGAAGGCAATTGTCTATACTGTGAAGATACAAGATGTGCAGCACCTGAAACTACGGATACTGGAGGCTTGTGTTAGCATTTTTCCTGCGGTGTTGCTATCAGTATGTGAAGAGTGGGAGAAGAGGGTTGCATTGACAATCCAACACAATGGGCAGCACATTGAACACATTTTATAAGTGGTCAGAAACTTGTCAATAACTCATGAAAGAATAAAGTTACATTAAAACCAAGCACACCATTGTTTTTCTTAATAAGTTTGATGTGTCACATGACCCTCTTCCTATTGAAAAAACAAAAGTTGGATTCAAAATGGCCGACTTCAAAATGGCCACCATTGTCACCACCCATCATGAAAAGTTTCCACCCTCACATATACTAATGTGCCACAAACAGGAAGTTAATATCACCAACCATTCCCATTTTATTAAGGTGTATCCATATAAATGGCCCACCCTGTACAATAAAATAACATATACAGGACCGACTATCCGACTGCTTCGCATCTCCTGATTTGCGGACCCATTGAAGTGAATGGGTCCGCATCTGTGATTTGGAATGAACACGGAATTGTGTCCGTTTTTTGTGGATCTGCATATGCGGTCTGCAATACGTAAGCGGAACACATACGTTCGTGTGAATGAGCCCTAAGGGGCACCACCAAAAAGTAGTGCTTCTGTGGGGTTCCGATCCATGCTTCCGCACCGCATCTCCGGGTTTGCGGACCTATTCAAGTGAATGGGTCTGCTTCCGTGAAGCGGGTGCACACGGCCGGTGCCCCATGTATTTCTGTCACCGCCGACCCTGGAAGAGATCTTAGAAGTTCAGATAGACGGAAGACGCAGGAGTCTATCTGACAGATCTCTCTTGTTTTCATTGTTGCTGACAGGTTTCCACCCCTTTGCAGATTCTGCTCATTATCTAGTTAGGAGGCTCTAAATATCTTCCGCTTCTCACTTGTTACCCTGCGGCTGATATTTCCTCTGTGGAGTGCTCTGCTTGTTTGGTGGTTCTCCTGATCCAGTTGCTTCTCAAGCTAAGTCCTTTTTCCCCTTTTCCTGTGTTTGTTCTGACTAGGCCTCACAGAGACACTAACTCCTCCAGCATAGAAGGAGCTGGTTACCTCTTTCCCTGTTCCCTAAACTGAGGGTTTGGTGCAGTGTTTCAGCAGCCTTAGGTTCCCGCGCATGTGCATATCTACCATTGAGATTTGCACATGCTGTCAGCAGTTAGAGAGAGTATTAGGGATTTTGTAGGTGGTGACCTCCCTGTTCCCTAGGTTTGGGGCCTAGTCTGCTGTAGTTTCGCTGTCGTTCCCTTTAGTTGTCTTTCCTCCCACATACTACCCGTAACAATTGCGGACCCGCCGTATGCAACAGCTGTGTGCATGAGCCCTAAGACACTCAGCATCAGGAGTGTAGCTAGAACTGACTGGGCCCCACAGCAAATTTTTGTATGGGCCCACCGCACACACACCTCTTTGCAATCCACTCCTCCCGCGTAAACCCCACTCATGTGGCTAGTCAAGATCGCTCTCTCACACCAGGCCCGGCAGCCACTCCATCTGTTTCCTACACATATATACTGTATGTCATGTCACTGTATAACACTGTTGTGGGGGCCCTGACAATAAAATATTTTAGTCAAGATCGACCAGGCTTTCCTTATAACCACTTTACATGGGGGAGGAAAAAATTAATGAAAGGCTGAAATACTTATAACTAATACTGGAAAGTCTTTATTGCCAGGAACAAAATATATGACATTTCCAAGACTACTGTACACCATTGTACAGTTACAAATTCTGGTAAAAAATTCAATGTAAGGTATAAAATTGGGAAAGAAGGTTATTTTAATTTTATGGTCGCTTGTCCCATAGACCATAATTGAGGCCCTCCAGCTGTTGTAAAACTACAACTCCCACTATGCCCTGCTGTAGGACGATAGCTGTAGACTGTCCGATCATGCTGTTGTAGTTTTGCAACAGCTGGAGGGCCGCATGTTGAGCTTCCCTGGTCTATGGGATTCTGATGCTCTGCCTACTGAGCCATGCACAGCTTTACAGGCAGTTTACTGTCATGGTAACCGATTGGAGCCCTGCAATTTCACGGTGGAGGATCTGATTGGAAGGCAGAGGGAGTCCCCTCGCAGGGGACAGTCAGGTGCCTACTGTACAGTCAGGTGCCTACTGTATTATACAGCCACCATTCGCCATGTATGGAGGGGGTTCAGATCAGCAGCCTGCTCCACACATTCCTACAGCCACAATGATGTAAGGTACATCATTGTTGCTGAAAAAGGTAAATAGTTCAGACGTTTTAAGAGACAATACTTTAAATATATACTTTTACTAGTCCACTAGCGCTGATGCTCACTAAGTTGTATGCTGCAGTACCGCAGCAGTGCCGCAATACCTGTTGCTGAGGATGCTTAGCTTAAAAAACACTTCAATACAAGATACCACGCACTACCTTCCCCACTACTTATCCTGGTAACCCTGCCAGAGATAGACCACCATTACGTATCAATACGTAAATCAAGATTACCTTGCTATTGAATCCTCCTCCGTGATCTTTACTCAACTCCTATTGCAGGCTTGATTTCAGGATTTTGGGTCTGGTATCTTTTTCACTGGAGTACGCCCTAGCCGGTGGCGTTACTCCGTGCTGATGGATATGAAAGCTCGCACTAACGTGGAGTGGCCTAGTGACGTCATTATGCGAGCTGCGGATCACTACAAGTGCCAAACCTCCAATGCGCTTCGGACAATGCGTTGTTCTTCGTTGGGATTCAATCTGGCGCTTATCTATACCACCCTTTTATACCTCATTTATTTAAAGGCCTTAACTCTTCATGTACCACACCTTACTTTAAACCTCCTGTTCTTCTCATTATACATACATTTAGTTGAAAGAAAACAACTCTATTTCCACATTTAGACCCTTCGGTTCCAATGTGTACATATTAAAGATCCACTTTGTTTCCGTTCTTGACATGCTCCTAATGTAATCCCCCCCCGCTCATCTTTTTTTACTATTTCTACCCCATAAAATATTTTCTCTTACTGTTTATATTTTTCTTTTGTATTTTATTTTTTTATTTTTATAGTCCATGTTATAAAGTGTCTCCTCTCATGTTTTACAATGATTAACAGGAGATACTGTACTCTATTGTACGTAACTGTACTTTATTGTCCTTTAATATCTTGTAATTGATGTTAAACCATTAAAAATCTATTTCCTACAATATTATCTATTTCCAAAAATCTATTGAAAGAGAAAAAAAAATGTATCTGTGACATAGAGTGTACTTTTTCAATAGACGGTGTCTGCTTCTGAGAGTGACATTAGCAGGGGTATATCTCCAGTGTAAAATGTGCATTTAAAAAATTTATCAGTGACATACAGTGTACTTCTTCCGTAGACGGTGTCCACTGTGGACACTTAAATTATCCGCGCCACATCTCCTGTGTAAAGCGTGCGCATCCAAAAAATATCAGTGACATCCAGTGTACTATTTCCGTAGACGGTGTCCGCTGCGGACAGTTAAATTATCTGCGCCACATCTCCTGTGTAAAGTGTGCGCATCCAAAAACTATCACTGACATCCAGCTTTTTCAATAGACAGTGTACGCTTCTTACAGTGACATTACCAAGGGACATCTCCAGTGTAATGTGTACTTTTTCTGTAGGCGCTGCGAACAGTGACATTACCTGTGGTACCTCTCCAATATATTGTTTCCTCATCCCAAATATCTGTCACATTCCCTGTCATTTTTTATTAGCCGCTGGTAACAGCATTGACATTATCTGCGGGATATCTCTAGTGTAACGTGAGCGTTTAAAACATTTATCTGTGACATACAGTGTACTTTTGAAATAGACGGTGTTACGTGCTGCTGGCCATTTCCCTGTAGAAGGCGCAGGCCCGGATGCCTCCTGCCCTGCACCTGGACCTTCGCAAACACTATCAGCGACCACTTCCCTGTCCCAGCACAGCGTCCAAATGTGAAGTTTTCCGGAGGCGCAGGTGGCATTTAACGCTTACAATTTAGAGCAGGCAAGTCATAGACACTTCCTTATGAGGCAAAGGTATTTTGAGGAAGGTGAACAGACATAACATATGTTGGCAACAATAGCTAGAGCGCAATCAGAGTCTTCATATGTGCATAAGATGCGCACCGGATCAGGGATGGTGGTTACTGAGACCGTGGACATTCTAACGGTATTCCAGCAGTTTTACAAAGAACTTTACACTTCAAAATGTAGATATAATGAGGAAGATTTGATACAATATTTGAGTCATGTGACCCTACCAGAACTATCGGAGGAGGAGAGAGATTGTCTAGAGTTGCCCACCTCATTAGAGGAGTTGAAAATAGTTATAGGGTAGTATGGCGAATGAAAAGGCGCCTGGTCCTGACGGACTGCCGATGGAAATGTACAAGTCCCTGGGAGAGGAAATATTACCAACAATGCTAGATGTCTATATAAAAGCACTAGAGAGGGGTCGCTTACCAGACTCTCTTTATGATGCCACCATTGTAATCATTCCCAAGCCAGGGAAGGATCCTGATCTCCCAGAGTCGTATAGACCTATTTTCTACTAACAGCAGATGTTAAGATTCTGGCAAAAGTTCTGGCCAATAGGCTGGCGAGGGTAACTACATCTGTGATTCACCCAGACCAATCAGGGTTCATACCATCTAAATCTACTGCTATTAATCTGAGAAGGCTGTTCCTTAATATGCAGGCAATTCCGGAGGCCCATTAGGTAAGACAGTGATGACACTGGATGCTGCAAAAGCGTTTGATAGTGTCGAGTGGGGATACTTATGGGCTGTCTTGAGACGTATGGGATTTGGGCCAGTATTCCTTTCATGGGTCCAGTTGCTCTATGTGTAAATTAGAGTAAGTAATGTACTATCGGATAGCTTTGACCTGGGCAGAGGGACACGGCAGGGGTGCCCGCTATCACCGCTTTTATTTGCTGTAGCCATAGAGCCATTGGCTGCACTTATTAGGCAAGACTCTCAGATTAAGGGCTTTAAATACCCAGAGTTTGAGGAAAGACTGGCATTATATGCCGATGACATGCTTTTATTTTTGGATGATGTGGGAACCTCTGTTAGTCGGGTTATGGAGATTATAGATCTGTTTGGCAGTTACTCAGGATTATCTATTAACTGGACCAAATCGGCAATTATGCTGATGTCTCCACAAGAAGATAAGAGGTGGGTGGAAAAGATCCCGATCCCGAGTGTAGACACATTTAAATATTTAGGCATTTGGATAACTCGCAATGTACAAGACTACTGTGTTTCTAATATTCTTCCGATACTAGGGAAAATGAAAAAAAAATACACTCTTGGCTTAAACTGCCTCTTTGAATGATGGGGCGGGCTAACCTGGCCAAAATGATTTTAATGCCACAATTATTATATGTCTTACATAATGCACCAGTGTGGGTGCCGAGGTACCTATTTTGCAGAATAGATGGCATATTTAGAGATTTAATCTGGAAAAAGAAGACCGCCAGAATAGCACTATCCAAACTACAGCTGCCTAAGACAGAGGGAGGAATAGCCTTGCCCAACCCATGGGTTTACTATATATCTGCACAACTGCAGCATATGCAAGGATGGGGGATAGAGGATGGCAGTATTGTATTGGACTCTAGGAAACTAATTATACAGTCCCTATTGTCCGACAAATCTTTGATGGAGGAACTAGAGGCACATAAATTTCGACTGAGATCACCAGGCCTACCTACCATGCTCCTGATACATAAAATTTGGGAGAAAACAAAAGAGTTACTAGGAGTTACTGGATGTACAAAATATACCCCTATTTGGAGGAATGCAAGGTTGTGGGAACTATTCCAGTTGGAAGGTTTCACCAGTTGGGAAAGAGCTGGGGTTACAAGAATAGCACATCTTTACTCAGAAAATAATCTGAAATCCTTCCAATCGCGTATTTTACCAATACTTACAATTAAGACATGCCATACGTTGTCAGGAGCGGGGGACTCCTTTGGCTGTGCACTCCATGCCAGTGATTGATTAAGTGGTGCAGGCAAGATTATCTCCATGGCTTATTAGATAAAGTATTATGGGATCCCTTGACCAGTCTCAAAGCTAAATGGGAGAGAGATGTGGGAGAACTGTCGGAGGACAAATGGAGGGATCTTTTGGGGGCAGTACCCGCAATATCTATGAGTGTGGCACACAGACGATCACAATTATTCCTTATTCATAGGGTATACAAGACGCCACAACTCTTGTTTAAGATGGGTCTACGTGCAGACTCTAACTGTCCTAGGTGTGCTGCCCCGGATGCAGACTTGGCTCATATGTTTTGGTCCTGCACAGAGCTGGAGCATTTCTGGTGTGGAGTGTATAGACAAATAGAAAACACTTATGGAGTTATTTTGTCAAGGACTCCACTGGTGGGGTACCTTGGTTATGTAGAGGATCTCACAGCCTCCAATGATTATAAATTAGCAATTGCTAAATTATTGTACATTGCACGTAAATCCACTGGATACAGCCGATCTCTCCGACTGAATTAGAGTGGATAAATATGGTTAATCACATGATATCCATGGAGAGTGGCATTTATATTAAAAGAGGCATGGTTCAGAAATTTAAAAAACAATGGCAGGTTGGCTGGCTGGACCCGGGGTGAAATCTCAGCGACTAATGCATATTTGGAATCGAATGGTCCTTAGGGGATTTGGAAGTTAAGATGTAAGAGAAGTGGAATATTTTATTAATTATCAAAGGAAATGACCACACAGAAGGGGGGGGGGGGGGTAAGTTGGGGAATAGGAAATCTATTAAAGTTTAATTTGATGCAGTGTTACTGACATGCTTATTCTAATAATGTATGATTGATCTGAGTGTATTGACATATAATGTACGGTTATTCTGTATAAATTGTCTAAATGCAAAACCTTAAATAAAAATGATTTGATAAAAAAAAAAAATGTGCAGCTTTCCAGATTACTGGCATTGGAAATTTTGCCATTTAGGCTTGTGGACACTGAGGCCTTCTGCAGCCTGATGTCGGCGGCCGTCCCACATTACGCAGTCCCCTGCCGCCACTATTTTTCACGGTGTTCCATGTCCGCCTTACACCAACATCTGTCCTGTAACATCACACGTGCCCTGACCAATGCAGTTAAAGGATTTAATAGGGTACTCATTCCAATAACAGGGCCTCTTAAGAGTCCTGTATTGTTTATTGTTATTTATCGTCACTACCTCCCCGAGTCCGGAATGGGTAATTGGCGCACCTGCTGCCTTCCTTGGATGCAGTAGCCGTTTCTCAGGCTCCCTCTCCAGAATTAAAACCTTATTCCCCGTTACCCCTGGTCACCATGGTAGGCGCAGAAAGTACCATCGAAAGTTGATAGGGCAGACATCCAAATGGATCGTCGACATCACGGGGACGTTCGATCAGCCAGAAGGTATCTAGAGTCAACAAAGCGGCAGCAGGCCCTCCCCCATAATGCACTGTGCCCCTGAAATAAATAATACAATGCATTGCGCCCCTTAAAAAAAAGACTCCTAAAAAATACATAATTTTTACATAACAGATCTGCCCATTCCTGGTAACAGTTGCAGGGTAACAGTTGACCGGGCCCCTATTGTACTATTTAGCTCTGGGCACCATACGGCAGTAGTAGCTGTACGGGCCCGAAGCAGTTGCTTCCTCTGCTTCCCCTATAGCTATGCCACTGCTCAGCATTATTGCTGACATCATGTTTACAGAGCAAAGTTCAGGAAAATTCGAAGAGCACCACCCTCACAGGCAAGGTTATTGATGATGTTGTGTCTACAAGGCAGAGCTTTACAAGCCCTGTCACATCTCAGATGTAGACTTGATGTCATCAGGAACCAACACAGTGGAAAATGTCATGAGAACGGGAAATTACAGATAAACAATCACTATTAGTCAATGATAATGCGTCGCTTCCTGTCAATTGATGCTGAAAATTGCAAAACCGGAATACCCCTTTAATACTTGTAGAATCCTGTTATCTATGTTTAAAAATCAATAAAAAGAAACAGCCCAGCACTGAACTCAGCTGTTTCCATAAGCCCCATAGACAATGAATAGTGTAGACATTTTGGATGATCCAACTTTATAAATTAATAACTAACAAAAAAACAGTTGCTACCTAAATTGTGTGTTTTTACAAGTAGAACAATTAAAATTTTGGAAATTGCCAATTTTTCCGTTTATGATTTTTTTTTCATAAATAAACCCAAAACATTTTGACCAAATTTAGCAATAGCATAAAGCAGGCATGTCCAAACTGCGGCCCTCCAGATGTTGCAAAACAAAAAAAAGCTGTAGGCTATCCAGGCATGCTGGGAGTTGTAGTTTTGCAACAGCTGGAGGGCCGCAGTTTGGACATGCCTGGCATAAAGTATAAGGCAAAATCAGATAGGGTCGAGGCGTCACAAGTGTAGCTGGCCTCGGATATTACTCAAATTAAATTAGCGAATTTAGGGGTGGGAGTAATAAAGTATAATAAAACATCACTTTTAATGAGATCAAGTAAAAAATAGCTCATAGGGTGAGCTCCCCATGTATCAAAAAATGGACAAACAACAAATATAGGTCAAGGGCACAAGTGATCACCCAGTCAGGGTCGATACTGTGCTAAACCGGATCCTTGATCCAACTCAAGTTCACCGCATGCGGGTGAATTCACCTGTAAAGGAGTTGGTCAAGCAGTAGGGGTAAATACATCCCGGGGAGAAATTATAGTAAGAAGTCCCTGATGTTCCCCTACTTGGCCTGGTGTGCCCTAGGGAGACTATCACTGGGTCCAAAACCCCGCAAGGGTGGCCCAATGCGGAACCTACCCCTATGAACGCTGTCCCTAGTACAGCAGCGAGATGGAGAGGGGTGTTTGGACCGGATAGCTATAGATAAACCCCGGGCCTACCAAATATGCAGAAATAGGTAAAGACACAATGTATGGCCTCAGAAAAATGTGTATCAAGTTACAACGGGGTGGGGTGCCGTTCCAACGCGTTTCGTCACACAAACACCCGTGTGGACGGTTAGACTCATCAGGGGACACAAAACCGTCCAACTAACACAATGGATACAGATACTTATTTTTATTAGTATTCTGGTGAGGTCATCAGATCCACAGAACACATAGAATCAAGGCTCTGGTCAAACGACAGCAACCTGCAGGGAAAAGCACAAAAAAAAAAGGGACGCAAATATAAACATCACCAAGGTGTGCGTCATAAATACCAGTGCTGAATAGGAAATGCCTTACCTCCGACCCAGATGTATGACCTAGGTCTGGAGTATACCGCAGGCGGCCGTCAGTGGCACAATCCCGGTGCTGGTTTGTGAAGTGTCCAGTGAGCCATGGGGCAGCATCGGCTTAAATTGCCGCCAAACGAGAGCTGATCAGTGTGCGCCAAAAGCCGTGCGCCCAACAATGACGTCACGCCGTTGCGATCACATGATCAGTCACATGTTCAGTGACTTCACCCGACAGCCGGCGCATGCCAGGTTGATCGTGATAGAGTCCATGGCACCTCTGCGCCTGCGCATTATGGCTGAACAGAAGATAGACCGTGATAGTTACAGGTAAATAAAAAGAACGGGTACAGGGCTCTACTACATTAAAGTGGATCTCGAAACTTATGAGATCAGTATACACTAAGGCCCCATGTCAATTCGATTATTGGTTACATACATACAATGATGAGCAAGTGAATGCTGTCCCGGAGGACGGGAGCAGAGAAAGAAAATATTTTTGTAAATACCTCTGCTACAACCTAACCTCAGAGATATAGACCACAAAACAACCTAAATTATAGGTGTGTGGAAAGAAAAAGGCATTTATGGTCAGGTTAAATGTATCACAGGAAAGACAATCTATGATAATCGACTTAACTAGACTGTATGAGATAGTGCAAAATGACCGTCCCCTAGACATAGGGGCTGAAATTCAATTG
The DNA here is from genome assembly GCA_033119425.1 of Bufotes viridis. Taxonomy (NCBI): domain Eukaryota; kingdom Metazoa; phylum Chordata; class Amphibia; order Anura; family Bufonidae; genus Bufotes; species Bufotes viridis. Next base: position 80,398,229 of record CM065589.1, read on the forward strand.
TTCATTGAGGCCCAAGGGGGCGGTGGTATTGAGTTGAAAGATCCACCAAGTCTCTTTTTGGAGGATCTTTCTATCCCAATCACCGCCCCGGCTGGATTTGCGTATACGATCGATTCCCATGAATGACAGTACAGAGTCACGTCCCTCATGGTGGATCAGAACGTGACGAGCCACTGGGGTATCCCTCCGATTCCGGATGTCGCCTAAGTGCTCACCTATTCGGACCCGGAGTTCTCTCCGTGTTTTACCGACGTACCTAAGTCCGCACTCGTATGTACAGAGGTAGATAACCCCTGTTGTGCGGCAATTGATAAAATCTAGGATGTGATATACGGAACCCGTACGAGCGCTCCTAAATGTCTTCCCCTGTTGGATGAATTTACAGAAGGAGCACCGACCACACTTGAAACTCCCCTGTACGGGGCCACCCAGCCATGTATGTGATTTGACACAGGGTTGATTAAAATGGCTGTGCACTAGGTGGTCCTTTAAATTCGTGCCCCTTCGGTAAGTGATGGAGACATGTGGGGTAAGAGCGTCTGCAATGTCTGTATCCAATCTCAGTGTATCCCAGTGACGGCTGATGATCTGGCGGACTTGTGGTGCAGCTGAATCGAAGGTTCCAATGACCCGAATTAGCCCAGAGGGGCCGACTTCGTCCTTCTTATTCGGGTGGAGTAGGTTCGTTCGATTGTGTAAGAGAGCTTTCTGGTACGCTGGTTTAAGGACCCTCTCAGGGTAGCCACGGGCCTTAAAACGTTTCCTAAGGTCCCAGGCTGCTGTTTTGAAATCTCTGATATCCGAACAGTTTCTCCTCAGCCGCAGATACTGTCCGGTCGGGATCCCTCTCCTCAGAGGGGCAGGATGACAGCTGTCCCATCTGAGGAGGGAGTTGGTGGCTGTGGGTTTACGATAAATTGTCGTTTTCAGAGCCCCATCCTCACCCCTTAGGATGCATGTGTCTAGGAAGGGGAGATCGTTTTTAGTAATCACCGAGGTAAATCTAAGGTTGATGTCATTTTGATTTAGCTCGTGGACCAGTCTATGAAAATCCCCGTCGGTGCCGCTCCACAGCACGAAAATGTCGTCAATGAAGCGGCACCAAAGGACAACAAACTCTTGGTACCATTGCTGGCCCTCCTTGAAAACGATGGTCTCCTCCCACCAGCCCAGGAGGAGATTGGCATATGACGGTGCACATGAGTTGCCCATGGCGGTCCCCCTGAGCTGGTGGAAGGTACGGCCATCAAACACAAAGTAATTACTGGTAAGGATGAAATGAAGTAGTTGCAGAACGAAGTCATTGTGGCGTTCACATTGGAGGCCCCTGGCTCTTAGGAAATATGCTGTTGCTTTTAAACCATGTTCGTGAGGGATCGAGGAATAGAGGGCCTCTACGTCAATGGACGCTAGAAACCAATGTGGTTCGATGGAGACCCCCTCTAGTTTAGAAAGTAGATCACTCGTATCCCTCACGTACGATGGAAGAGACTCCACAAACGTACGTAGAATACAATCGACGTATATCCCACAATTCTGTGCTAGGCTTCCCACCCCAGAGACAATAGGTCGACCCTTAACTGGTATTGTCTCTTTATGCACCTTGGGTAGGCAGTAGAACGTTGCAAGGATAGGATGGGCAGGAAGAAGATAATTGAACTCCTCTTTGGTGATGAGATGGTTATCCCTGGATGATACCAGGAGTCGTTCAAGGGTATCTTTATATTGTGGTGTCGGATCTCGTAAAAGGATTTCGTAACCAGATTTATCCTCCAAAATGGTGAGGCACATTTCCCGATATGCATCGACGTCCATCACGACCACATTCCCCCCTTTATCGGAGGGCTTAATCGTGATGGATGTCTCCTTTTTGAGGGTCTCTATTGCCATTCTCTCCTCCTTACTGCAGTTATGTCGCGGTGGAGGGAGTGTTAAACCAGCGAGCTCGTCCAAGGTGTATTTCAGGAAGATATCAATGCACGAGACTTCTCCCACCGGAGGCATACGGACACTTTTAAGTTTAAGACTTGTGAAGGGACCTACCCCTGAGGTATCTGGGAGAGGGTCACCCAAATTATATAGTAACCTAACGTCCTCCAGAGTGTCCAGTGGTATCCCAAGTTCTCGACACTCTTTTTTCTCTCTGATTTTAAAATGCTTGTGCCACTTCAGTTTTCTAGCAAAGAGGTGGAGATCTTTAGTCCATTTAAACAGATCAAACCTCGTAGTTGGTACAAATGTGAGTCCCCGTTTGAGTACTGTTAATTCTGTGGGGGAGAGGGGCCGTGAGGAGAGGTTGATGACAGACTTTTCAAGACACGGGTCTATAGGGCCTGAGGGGGTGGGGGATGTCGATTTCTTAATGGGTATTGTACTCCCTGTTCTAAAAAAGAGGAAGTGGATGAAGATATAGGTGGAGGGGGGGGTGCGCTATTGAACTGATGTGATTGTGTGGTAGGGATATTCCTACTATAGTTAGTGCGTCCCCCTCGACGTCTATTTCTGTAGCCTCCCCTACCCCGACCTCTACCCCTTGATTGTTTATCCCTATCGCTCTCTGATCCTTCGGTATACCAGTTGAGGAGAGATCTGTATTTTAATGTGTTCTCTGGGTTTGTCAAAAAAAGGTAGGCCCTGTTGTCTTTAAAGTCCTGTGACTCGCGGAGAAATTGTTTGTGTTTGCGATTTTTCAAAAAATATTGATATCTCTCTAGAGTGTTTTGTAACAGGTTTTCCTTGACGGAAAACTCAGGGTCTTGTTGAAATTTCTTAGTAATGTCTATTTGCTCTTTTAAATTCCTCTCAACTCGTTCCAGCGTTATGCGTTCTTCCTCAAGGAGGATCTGCATAAAACGTAGGGAACTATTAGTGGCTTCCCTCTCCCATTTCTTTAAGAGTTCCGGATTTCTGCTGCGATTTGCCGGTACCAGGGAGATCCTAAGGCCTCTAGGGACAATCCCCTGTTTGATGTAATGTTCCAGGCCCTGTAGTTCCCACCAGGAACTGATGTGTTCCTTATAGACTTTAGTGAGTTCAGAGAAGGCACTAGTTAAAGTCGGTGTGTATTTCTTCTGAACAAGGGTCTGTTCAGAGAACACTGTAGAGGCTTCAGTCAGCAGCACCGGTATTTATGACGCACACTTTGATGATGTTTATATTTGCGTCCCTTTCTCTTGTGCTTTTCCCTGCAGGTTGCTGTCGTTTGACCAGAGCCTTGATTCTATGTGCTCTGTGGATCTGATGACCTCACCAGAATAATAATAAAAATAAGTATCTGTATCCATTGTGTGAGTTGGACGGTTTTGTGTCCCCTGATGAGTCTAACCGTCCACACGGGTGTCTGTGTGACGAAACGCGTTGGGATGCCACCCCACCTCGTTGTAACTTGATACACATTTTTCTGAGGCCATACATTGTGTCTTTATCTATATCTGTATATTTGGTAGGCCCGGGGTTTACCTATAGCTATCCGGTCCAAACACCCCTCTCCATCTCGCTGCTGTACTAGGGACAGCGTTCATAGGGGCAGGTTCCGGCATTGGGCCACCCCTTGCGGGGTTTTTTGGACCCAGTGATAGTCTCCCTAGGGCACACCAGGCCAAGTAGGGGAACATCAGGGACTTTTTACTATAATTTCTCCCCGGGATGTATTTACCCCTACTGCTTGACCAACTCCTTTACAGGTGAATTCACCCGCATGCGGTGAACTTGAGTTGGATCAAGGATCCGGTTTAGCACAGTATCGACCCTGACTGGGTGATCACTTGTGCCCTTGACCTATATTTGTTGTTTGTCCATTTTTTGATACATGGGGGAGCTCACCCTATGAGCTATTTTTTACTTGATCTTATTAAAAGTGATGTTTTATTATACTTTATTACTCCCACCCCTAAATTCGCATAAAGTATAAGGCCTCATGAAAAAAGAAAACAAAAAAAAAACGGGATCAATTGGATAAGTAAAAGGGCTATCACCACATAAATTGACACATCATATATTTTTCTAAAAGTCTTTATTTTAATTTTTCCAAAAAATCATAACAGACTTACAGTACAAATGAAGAAAGATCGGCACTCCGCATTAAGATATAAGTGAATTGCCTTTATTCGTCACCTATAAGCATAGTGTGACGCGCGTTTCGGCGCAAGAATGCGCCTTTGTCAAACACAAGGTGAGGGGTGGTACATACACAAAAAAGAAGTAAGTTTAAATAGACCGCTCGCGAGGTCACGTGATCGTGACGTCACGTGATCAAAGTTAACACATCGACAGCTGTATCTATATTGCGGTCAATAGAAACCATAACATTTAAATACAGTGTAGCAAAGTGAATACACAATAAGGACGTACATGGCAGTCTACCACTATATGTTTTATATTTATATATGTTGACAAGGGAAAATGCCAGCATTTAAATATCCAATCCTCAGTGTCACGTGTTCGTGACGTCAGGTTGCTGGAGTAGCGTATCAACAAAAAAAAGGGGAAAGATTGTTAAGGGGGTAGATTATTAGGTATTTACGCCATGTACGTTCTATTGCAAAAAGCATAAAGTCAAAAAAACAATAAAATAAAGAAATCGCAACAAAATAGACATTTCCGCAAGCATATCGGAAAACTTGAGAGTAATAATGGCGATCGGAAAATCGCAAAGCCATAGACATTTCTACGTATATATCGCATTGTACTATACTGGTTTCACTACATCAAATAAAACTATTTAATGTGTATTCTTTATTCAATCCCATGGGGGTCAGTGTCTGCAGCCGATGTATCCAGTATGCTTCCCGTTGATGCAGCGTACGGATTCTGTCTCCCCCACGACGAGGCATGGTCACTTCCTCTATAATTTGAAAACGCAATTGCGAAATTTGGTGATTTTTTTCAATGAAATGTTGAGGGACAGGTAACAGAGTGTTAGCTTTTCTAATGGTGGACTTATGTTTCCCCACACGATCTTTAACACGCATAGTTGTCTCACCCACATAACATAATCCACACGGGCATTTCAATAGATGATCACAAAATTGCTGTTGCATGTGAAATATCCCCGTACAGGGATTTGTTCGCCCGCTTGTGGATGTGAAATGTGGGGACCTTTAATTATGCTAGAGCAATGAACACAGTTCAGACACGGGAAAGTACCGTTCCTTTTAGTCGTTAGTGTTAATTGGCGTGGCCCTGTCTTACTACTGCCTATGTCAGCCCTAATTATTTTATCCCGAATATTCTTGTTACGTTTGTAACAGATCATGGGGAACTTTCAAATTCTTGGATGGAGGGGTAGGCACGTTGTAGAATACTCCAATGTTTGTTAATAACAGATCTCACCCGATCCATCCAAGGATGATATTTCACTATTAGGGGAATTCTCTGTGACCTGCTGACGTTGTCCTGTTCTCTAGGTTGTTCAGTCTTTTGTTTCTGTTCCTGCAGTAATTGTGGTGGGTAACCTCTCTCAAGGAATTTGTTTGTCATCTCCTGCATTCTGTGTGTGCGTGTCTCGGGGTCAGTCACGATCCCGGCTACACGTCTAAATTGAGAGTACGGTATTGATTTTTTTACCGCTGGTGGATGGTTGCTAGTGAACGAGAGCAGACTATTTCTATCTGTCTTTTTGACATGTAGATCGGTCTCTATGTGTCCATCCTGTCCTCGGATGACCCACGTGTCTAGAAAAGGGACACGTTGTGAATCAGAGTGCAGGGTGAATTTTAATTCAGTTCTCACATGGTTAATATAGTTGACAAAATCGTGCAGGGTCTCAGAAGAGGTCATTCTCACCGATAACATACAGCCATGGCAATGTTGTACAGCAGAACAAGAATACTTCACAGTACATATCAGTAACGTGGACGTGAGCCCACGTCCCTGCTGTAATCCATTACCACTTCAGAGAATGGACACAAAGAACACACACTCATCCATCACAGCTCCACAGGCTTACACCACTGCTAAGGAATTAGCGTCTTTGACACCACACATTATATTTGAATAATGGAGCTGAGTTCTGGAGACCAAAATAGGCCAATTAGAGTTTAAGACCTGAATAAGCACTGGATTCTGGACAGGGTGTTAAACGGGTTTTTCAGGATTTTGATACTGATGACCTATCCACAGGATAGATCATCAGTATCTAATTGTAGGGGTCCAACATCCGGGACCCCCACCGATCAGCTGTCTCCTGTGAGCGCCGCGGCCTTCTCCATGCACAGTGCTGTACATTATATAGCGTCTGTGCTGATTCTCTTCAATGGGGCTGAGCGCGATACCACAGGAGTGTGAGCAGAAAATAGGGATCCTAGCATAAGCAAGAACTACAGTGGTGCACAAAATGAATGATGAGAGGATAAGGTTGTTATGTACCTGCCAGCAGCCATGAGGAGGGCTCAGGCGGCCCCTGAGCATTGGCCCACCGAGAAATTTCCCTGTAGGGTCTATGACCAGTCGCCCCCCCCCCCCCTGTCCCGAGCATCTCCTATGAGTGGTCAGTGAAAAACAATGCCATCCATGTTGTGTCAGTGATTTTTGATGGGCCCATGGACTATAATGGGTATGTTTGGTCCACCTCAGGGACAAAAGTAGTGCATGTCTCCATGATTTTTTTTTTCACTGACCCACAGCCAGTAAAAAACTACTGATGTGAACAGACACATTAAAATCAATGAGTAAAACAGAAATGTAACAAGGTATTAAGGCTAGGTTCAACTCTGCAGCCAGGGTTTAATGACAGATACAGTGCCATGTAGAGCTATTTTTTGGAGAAAATGTCCAAATCGGGCACTTCTGTTTTTTTATTTTTTTATTCCTACACCAGAAAAATGGGAAATGTGCTGTAAATGTGAACCTAGCCTAATGTAACAGTGCCTCGCTTCTGATAATATGACAATAACCTCTGGATCTCCTACGAAGAGCTTTAAAGGGATTGTGTCACTTCAGCAAATGGCACTTATCATGTACAAAAGGTTAATACAAGGCACTTACTAATGTATTGTGATTGTCCATATTGCCTCCTTTGTTGGCTGGATTCATGTTCGCATCACATTATACATTATGGTCGTGCTTGCACAAAAACGCCGGCTTCTCTGGTGGCCAGGACCGTGGGAGGCTAGTGCTTTTTCCTATAGTGTGCAAGCACGACCACCACTGATGGATTACAGGGTGGTCTAAACCATGGAAATGAGCAGTGTATAATGTGATGGAAAAATGAATCAGAAAAGGAGGCAATATGGATAATCACAATACATTAGTAAGTTCCTTATAGTAACTTTCTTTACATGATAAATGCCATCTGCTGAAGTGACACAACCCCTTTAGGCCCCTTTCACATCTGCGTTGTGAGGATCCGGCGTGCACTTCCATCGCTGGAAATGCCCACCGGATACATCACAACGCAAGACAACTGAAAGCAGTTGAAGACTGATCAGTCTTCAATATGCTTTCAGGTTACCATGGCAGCCAGGACGCTACTAAAGTCCCGGCTGCCATTGAAAAGAGGCAGGGAGTTGAGGGAAAAGCTACTACCTTTCGTGCGGCGGCCGGGGCGCTCCTCGATGACGTCACCAGGTCCCTGCGTCGCATGGATTACATAGCTATGCTATGTGAGCAATGCGCCGTACGAACCATACGGCGCATTGCTCACATAGCATAGCTATGTGAACCATGCGACGCAGGGACCCGGTGACGTCATCGAGGAGCGCCCCGGCCGCCGCACGGAAGGTAAGTAGCTTCTCCTCTGGCTCCCCGCTGCTTTTCTATGGCAGCTGGGACTTTAGTAGCGTCCTGGCTGCCATGGTTACCATTCTTAAAAGCTAGACGTCGGATACGGCGATGCGCCGGAACGGCGTTTAGCTTAAAGTCGGTTCCGGATTAATGCTTTTCAATGGGCATTAATTCCGGATCCGTCCTTGCGGCATGTCTTCAGGATTTTTGGCCGGAGGAAAATCCGCAGCATGCTGCGGATTTTGCTACAGCCAAAAAACGTGTCAGTACTGAACTGAAGACATCCTGATGCACCCTGAACGGATTTCTCTCCATTCAGAATGCATTGGGATAATCCTGATCAGTATCTTTCCGTCCTAGAGCCCCGACGACGGAACTCTAGGACGGAAAGGAAAAACGCAGATGTGAAAGGGGCCTAAATGTGTTATATTGTGTAACTAACTGAAGCACTAAACACATTTATTTGAGAAGACAGATTGATACAGATATGTTAAATATTTTATAGGACTTTAGGACACGGCAGAGCTAGGCTCTATGGCAGTGTGTAACGAGGCTCTACTGTTCCTTTATTCCGTTGGATTCAGATGAAGATGGAGGCATGTGGCAATACACCTTTTTATCAGTCCTATTTGGGCCCCTTGCAAAATAGCCCTTATACATAGTGTGTCAACCCGCTCAGCAATAACGCTGGGTTCAGACCTGAGCGTTTCTGAGACGCGCGTAATCCGCGCGTTTTTGTTGCGCGTCTTACGCATGTTTTTGTGCGCGTCTTTGGCAATAGTAAACTCGCGTTTTACGCGCGTTTGTGTGATTGACTGCAGTGTTGTCCAATGACCAAATATCCCTGTCTATATGAAGTTTGGCCTTTCCAGCATGTTGCAAGTTCATAAACGCGCGTTCGAACACGTGTTTTCAGTGTCAAAAATGCGCAAAATACAAGCGTTGCGCGTTCCCATTGAAGTCTATGGGCCAAAACGAGCGACAAACGCCTCAAAAAAAGCTCAAGTACTTGTTTATGCGTCGGGCATTTTTCTGCGCGTTCGAACGCGCTGTAAAACGCAAAAATGTGAACCAGTCCCATAGGGAAGCATTGGTTTGCATCAGTTATGCGTTTTACAGCGCGTTCGAACGCGCTCTAAAACGCGCAAGTGTGAACTGAGGGTAAGAGATGCTTGTACAGGATTACATGTAAAAATCACGAAGTAGCTCTAGCTGGTCCAGAAATAGTCCTTCCTTCAAACTATTAAATTAAACATGCATAACCTCAGATAGCATTTAAAGGGGTTCTCCGAGTCTGGGAACCAATGGTCAGGTAGCCATGCATTGTATAAAAGTAAAAAACAAAAACATACATTAAATATATATATATATATATATATATATATATATATATATTTATTTATATATATATATATATATATATATATATTGTATGTTTTTGTTTTTTTTACTTTTATACAATGCATGGCTACCTGACCATTGGTTCCCAGACTCGGAGAACCCCTTTAAATGCTATCTGAGGTTATGCATGTTTAATTTAATAGTTCGAAGGGAGGACTATTTCTGGACCAGCTAGAGCTACTTCGTGATTTTTACATGTAATCCTCTTCATTTCTATGGGGCCGACGGAAATAGCCGAGCCAGCGCTAAGTTTGCTGGCCCCATAGAAAATGAATGGAGGGCAGCTGCGCATGCACAGTGCCCCCTTTCTTCACTTGCGGGGCTTCGTTCTCGATATAGGACAATGGGCATTGTCCATGATGAGACAACTCCTTTAAGGGTTAAAATGGCAGAACTGGAGCTAGTTCCAGTCCTGTCAGTTTTAGCAGTGTACCAGCTATATAGCTGACACCAAAAGGCGATCACTGTGCTACACATCTACATAGCAGAGCAGGAAACAGTTAAAAGAAAAAAAAAATGGTATAAAGTAGAACTGGCTTAGTTGCCCATAGCAACCAATCAGATTCCACCTTTCATTTTCCAAAGGAGCTGTGAAAAATAAAAGATGGAATCTGATTGGTTGCTATGGGCGACTAAACCAGTTCTACTTTACACCAGTTTGATAAATCTATATATATATATATATATATATATATATATATATAGAAAGAGAGAGAAAGTTCTCATTCTTTATATATATGTATATATATATATATATATATATATATATATATATATACAGTATAATAAACACACACCAGCACTCCTACTAACCCCACCTTGTCCCTGCTACTCATATATTACACACCTACTCCTAGCCTCAGCCAGCAGACACATACAGCATACAGCCATGAACATTGTACTGTAGATAGCTGGGAGAGTTAATCTCTACTTCTGCTTGTCGGTGGTCGGGAGGTCAGGAGGAAGTCAGAGCAGTAAAGGTCTGCTACATGTCGTAGTTTTATTCCGGCCGCATCTCAGCATGTTTGCGTGTTGCCGCAGGAACTCGGTCCGCCCTATTATAGTCAATGGGGCCGGAGCGGACCTCCAGCGGTATGCGTGCACTAGCGGCAGCACCGACCTGGCAGCACCCGCCGGAACAGCCTGCCGGAGAAGGCTGCCGCTAATGTGAAAGTAGCCTAACGGAGCTCTGCTGCTGTAGTGATGCTGGACGCATCAGGCAGGGAGGCAGCAGAGTGAAGACAGGAGGACAGGTCAGGTCACGGTGCCAAAAATTCAGCTGGTCAACAGGCAGAGCAGGGAACACAGCATCTCCAAGCTTATTGACCAGCTCTGTATCTAATAGAGGAATTAGGCATATGGTAGCAGCTGCAGGGGCAAGGAGGAAGGGAGCTGTGCGTTTAGGTGGGAAAAGGGGGTGGGGCTATTCAGCCTGGCCGGGCCTTTCACACTCAAGGGCCCCATAGCAACTGCCTAGTTTGCCTCTATGGGCGGTACGCCAGTGGCCTGCATTGTTTATATGCAAGGACTGAAAGAATTGGAGATCGGAGCTGTAACCGGGACACTCTAAACAGGGGAGTCTTCTTTTTTTTTTAAAGAACTTTTATAGCATGCCCGGACCCCTGCCCATTGATTCCCAGTCTTGAAAAACCCCTTTAAATACATGTCAAGATGAAAAAAAAGAGATCCATAATCACATCATACATGAAATAAAGTCTTTCAAATAACCAGAGTAATACTGTTTAGGAATTCACCGAATCTGTGATTTCTGGTTAAAAGAACATAAAGATAGTAAAATGAAATAGACAATAATCACACATTGTACTTACCACAAGGAGAATGTCACCCAGAGCAATGTCATAGAAGCTCCGTCACCTCTCCGAGAGACTGATGTGTGTGACACTGAGGATTTCTTCCTTATAGTCACATGAGAAAGTGAAGAAAGGAGGACTGAGAAAAAAACAAGCCTTGTGACACTAATAACTTTTCTTCTAAGACCTACAGTAGGTGGTTTCCACTAAAGAGGTGTCATTAACAACTGCTATGATATTTCCTGTTTTTAGAGGACACAGGGTGACATAACCTTGAGAGTGACTTGTGCATTGTGGAAGAGATAAAGGGAGTTACAGAAGAGTAATTAATAGTTTGTGTACAGGGCTGCCATTTGAAATTTCCAAGCCCCAAACGAACTCCCAATTATGGCCAGCAACCACCCTATTGAGGCCACTTAAAACTGCTAATTGTTCTCAAGAACAGTGACCCTCTGAGCTTGAAATTAAAGGGAATACCATGATGTTTAAAGAGGACCTTTCATCAGGGTAAAAAATGTGTACTAAGTATGCTGACATGTAGAGTGGCACCCAGGGATCTCCCTGCACTTACTATTATCCCTGGGTGCCGCTCCGTTCGCCCGGTATAGGCTCCGGTATCTTCTGGGACTTGGTTATACTAGGAGGAGCCTAGTATCACTTGGTTATAGTAGGTGTATCCCAGGCTGTAGCGCTGGCCAATCGCAGCGCACAGCTCATATCCTGGGAGTTTTTTTCTCCCAGGCTGTGAGCTGAGCGCTGCGATTGGCCAGCGATACAGCCTGGGATACGCCTACTATAACCAAGTGATACTAGGCTCCTCCTAGTATAATCAAGTCCCAGAAGATACCGGAGCCTATACCGGACGAACGGAGTGGCGCCCAGGGATAATAGTAAGTGCAGGGAGATCCCTGGGCGCCGCTCTACATGTCAGCACACTTAGTACACGTTTTTTACCCTGGTGAAAGGTCCTCTTTAAGCAGTATTCCAGGCCATCTGCCACTTCTGTGCCCAAGCCTCCAGTTTATCCAGATGCATCTGTAGCAGTATACTGTCCTCTTCCGTGTCAATTACTTTACACAGTTTAGTGTCATCTGCAAAAATGTATATTTTACTGTGCAAGCCTTCCACAAGATCACTAATAAATATATTGAAGAGGATAGGGCCCAGTACTGACCCCTGAGGTACTCCACTAGTGACAGTGACCCAATCTGAGTGTGTACCATTAATAACCACCCTCTGTTTTCTATTACTGAGTCAGTTACTTACCCAAATGCAGACATTTTCTCCCAGTCCGAGCATTCTCATTTAATATACTAATCTTTTATGCGGTACAGTGTCAAATGCTTTGGAGAAGTCCAGATATATGACATCCATTGATTTACCACTGTCAGGTCTAGAACTTCCGTCCTCATAGAAACTAATTAAATTAGTTTGACATGACCGATCCCTCATGAAGCCATGCTGATATGGTGTTATTTGCTTATTATTTTTTGAGGTGCTTCAAGATAGCATCTCTTAGAAATCCTTCAAACAGTTTACCCACGATGGATGTTAAACTTACCGGCCTATAGTTTCCGGGCTCTGTTTTTGGACCCTTTTTGAATATTGGCACCATATTTGCTATGCGCCAATCCTGTGGAACAGTCCATGTCAGTATAGAGTCCTTAAATATCAGAAATAAGGGTCTGGCTATGACGTTACTTAATTCTCTTAGGATACGTGGGTGTATACCATCTGGTCCTGGCGATTTGTCTATTTTAATCTTTTTAAGACGCATTGAGGTCAGCATTGAGACCACCATCGATCCTGGTCAAGTATCCAACTCCTTTGACTGTGAAACAACCCCATATCATCAGGATTCCTCCACCAAACTTGACAGTTCCTTCAATTTCTCGATCTGTTAGCCCCCTTTCCCTTCTTTCTTCCAGACCCATTTGCACCCATCAAAGCCCAGTCTATTGACTTTCATCTCATCATTCTAAATCACCCATTTCCAAACTCAAGCTGCCATTTCTTATGACGATATTGAAATCAAGGCTTCATCACATTCTTTCGCGCCACCATTCCAGATTAGTGTAAGGCGCGTCACACTGTGTTTGCGTTGATGTCTGTGATCTCACTATTACGAAGCATACGAGCCACCTCCACTTGAATGGATGGATGGACTTCATTTTGTATTCTTCCAACTGTCATGGCACTCACATGATGCAGTTTAGCAATTTTCTTGACTGAGATACCACTATCTGGATGATGCTGTTTCTCTTTTCTTGGGAAATCTTCTTCATGGCTGCTTCTGGATTCGAACCAGTGACCTTTCGCTTGGGAATCAACCTAATAACGGCAATCCACTGAAGAAGGGGGCTATCCCCCGAAACGCGTCTGGGATCCAACAGTGTAGTTTCCATTGTAAAAAGGACATTCCGGCCGGAGGTCATAAAAGCACAAGATAAAAAGAAAGAAAAGAAAAAACCAGAGACATCGGGACCCAGCGGCAACCTCTACCTCCCCTCCAGCAGTATACCGCCCCCGGTAAGTCACGTGGGACGCTACGCTCGACTTTGACACCACGTGGGACGCCAGTGGTGTCCGGGCAGCGCACAGCGGAGACGCTGAACAGAGACTCACGAACACGGGAGGAGGAAAGGTAAGAGACCGCATGCGATTACCCGAATGCCATATGGAATGAACGTATAAGGTGGATGACACCTAAGTAATATACATCTAACGCTATATGTCAGTAACATCAAGGACAACAAAGTGTTACATAGTGCATAGTGCCCATAAGAGAGCGCACTCAGTAAATAAAAGTGCTATTGAAAGGATTACACATCCGATCTGATTATTCTTATTTTCAATTGCTCGCCTTTAATGATTTTTATATGATTTTTTAAGATGTTTTATGTTTTTTTTATTAATTAATACATGTGATTGCTCTGAATAAAATAGTGTGTATATCCCAAAGCGAGTGTGCCCCCCATTGATATATATGATTTTTCCAAATTTGTGCACGAACTGGGGTGAAGTTCTAGGGTGAGCAGCACCTCTTGATCCATCGCCAGTCTGCAGGGTGTAGCCACTATTTACTATTTTACACTAATAACAAACTGAGCTATTCGAGAAAGTGAGAAAAGGTTGTAATTTGTAGTACAGAAGAAGAAAAAGATTGTTCCACCACCAGGAGCAAAACAGTAACAATGCAGTTACATGACAAGAATCTACATAATTCATCTTATGTCAAATAGTTGCAAGTCCAATTTTTGTATGAGATAGCCAAGATGATTGTCTATGAAATTATGGTAGTCTCACGTTTGAAGCTGTAGACAATGGTAAGATATGAAGCCTAGAAGTCAAAAGTTCAAAACATTGTTACCTTTTTGCTCATCAGTGTATCTTCGTGGACTCCTTGGTCCAACTCCTGATTTCTTACTCTGTATTTGCCCAGAGTGCCACTGTCACAACCACTTCCCCTTCTGCCACCACTGTAGCTACAAATGCCACTACTACTACCACCATCTTAGCTATGCTTTGGGTCTCCTGCCTCCTCAGAGCCTCCTCTTTAATGCAATTAAAACGCTGACTATTCTTACACAAGTCATCAACCAGGAGACTTTCTTGAGTATCTTCTATAGCACCTGGCGGGGTTTTGTTGCTTCTTCTTGGGAAAAAAAAAGGCGCCCCACTGGGAGGGGAGAATTGCTGTGACCCCTGGCTCCAAGGCAGAGGTGACTTCCACATCATCCTGCTGTGACTAAGAGGGGAAGTGAACCATCAAATCCAAAAATCACATCCTCTTTGTTTTCCATAATAATGTAGTGCCTATAGGCAGTGAGGGACAACTGTGGTCTGCTGCTACTACTCGTACTACTACCCACATTCTGACTCTCATATGATGAGTCAGGTGTCTTTCATTTTGCAGTCTTCCTTTTACCAAACATTTTATTATAAGGCCTATAAAATAAATTCTCAGGTTTGGTACACAGATTAATTAATGGTACTATCAAAATTGCAAGTGTTTTTCCTGTAATTTAAAGACAGAGATGCAATTAAATGTTCTTCCCCTTCCACAAACACACTGCACACTGGTACTGACAATTTACAATGGTAATAATGCAGTTTTTGCAGCAAAATGTCTTTGAACTACA
Source organism: Bufotes viridis (assembly GCA_033119425.1). Lineage (NCBI taxonomy): Eukaryota > Metazoa > Chordata > Amphibia > Anura > Bufonidae > Bufotes > Bufotes viridis. The sequence continues at coordinate 80,413,305 of CM065589.1, forward strand.
ATGAAATTTTTTGCTGTAAGATGTCTTTGAACTACATGATATGATTCAGTAATGTGTTCACTAACATGAGTATAAGCAAGAGAATGCAATTTTGCAGTAATTTTTTTTTAACTACACGGTTTGTTGCAGTAATGTGGTCACAAACATAGGTATAAAGATGCAATTTTTGCAGAATACTGTCTTTTAACTACACTGTCTAATGCAGTTATGATATGTTAACATAGGAATAAGGGCTCATGCACACGAGCATATGTGCCCCGTGCCCATGCCGCGGGCTGCAAATAGCGGTCTGCAGCACACGGGTGCTGACTGAGTACACGACGTTTGCGGACAAGGATCTTGAATGGGTCCGCGATCTACAAGATATGTTCCACACTGCAAAAAAACATGTTCTGTTTTTTTTGCGCTGCGATCCATATCTCCGCGCCACGCCGTATCTTGCAGATTGCAGACTCATCTAAGTCCATGATACGGAGTGCACACTGCCAGTGCCCGAATATGGCAAACCTGCTGTTTGTGGTCTGCAATACAGGCACAGGGCACACACATACAGTTGTGTTCAAAATTATTCAACCCCCACTGAAATTGAGTGTTTTGGCCATTTTGACATTGATTTTGATCATTTCAGTCATCTTGTTTACAATTAAATCAAAGAGGCACTTGTAAGTCAGACAAATATAACATAACATTTATAATGAAATAACTACAAATGTATTTTCTGCTCTCACATCATTATCAGTTTTATTCAACCCCCAAGTGACATTCAGTCCTATTACTAAGTACAACATCCTTTTCCAGTTATAGCAGCTGTTAAACGTGAAGCATAGCTTGACACAAGTGTCTTGCAGCGATCTACGGGTATCTTTGCCCCTTCTTTATGGGCAAAAGCCTGCAGTTCAGTCACATTCTTAGGCTTGCGCACTGCAACTGCTTTCTTTAAGTCCCACCAGAGGTTCTCAATCGGATTTAAGTCTGGTGACTGCGATGGCCACTTCAAAATGTTCCAGCCTTTAATCTGCAACCATGCTCTAGTGGACTTGGAGGTATGCTTGGGATCATTGTTCTGTTGAAAGGTCCAACGTCTCCCAAGCCTCAGGTTTGTGATGGACTGCATCACATTTTCATCCAATATCTCCTGGTACTGAAGAGAATTCATGGTACCTTGCACACTCTGAAGCTTCCCTGTACCTGTAGAAGCAAAACAGCCCCAAAGCATGATTGACCCCCCACCATGCTTCACAGTAGGCAAGGTGTTCTTTTCTTCATAGGCCTCCTCCAAACATAGCGTTGATCCATGGGCCCAAACAGTTCTAATTTTGTTTCATCCGTCCACAGAACACTTTTGTAGTTTGTCCACATGACTTTTGGCATACTTCAGTCGACTCTTCTTATTCTTTGGAGACAGCAAGGGGGTATGCCTGGGAGTTCTGGCATGGAGGCCTTCATTACGCAGTATGCGCCTTATTGTCTGAGCTGAAACTTCAGTACCCGCATCTGACAAATCTTTTTTCAGTTCCTCAGCAGTCACACGGCGACTTTTCTCCACTTTGCACTTCAGGTTGCGCACAGCAGTCGAAGTCAGCATCTTCTTTCTGCCACGACCAGGTAGCGTTTCAACAGTGCCCTTTGCCTTGAATTTGCGAATGATGCTTCCTATGGTGTCTCTTGGTATGTTTAACATCTTTGCAATCTTCTTATAGCCATTGCCCTTCCTGTGAAGAGAAATCACCTCTTCTCTTTTCTTCCTGGACCATTCTCTTGACTTCACCATGTTTGTAAACACACCAGTAAATGTCTAGAAGGAGCTGAGTATCACAGTCATTTTATCATCAGCCTAATTGGTGCTTATTATGCTTGATTGCTGCTCCTTGACATCCAGAGGTGTTTTCAATACCTGATCGAAAACACTTGAATGAACCTCTGTTCTTAAGAGTGGTCGTCTTTAAGGGGTTGAATAATTGTGTCAATGAAGAAATCACAAAAAAAACATTTAATACTGTATTACAAAAACAATTGATGTCATTTTAGTTGCATTTGGTTCTTTAAAAAGTCCTTGTAAGATTTCATTCTGAACACAATTACAAATGTACACTAAATTTCCTAAAACCCTTTACAGCATTGGGGGTTGAATAATTTTGAACACAACTGTACATGTGCATGAGCCCTAAGGATGCAATTTATGCAATAAAATTTCTTTGAACTACATGGTCTGTTGCAGTAATGCATTCACTAAGGCCTCTTTCACACTTGCGTTGTTAGGATCCGGCGTGCACTTCCGTCGCCGGAAGTGCCCGCCGGATCCGTAACAATGCAAGTGAACTGAAAGCATTTGAAGACTGATCAGTCTTCAAAATGCTTTCAGTGTTACTATAGTTTTCTGTGCAGTTTGAGCGGTCGGTGTTTGGGTGCAACATGGGTATGTGCTATCTTTATTACTACCAGCATTATTGAAGTGTATTATTTATTCGCATTGTTTCACATGCCATTTTTTTCAGTGTAGGGATCCACTTATTTGGGTCTACCTCCTAGTTGTACTGACTGGTGGTAGGCTCAGATAGTGGGACGGTGGTGATGCATGTATGAGCCATATTTGGGGGGACACAGTTTTGTATATGGTAGTGATTATTTACTCCTGTGTCTATCATCCTATTACTATTGATTTAATTGTATCCTTGCATGCACCAGCCCCTAGGGATATATATATATGTATATCTTTCCCAACTGGAGTCCTATTTAGATTTAAAGATCCAAGACTTACATTGGATGTACATTGCCCCATACCATTGCTCTACTGTTATATCTCTTCTGTATCAGGGTGTCTGTATTCTATTCTGTCTTTCTCTATAGACCCAAAAATATTTTTTACATATTAATATAAACTGTGACATAATAAAATTGATATATTTTTTCATGAGACATGGTAGTTTGTTTTGTGTTTTCAATGTGGTTAGGTACTGCCATGTTATATATATATTCCCTTGCATGAGGTTTTGTAGGTTTACATTCAGTGTTACTATGGCAGCCAGGACGCTATTAAAATCCTGGTTGCCATAGTAGTAGTGGGGAGCGGGGGAGCAGTATACTTACCGCCCGTGCGGCTCCCGGGGCGCTCCAGAATGAGGTCAGAGCGCCCCATGTGCATGGATCACGTGATCCATGCGATCACGTGATCCATGCGCGTGGGGCGCCCTGACGTCACTCTGGAGCGCCCTGGAGCCGCACGGGCGGTAAGTATACTGCTCCCCCGCTCCCCACTACACTTTACCATGGAAACCAGGACTTTAGCGTCCTGGCTGCCATGGTAACCATTTAGAAAAAGCTAAACGTCGGATCCGGCGATGCGCCGAAACGACGTTTAGCTTAAGGCCGGATCCGGATTAATGCCTTTCAATGGGCATTAATTCCGAATCCGGCCTTGCGGCAAGTGTTCAGGATTTTTGGCCGGAGCAAAAAGCGCAGCATGCTGCTGTATTTTCTCCGGCCAAAAAACGTTCCGGTCCTGAACTGAAGACATCCTGATGCATCCTGAATGGATTTCTCTCCATTCAGAATGCATTGGGATAATCCTGATCAGGATTTTTCCGGGATAGAGCCCCGGCGACGGAACTCTATGCCGGAAAAGAAATACGCAAGTGTGAAAGAGCCCTTACACAGTCTGTTGCAGTAAAGCATTTACTAACCCAGGTATAAGAATGCAATTTTTGCAGGAAAATGTCTGAACTACATAGTCTGTTGCAGTAATGCATTTACTAACACTGGTATGATAATTGCCTTTGCTATAACTACCCCTTATCTTGCAGTAGTATATGACGCATTCAGTAATGAATATAATGCACTGAAATGCAGAGTTACAAATGGTAAATTTAAACTGTTTTTTAGAGAAAAAAAATGTGCAATTGCTCTGTGTTTTAAGGGGTGCTGGCTATGAATTTATGCACTGTAAAAGCTGGGAGGAATTTGAAGCACAGAACTAGTTAACAGTAAGCTGTATGAAACACGTAACCTCTGACCAATCTCTCACTCCTTCACTCGCTATATGCTTTCTCTGATGAAAAGTCCTTAAAATATACCTAATTATATTTCCCTATTCTCTGCTTATAGTATTTCTATCACACCAGATTAATGAATTATGTGTGTAATAGCTTTTTGTCAGACACCTTCCAGGTCACAAGCTGAAAACAGAATGGCGATTCCTCTTTCTCTGCAGAAAGACCTGGCTGAATACTGCCCCCTAATTGGCTGATCAGGCTTTCTTTTAGCCTCTGAGTCAATCAGGGTAAGCCCTGCCCCCACTTCCTCATAGTGTCATGTGATTCTCCATCATATTTCTCTCTCATGGTTCTCACAGCCATGAAAAACAGTAAAATGGCGCTGGGCGCTATTTTTACGTGATTCGTCTGAAACAAATCACCCGAAATTCAGATTCATTTGGCAACATTTTTTGTGAAATTTGTAATGAATCCAATTTGTTTAGAAATGATTTGCTGATTTCTGTCTTAGACTCAATAGAGTTACTCTAGAAATATTACTTTCCTGCTAACATAGTTCTTTAGCTCAGTATACTCAATATACAATTCTTACAATGACAGTGAAATATATTTCTACACACTTGCAAGAGGGTCAGTTCTGTGTGTGTCTGGCCTCTGACCCTATCATAGGAGCCCATTTGAAGATGATGCAGAAAGAGGTGGACATCTGGCAGTAAATTTCTATAAAAGGGGCACAAAACGGAGCTTTGCAGTTACAGAACCTCTTAAAAGCACGCAAGCTTGGTGGTTAATGTTAGCAATTAGATTCACACACATTGGTCACAGTCTGTATTAGTGGGCACACAGTGTATTGGTTGCAGTATAACAGGGTCCAAGCGCAATTCATACTCAGAACGCCTTTAAAATGGTTGTCACTTCAAGTGGCATCTATTATGTAGAGAAGGTTAATACAAGCCACTGACTAATGTATTGTTATTATCCATATTGCTTCCTTCGCTGTCTGGATTCATTTTTCCATCATATTATACACTGCATGTTTCCATGGATATGACCACCCTGCAATCCGTCCGCGCTGGTCGTGCTTGCACTAGCACTAGCCTATGTGTACTCCCATGGTCCCGGCCACCAGAGAAGCCTGCACTTTTTCCTTTAGAGTTCAAGCACGACCACCACTGATGGATTGCAGGGTGGTCATAACCATAGAAACGAGCAGCGTATAATGTGATAGAAAAATGAGTCCAGTAAAGGAAGCAATATGGACAATCACAATACAATAGTAAGTGCCTTGTATTAAACTTCCTCTACATAATAAATGCCACTTGCTGAAGCGACACAACCCCTTTAAGCCCTGTGGGCGGACATGCTGACAGTCTTCTCTGGTCACAACAGCAGTATTCTCCAGGGCCTAGTCAGCCAACAGTGCAGGCAGTCTCCAGGAAGAAATCCAGAACCACTTGCAATTTTTCCTGGGGGCACTTTTGGATAAATATAAGTTTTTATGCTAAATTATGACATTTACAGAATAAACTAAACCAAATAAAAATGTTAAAACTGTTTTTCAAGAAGTTACATAAAAATCCTGGTTAGATTACTTGTTTATTGAATCTAATAAAGTGATACACTGATATTTACTATATGTTAAAAAGGTTAAAAAAAAGCACACATCTTCATGTTCATTTTTTTTTTCTAGATATACAGTGTATCTACACACAGAGACATACAACCACGGGGTCGTAGGCCAGAACTGGGCCGTGGATCAATTGGTACTGGGCCGCAGGAGGCGTCAGAGATCACGTCTGACGACTACATTCACAACTGACACCGTCATGACACAGGCAGCAAGGGCCGCAGGCCGGAAGCGGTATGTATCGCAGAGAGCGGGAGAAAGTTGTTGTTTTTTAGTTTGTAGAGACTATGGGAGAAGGGCTGGGGCATTATATGTACAGAGGGCACCACAGTGGGGAATTTTATCTACGGGGGCTAAAATGGTAATTGCTACTGAGTAGGACTGGGCCTAAATAGTTGGGTTCTGTGTGTCCAGCTATGTAGCAACAAGTTGTGGTCAGGACTCATCAGAGTGATTTGTGCAGAACTGAGAAAAAAGAGAGAGAATGACTCCAGTCAGAAGAGATATCACTTGTAAATCTGTGAGAGCCTAAACGGGATTATTAATGACTGGGCCAAAGAGCATGTAAGGTCATGGTAGAGCGGTATTATTTACCCTTTATATAGTGTTATTATTGGCAATGTTGGCCACTGATTCTGTAAGGGTGCATTCACACGACCGTATAAATGGATCCGCATCAGTTCCGCAATTTTGCGGAATGGGTGCGGACCATTCATTCCGATGGGGCTGCAAAAGCTGCATCCGTTGTTCTGTTCCACGAGCCCGCAAAAAATATAGAGCAAGTCTTATTCTTGTCTGCGATTGGAGACAAGAATAGGCATTCTCTATATAGCGCTGGCCATGTGCATTCTGCAAAATGCGGAACGCATATGGCCGGTATCTGTGTTTGGCGGATCTGCAATTTGCAGACCGCAAAACACTTGCGGTCGTGTGACTGCACCCTAATATGCATTTTACTGTGTTATATGTGTGATTCTCCCCTCCTTTATTCTTTTCCCACCAACCCCCCTCAATCTCACACCTGGTCCATGGGAAAATTGTCTTGCATGGAACTGGTCCGTGGTACCATAATGGTTGGGGACCACTGTAATGTTCATATATTATGGCTCTATTTACACTATGTTCGTTGGGTACACCTAACGTTCCCAACATATATACTAGACATGTCCATAGAATTCTATAGATTGGATGTAGGCCAAAGAGTGTCCTTTTGGCATACGTCTGGCCAGACCTACTGTGCCTATACCTAAATCTGCCCCTGGTTATGCAATAATGGAATTTATTTGGTGAATACTGGAGAGAATGGCAGTGTCCATTTCCAGAATAAGGTTAACCGCTTTGACTGCGGGTGCTTCATTTTCATTGAATCAAACATCTCAATGTCTTTGTCATCAAGCAACCAGCCTAACATAGACAATATCTCCAGGCTATGAAGTCGGGACACACACTGGGTTAAAGCAATAAAGGTCACAGGATCCGTTACATACTGGTGAGAAATCGGTCTGGAAATATGAAGAACGGTTAATTTTGGCAGATTATCTAGTAGAAGGAAGAAGTCTCTCCATCCAGACTGCGTGATGTGGAGGTTATTATCGAGGTCTATTTTCTGGAGATTTCTCAAATGGCCAGCAGCTATTATTTTGGCTGAAAAAGAAATGACATGTAGTAGTGAAACATAAATACCAATAGCACCATCTACCATACACTGGAAGGTTGAAGGCCAATGGCCTACATAGAGAAGTAAGGGTCCCATAGCAAGGATCAAACCAGGCCCCCCACACAGGACAGAAGGGTTTATGCCCAAACCCTTTTCAATGGTCCTTGGGCCATTTTTGCACTGCCTCATTTGCTAAAAGTTGTTCCTTTAGAGGGTAGAGTCCTGACCAAGTTTTCACCCCCAGTAGAAGAGGGGATGATCCCAACTAAGACTGGGTCCCCTCTTGCGCTGGGCCCCAGAGTATTAGCATGTTCTGCAGCTATGGTAGTTACGGCCCTGGTGATGGCTATTGCTATATATCTCCACTTTTCACTACTTTTGCCTTTTGTTTAGGATCTCATTCGTCTTACCTAACTCCAGCAGGCTACTGTCATTTAATAATCGACGCTGTATGGTGAGATTGGCAAGTTTGGGCATATGCTGGAGTGTCTGAATGAAAGATGTTATAGTTTCTCGAACACCATCTCCACCAGGAAATGTAAATTCTTCAAGGTGCTCCAGACAGGATAAGCCTTCAACTAAAGAAAAAGTAAATCAACTTTAGAAAAGGCAAATGTAAAGTATGCTTAATAGTAACATAGTAACATAGTATATAAGACCGAAAAAAGACATTTGTCCATCCAGTTCGGCCTGTTTCCTACAAGTTGATCCAGAGGAAGGCAAAAAACCCCTGTGAGGCAGAAGCCAATTTTCCTCACTTAAGGGGAAAAAAAATTCCTTCCCGACTCCAATCAGGCAATCAGAATAACTCCCTGGATCAACGACCCCTCTCTAGTAGCTATAGCCTGTAATATTATTACACTCCAGAAATAAATCCAGTCCCCTCTTGAATTCCTTTATTGTACTCACCATCACCACCTCCTCAGGCAGAGAGTTCCATAGTCTCACTGCTCTTACAGTGAAGAATCCTTTTCTATGTTTGTGTACAAACCTTCTTTCCTCCAGACGCAGAGGATGTCCCCTTGTCACAGTCACAGTCCTGGGGATAAATAGATGATGGGACAGATCTCTGTACTGACCCCTGATATATTTATACATAGTTATTAGATCTCCCTCAGTCGTCTTTTTTCTAAAGTGAATAACCCTAATTTTGATAACCTTTCAGGGTACTGTAGATCCCTCATTCCAGTTATTACTTTAGTTGCCCTCCTCTGAACCCTCTCCAGCTCTGCTATGTCTGTCTTGTTCACAGGAGCCCAGAACTGTACACAGTACTCCATGTGTGGTCTGACTAGTGATTTGTAAAGTGGTAGGACTATGTTCTCATCACGGGCATCTATGCCCCTTTTGATGCAACCCATTATCTTATTGGCCTTGCCAGTAGCTGCCTGACACTGGTTTTTGCAGCTTAATTTGCTGTTTATTAAAATTCCTAGATCCTTTTCCATGTCAGTGTTACCGAGTGTTTTACCATTTAATATGTACGGGTGACTTGCATTATTCCTTCCCATGTGCATAACTTTACATTTGTCAGTGTTAAACCTCATCTGCCATTTTTTTGCCCAAGCCTCCAATCTATCCAGATCCCTCTGTAGCAGAAAACTGTCCTCTTCAGTGTTAATTACTTTACACAGTTTAGTGTCATCTGCAAAAATAGATATTTTACTGTGCAGGCCTTCTACAAGATCATTAATAAATATATTGAAGAGAATAGGGCCCAATACTGACCCCTGAGGTACCCCACTAGTTACAGTGACCCAATCTGAGTATCTACCGTTAATAACCACCCTCTGTTTTCTGTCACTCAGCCAGTTACTTACCCACATACAGACATTTTCTCCCAGTCCGAGCATCCTCATTTTATATACTAACCTTTTATGAGGTACGGTGTCAAATACATCCACTTACATACACTTACTATATTAGTAATAAAAATTCATGATATTATAGGGGCTGCAATGAAGGTCAACTATGGTAAACTGAATTGAAAAAAAACATTGATGGCAATCCTTAGGAGATGCACTGTATAATCTGGGGGGATCCAACCCCAGATCCTCATTAGTCAGCAGAATAAAGTAGCCATGCCCCTCCTGTAGCACCATGGTTCCTTCTTTGTTCATCTAGGTACAGTGTTGGGCTGACGTTTCTTGGGCTCACCCTCTGTATAAACAGGACATATGTATGTTCACTTTTAAAGGGGTTGTGTCACAAAACATATTCTAATGTAATTGCATGTCATTAAAAGTTTTGTATAGCCAGTGAGCTATTCAATAAAATGTATATGTATAGTGCCACCTGCTGTTTTTTCTTTTTCTTGTTTTTTGTCCGTCTCACTGAGCTGGTTAAACGTGCTCAGTTTAAAATGATCTTCAACTGCCACCAGTTATACAGTTGCAAGAAAAAGTATGTGAACCCTTTGGAATGATATGGATTTCTGCACAAATTGGTCATAAAATGTGAACTGATCTTCATCTAGGTCACAACAATAGACAATCACAGTCTGCTAAAACTAATAACACACAAAGAATTAAATGTTACCATGTTTTTATTGAACACACCATGCAAACATTCACAGTGCAGGTTAAAAAAGTATGTGAACCCTTGGATTTAATAACTGGTTGAACCTCCTTTGGCAGCAATAACTTCAACCAAACGTTTTCTGTACTTGCAGATCAGACGTGCACAACGGTCAGGAGTAATTCTTCATCTTTATAGAAGTGTTTCAGTTCAGCAATATTCTTTGGATGTCTGGTATGAATCGCTTTCTTGAGGTCATGCCACAGCATATCAATCGGGTGGAGGTCAGGACTCTGACTGGGCCACTCCAGAAGGCGAATTTTCTTCTGTTTAAGGCATTCTGTTGTTGATTTACTTCTATGCTTTGGGTCGTTGCAACACCCATCTTCTGTTGAGCTTCAGCTGGTGGACAGATGGCCTTAAATTCTCCTGCAAAATGTCTTGATAAACTTGGGAATTCGTTTTTCCTTCGATGATAGCAATCCGTCCAGGCCCTGACGCAGCAAAGCAGCCCCAAACCATGATGCCCCCACCACCATACTTCACAGTTGGGATGAGGTTTTGATGTTGGTGTGCTATGCCTTTTTTTCTCCACACATAGTGTTGTGTGTTTCTTCCAAACAACTCAACTTTGGTTTTATCTGTCCACAGACTATTCTGCGAGTATTGCTGTTGAACATCCAGGTGCTCTTGTGCAAACTGTAAATGTGCAGCAATGTTTTTTTTGGATAGCAGTGGCTTCCTCTGTGGTATCCTCCCATGAAATCTATTCTTGTTTAGTGTTTTACGTATCGTAGATTCTCTAACAGGGATGTTAGCATATGCCAGAGACTTTTGTAAGTATTTAGCTGACACTCTATGTTCTTCTTCACCTCATTGAGCAGTCTGCGCTGTGCTCTTGCCGTCATCTTTACAGGACGGCCACTCCTAGGCAAAGTAGCAGCAGTGCTGCTGAACTTTCTCCATTTATAGACAATTTGTCTTACCGTGGACTGATGAACAGCAAGGCTTTTGGAGATACTTTTATAACCCTTTCCAGCTTTATGCAAGTAAACAATTCTTAATCGTAGGTCTTCAGAGCTCTTTTGTGCGAGGCATCATTCACATTAGGCAATACTTCTTGGGACAAGCAAACCCAGAACTGGTGTGTGTTTTTTTATATGGCAGGGCAGCTGTAACCAACACCTCCAATCTCATCTCAATGATTGGACTCCAGTTGGCTGACACCTCACTCCAATTAGCTCTTGGAGATGTCATTAGTCTAGGGGTTCACATACTTTTTCTTGACTTTCTTTACTTTTTTCTGACAAATCAGCAACTAGAGTGCCATGGTCTATCTTCTACTATATGACCTTAAAAATACCACTGAGCACCGTCTGCACAAAAGAGGAGTGCTGTTCAACTTTTCCGCACATACTTTTTCCACCTACACTGTGAATGTTTACATAGTGTGTTCAATAAAAACATGGTAACATTTAATTCTTTGTGTGTTATTAAGTTTAAGCAGACTGTAATTGTCTATTGTTGTGACTTAGATGAAGATCAGATCACATTTTATGATCAATTTTTGCAGAAATCCATATCATTCCAAAGGGTTTACATACTTTATCTTGCAACTATATGTTCTGTTAGAATCTGCAGCTGTTACAAGGAGAGAGCTGCAGCAGAAAGGACACATCCCCTGAGTTGCCGAGATGAAGATAATCTCGCAGAGCAATTGGAGCAGTGAATGCGGAGATGTCTGGATCCAAGCGAGGTACAGGGCTGGTTCTAGCTTTGTTAGAAATGTATTGTCATGTACTATATGATGTCTGATTTTCATTTTTTCAATCAGTTATGGCATAACCCCTTTACGTACGTTTTCTTATCATTGCATATACAGGATTTATCATCAATAACGTTTAATCTGGTCTGGTTATTGGTTTCAAGGTCAGTTCCAAATGAGATTTTATTCTGTTTTAGGGATCCTATTTTATTAGAAGTCCATTATTGTTTCAGAACGGGCCCATCCGAGGTTCCTCTGGTAATCTGGTGAGCCAGTCCACCCCTGTCCAGGTACAACTGCTTACCTTACATGCATTTGAAAACCTCTTCCACATATATTGTACTGTAAATTGTTGCAGTTTTCGGTGCAGAACCCACCATGTCTGAAGGTAGCTTTGCAGTGCAGTACAGATGAACACAAAAACGTGATCTCCTTAATAACATTAACATCATCTATAATGATATTGTCTGGTTTTATATGCAATTAAAACATCATACCAAATGCTATCACTGGCGCAGCCTTTGCAGAATAATCAAATTCTATTTCCAAAATCTTTAGATTTCTGAGTGAGGGTAAAGCAGAACCTTGATAATAAGAAAAAAAAGACACGATAACATAAAATGCATTTGAAATAGGAAGCATGACAGACATATCAGTTAGGCCTCATTCAAACAATCAATTAAAGTCTATGGGGTATTCACATGGCTGTTTTTTAATAGCAGCCGTCGAAAAATAGAACATGTTCTTTTTTGGTCTTTTTCACGTGCAGACGTACCCCAATGAAATCAATGGGACCACCCGTATCCTCTAAAGGGGGCAATTTATAATATTGGGGATACAAAGAGGGCCATTTATAATACTCGGTGGCTTAAAGGGGGCCATTAACTACAACTGGGGGGCAGAAAGCGGGCATTATCTATAATGGGGGGCATTCTCTATACTGAGGAGCACAAAGGGGGCCATTATTTATACTAGGGGGCACTATGGGGGCTATTATCTTTACTAGAGGGCATTATGGGGGACATTATCAATACAGGAAGCACTATGGGGGGTTATTATACTGCAGAGATTTGGATTTAAAAAAAAAAGCTTATAAGTTAATCCATTTTTTAATGGCCATTTTTAACAGGCGTTAACTGATGCAAAATTGCTATTAAAAACTGAAAAACGGTCAGAAAATGGATGCCCACACTGATGCAAAATGGCCATGAAAAACTGCTAATTTATCCATTGTAATGGCAGTTTTTTTCATGTGAATTTGTTTATTATTATATGGCACAATCCCGGTATTTTATACATATGTAATAAAATGCACCCTTTCTGTAAATAATATGAATATGTGACGTCACTGAGGAGTTATTCATGAATCTGACCAAGATTTTTGTAAATTTATTATCCCATGTATGTCACAAAACTGACACCAAAAAGTCACAAATTTTGGCGCAAGCCATACCGTCACAAAATTTTATGAATTTTTGTGGGTTTGGAGCCTCACTTGCCACTTTTCCAAACAATTGGGCGGAGCGGGCGGTACAGGGACATCGCATTTGTTGTAATCGTGCCAGAAACCTGGCATAGATTATAATGAAAATCTACACTAGCTCTCTCCGTTTTGGCGCACAGACTTGCACAGATGCATCACAGTTATTAAGAGGTATTTATAGTATCTCACAAAAGTGAGTACACCCCTTACATTTCGGTAAATATTTTATTATATGTTTTCATGGGACAACACTGACTACTTTACAAAGTGTCATATATTCAGTGCACAGGTTGTATAACAGTGTAAATTTGGTGGGCCCTCAAAATAACTCAACACACAGCCATTAATGTCTAAACCGCTGGCAACAAAAGTCAGTACAGTACACCCCTAAGTGAAAATGGCCAAATTGTGCCCAAAGTGTCAATATTTTGTGTGGGCACCATTATTTTCCAGAACTGACTTAACTCTCCTGGGCATGTTGTTCACTAGAGCTTCACAGGATGCCCCTGGAATCCTCTTCCACTCCTCCATGATGACATCATGGAGCTGGTGGATGTTAGAGACCTTGTGTTCCTCCACCTTCCGTTTGAGGATGCCCCACAGATGCTCAATAGGGTTTAGGTCTGGAGACATGCTTGGCCAGTCCGGCACCTTTACTCTCAATTTCCTTGGCAAGGCAGTGGTCATATTGGAGGTGTGTTTAGGGTCATTATCATGTTGGAATACTGCCCTGCGGCCCAGTTTCCGAAGGGAGGCGATCATTCTCTGCTTCTGTATATCACAGTACATGTTGGCATTTATGGTTCCCTCAATGAACTGTAGCTCCCCACAGCCGAAAGCACTCATGTAGCCCCAAACCATGACACTCCCACCACCACGCTTGACTGTAGGCAAGAAACACTTGTCTTTGTACTCCTCACCTGGTTGCTCCCACACACTTCACACCATCTGAACCAAATAAGTTTATCTTGGTTTCATCAGACCACAGGACATGGTTCTCGTAATCCATGTCCTTGCTTGTCTATGCAAGCTGTTTGCAGACTATCTTGTGCATCTTGTTTAGAAGAGGCTTCCTTCGCGGACGACAGCCATGCAGACCAATTTGATGCAGTGCATGGCGTATGGTCTGAGCACTGACAGGCTGACCCCCCATCCCTTTAAACTCTGCAGCAATGCTGGTAGCACTCATATGTCCATTTTGAAAAGACGACCTCTGGATATGATGCTGAGCATGTGTACTCACCTTCTATGGTCGACCATGGCTGGGACTGTTCTCAGTGGAACCTGTCTTATTAGGCTACTTTCACACTAGCGTTTTTAGTGATCCACCCATATGACTTCAGGTCTGAAGTCACTTTGTGAGGCTTACATAATAGAAACCACCCAAAAATAGACCCATTTTAGAAACTACACTCTCAAGTTTTTAAAAACTGATTTTACAAACTTTGTTAACCCTTTAGGTGTTCCACAAGAATTAATGGAAAATGGAGATGAAATTTCTGAATTTAACTTTTTTGGCAGATTTTCCATTTTAATCCATTTTTTCCAGTAACAAAGCAAGGGTTAACAGCCAAATAAAACTCAATATTTATTGTGCTGATTCTGTAGTTTACAGAAACACCTTATATGTGGTGTGGGGAGTCGCTCCGGTAGACAGCGGTACGGGTGCAGTTTAGAGGCAAAACAAGGAGTCCAGATTGTGCAACAAACAGTGTTTTATTCACACTTGCACACCATAAATGAAAACAGTCTCTTGGTGACAGTTCACACACACAACGGAAATAACGTGGCAAAACAAAAACAGGCCAACACAGGTTCAGTCACCTGGGAGGTGTAGGTGCAGGTTCGCACCACGCTGTCGGTCCAGCCGCAGGAGAATCCAGCTTCAGGTAGCCAGGAACAAAACACCTCCTTGCTGAGCTCTTTCCTCCAGGACAGAGAACTCCCAGCCCTGTTAGCAGCTCCAGGATAATCACTTCCTCCAGCTGCTGAGCTGGCTGAGCTTTTAAACCCAGCCCAAAACCAGGACTGGGTCGTGGGGAGCAGCCACCCACCCTACACTTTAGCTGCTCCCGGTAAGAGCCGGCCCGGATCGGCTTTGCAGCCATGCTATTTAATCTCTGTCAGTAGCACTAGCTGCTGCTGACATCAACAAAACGGGCTCTTACCTCACCGAGGCTATGAACCTCGGTGACACATACCTGCCATCCACGACGGCACCCTGCACCTTACCACACCCCCCTTTGTTCAACCCTGAGGGGTGGACACATGTGAGGCAGTGGACGCGGAAAGGGCATCTGCATTTCCCTGCAAGCGACCTGCCCTATGTTCCACGGAGAACTTGAAATTTTGCAGGGATAGGAACCACCTGGTGACCCGAGCATTCCTCTCCTTGGCCTGACTCATCCATTTGAGGGGGAATGGTCGGTCACCAGACGGAACCTCCTCCCTAACAGGTAGTAGCGGAGAGATTCGAGTGCCCACTTGATAGCCAGGCACTCCCTCTCCACTATACTATATCTGGACTCGGCGGGACTGAGCTTACGGCTCAGGAAGACAACGGGATGTTCTTCCCCGTTGACCTCCTGAGACAGTACCGCACCGAGGCCTACCTCCGAGGCGTCGGTCTGTACGACAAACTCCTTGTTGAAGTCGGGTGTCACCAAAACCGGGGACCCACACAGGGCCGACTTCAACGCGGAGAAAGCCTCCTCCGCCTTCTCACTCCAGCTAACCCTCCCAGACTTTCGCCCCTTCAACAGGTCTGTCAATGGCGCTGCTATTGTGGCAAAGTGGGGCACAAACCTCATGTAGTAACCTACAATCCCCAGGAACGACTTTACCTGCCTGGTGGTGACCGGTCGGGCCAGTTACGAATGGCCTCTACCTTAGTTACCTGAGGTTTGATAACTCCCGCCCAATTACATATCCCAGATATTTTGTCTCCTCTAACCCTATGGAGCACTTCTTTGGGTTAGCGGTCAGTCCGGCTTTCCTCAGGGCATCCACTACCGCCTGCACCTTGGGTAAATGGCTTTCCCAGTCGGTGCTGTGGATGACTACATCATCTAAGTAGGCCGAGGCGCACCGACGATGTGGTCGCAGCACTATGTCCATTAGCCTTTGGAAAGTGGCGGGGCGCCATGCAGGCCAAAGGGTAACACCTTGTAGTGATACAGGCCCTGCGGGGTAACAAATGCGGTTTTTCCTTAGCCGACTCGCTAAGGGTACCTGCCAGTACCCTTTAGTGAGGTCCAGCACAGAAAAATAACGGGCTTGTCCTAAACTTTCAACAAGCTCGTCTACTCGGGCATGGGATACGCTAGCCAAACTTGGATACTTCATTTAACTTGCGAAAGTCGTTGCAGAACCGCAACGTCCCATCCGGCTTGGGTATTAGGACTATGGGACTGGCCCACTCACTTTTCGACTCCTCAATGACATCGAAGCTTCAACATTAACTGCACTTCCTCCGCGATGGCTCGCCGCCGCGCCTCGGGTACCCGGTATGGTTTTAACCGACCTTGGCCTGAGGCTCAGTGACGATGTCATGTCGGATGAGAGACGTGCGGCCAGGAGGTCCGAGAACACATCCGTGTTCCGACTGAGGAACTCCCTGACTTCCTGAACTTGTTTGGAAGACAGGCTGTCTGCAATTTTTACCGTGGTTACGGCTTCACAGGCCTCGAACTGTGGGGCTGGACCCTTTTCACTCTAGAAGCCCTGGCCGGGGGCTGTGGTCGCCGGCCGCGTCCCTATCTTTCCACGGCTTAAGTAAATTCACGTGGTACACCTGCTCTCGGCTTGCGCCGCCCTGGCTGGTGTACTTTGTAATTTACTTCCCTACTTTCTCGATCACCTCATAGGGGCCCTGCCACCTAGCTAGGAATTTGCTGTCAAGGGTGGGTACCAGAACCAAAACCCGATCTCCCGGATTGAAGCCCCGCACTCGAGCCTGACGATTGTACACCCTACTCTGGGCTTGTTGCGCTGCCTCCATATGCTCCCCGGACCAAGGGCAACACCCTTTCCATCCGTTCCTGCATCTGGGCGACATACTCAATGACACTTTTGTGGGGGACAGGCTGTTGTTCCCATGCTTCCTTGGCGATATCCAACAGGCCCCGAGGGTGTCTGCTATAAAGCAGTTCGAAGGGCGAGAACCCAGTAGAGGCCTGGGGCACCTCTCGCACTGCGAACATGAGATAGGGCAGAAGCAGATCCCAGTCCTTCCCATCTCTAGACACCACCCTCTTTAACATATTTTTTAGAGTTTGGTTAAACCTCTCCACAAGACCGTCTGTTTGCGGATGGTAAACGGACGTCCGTAACTGCTTTATACGCAACAATTTACACAGTTCCCTCATTACTTTGGACATAAAAGGGGTCCCTTGGTCTGTCAGAACCTCTTTAGGCAGGCCCACACGGGAAAACATCTCCATTAACTCTTTGGCAATGAGCCTAGCTGAGGTATGTCGCAGAGGCACCGCCTCCGGATACCGAGTGGCATAGTCGAGAACTACCAGAATGTGTTGGTGGCCCCTGGCAGACTTTGGTACAGGCCCAACTAAATCCATAGCGACTCGCTCAAACGGTACTTCAATAATTGGCAGAGGTACCAGAGGACTACGGAAATGTGGCTGGGGGCTAGTTATCTGACAGGTTGGACAGGACTTACACAATCTTCTACCTCCTTGAACACACCGGGCCAATAAAACCGCTGCAGTATGCGGTCCTGGGTTTTCTGCCACCCCAGGTGTCCCCCAAGAACATGTTGGTGGGCAAGCTCCATGACAAGCTTGCGATACGCTGTGGGCACCACCAACTGTTCAACAGGTTCACCTCGGATTTGGTTCACCCGATACAACATATCCTGCAGAACAATAAATCGTGGGAACATTAATTCAGCCCCTGGTTTCTGGGGTTTACCATCAATTTCCAGCACATTCTCCCAGGCCCTGGTTAGGGTTTGGTCCCGGTGTTGGGCGGTCCCAAAATTATCTCCGGAGACGTGGAGGTCTGCCAACTCAGGACCTGGTGGCAAGTCCTCCATGTCTCCCACCATTACACTCAGTGGGGGTGTCTCCCTCTATCACAGAAGTGGTGGTCACCCCTACCGCAGGCCCTTCGGACTCGGGCTCCCAGGGCTCTGGCCTCCCACAGGAACCAGGCCACTCTGCTAGGGTTACCCCTGTCTCAGGGCTATTAGTCACTTTCACCTCAGGCCATAGTGACGGAAAACCAGGGAAGTCTCTCCCAATTATTAGTTCATACGGTAGTTTGGCGGAGATCGCCACTTCACAAGTCCAGGTGCCGGCCGCCGTGGACAGAGACATTACAGCAGTGGGATAGTCCTTTAAGTCTCCGTGAATGCACACCACCCCAACTTTCCGGCCCGTATACTGGGTGGGCTGTACCAGGGCAGCACTTACCAGGGTTACCAGGCTCCTGAGTCCAACAGCGCCACTGCCAGGTTATCCCCGACTTGCACCTGGCACAGATGACGACTGTCTATTGTCTCGGGATGCCGGTCGCACACAGTCTCCGGGCATACATGGAAGCCCGGTACCCATAATTAGTCTCCATGGGTTCCCCCACTGTGGACAGTTGGCCCTTATGTGTCCAGGCTCCCGACACTGCCAGCAGACCACTGGGGACGGATCTGCAAGAGGTACATCCCGGGCGGGTTTGGCCGGCCGCCGGACTGGGGTGGAGATTTCGGGTTTGACTGGCCCTCCCAAAAGAACCCCCTGCAGGTTTCTGGTGGCCTCATATCGCTCCACCAGGTCGACCATCTCAAGGGCATTGGTGGGGGATACCTGGCCGATCCAGTGTTGAAGGGGGTAAGGCAAGGCCCTCCAAAACATGTCAGCCAGCAGCCGGTCCAGCATAGCAGTCGGACTCAGAACCTCAGGCTGCAGCCATTTTTGCAACCTGTGCAGCAACTCATAGTACTGCGGCCTGGCGGGTTCAGCCACGCAAAGTCCCACTGGTGGACACGCTGAGCCCGGACCAACACGCTTACCCCCAGTCTGGCCAGGATCTCCCCTTCACCGTGGAATAGTCAGCAGCCTGGTCGTCTGCCAAATCAAAAAACTTGCTGGGGTCCGGATGCCAGGAATGGAGCAACCACTTCGGCCCACTGGTCACGGGGTAACTTTTCCCTCACGGCGACCTTCTCAAAGACCGCTAGGTATGTCTCCACGCCGCCTGCGGGGGTCATCTTTGGGATCGCCGCACGGACCGCTTCCGGGCATCATGGACGTGGTGGGACGCTCCGGCCGCCTGTAATGCCATCACATGTTGTAGCAGTAACTGGTTGGTCTCCCGCTGCTGCACGTTAGCTTCCACGAGAGCCTTCACAGCAGCCTCCATGTTGCCAGAGATCACAGGCTGCAACTTTGCCGGCCTAATATAGGACATTCACTTTTGCTCAGCACAAAAACAAAGTTCGGGCGCTCACGCCAGCCTCACTGCGCATGCCCGCATCCGACACCAAATGTGGGAGTCGCTCCGGTAGACAGCGGTACGGGTGCAGTTTAGAGGCAAAACAAGGAGTCCAGATTGTGCAACAAACAGTGTTTTATTCACACTTGCACACCATAAATGAAAACAGTCTCTTGGTGACAGTTCACACACAACGGAAATAACGTGGCAAAACAAAAACAGGCCAACACAGGTTCAGTCACCTGGGAGGTGTAGGTGCAGGTTCGCACCACGCTGTCGGCCCAGCCGCAGGAGAATCCAGCTTCAGGTAGCCAGGAACAAAACACCTCCTTGCTGAGCTCTTTCCTCCAGGACAGAGAACTCCCAGCCCTGTTAGCAGCTCCAGGATAATCACTTCCTCCAGCTGCTGAGCTGGCTGAGCTTTTAAACCCAGCCCAAAACCAGGACTGGGTCGTGGGGAGCAGCCACCCACCCTACACTTTAGCTGCTCCCGGTAAGAGCCGGCCCGGATCGGCTTTGCAGCCATGCTATTTAATCTCTGTCAGTAGCACTAGCTGCTGCTGACATCAACAAAAACGGGCTCTTACCTCACCGAGGCTATGAACCTCGGTGACACATACCTGCCATCCATGACGGCACCCTGCACCTTACCACAGTGGTCATAAACTGCTGTACGGGCACACGGCAGGGCGCAGAAGGAAAGGAACGCCATATGATTTTTGGAAGGCAGATTTTGCTGGACTGGTTTTTTGACACCATGTCCCATTTGAAGCCCCCCTGATGCACCCCTGGAGTAGAAACTCCAAAAAAGTGACCCCATTTTGGAAACTACGGGATAAGGTGGCAGTTTTGTTGGTACTATTTTAGTGTACATATGATTTTTGGTTGCTCTATATTACACTTTTTGTGAGGCAAGGTAACTAATCCAAAAATAGATGTTTCAGTGACAGTCGGACCCCTGCTGCTGATTGGGCCGGCGCATCTCATGCACCCACCCGTACATGTACGGCGCTGGTCCTTAAGGGGTTAATGGCCATGTGTTAAATTATTTTGAGGGCACACCAGATTTACACTGTTATACAAGCTGTACACTGACTACTTTATTGTATCAATGTGTCAGATCTTCAGGGTTGTCCCATGAAAAGATAGAATAAAATATTGACAAAAATGTGAGGGGTGTACTCACTTTTGTGAGATACTGTAATTCTTAATAATTGTGGTGTATCTGATGCCAGCGACGGACAGGTTAAGGCCTTGTTCACACTTCAGTGATTTTCATCAGTGATAGTGAGACAAAAACCAGGTGCTGGTCCAGAACACACACTAGATGTAAGGCCCCTTTCACACAGGCGTGATTTCCGCACGGGTGCAATGCGTGAGGTGAACGCATTGCACCCGCACTGAATCCTGACCCCTTCATTTCTATGGGGCTGTGCACATGAGCGGTGATTTTCACGCATCACTTCTGCGTTTTTGTGTGAAAATCGCAGCATGCTCTATATTGTGCGTTTTTCACGCAACGAAGGCCCCATAGAAGTGAATAGGGCTGCGGGAAAATTGCAATCATCTGCAAGCAAGTGCGGATGCAGTGCGATTTTCCCACAAGGTTGCTAAGAGACGGGACCCAATCTTTATTATTTTCCCTTATAACATGGTTATAAGGGAAAATAATAGCATTCTCATTACAGAATGCTTAGTAAAATGTGGATTAAGGGGTTAAAAATAAAAAAATTAACTCACCCTATCCACTTGATCGCGTAGTTGCCGATCTCTTCTGTCTTCTTCAAGCATTAGCTGCCGGCTAAACTGACCTGTGGTGACGTCACATCACATGGCCAACATGGTGGCTGGTAAAGTACTGGTGGGGTGTATACAGTGGCATGCCTAGGGTGTTTGGCAATCAGAGCGGGTCCTTTCTCTGCCCCCTCCCCAATACTAAAAAAATTGTACCCTCTCACAGTAGTATTGCCCTCATTGTACAACCTTCACAGTAGTTATGTACAGATGTGTGCCCCCTTACAGTAGTTATGCCCACATTGTGCCCCCTCACAGTAGTTATGCCTACATTGTGCCCCCTCACAGTAGTTATGCCCTCTCTGTGCCCCTTTCACAGTTGTAATGCGCCCCCTTCACTGTAATAATCTCTATTGTGCCCCCTTCACAGTAATAATCCCCATTGTGTCCCCTTCACAGCAATAATCCCCATTGTGCCCCCTTTCAAAGTAATAATCCCTTGTGGTCCCTTCAAAGTAATAATCCCCATGGTGACCCTTTCATAGTAATAATGGCAATTGTGCCCCCTTCACAGTAATAATGCCCACTGTGCCCCCTTCATAGTAATAATGCCCATTGTGTCCCTTTCACAGTAATAATGCCCATTTTTCCCCCTGATATTAGTAATGCCCTCTGTGCCCCGTCACAGTAATAATCCCCATTGTGCCCCCTTCATAGTAATAATCCCCATTGTGCCCCCTTTCAAAGTAATAATCCCTTGTGGTCCCTTCAAAGTAATAATCCCCATGGTGACCCTTTCATAGTAATAATGGCAATTGTGCCCCCTTCACAGTAATAATGCCCACTGTGCCCCCTTCATAGTAATAATGCCCATTGTGCCCCTTTCACAGTAATAATGCCCATTTTTCCCCCTGATATTAGTAATGCCCTCTGTGCCCCGTCACAGTAATAATCCCCATTGTGCCCCCTTCATAGTAATAATGCCCATTGTGACCCCTTTATAGTAATAATGCCCTCTGTGCCCCTTCACAGTAATAATGCCCATTGTGCCCCCTTAATAGTAGTAATGCCCTCTGTGCCCCTTCACAGTAATAATGCCCACTGTGCCCCGTTAATAGTAGAAATGCCCACTGTGTTAGTAATGCCATAGTAGAAATGCCCATTGTGCCCCCTTCACATTAGTAATGCCCTCTGTGCCCCCTCCATAGTAGAAATGCCCTCTGTGCCCCCTCCATACTTATAAAGTCCTCTGTGCCGCCTCCATAGTAATAAAGTATCTCCATAGTAATAAAAAAAAAAACTTAAATACCTTAGGGTCAATATGAGTGATACCTCAAATGGTTAACCAGAAGATAATATTTGCAATATTTTGGAACTCCTGTAAAGGGGCCCCAGGGCCAATAAACATGATGATATCAGACAGAATTATAATATACTATGTATACTTCACAACTGTAAAAAAAATTAATAAAAAGAACATCCTACCCAGATGGATAATTTCCTGGCTATAAAATACGAGTTCTGGAAACCGGAGTTCTTGCATCTTTCCATTCCGACATAATGAATTGATAATATTCTCAATCCCAGGGCAGTAATTACATTCCATTTTAAAAGAGATCAGATTATGGAAATGCTCAATAAAACTGGCTGCAATGTAAAATGACAACAGGGATTAAAGATAGTTACATGTAGAGAATGGAGGTACAAATTGTCTCTGATACAGGCGTTCAGTAACCCTGAGAAGGGAAGAGGTTATCTGAGTTAGGGCTCATTCACGCGACACCGGCGGTGTGAATCCCGTATTGTGGTGTAGACCCGTTGAATGGGTCAGAGATCCACAAAATATGGCAAAAGATAGGACATGTCTTATCTTTTGCAGTGTGGAAGCAGGGACTATAAAGCCAACGGAAGTGCTTCAGAGTGGTTTTATTTTTCAGCGCCTTCCAAGACCCATAACTTTTTTATTTTTCAATCAATGTAGTCATATGAGGGCATGTTTTTTTATGGAATAAGTTGTAGTTTTGAATGATGCCAGTTTGGGGTACACATAATTTAACTGATTAACTTTTATTAACTCTTTCTCGGAGAGGGATAGGAAAAAAAACAGCAATACTGCCACTGAGTGTTTACATTATAGATTTTGCTGCATTCATTTTTCGACATAAATAACATGATAGCTTTATTCTCTGGGTCAGTATGATCACAGCAATACCAAATACATATAATTTTTGTACTACTTTTGCTTAACAAACCCCTTTTTTTAAAAAAAAGGAAAATGTTTTTGCATCACTGCATCCCAAAGTGTGTGTAGTTATGGATGCAGAGATACCAAATATGTGGAGGAGAGTTTTTTTTTACAATTTTTTTTCCATTGAAAAGCATTTTTTTCAATGCAAAAAAGGTGTATTTTTTTAACTTGGATTTTTTCATTTATATAAAACTTTTTTCTTTTTTTTTTAAACTATTTAATAGGGGACCATAATAAGCGATCTTTTGATTGCTTCTAAAATAGTGAGTGAATGTGTTATAATAACTGAGGTGGCTCACTCCTAATTAGCTCTGATGTGGTGCTTCAAACCCAAAAAAGAGGGAACACCCAACCCTCTGGTTCGTGGGTAAATATATAGCTAGGATGGGCGATCACTCATCATTCGGCATCAAATTGGAGTATATAAAAAATTTATTCGGATAACATTACACATAAAATGTTCACATATATAGTATAAAAATTCTGTGAACACAATAAACACTATAGGTGGCTATAGTTTGAAACCCGCAATTTTCACAGACCACTCTGTCTGTATATAGATGTTCCTGCGTGTTAACAACTTAAACAATTTCAATCTGCAACCATATCATTACGGAGAGTGCATAAATGAATATATAGATTTTCCTGTATGCAAATGTTCCTATATACTGGAGTTGCGATAACAACGTGCTTGTGTGATTTTGTTTCACCTGTAAATGATCAAAATCACAGGAAAGTTACATTTGAATAATTTCCCAGTAGGTCATATCACATTGCGCATATATACTGTGCCTGTAGAGTCTTCCTTTACTTTCCAATTTCGCTGATGTAGAGAGAGTTTTTTTTATTTTATACAAATCTTTAGGATTGTTTTCTTACCTCCTCCCTTAGATGTAGTTCAAATGTTTTCCGGTGGCTTGGCGAAGGGCGAGCGGAGCGGATGGTTGTCGGCGTCTCGCATCGCACTCCTCAAGCCTAACAGCCCTGGTCTCGCGAGAATACACGTGCAATGTTACCTTAGTTGCTGTATTTTCGGATATTAGGAACGAAGGTCTTGCGATTATCTCCTATTTTAAGCGTTTGTTTCTTCAAAGTTCTTTCTATATGGCCATACAGTCCTTTTTGGAGGGCTTTGTTGCGGGTGCGTCCACCTTCCTGCCAGACGCGTTTCGGGATGTTGCACAATCTCTTCCTCAGTGGTAAGTACACTATTTCTGCAGTGCTATACTGGCATTCACCAGCAGACTGTGCCAGAGAGGCCAACCTGCTGGGACACACTTGAGGCAGGCCTGGGGCCTTGACTGGGTCCCAGCCTGCCTGCACTGACATTGGCACCCCACAATCTCATTCCAAATGTGCCGATGGGAGACGAAAGGAGTCCACTCTCTCTGTAACTGCTCTCTGCTGCACTGCTGCCATCATAAAAGGCAGTGGCCCAGCCTATGGCCCCTTAGTGACCACCATAAAAAGGCATCTATACTAATAAAAGCCGTGTGTGCCGAATACTCAAGTGTGTATGCACGGCGCACTGACCAATCGGCACACACTCCATGGACATTACAGTGCGGCATCCTATTGTAATGGCAGCGGGGCCCGGTGCAGTCACTGTATTGCATCGGGCCCCGCTCAGAGAAGTCGGGGGCGGGCGGGCGGGCGGTCACTGGCAGAGTAACTCAGTAAGTGATGCCCCTGCTCTGCCCACTTCATGAATGAAGCAGACGGCGCAGGCGCTTGACGTAGTGAGTGACTCTGCCAGTGCCTGCCCGCCCGCCCGGCCTCCTGCCTCTCCATGTAGTAAGTTAAGAAGAGAAGATCTTTATTATTATTACAGCTACTCATAGTATTACTTCTCTGAGCGGGGCACGGTGCAATACAGTGACTGCACCGGGCCCGCTGCCAGTACATTCACTCTACACAGCGACACTGTTATGGGGGGGATCTGTAAGATGCTATGTGTCATCCACAGATACCCCCATAACAGTGTCAGCCACAGACCCCCATAACAGTGTCAGCCACAGACCCCCATAAGTGTCAGCTACAGACCACCCCATAACAGTGTCAGCCACAGACCCCCCCATAACAGTGACATCCACGGTGCCCCCATAACAGTTTCAGCCACAGTGCCCCCATAACAGTGTCAGCCACAAACCCTCATAAGCGTCAACCACAGACCCCCATAACAGTGTCAGCCACAGATCCCTCATAACAGTGTCAGCAACAGACCCCCATAAGTGTCAGCCACAGACCACCCCCATAACAGTGTCAGCCACAGACCCCCATAAGTGTCAGCCACAGACCACCCCCATAACAGTGTCAGCCACAGACCCCCCCATAACAGTGACATCCACAGTGCCCCCATAACAGTGTCAGCCACAGTGCCCCATAACAGTGTCAGCCACAGATCCTTCATAACAGTGTCAGCCACATATCCCTCATAACAGTGTGTCAGCCACAGACCCCCATAACAGTGTGCCATCCACATATCCCCCATAACAGTGTCCCATCCACAGATCCCCCATAACAGTGTCAGCCATAGACCCCCATAACAGTGTGCCATCCACAGATCCCCCATAACAGTGTCAGCCATAGACCCCCATAACAGTGTGTCATCCACAGATCCCCCATAATAGTGTGCCATCCACAGATCCCCCATAACAGTGTCATCCACAGACCCCCATAACAGTGTGTCCTCCACAGATCCCCCATACCAGTGTGTCCTCCACAGATCCCCCATAACAGTGTCAGCCATAGACCCCCATAACAGTGTGCCATCCACAGATCCCCCATAACAGTGTGTCATCCACAGATCCCCCATAACAGTGTGTCCTCCACAGATCCCCCATAACAGTGTGTCCTCCACAGATCCCCCATAACAGTGTGCCATCCACAGGTCCCCCATAACAGTGTGTCATCCACAGATCCCCCATAACAGTGTGCCATCCACAGATCCCCCATAACAGTGTGTCATCCACAGATCCCCCTCATAACAGTGTCAGCCACAGATCCCCCATAACAGTGTTATCCACAGATTCCCTATAACAGTGTCCTCCACAGATCCCCCCATAACAGTGCCATTCACAGATCCCCCCCATAACTGTGCCATCCACAGATCCCCCATAACAGTGCCATCCGCAGATCCCTCCATAATAGTGTCAGCCACAGATCCCCCATAACAGTGTGTCAGCCACAGATCCCCCATAACAGTGTAAGCCATATATTCCCCCATAACCGTGTCAGCCACAGATCCCCTATAACAGTGCCATCCACAGATCCCCCCATAACAGTGTCACCCACAGATCCCCTATAACAGTGTGTCTCCACAGATCCCCCATAACCGTGCCATCCACAGATCCCCCATAACAGTGCCAGCACTAATGTTCTAGCGCCCGTTATTGTAACGGGCATAATGTCTAGTATATTATATTATGCTTATACCTTACACATGAATTTTGCTGTAGTAAAAAGAGCAAAAACAGTGTGCCTTACCACAAGTGTTTTCTTTATACCATTTTCCCTATAGAGAAGGGGTTGGCAAAACACCTTAAAAAAGCCAATGATATATTTATACATAGTTATTAGATCTCCCCTCAGTGGACAGCTCCATTCAGCCCTGGAGTACAGGCCCCTGCGGAGGTCACAGCGGTCGGGCGTCCGCCAATCAGACACAGAGCCTAGTATAAAAGACGGGCACTTGCTATATTTGTTCAAAATGATCGGTCCTAAATATGAGTTTGAGACCTGGATTTCTGCATTTATGACCTCCATAGTCTATGAGGTTGACCAGCACTGGTGAGGAGTTAGCAGCATTTATACTACATGTGGTATGTCCTTTTGGGAAATCCTTTTTCGTTCATGTCGCCTGTGTTCAGTATATTACACATTTATATCTTCAGAGCGATATATAAACCATACAATAACAGAATATTAGAACTTACCTAATCGGCCGGCATGTCTTTCCATGTTAATATTCTCAAAAACTATTTTTTCAATATTGTGCAGGCTTTTAAATTCATCTGATAGAAGATCAATGACTTCCCATTTATTGTTATCTATGGGACAGCACACCACGAGTTCTTTCAGTGCTTTGAAAGCCTGTATATTTAACAGGACAAATTCTGAAAAAAAAGAAATACTATCAATTCATAAGGCAACATTTATGGAAAGAGGAAGTAATTGTTATGTCGTCCAGTCTCCTCTGGAGCTGCTTATCTTGAAGGAACCGAAGAGGTGTTTGAGATTCAGCCTGTCTGATCCCGATGGCAGAGATCAGGAAGATGTTGCCCCTCTGTGGGTTCAGAATTTTTCAGTATAGCGCTATTGAATGGGGTCTTACAAAACACCATTCACATGTAGCAGGTAATTCTGCTGCAGATTTATGGACATATCTCTACAGCAGTTCTATTATGTAGTAGGTTTGACATTGCTATTCACAGGGTACTTAACCATTACAGGGCAAATCCACTGCAGAAGCCACTGCAAAATCCTTGCGTAACCAATTTGTTGTTGACTTGCTGTGGATGTGAGGAAATATCAATGTCAAAAAACATCTGCAGTGTATGAACATACCCTCGCAGGAATGCATATTGACATGGTTGTAAACCTCCCTTATGTCCCTTTTGCTGCACTGCCATCCAATATAACAGGGCACACTTTAAAATTATGTATTAGGCAATATATTTCAATTTTCACTTAGGCTAATATAACTGTATTTTTCACCCTATAAGATGCAGCTGCCCATAAGACGCACCTAGGTTTTAGAGGAGGAAAATGAGAAAAAAAATATTTTTCATCAGACCTCAGCTCAGACCACCAATGTTAATAAGTCCCCCAATCCGACCTCAGATCAGACCTCCATGTGAATGACCCCTATTCAGACCTCAGATCAGACCACCATATGTCCCCCAATCTGACCTCAGATCAGACCTCCATAAGTCCCCCAGTCAGGCCTTAGATAAGACCTCCATGTAAATGACCTCCATGCTGAGATCAGATTTAAAATAAAATAAACTTGCCTCTCCTGTCCTGGACGCCGCTGCCGCTCCTCACATCCAGTGCTCTTCTTCTTCCTGCCTTGCGCTGTGCTGGGACCTGATGCACGCAGCGTTAGGTCACAGTGCACTGACGTCCTTGCGCTGTGCGCAGTCACGGCACAGAGAGCGGCTGAGGTCCAGGAAGCGGAGTACAGAGCACAGGGAGAGCTGCATTCACCGCTTCCCGATCCTCCTCTACTAATGAGCAATTCCATAATGGAAGCAATCATTAATATTCACCCCATAAGACGCACTGACATTTCCCCCCCCCCCCCCCCACTTTGAGGGAGAAAAATGCGTCTTATGGGGTAAAAAATATGGTATTTGGCGTGGTCAAATTACATTTTTTGCTAAAGGTTTTGCTACACACACTGAATAAGTCTATAGTACAGATATGTTATGTCCAGTCTACTCCATTATGTTGTTTCCTTAAAAGGGGTTTTCCATTTGCATTAATATACTTTAAAAATAATAATTTATGGAGATAGCTGTAATTTTGTAATGTATTTTTTTTTACCTTTATTGCTCCTATCCATTCTGGACTGTGGTCACATGACCATGTCCATGCAGCCAGTGGTGTAACTAGAGTGTTATGGACCCCAGTGCAAACTTTGGATCGGGCCCCCCCAATTTATACAAAGAGGTGGCAGTTAAGCGGGACGGCAGCTTTTTTTACACCAACTTCAATGCATAGCTACACACCCAGTCCTAACTAATAAGATCTGGTCCTACCTCATCCAGGGTGTCACTGGCATCGGCTTGATGTCCACTGGATCCAGAACAAGGTCCCTGTGGTGATGAATAATCACATAAAGTGGGGAAAATTGGCTTCTACATCACAGGGCTTTTTTTTTTGCCTTCCTCTGGATCAACTTGCAGGATAACAAGTTGAACTGGATTAATGTCTTTTATCATCCTTATAAACTATGTTACTATGTTACATAAAGAAGGGATGGTGACTACCCCAGTGAAATCACCAGCAAGGGGCGCTGTGCTGGCCTGTAAGACTGAGCCATACTAATGTATAGCAGCATAATCTAGGACATTTCCACTAGGTGCTACCACACACTACTAATGCCTACATTGTGGCCCCTCACAGTAATTAAGCCCACCTTGTGGCCCCTTCACAATAGTTATGTCCTCCTTGTGGCCCCTCACAGCAGTTATGCACAGATATGTGCTTGCTCACAGTAGTTATGTCCAGATATGTGCCCCCTCACAGTAGATATGCAAAGATATGTGCCCCCTCACAGTAGTTATGCCAGATTAGGTGCCCCCTTAAAAGTAGTTATGCCAGATTCAGTGCCCCCTCACAGTAGTTATGCCAGATTAGGTGCCCCCTCAGTTAAGATGCCCACATTTGTGCCCCCTCACTCTAGTTGTGGCCCCCCTTTTGCCTTCAGTGTCCTCCCCAGACTGCAGCTTTATGAAAGAAAAAAAACACATACTTACCTTCTTCCCTGATGACGCGCTCCCACACTCACATTGCGCTGCTGGCTGTGCTGGAGGCCGATTCCCAGGCTTTCAGCGCTCCTCACACAGCCAGCAGCGCCATTTGCAGCCTGCAGGGGGAGCGCCAGAGCTCAGAAGAACATTGAAGCAGAGAGCGGAGAGTGCTCCCTGCTTCACTCTGGAAACAAACAGCCCGGCAGCGACAAGATCTGTGAGTGCAGCGGGCCCCCTCCCAGTGCCAGGCCCGGTCACGGTCACACCCTCTGTGACTGGGATCGCTATGCCCCTGCATGCAGCTCTTTTCTATTTCCTGTGATATGTCCATGGGCAGGGCAGTGAAAGGGAAGTGTCTATGTAACTAGCTGGGTGGGAGGTGCTAAAAACTAGCTGGGCATTGTTAGGGGCGGTGCTGGAGCAGTGGCAGAGAAAGGAGAAGTGCATCATGGGATTGGCTGGATACAGTAACAGGAAGTGCTACATACAAGATGGAAACAAACCAGAGTGATTGGTTTACATGATGAAAATGGGGGCATGGGGGAAGATGTATATGATGTAAGCAAGTACATAAACATATCTGTTAAAAAACATGGTCACCCTGGAAAACCCCTTTAAGGCACTGTTCGGGTGCATCAGGCTGAGCCTGTGCGCACCCACGGCATCTCACAGCGGGAGAAGGGGGAGGGAGAGGCGGCACAGAGGAGTAGGAGGCGGCGCAGAACTCTGGGAAGGCGCTGGGCACGAACGGCGATGGCTGCAGCCGGGCACCCTGCATCCCCGGACCTCCCCTTTTGCACCTTATTTCTATGATTGACAGGTTAGTAAAACCATTTTTTTTTGCAAAATTAAGCCACAGATCTCATTTATAAGGCCACATTAGGAGTCATAATGAGACCCTGAACATGAGCATATGTTTAGCTCACAGGACTGAAAAGTGGTGACAGAATCCCTTTAAAATGCATAGAATGGGGTCATATATTCATATGGATTTGATGTATACTATGACACAGTGTCACGGTCTTAAAGTAGGGGGAGAACTAATCTGAAGAACTATAAAAAGTAATACATTAGGCTGTTTGGTCTGCATTACTAACCTGGTGGTGGCATTGAAATTATCTTCAGACTTTGCAATGCAGTCAGATGGGTGATCAATTCTTGGTCCTCTACAGTCAGCTTTGTAAATGTAATACTGAGGCTGGCAATGGAGCTTTTGTATTCATCTATGCAGCAGGGCCACAAATTTTCAAGAAATCCTGGGCAACTGTTTAAATCCAGATCAATTTGAGTGGAAAGACTACAAAAAAACATAATATTAACCAGGATGTTGTCACTCTCAACGGGACAACCATGCACTTTGACAGTAAGTGACACAATCCTGTGAATGTCTGGAGTGAAGCCAAGGGTGGACAGATCATCAATGTTTGCACCCATATAATCCAATTCTGGTATACGTGCCCTTTTTAGAAGATCAGATGAAAGCTCAAATGCTTTGGAATAGTCCTCATCAACCGTTGGGACAGGCCACATAGATCCAAAGCTCTCCCTAGTCAAAAAGTTCAGGTTTAAATCCATAGTGGCTTGAGGTACATGTATTTCCATTCTCTCCAATAATGAAAGTCCTTCTGGATATCTATGAAGAAATTGAAGCAGTCCCATATTTGGATGTGACAAGAACACAGGCAGAGTTTTTCCTTTGAGAAACATCAATATGACGGGTACACAGTGAGGTAGGTGATTGCTCTCATTAGCTATTGCAATAGCCGTGCTCAATATATTATCAATCATATAATAACGATCAGAATCCATGTCAGGAACGTTGATAAGGCTTTTAAAATTGTCCATTTCTTTATATAAATTCTCACATATGTCCATGACTTTTAGTTCAGGGTGTTGTTGTAGGTGAACATCCTTTTTATCTCGCTGACCATGAAATACTTCTCTATTTTCCAGTAAACTGAACATATGGGAGATAACCATTGCTGTAGTTTCAGGGGAATGCATGCATGTATACTTTAAGAAATAGAAGAAACGTCCACGGACTTTTGACATGGTGTTAATGCTTCGGAGGAACGACAAGCCTCTCTCCTTCTCTGTTGCATCTCCAGACTGCAAAAGTTCATTCATTCGTTTTCCAGCTAAAAACTCTTGAAATGAAGGGTGAAAAAATTTAAAAATGGGTCGGAGTCTCTGTGAGGTGAACATGCTCAATATTTTATATTTAACAGCATCATTGACGTTCACAGCAGATTCTCTTAGGTCCTCGTGTGTGAATTCAAAGCGTAATTTAAAGAGGCTTTCAATTGCAAGTTCCTCACATGAAAACACAACAGCATTTATTTTCTCTCTTTCAGTAGGATGTCTCAACATGGTATGCATCAGATAGGACTTCCATACCATTTTGTCCCCTGATATTTTTTCAGCTGGGTCTTGTACCCATAAAACACATAAGCAGAAAGCAAAAAGAGGAGACTTTAAAACCAACCGCAATGTGTCAGTAGATATAAGCTCAATGGTAATTCTCTCCACAATTGACAAATTGTGCGAGAAAAGATTTTTAAAAATAAAGATGGAGCTATAGGTGGGAAAGTCTTGGATGCTCAGTATAGTCCTTGCATATTGGCGAAGATTGCGACCCTTATCTGGGTTCACGGTGACTGCCAGACTCACTCTATTCCAGTGGTTCATTTTTATTAGTTCCTCTATGGATTCTGGAGATGAGTCCATCACGCCGTAGTCATCCAGCAAGAACAGAACCTGGTTCTTAAACTGCTTTATCATTTCTGCTAGACTGTCTTCTGTCAGAGATGTTGAGGATCCGATGAGTTGTTGGCAGACGATATCACTCAGAGTTTGCTCTCTCCCAGTAGAAGAAAGGGAAATATAAAATACAAGACTAAACCTGCTAAGTACAGGACAGGACCCAGAGGCCCACAGAATGGCAATCTTCTTGAGAAGAGCAGTTTTCCCACTGCCGGCTTCCCCTTCTATCATGGTGATGTCGTTCAGATCTGTTAGAATTTCTGGTAATGTCAGGACATTCAATGTCCTGTTTGTGACGCTCTTGAGTGCAAAGAACACATCTGCAAACAGTAAGCTCAAATCAATAGAAACATGAGAGGACCCTGGAAATGGGAATGATTTTCTGAATGTAGGATTATTATACAATTCCATCAGAGATTTTCTCAATTCCATGACTTCCACAGGGCAAAATTTATTATGGATGATTGAATCTGTGAATACACAATGTATGACTATTATTAACATCATAAAAATTCAAATATATCACGGACAGAGTCATAGCTAAGCTTACCTTCACCTGTGGCAAAGATTCACCCAACACACCCCCACTGACACCAAGCACTCAGGGACAGTAGGCAGCCCATACCCAATGCAGCCCAGGGCAAGTTCCACACGCTCACTACTAATTGCTGTGTCATGCCCGTACACGCTATTTGAAACAAATAGTATATACATGTGTGGCCTGGAAAGTACAACATCTTACATTGACAACCTAAGATAACACTACCAAAGATCATTAGTAACCACATATATATTCACGATAAGTGGTGGTTAGGATGGAGGGAGAAGAGGCCTCAAGTGTAGAAGGTAGAGCAAAAGGGAAAGGATGGGGAGATAGATTAGGAGTGGTTCACAGGGAAAGAAGGGGGAGATAAAGGGGAATCTGTCACCATTGAAAATACCCCAAGATCTGTAATGGCTGGATAGGTGAAAAGACGCTGATTCTGAATATGTAATTCTTATTTCAGTACTCTATTCCCCCACAGCCTGAGAATCATAAGGTCTGCAATATAATGGAGAGGACTTCTAAGAGCTTCAGCACATGGACCTTGTAGGCTGAGTGCAGGGTGATGCAAGTGAGTACTGAGACAAAGTTTACTGTATATCTTTCCAATCAGCATCTTTTCATCTATCCAACCGTTGCAGAAGTTTGAGGGGGTAAAAATATCATGACAGATTCATTAAAAGAGTGAAATAACATTGCATTATAAAGGCAGTATATTGGGTCTTTCATACAAGACATTAAAGGGGTTTTTAAGTTTTTTTTTCTAAGTACCAAATATCTGTTTGAGAAGGCAGCGGTACTGGCAGTAAAGCCATGGCTATCTTCAGCTTTTCGTAGGCCGCGTGACGTCATTTTCATCAGTCACATGGCTTAGACACAGCTCAGCCCCATTGAAGTGAATGGGGCTGCGCTGCGATACCAAACACAGCCGCTACACAATGTACGCCGCTGTGCTTGGTGAGCTGAGAGAGGGAAGCAGCACTACTGCTAGCGCCGGTGCCTTCTCAAACAGCTGATCGAAGGGGATCCATAGGATGGTATTTTACAAAGAGTATGTCACCAGAAAAAAACTTTAGAAAGCATCTGTCAGCATAATCAACCTTATTAAGCCAGGCATATTGCCTAGTAGGGTTGATAATGCTGAGTAAAACTATATATATTTATTTTCTCTAAAGGGTTAATAAATACCGAGACATATACATTTTTATTCTTATGTAAATCAGCTATTTGGTGCACCAGGGAGTTGGCCATAGCACTAGGAGCACCACTCTCTATACCCTGTCCTTGATTATGCTGATAGCTGGTCTTTAAATTACTACACAAAATATTGCTCTTTGTGTCTCATGACTAAAACAATGATTAGGGCTCTAGGACAGAAAGATACTGATCAGGATTATCCTAATGCATTCTGAATGGAGAGAAATCCGTTCAGGATGCATCAGGATGTCTTCCATTCAGTATGTGAACGTTTTTTGGACGTTGACAAAACCGTAGCATGCTGCGGATTTGTCTCCGTCCAAAAATCCGGAAGACATGCCGTAACGCCGGATCCGGAAGACATGCCCATTGAAGTGCATTAATCCGGATCCGGCATTAAGCAAAACGTCGTTTCGGCGCATCGCCGGACCCGACGTTTAGCTTTTGTGAATTGTTACCATGGCAGCCAGGACGCTAAAGTCCCGGCTGCCATTGTAAAGTGTAGTGGGGAGGCAGGGGAGAAGCATACTTACCGTCCGTGAGGCTCCCGAGTCCCGGGGTGCTGCACAATGACGTCAGAGCGCCCCATGAGCATGGATCACATGATTGCATGGATCACGTGATCCATGCGCGTGGGGCGCTCTGACGTCATTGTGGAGCACCCTGGGACTCGGGAGCCGCACGGACTGTAAGTATCTGCTCCCCTGGCTCCCCACTACTTACTATGGCAACCAGGACTTTAGTAGCGCCCTGGCTGCCATGGTAACACTGAAAGCATTTTGAAGACTGATCAGTCTTCAAATGCTTTCAGTTGTCTTGCGCTGTGACGGATCCGGGGGGCATTTCCGGCGACGGAAGTGCACGCCGGATCCTCACAACGCAAGTGTGAAAGAGGCCTTAGAAGCATGTTAGATGGCATTAACAGCACATACAAATATGAGATATATTAAATACTTACCGCTGACTTTCATGTGGACGTCCTTCTTTTCTTCATCAGGCTGCACACAAGAATTGAATGAATAATAATACAATTCTGCTGATACAGTAGTCATTCATAATGAGGCTTTCATAGTACGATTAACAAAGGATATATGTCTATTAGGCTACATTCACACGACCGTATGTGTTTTGCGGTCCGCAAATTGCAGATCCGCAAAAAAAAACGGATGATGTTCCGTATGGCATCCGTTTTTTTTGCGGATCCATTATAACAATGCCTATCCTTGTCTGCATAACGGACAAGAATAGGACATGTTCTATTTTTTTTGCGGAGCTACAGAACGGACATACAGATGTGGATAGCACATTTTTTGCGGACCCGTTGAAATGAATGGGTCTGCATCCTATCCGAAAAAAATGGACACTGAAAGAAAATATGTCCGTGTGCATGAGCCCTTAAGCTTAGCCAGGGAATAGGAGAAGCTGTGAATGAAGGGAAGTCATCTGGTTACATTTTAGAAATTTGTTTTCCCCTGATTGATCCAAATGGAGGTAGAAAAAAATCCAAAAGACATGAGCCAATGTGCCCCAAATGGGAAAAAAACATCCTTTTCGATTCCAAGCAAATTTCAGACTTAATATACATTCAAACAAGACTTCTTCATATTTACAAAAGCATTAAAGGGAACCTGTCACCATGAAAATGCAATGTAAGATTGATATACTGTATAGCTTTGTGAGAAAAGATTCAATGAACAGTGATTGACAGCTATCTGTGTATACACAGTCATAGAGGGAAGGCTGTCAATCACTGATAGGACCGCCTCCTGGACTTCAAAGCCCAGAACAAGCAGGAGTTTAAATAAATAAATTACAAATTTTACAGAATCTTTTCCCATGAAACCATCTGCTCAGCTCCTCTTGCTTTATTACATGACAGGTTCCATTTAATCTCTATTCAAAGCTTTGCAAATTCCTGTTCTTCTGTAGGGCTGTGGATCGGATTCCCACTCCCATTCACAGGAAAAACGTAGATC
The DNA here is from genome assembly GCA_033119425.1 of Bufotes viridis. Lineage (NCBI taxonomy): Eukaryota > Metazoa > Chordata > Amphibia > Anura > Bufonidae > Bufotes > Bufotes viridis. The sequence goes on from CM065589.1 coordinate 80,449,728, forward strand.
ACAGCCCAAGGGTAGTATTAAATCACAAACGATTTTATTGGTACATGTGCGGCCAGTACAAATGTGCGTGCAAACGTTTTCGGCCAATACGGCCTTCATCAGGCACTAGAAATAGTATAATGTGAAAATAATAAATAAGTAAAATGAAATACATTCGTATTAGTGAGACACCGCAAAATCACATATATAACACATATATAACACATCTCGAGTGTAGATCCATAGCCATGACAGTTTGGTGATTCATTTCCACATAAGGATCAACAATAGCTGGACTATATGGCATATAGTTAAAGATAGCATACATGGAGAGTATAAGATCAAAAACAGAAAAATGACTTCTGATTTCTTCAAATATAGATGAGAGATATGTTTATCACCTGTCACACAATACATAGTTAAATGGATGTAAATCTTGACTAGATAAGCAGTCTAGTTATAGGACCCAGCGTTATGTAACTTACCTCTGCCGCAATGGAGAAGGGATTGAGGTGGGAGAGATGCAGAATCAGGAAAGGGGGACCTGCCAGCCGCCCAGGAGAGAGAGTCTCTAAACAGAGGTTCCCATGGAGCCCTTTTATAGAGCGCTTCCCTGAGGGTGAAATGCCGCTGTATGGCGGGCGCTGGCTGGCCAGGAAGTGAAAGGACGTTCAGAAATGATGTCAGAGCGCCGGAGAGGAGAGGTGGAACGCAAATGCGTTCCACCAACAGGAAGTAACGTCATGTGGAACGCATACAAGCGTACAAGATGCGTTCCACATGTGAGAAATAGAAAAAAGGAAGAAAAAGGAAAAAGAAAAAGAAAGGGAAACAATAAGAGGAAAGCCAGCCAGCGCCCGCCATACACCATCTGCTTCGTGTGCCAATCCTCTTCAAGAGGTAGCGACCCGGTGTTCCCCTCAGAAAGTCTATCCCCACCATCAGGGGTTTTGTGAAGATCGAGGAGTTCACTTAGAGAACACCCTTAGAAGAGGTTGGTCACATGGCACAGTGGGTTCACACCAGCTGGTTTGTAACAGACAGACAGTGATAGCTCAAATAGTTATTAACATTCACCACATATCTACTTTATGTTGGCATCATTTTTAGGACGTTCGAAGGCTTAGAATTTGAGAATGAATTTTGAACATTTCCAAGGAAATTTCCAAATATGACTTTTTAAGGACCAGTTCAGTTCTGAAGTCACTATGGGAGGCTTGAATAATAGAAACCACCCATAAATGACCCCATTTTAGACTACACACCTCAAAACTGATAAAAGTAACTGTATGGCGCTGGTCAGGAACTCTCTGCCGGCCATTGTACATATAAGGCACAGTTGCAGAATGGGTTAAAGGAATACCAGGTTTAGAAAAAGATGACTTTCTTCCAAGAACAGGACAACACTCTATTGAAAGAAATGAGGCTAAGCTTCAATATCACACACAACCTGTGGACAACGGCGGTGCCATTTTAGATAGAAAACAGCAATATCTTTCTGATCCTGGAGAATCCCTGTTATGTCTGTTACTCACATTTTTAGATCTTCAGGTGTTGTCTCTTTCTTCAGCAAAAATTGACAGCTGCAAAACACAGATTATAATGTTAATAGGCCCACAGAAAAGTAAATGGGCGCTGGGTGCGTTTCATATTTCCCATAGACCTTCAGCTAACCTCTGGAGCTTCATTTACTGCAAAAAATGCACCAAAAATGTAGGTGCAAAAGGCACCAATAAAAAGCAAAATTGCAGAAAAACGCCATCAAAAACATATGTTTGAAAGCAACCTCAAGCAGGGGCGGGCTGGCCATAGACCCTACAGGGAACCTTCCAGACGGGCCATTGCTCAGGGGGCCGGCTAAGCCCTCTTCTTGGCCGCCAGCCAGGTACATAAAGATCTGATTCTTTCAGCATTAATTCATGTAGGAGCATCTGCGCTTATTCACCTGGCCAATGGATGCAAGCTCCCTATATGTGGCGGTGGATCCGCTGGAGTTATGATCATACCATGTTGATGACGCACATCTGGCGTATACTGTGGCAAAATCTCCCCATATATACACCACACATACAATCTCAATCTATGCATAGTATAGGTATTTTTGTATTGAACTATCGACACCCTGTTGGCATACACCGTGCTCATATTAGGCCATGGATATGTGAAGCATAGATGCAGAACCTACACCACAAACATAGTCCTACTTTCTACATATAAGAAAATACATGGGACTCACTCAGGGATAAACTTGGCGTGTTCTTTCCAGGGGTCATCATTTTCCTCCCAGTTATGTACACAAACAGCACAAGAGATGCACAGGACAATATCTCCTCTACCTAAAGATGAAAAATTAAAACATATTTCTTTTACTTGGAGGAAATATCAGGAAATAACATCTGTATTAAATGGTGGACACCAATGGGGCCCATTGGTTTCTGTCATGTGTCCATCATTTTACTGAAACATCTTATTCACGGTTCCACCAGATTGGTCCACCTTAGCAATGAATCACATGAAACTTTTGATGAGTTAATTCTCAGATCTAACCTGTGTAGTAAAATCCTGCTCGGGCAATTGAAGCAGTATCTTCTTTGGCATCTGTAGGCCATTTTTTAAATGACTCCAAACGAACATTCTCATCTTGAAAGAGGCTCATCTTGGTATAACCTTGGAAAAATGTGTTGAAATTTGATCAGTGTTGAATTTTTTTAAGATGATTACTGCTGCATCGGTCACTATACAGTTTGTTGGCCAAAAAATGTAAAGGCCCCGGCCAACTTTGTGTTTCATGAAAAGTCTCCTACCGTTATGTGCCTAAAGCTTCTGTGGAAACCTATATGTAATTACAGATAAACTGTGTAGTCAAATCCACCTTCTAAACTCCCTTCTATCCTCTACGTAGGAAACCTACATAAAGTCCGGAGGTTAGCAGGAAAAATGGAAGACTGAAGGATCTGACTACACAGCGTTGTCTGTTACCATAGAGACATATAGGTTTACATAGAAAGACACATAGTGGTAGAAGTGGTAGAATTTTGATAAATCAGTGTCCTATCTAGTGTTACCTTAATTAATATTCCTTATTTTGTGTAGGCAGATTGCTTTTCTCCAGACTCAAATTATCCCTTTATTCCATTGTACAGAATAATTCATATGCTAATTCTTTATACTGACCCTGACTACATTTGCATATTAACATGATCACGTCTTATCCACTGTGAACCCCTCTTCAGCTCTCCTATATCCTTTCTAGAGTGCAGAGCCCAAAATCAAATCACTGAAAAATCTATATTTTAGCACACCCTTAAAGGGGTTGTCTCATCTCAGTGGGGGCATATCACTGCTTATACCTGAACGGAGCCCCGCAAGGGTCCAGCCACCACCAAGCGTTCTCCCTATAGAAGTGAATGGGAGCGCACGACCGGCCACCGCTACAATTCACTTTTATGGGCCTGACGGAAATAGCGCTCAGTTATTTTTGGCAACCCCATAGAAAATGAATGGAGGGCGGTTGCGCATGCGCAGTGTGCTCTACACCACTTTCGGGGGTTCCATTCTCAATATCTCTCCTAGCGATATGCCCCCATCGTCTGTGATGAGACAACCCCTTTAAAGAGTTTTCCTGCTTCAACAACTTATCCCCTATCCACAGAATAGGGGATAAGTGTCTATTCTTCAGGGGTCTGATAACAAGGGCCCCCAACAATCACTAAAATGAGACCCTATTTTCCCCTGTTTGTGGGGCTCCTGTAGATAACCAAGTACAAGTGCGCAATTATCTCCAGCAACCCTTTACAGTAGAATGGAGAAGCAGCAGGCACAAGTGTCCGCCGCTCCATTCAAACTGGGGACATTGGCCCCCTGTTCTAGTTATCAGCAGGGGCCCCAATGGTTGGACCCTTTCCAATCAGACACTTATCCCCTATCCTGTCCTTTTGTAGTGTAGATTGCCATTGTATGCTGCTTATCTATTTTTCCTGCTGTGTTTTCTACTATTACTACAAAAATGTGTAAGGGTGACCAGGCACATTAGATTGTCAGCTGAAACCATTAGATTTTGTCAGGACTGGCCTATCATCTAATATGTATGGTGGTATCCTAACTCCCCACTGACCACAGATATTGGGGCTTAACCACTTCAGCCCCCCTAGCTTAAACACCCTTAATGACCAGGCCACTTTTTACAATTCTGCACTACGCTACTTTCACCGTTTATTGCTCCGTCATACAACTTACCACCCAAATGAATTTTACCTCCTTTTCTTCTCACTAATAGAGCTTTCATTTGGTGGTATTTCATTGCTGCTGACATTTTTACTTTTTTTGCTATTAATCAAAATTACTGAAATTTTTGCAAAAAATGACATTTTCACTTTCTGTTGTAAAATTTTTCAAAAAAACTACATTTCTATATAAATTTTTCTCTAAATTTATTGTTCTACATGTCTTTGATAAAAAAGTCCAATAAGTGTATATTTATTGGTTTGGGTAAAAGTTATAGCGTTTACAAACTATGGTGCAAAAAGTGAATTTCGGCATTTTGAAGCAGCTCTGACTTTCTGAGCGCCTGTCATGTTTCTTCAGGTGCTAGAATGCCAGGATAGTATAAATACCCCCAAATGACACCATTTTAGAAAGAAGACACCCCAAAGTATTCGCGGAGGGGCATGGTGAGTTCATGTATCATTTCATTTTTTTCACAAGTTAGCGGAAAATGACACTTTCTGAGAAAAAAAAAAAAAGTTTCAATTTCTGATGAAAAAAATCTCCCACGGACTCACTATGCCCCTCAGTGAATACCTTGGGGTGTCTACTTTCCGAAATGGGGTCATTTGTGGGGTGTGTTTACTGTTCTGGCATTTTGGGCGAGGCTAAATTGTGAGCCGCCATGTAAAACCTAAAGGTACTCGTTGGAATTTGGGCCCCTTTGTGCATCCAGGCTGCAAAAAGTGTCACTCATGTGGTATCGCCGTACTCAGGAGAAGTAGGGCAATGTGTTTTGGGGTGTATTTTTACATATACCCATGTTGGGTGAGAGAAATATCTCTGTAAATTGTCAACTTTGTATAAAATTTTTAAAAGTTGTCAGTTTACAGAGATATTTTTCACACAAAGTATGGGTATATATAAAAATACACCCCAAACACATTGCCCTACTTCTCCTGAGTACGGCATACCACATGTGTGCCACTTTTTGCAGCCAAGATGCTGCAAAGGGGCCCTAAAACCAATGAGTACCTTTAGGATTTCAGGGCATTTTTACGCATTGGTTCAGACTTCTTCTCACGCTTTAGGGGCCCCTAAAATGCCAGGACAGTATAAATACCCACATGTGACCCCATTTTGGAAGAAGACACTCCAAGGTATTCCGTGAGGGGTATGGTGAGTTCATAGTAAGATTTTATTTTTGGCACAAGTTAGTGGAATATGAGACTTTGTAATTGATATTTTCTCACAAAAAGTCTCACTTTCCGCTAACTTTTGACAAAAGTTTAATTTTCATGGACTCATTATGCCCTCAGCGAATACCTTGGGGTGTCTTCTTTCCAAAATGGGGTCACATGTGGGGTATTTATACTGCCCTGGCATTTTAGGGGCCCTAAAGCGTGAGAAGCAAAATGCGTAAAAATGCCCTCCTAAAAGGTAATCATTGGAATTAGGGCCCCTTTGGCATCTTGGCTGCAAAAAGTGTCACACATGTGATATCGCCGTACTCAGGAGAAGTAGGGCGATGTGTTTTGGAGTGTATTTTTACATATACCCATGCAGGGTGAGATAAATATCTCTGTAAATTGGCAACTTTGAATAAAAAATTTAAAAAGTTGTCGTTTACAGCGATATTTCTCACACCCAGCATGGGTATATGTAAAAATACACCCCAAAACACATCGCCCTACTTCTCCTGAGTACGGCGATGCCACATGTGTGACACTTTTTGCAGCCAAGATGCGCAAAGGGCCCTAAAACCAATGAGTACCTTCAGGATTTCACAGGCCATTTTTACGCATTTGGATTCTCACGCTTTAGCACCCTAAAATGCCAGGTGAGTATAAATACCCCACATGTGACCCCATTGTGGAAGAAGACACCCCAAGGTATTCTGTGAGGGGCATGGCGAGTTCACAGAAAAAAAAAAATTGGCACAAGTTAGCGGAGATTTTTTTTTTTTTTTTTACAGTCTCATATTCCACTAACTTGTGACAAAAATAAAATTTTGCATGAACTCGCCATACCCCTCACGGAATACCTTGGGGTGTCTTCTTTCTAAAATGGGGTCACATGTGGGGTTTTTGTACTGCCCTGGCATTTGAGGGTCTCCGCAATCATTACACGTATGGCCAGCATTAGGAGTTTCTGCGATTCTCCGTATATTGAGCATACGGGTAATGAGATTTTTTCCGTTCAGCCTCTGCGCTGAAAAAAAAAAATGAACGGCACAGATTTCTTCATTCGCATCGATCAATGTGGATGAAAAAATCTCTGCCAAAATCAGTGACTGCGAGTGCAGTGGGCTGGGCACTAGCTACCTAACAAGTAGCTAACTAACTGGCGGTGATAAGAGACCCTTATGCCCCATTCACACGTCCGCAATTCTGTTTGCGGAACGGAATTGCGGACCCATTCATTTCTATGGGGACAGACTTTGTCCCGCTCGGATCCGGAATTACGGATCCGCGCTTCGGTCTGCACTTCCGTTCGCAAAAATATAGAATATGTCCTATTCTTGTCCGCAATTGCGGACAAGAAAAAGCATTTTCTATATAGTTCTGGCAATGTGCGGATCTGCAAAATGCGGAAAGCACATTGCCGGTGTCCGTGTTTTGAGGATCTGCGGATCGGATCCGCGAATCCACGGATCCGCAAAAACACATATGGACGTCTGAATGGAGCCTTACAAGGGTGTGATCAATGACAGGGGGTGATCAGGGGTCTAGATGGGGTGATCAAGGGGTTAATAGGTGAGGGGGTGGGGGGTTAGTGTAGTGTTTGGTGCAACTTTACTGTGTTACCTGGTCCTCTGGTGGTCGATCCCAGCAAATGGGACCACCAAAAGACCAGGTAGCAGGTATACCAGACGCTGTTCACAAAACAGCGTCTGGTATACATGTTTGATGCGATTTATATCGCATCTACAGCCTGCCAGCGATTGATCATCGCTGGCAGGCTGTAGTCTAACTCTCCAGACGCGCGTTCACAGGAACTCACGGGTCTCGCGAGAGGACGCGCCGAGGCGTCCACTCAGAAGATCCCGGCCGCCCGCAGGACGCAATCCTGCGTACGGCGGTCCGGGAGTAGTTAAAAAGCATTGGTCATGTTAGATTTTAACATGCCCAGTTCTTATGTTTTCAAGGGATATGAGTCGATAGAGGTCTCTGGCAGCCAATTACTCCTCTCTCCCTACTGTGAACACATACATGCGTGATTAAAGTTTTTTTCAGAATTACTTTTAACACATATATTCTCATGTACATCTTCCCCATGCTTTTTTTCTATTCAGACTTTCTTGACCGTTTTCACCATACACAGCCTGTATGTAGCACTTCCTGTTCCTGTATCCAACCATTCGCATGATGCACTTCTCCTTCCTCTGCCTCAGCTCCAGCACCGCCCCTAACAACTCCCAGCTAGTTTATAGCTCCTCCCACCCAGCTAGTTACATAGACACTGCCCTATCACTGCCCCTAAAAACTCCCAGCTAGTTTATAGCTCCTCCCACACAGCTAGTTACACAGAAACTCCCCTATCACCGCTCCTAACAACGCCCAGCTAGTTTATAGCTCCTCCCACCCAGCTAGTTACATAGACACTGCCCTATCACCGCCCCTAACAACGCCCAGCTAGTTTATAGCTCCTCCCACCCAGCTAGTTACATAGACACTCCCCTATCACCGCCCCTAACACCACCCAGCTAGTTTATAGCTCCTCCCACCCAGCTAGTTACATAGACACTGCCCCATCACTGACCCTAACAACACCCAGCTAGTTTATAGCTCCTCCCACCCTGCTAGTTACATACACTCCCCTATCACCGCCCCTAACAATCACCAGCTAGTTTATAGCTCCTCCCAACCAGCTACTTACCTAGACACTTCCCTATCACTGCCCCTAACAGAAATAAGAAAGAGCTACCTGACCACAGCCAAGAAAGGAAGATAGTAACAATAAAGGTTAAAGAAATACATTACAAAATTACAGTGACCTTCATAAATTATTATTCTAAAGGATGTTGATGCAAAACAGAAAACCCCTTTAAGCCCTTTAACCCCTTAAGGACCGGGGGTTTTGGGATTTTTGCGTTTTTGTTTTGCGCTCCCTGCCTTCCAAAAGCCATAACATTTTTATATTTCCGCTCACATAGCCATATGACGGCTTGTTTTTTGCGGGACAAGTTGTACTTTTTAACGCTACCATTTATTTTTGCATGTGATGTAGTGAGAAACGGGAAAAAAATTCCAAAAAAAAAAGCTATTTCACCACAGTTTTACGGGTTTTTAAATTACAACGTTCGATTTGCGATAAAACTGACTGGTTAATTTTATTCTTCAGGTAATTACGAATCCGGCAATACCTAATATGTATAGTTTTTCTTGCGTTTTGATAGTGAAAAAAAAATTAAAAGTGGGAATTTTTTTTATTTTATTTTTTTGTCGCCATGTTTTGACCCCTATAACTTTTTTGTAATTATGCATACGGAGCAGTGTAGGGGCTCATTTTTTGCGGGGCAATCTGAACTTTTAATTGATACCATTATGGGGTGCGTATGATGTTTTGATCACTTTTTATTCATTTTTTTAGGAAAGAAGCGTCCAAAAATGGCGAATTAGCCATTTGGACGCTTTTTTTCCGTTTTTATGTTTACCGTATGGTGAATATTTTTTAATATTATTATAGTATGGGCGTTTTCGCACATTGCGACACCCATTATGTGTAATTTTTTTATTTATTTTATTTTCATTTTGGGGAAAGGGGGTGATTTGAATTTTTATATTTTTTTATTTTTAAACTTTTTTTTTTTTACCACTTTCTTATAGTTCCCATAGGGAACTATAAGATGCCATCATCAGATTGCTATTCTCATATATTCCAATGCAATAGCATTGGAATATATGAAAAATCGCATATTTCCTATGGAGCCTATTACAGTCATAGGCTCCATAGGAATACTATGTAGTAACCTAGGTTTCATTCACAGAGACCTAGGCTACTACATGCATGCTCGGCTCCCCCTTGTGGCCATCAGGGAGCCGGAGCACAAACCGAAAGTGAAACTTTCGGTTTTTGCGCGATCAGATGCGGCATCTGAGGGGTTAAATGTCCGCGATCGGCATCGCTGCCGGTCACGGACATGAGCTGCGGGTGTCAGCTTGATGAATCAAGCGTTTACCCGCAGCTCATGCGCCCGCTCCGTGCGGGAGCGGGCGCCATCTTTAAAGTGCGGACGAAGGGCGTACATGTACGCCCTTCGTCCTTAAGAGGTTAAGGATTATATAACCTAAGAGCGCTAAGCTAGTTGGTCTAATAATACTTGAAGGGGTTGCCCCACGAAAAATATTCAAACGTTTTCACACCAGCACCTGGATCTGAATACTTTTGTAACTGCATGTGATTAAACATTTAGTATCGCCACTGAGCTATGTGTAAAATGCATCTGTATAGCGCCACCTGCTGTTTGTTCTTTTTGTTATTTCTCTGTCCATCTTGTTGAGTTTGACACACATGCTCAATTCCATCGTTCAACTGCCACACAAGCTGTGCTAGGGAGAGGGCTGCAGCAGAAGGGAGACACCCCCTGAGAAAGGACACTCCTTCTGAGCTGGCAGCTTGATATGAATCTATCCATGTGAGGTACAGTGCTGGTTCTTGGTTTTTAGAAAGAGACAGTCCTGTAATATATGATATCTGATTTTTATTTTTTACATGAACCCAATTGGATAACCCCTATAACAACCCCTCCTTAGGGAGGCATATAACAGGTCAGATGGCCTTTGTAAGGCAAGGGCACCATCCGTAAATGTTTTAGTATTTCATCTTGTCACAATGTGCTAGGAATTCTCTGGAAGAAATAAATACAATCACTTACTTGGTTGACAGGGCTCGGTGCTATCAATCACTCCAGTGAGGAAATGCTTTCCCTAAAATATTCGTTATGATAATTACCATACTTTTACTTTAATACATATTGGTTATTAAGAGCCTTTATAACAGATGCCATGACATTGTGAGTGATCCTTGTTCCGATAGATCCAAATAGACTAGGACAGACCCCATTGACTTTTCAAAAGCTTGACTGAACCCCTAAACACGGATCTGAACAGAGCCTATGACAATTGGCTAAAATCCTAAAATTAGACAGAGATTTAGGGGTCATTTATCAAACTGGTGTAAAGTAGAACTGGCTTAGTTGCCCATAGCAACCAATCAGATCCCACCTTTCATTTTGAACAGCTCCTTTGGAAAATGAAAGGAGGACTCTAATTGGTTGCTATGAGCAACTAAGCCAGTTCTACTGTACACCAGTTTGATAAATGACCCCCTTAGTTTCTGCTTACACTGGCAACATGACTTGACAGATCCCTCATAATCCACTAACATTGTTAGAGTCAGTCTTTATTTGACACCCTCTCCCATCCACAGACATCTGCCCGGTTTTCATAAGGAATAATTTGTTCTTAACTTGATACTATACTGGTGCATCTCAATAAATTAGGATCATTGAAAAGTTAATTTACTGTATTTCGGTAATTCAATTAAAAAAGTGAAACTCATATATTCTATGGATTCATTACACACAGAGTGAGCTATTTCAAGAGTTTATTTCTTTTAATGTTGATGATTATGGCTTATAGCTAATGAAAACCCAAAAATCAGTATCTCAGAAAATTTGAATATTGTATAAGACCAATTAAAAAAAGATTTGTAATACAGAAATATTGGCCTACTGAAAACTATGTACAGTATATGCACTCAATACTTGGTCCGGGCTCCTTTTATATGAATGACTGCATCAATGCGGCATGCTATGGAGGTGATCAGCCTGTGGCGCTGCTGAGGGGTTATGGAAGCCCAGGTTGTTTTTGCTTTGATAGCGGCCTTCAGCTCGTTTGCATTGTTGGGTCTGGTGTCTCTGATCTTCCTCTTGTCAATACTCTATAGATTCTGTAGAGGGTTTAGGTCAGATGAGTTTGCTGGCCAATCAAGCACAGTGATACCTTGGTTAATAAACCATGTATTGGTCCTTTTGGCAGTGTGGGCAGGTGCCAAGTCCTGCTGGAAAATGAAATCAGCATCTCCATAAAGCTTATGAGCAGAGGGAAGCTTGAAGTGCTTTAAAATTTCCTGGTAGATGGCTGCACTGATATCGGACTTGATATAACGCGCTGGAACAAAACCAGCAGATGACATGGCTCATGAAGTGTCTATCAGTAACTGTGGAAACTTCACACTGGACCTCAAGCAGTTTGGATTGTGTGCCTCTCCAAACTTCCTCCAGACTCTGGGACCTTGATTTCCAAATTTACTTTCATCTGAAAACAGGACTTTGGACCACTGAGCAGTAGTCTAGTCCCTTTTCTCCTTATCCCAGACAAGACAATTCTGATGTTGTCTCTGGGTCATGAGTGGCTTGACACAAGGAATGCGACAGTTGTAGCTCATGTCCTTTATACTCCTGCGTGTGGTGGCTCTTGAAGCACAGACTCCAGTTGCAGTCCACCCCTTGTGAATCTCCCCCAATTCTTGAAGGGCCTTTTCTTGAAAGTCATTTCAAGGCTGTGGTTATCCCTGTTGCTTGTGCACCTTTTTCTTCCAGACTTTTTCCCTCTACTCAACTTCCATCCCATTAATATGCTTAGATATAGCACTCTGCGAACAGCCAGCTTCTTTAGCAATGACCTTTTGTGGCTTCCCCTCCTTGTGGAGGGTGTTAATGACTGTCTTTTGGACAACTGTGAAGTCATCAGTCTTCCCAATGATTGTGTAGCCTACCAAACCATTCCGAGGGACCATTTAAAGGCTTAGGAAACCTTTTCAGGTGTTTTGTGGTGATTAGCTGATTGGAGTACGACACCATGAGACTACAATATTGAACTTTTTCATAATATTCTAATTTTCTGAGATACTGACTTTTGGGTATAAGCCATAATCATCAACATTAAAGGAAATAAATGCTTTAAATAGATCACTCTGTGTGTATTGAAGCTGTATAATATGAGTTTCAATGTTTGAATTGAATTACTGAAATAAATCTACTTTTTGAGGATATTCTAATTTATTCACATGGAATAGTAGCGTAGCATTTTATAATATTCTGACCTTCAAAAAACAGAAATTTTAAAGAAAAGAACTATGGATTTTTGTTTAAGTTCACAATAGTAGTTAATTCATTTCTGGCAGTTTTTCATTTTTAATATCAGAATGTATTGCAGTAAAAAAGCATATCAGATGGGTACCTGTTGGATAAGGGATCATAACAGATCATTATGGATCTCACATACCTATCATGGATCCTGTACAAAGGGAAGCCATGACACCTACATATAAAACCATGTTATACCATAAACACATTACCACTAAATAATACAGTAGTATATTATATTATATCATATTATTATGTATTGTGTTATGTCATTGACATTCTCACAGAAGTGAACTTGTAAAGCACATAACAATAGTCTAGGAACTCACCGTGAATCCAGGAAACCCATTGTATGAATTAATGAACACTTTAATCTCATCAGGAGGTTTCTTACTAATGAGAAAATTGCACCTAAGATGAAAGAATTACAAAAAAAAAGTACTTTTATTTTCAAAAAAAAAAAATGCTTTTCCACCATAAACAATTGTAAGATAGTATAGAGCTGCCATTGCAGGCACCATAATATTGGATCATGGATCCATTAGCCATCTACAGTGACCATACATATATGATAGCTGTTGGCAAAACGCGTGTTCCTCCAACAGCTGTTTCAACTGAGTATAAGTAAGTAAGTACCATAAGTATGCACACTTGGCCAGACGAACCTCTATAATATGCAATGCTGTATGCCACAGGTTTTGTTCTCCAGGATTTGCACATGCCCCACATCTGTAACATGCATCCTATAGCTGTATGCCAGAGACCTCACATTTATTCATTTATATGTTGACAAGATGCAGAAATGGTAATCATCAGTCGTTGGAGCGGTACATAAATATTCATATGGACAATAGCCCCATTTTAAATCCGGATTGCAAGGTAACTTGGTCCATTCATATCATACAGATCACCCTGATGCAGGATACTACAGTGGGTTTGTATGGCTTTCTTTATTTACTGTATATATGTGTGCGTGTAAACAGTAATATAGGAAGAGAGGGATGCTAATGAGCTCTTAACAAGCTCTTCCTCTAATGCCACCAGATGTAAGGCAGCTATCCTATAAGTCAATGTTCGACCCATCTGGAGCTTATGAAGAGCTCATTTGCATCCCTTTCTACCCAGAATTCCAGAGGAGCCTGTATGGCCTATAAGTCTCCTCACACTGACTACGGCGCTCTCTCCCCAAGGAAAGATGGTACCCCCCAAGTACATTCTGTGAGTCTGGATGATGGAAACTTGAACTAATCACCATGTCCTTTATACAGTACAACATGATACCTCATATACCCTGTGTACATACTATTTGCAGCAAGGTTAATCCATTTAGTTTCTATTTTCTTTGTATTTTCCAGGCATGGTGCCAGATCACTGAGCTATATGCAGGACATTGCAAAGTACATGCTGGCTAGATTGATAGAACGGATGATCAACGATTTGCTATGGGGGAGGAAGCGTGTGAGACTAAAGGCGCTCTATTTCTCTATGCCCTACAATCGGGGAGGTCCTAACCTCCCCTATTTTAGGGGTTACTACATGGCCTCTCAACTCAACTTTTTTAATGACTGGGAAAATAGCCATCTCTGTAGAAAATTGGTAAAGGACTCAGGTTTTTTTGATTTCTTTACAGTATTAGAGTCCGATTACCTAATTAATATACAGACTGGGTTTAAACCCTTCTGCAGAATGGCTATAAAAGCTTGGCAGATTATAAGGAGTTGGTTTAAAGTGGAGGCACTACTTACTTGTACCCCATTATGGCATAACCAAAAGCTTCTGAATTTGGGTGACCCAAATTGTCGGCAATATTGGAGGATAAAAAATATTCAATATTTCCACCAGGTGATTAGGGATGGACAAATCTTGTCGTTTACGGAACTAAAACAAAAGCTAAATGTAGGTGAGGTGGTTTGGTATGCCCACTTTCAACTGAGGTCGGCACTTCTTAGCACTGCTGTTAGTCATTCACTTTATATAGACACTCCTGAATTTTTGCACAATTTGATTAGTAAGAAAGGTTGTATGAAAGTTAAACTCTCACACTGTTATAGACACTTGATGAAACATTTTTTCTCGGACTGTCTTTCTCCAGGACAGAGATCCTGGTCTGATTTACTGCTTGAGGTTGGTTCCCCGGACCTGACCTGTATTACTTTTGTCTTTTTATGGATTGTAAAAAAAAATAAAGATAATAAAAGGGAAAAAAAAATAAAAATAAAGTACATGCTGGCTATGGCGCCCCACCCTGAGACTGTTTTGATGCAGTCATTGTAGGTGTCCCAATTGTATATTGTATTTGTGTACTACAGGTCTGGTACCTGTTTTTTTAACTGCACAAGGTTATATATTAATCATATTGCAGTACCCCAGTATGGGATCTGGGGATGTGAAAGCTTTTACTGTATATAGTTTGTATTATTGGGTATTGTATTGTATTTTATATTGTTTGTTTGGCAATTACGTCCAACCCTGTTCCTCCCTTCTTTGTAGGGGTAGGCTGGTCCTGCTTTCTGCCAGGAGGGGGAGTTCCTGAGCAGCCTTAGGTAGAAGAGGAAGCACACTACAGAGCTCCTGCTCCTTTTACAAATTTTCCAGTGAGAACAAGCTACAATTGTGCATCATGTGAACCTTTGAAAATACAGATATACAGGAGAGTGAACAGCTACAACCAACATAACGACCCTTGCTGTGAGGTGAATGACTATGGCTAAGACACTCATCACCCAGACTACTACTAGGCCAGTACTACATTAAATTGCAGCCATTCAACCTGCCTCTATAATCCTTACTGGTGCCAGAGAATTACACTTGGAAATTGCTGCTTATGAATGTACCTAAAGTTACATTTTGCACTTAGTAAAAAGACTGTTCTACAGTCATGGCCAAAAGTTTTGAGAATGACACAAATATTAGTTTTCACAAAGTTTGCTGCTAAACTGCTTTGAGATCTTTGTTTCAGTTGTTTCTGTGATGTAGTAAAATATAATTACACGCACTTCATACGTTTCAAAGGCTTTAATCGACAATTACATGACATTTATGCAAAGAGTCAGTATTTGCAGTGTTGGCCCTTCTGGGCCAACTTCTGGGCCAATTCCTGACTGATAGCAACCCATTCTTTCACAATCACTTCTTGGAGTTTGTCAGAATTAGTGGGTTTTTGTTTGTCTACCCGCCTCTTGAGGATTGAGCACAAGTTCTCAATAGGATTAAGATCTGGGGAGTTTCCAGGCCATGGACCCAAAATGTCAACGTTTTGGTCCCTGAGCCACTTAGTTATCACTTTTGCCTTATGGCACGGTGCTCCATCGTGCTGGAAAATAAATTGTTCTTCACCAAACTGTTGGATTGTTGGAAGAAGTTGCTGTTGGAGGGTGTTTTGGTACCATTCTTTATTCATGACTGTGTTTTTGGGCAAAATTGTGAGTGAGCCCACTCCCTTGGATGAGAAGCAACCCCACACATGAATGGTCTCAGGATGCTTTACTGTTGGCATGACACAGGACTGATGGTAGCGCTCACCTTTTCTTCTCCAGACAAGCCTTTTTCCAGATGCCCCAAACAATCTGAAAGAGGCTTCATCGGAGAATATAACTTTGCCCCAGTCCTCAGCAGTCCATTCACCATTCTTTGTGCAGAAGATCAATCTGTCCCTGATGTTTTGTTTGGAGAGAAGTGGCTTCTTTGCTGCCCTTCTTGACACAAGGCTATCTTCCAAAAATCTTCGCCTCACTGTGCGTGCAGATGCGCTCACACCTGCCTGCTGCCATTCCTGAGCAAGCTCTGCACTTGTGGCACTCCGATTCCGCAGCTAAATCCTCTTTAGGAGACGATCCTGGCACTTGCTGGACTTTCTTGGACGCCCTGAAGCCTTCTTAACAAGAATTGAACCTCTTTCCTTGAAGTTCTTGATCATCCTATAAATTGTTGATTGAGGTGCAATCTTAGTAGCCACAATATTCTTGCCTGTGAAGCTATTTTTATGCAATGCAATGATGGCTGCACGCGTTTCTTTGCAGGTCACCATGGTTAACAATGGAAGAACAATGATTTCAAGCATCACCCTCCTTTTAACATGTCAAGTCTGTCATTTTAACCCAATCAGCCTGACATAATGATCTCCAGCCTTGTCCTCATCAACATTCTCACCTGAGTTAACAAGACGATTACTGAAATGATCTCAGCAGGTCCTTTAATGACAGCAATGAAATGCAGTGGAAAGAAGCTTTTTTGGGATTAAGTTAATTTTCATGGCAAAGAAGGACTATGCAATTCATCTGATCACTCTTCATAACATTCTGGAGTTTATGCAAATTGCTATTATAAAAACTTAAGCAGCAACTTTTCCAATTTCCAATATTTATGTAATTCTCAAAACTTTTGGCCACGACTGTACATTTACTTCTGGCCTCATTCTTCAAAACCACCTTTCACTGCACCCATCCCCAGGGAGCAACAGCCTGAGGGAGTACACCGTGATACAGCACTTCATCATAGTCACTACCACTCCCATGCTCTAAACTGGCTCCTCAGGGGCTCTCTGCAGTACTATACTCAACAACTTAGGGTATGTTCAAATGATGGAACCTATGGCACAAATCTGAGGCTGACATGTCCTTTCTTGATGCACTTTTGAAATCCACAAGGTAAAAAATCTGCACCTGTATGCATTGCAGAGTGAATTCGCATTGAGGAATAGTGGGACACACATTTGTTGAGGTTTTCCCTCTGATTTTGGAACATACAGTCAAAATTTGTACTGAAAATTAACTATGTAATCATGAACATGAAAAGTTATCAATCCATTACTTTACATTGCTGCATATGTATTATGTTAGAAACTTGTCTCCACCAGCTTTTTCCCCATTTATGGTTGGGGGACCATTTTTACAAACATAGATTGTACACAGCAGACAGCCCTTATAATGACTGACATTGATTTTCCTCCAGTTCAAGAATTATTTTTTTTACATTGAAGAAGTTCTCTGAGATTTTGATATTGATGACCTATCCTCAGGGTAGGTTAACAATATTAGATCAGTGGGGGTCTGACTCCTGTCACCCCCACCAATCAGCTGTTTGAAGAGACCGCAACCTCTTCCTAGGCGGGTGACACCACGTTCATCAGTCACGTGGCCCAAGCACACTATCCAGTGCATGGTGCTATGCCTGGTAACCTGCAAGAAGACCACTGCATCCTCAAACAGCCAATCTGATATCGATGACATCTCCTAAGAATAGTTCATCAATATCAGAAAATCTCAAAACCTTTTTAACTGGGAAACAAACATACATTTCTTATTTGTCTGAGATGTGAGCAGTATGAATATATAATGAGACACACTGGATTGCTGGTTCACCAAACAGGGTGCTCACAGTTCGGTAGTCTCACCCCACTACCTTACAGGTACTAAAAATAAATATATATAAAAACCAGGCACACCTGAGAATAACTGGATCCACACTTTAATAAATGTATTAGTATAAATATTAGTATAAATTCTAAAATAAATTGCAAACTCGGACTGTTTGCACTTATGCAATCAATCCAACAAACACCATTGATAAACAGCACTGCTTAGCAAAAATGTCCTCAATAAATAAATAGTGATGGCTTAGATCTTAATATTCATAAATGTTCTCAGTAAGTCCCATTTCATAGATATAGAGGTATTATTAATCAGTAAAGCAGCAGTGATAATAATAGCAGCAGTGATCTTGTAAACAGCAGCGGAGTTGTCGAAGTTCATAAGCTTGAGCAATAGTCCCTAAATAGCAGCAAGGATCAACAAGAGGCTATTGGCATACCCTAAATCCAAACGATAGCAGCATTAAACGATGCACTGGACTAGTCTGAAAGTCACTGAGTACAATCTATACGCCTGGAACGATATCACCCAGACCATGTGCAGCAGCGTCCCGCTATATCACTCGCTCAGCGGCGTCCTGCTGAAGTTGAATGCTGTAGCTACGATAATTAAGCCGGCATATAAATCGCAACAGTCTTACCAGGAATCCCGACCTCTGCCGTATTGCAGCTATGGATTTAAGTATAAACCTATTCTTATGTCCTGCAAGCTGTCGGTTCTTTACCACGCAGGTGGATTACTGCACGTGAGCCTGTTTGTTCAGATGCGGTCTCCGTGTTTATTGCCACCTCTTACGCGGTCTTCCAACTTTGTATTCGGCAATGGTCGTTTACTCTGCCATCATATCTCATAGAAATTCATGTGGGCGGGTCTGACCAGACGCGTTTCGGGGCTATATATGTCCCCCTCTTCAGTGGTAATCGGACCCCCCCAAAAAGCACTCTTATAATTAGAGGTATTGTTTGATCCGAAAACTGACATGGATTCCAATCCGGAAGTGTTGTGTGTGTTCGTGTCTCACATTATCAAATTATCTTTCATTCCAATATGTCCAGTTTTTGACACATTGTTTCGAGTTTGCAATCACCCATCTATAAATCCATCCATACAATATATGTTCTATGGGTGATCTTTCAATTGGCATATAAAACGCAAGTTGAGTCATTGCAATATCAATGCGGTTCCGCTGCGTTTGCACTGTTAGCTGCTATATTGAAAACAATATACTAAAAATGCCCATACTAATGGTAGGATAAGATGAAAATATAAAATTATATTCTCACAAATGAGATTCTCATATAGAATAAATAGAAATGCCAACGCTACTCACTCATAATACGATGCGTGACTATACTAATGTTAACCAAATAACCATAAAGGGACACGCATTACAATTTCACAAACTTTATTAGTTGATAAAAGACCAACGACATACACAATAAATATAAAAATAATTATATATGGCAGCAATACAGATAGTGGCCAAGACATGTGGCTCCCCTCCCACACATAGAAAAACCCCGATAGTTCTCCTATATAAGGTAAAAAACCTTCTACAAAAGTGCTGGCATAGACAGACACATCCCCAATACACCAATTGTACGATAGAACAAGGCCCCACTAAAAGTAGTATAGTGGATAAACCACACAAACACTGCAGCAAGGAGGCATATATATTCCATAAATGTATACCTGAGGACACTTGGAGAGAGAACACGGGTTTCTATTGCAGAGAGAGCCCACTCGACGTGCGTTTCGCTCCGCTTTCAAGAAAGCGGAGCCAAACGCACGTCGGTGGGCCTCCTCTCTGCAATAGAAAACCCGTGTTCTCCTCTCCAAGTGTCCCTCAGGTATACATTTATGGAATATATATGCCTCCTTGCTGCAGTGTTTGTGTGGTTTATCCACTATACTACTTTTAGTGGGGCCTTGTTCTATCGTACAATTGGTGTATTGGGGATGTGTCTGTCTATGCCAGCACTTTTGTAGAAGGTTTTTTACCTTATATAGGAGAACTATCGGGGTTTTTCTATGTGTGGGAGGGGAGCCACATGTCTTGGCCACTATCTGTATTGCTGCCATATATAATTATTTTTATATTTATTGTGTATGTCGTTGGTCTTTTATCAACTAATAAAGTTTGTGAAATTGTAATGCGTGTCCCTTTATGGTCATATAGAATAAAGTAAGGATTTCATATTGGATAAATAAATAAATGCGGATTTCATATTAAAAACTTGAATAAATAAATGTTTCATATTAAAAAACTTGAATAAATAAATATGATTGTATGAATAAATATGGTGAAAGCCCACCGCCAAGGGGGAAACCCACCGAGCTATAACAATAATAGGCCTTAACAAAGGCCCCCACCCGACCCTACAGGAAACCAAATAATTCATATTCCGCATTCAATCCCCCTGGAATCATAGTTTCCATTTCAAAAATCCTTTGTGTTTCTAGCCTCGACATCTTGCTAATATGGTTTCACCTTTCCAACTTCTAGAAACTTTATCTATGGCAGCAAACTTCATACCTGAGCGATCACCATTGTGGACAACTTTGAAATGTTTTGATAATGAGTGGGTTTCCAAACCTTTTTTGGTGTTCGCTATATGTTCTGCAAGACGTTTTTTAAAAGGTCTCTTAATCCTACCTATATATTGTCGCTTACAGGGACATTCTATAATGTAAATAACGTTCTCTGAATAACAAGACAAAAACTCATTTATATTATGTTTGTAACAGTTCGTTGTTGAAATAATTTCCTTAGTCTGTTTTGCAAAAGAGGTCAGTTTGAAATTTCCGCATTGTCCACATCTAAAAAATCCATTTAAATTACTCCAACTACGTATAGACACATTTTTTTGCATATTTTCCTTAATAGTTGGTGCTACTTTGTTGCCCAAACTAGGTGCCTTGGTGAATACTATTAACGGTTTAGGTGGAATAATAGTACCAACTAATTTATCTTTTTTTATTATATCCCAATGTTTATACAAGATATTTTTTATTTTTCTATAGTCACTGCTATAAGGTAATATTATTGTCAAATGGTTTTCCTTTAGTTATTTTGCATATTTATCTTTCTCCACAAAAAATTCTGCTCTCTCTATACTCCTCACTTTATTTAAGGCTCCATTAAACATTTCTTTGGGATATTCCTTTTCTAAAAATAGTTTTTTCATTTTTTCTGCTTCCCACTCGAATTGATCAGCTGTTGTACAGTTGCGTTTCAACCTGCAAAATTGGCCTTGGGGAGTGTTTATAAGCCAACTAGGTAAGTGGCAACTGTTATATAAAATATAACTATTTCGTGCTGAGGGCTTGGTGTATGTACAAGTGCTTAATTTTTTATTTTCAACATAAATTTTCAAATCTAAAAATTCTAAACTTTCTTTGCTGGTAATACCAGAGAACATAAGGTTGAAGTTATTATCATTAATAAGCTCCAAAAATGTGTTAAGTTGTTCAGGTTCTGAACGCCAAATAAAAAACACATCATCAATATATCTCTGCCAGAGCACCAGGTCCGTCCACAGTCTGGGGGCCACTATTTGTTCCTCCCACTCAGCCATAAATGAATTTGCGTAACTGGGGGCGAACCTGGTGCCCATGGCAGTACCCCGGGTTTGCAAATAAAAATCACCATTAAAATTGAAATAATTATGGGATAAAATAAAATCAATACCTTCAATTAAAAATTATATCTGTTTAGCTGTCAACCTTTCTCCTTGTGTTAATTGTACTTTCACGGCTTTTTTCCCTTGTTCATGGTCAATGACGGTGTATAAAGATTGGACATCCAGTGAGCCCATTATCCAATGTTCTTACAACTGAATCTTTTCTATCGTTTTAATAATTTGTGTTGTGTCTTTTACAAATGAAGGTATCTCTTTAACTTTGGGTTGAAGTAAGATATCAATATATTGAGAAAGGTTAGCCGTTAGGGAATCATTACCTGACACGATAGGACGTCCCAGTGGATTATTCTTGTCTTTGTGAATTTTGGAAATACAATAAAAAACTGGTATACGTGGATATTTGTTTAAAATATAGTTGTAGTCGTCATTATTTAAAATCTCACTATCTTTCCCTTTTTTACAGAAATTTTCTAAATGGGTGTAGAATTGGTCAGTCAGATCTTTCAACAACCTTTGGTAAGTAATTGTATCTGACAATTGATGTATACATTCTATATTATACTTCTCCACGTCCTGTACGACTATTGATCCTCCCTTATCCGCCGGATGGATTATAATACTATTTTCTTTTTGTAGAGATTTGAGTGCTGCAATTTCTTTTTGTGTCAGGTTGTTTTGTTTGTATTAATATTATTTTTACTTTTCCTTACATCATTTGTTACACATTCCTTGACTGTAATCATCTCTTGACTTAATTCATTTTTTTGGTATTTTTTGGACGTCTTTTTAAGGGAGGTATGAGTATAGGTATCATAATGCTCAGTGGGATTAGTTTCTTGATTTGTAGGATTTTTTATGAAATATTTTTTTAAACACAACTTTCTTATAAATTTTTCTACCCCAATGAAAGTTTCAAATTTATTGAGGGGTTTCGTAGGCGCAAATTTAAGGCCTTTATTTAATAACTGATTCTGGGTGTCAGACAGGGTGACAGAACTCAAATTTATAATAGCATCATTAGTGACTAAAGGTGATATTATCTGTGATAATAGTATCTCTTTTCTTGTCCCTCTTCTTGTCTTCCTCTTTCTATTTCGTGATGTCTCATCCTGGAGTTATAATTGTGATTGTGATAATCGTCATGTTGGTTGTGTGTTTTTCTTATCGTTGGTGTCCTGTATTCGTGTTGTGCATTCTGTGTTTTGTTTCTCAAATTGTATTGGTGATCTGTAGGAGTGTTTTTTTGAGTGATTTGTGTTCTCAACGGAGGTAATCTTAGTCTCATTCGTGTCCGGTGGTGTGGCTGAGTGCGGTCTAAAAATGGTCTCTCTCTTCTAACACATCGAATCTGTTGTGAGTAGGTATATTAAAACTACCGTTTTTCATTGGCTCTTTCTCTATAATCTTTCTTTCTTTTCCATTATCTTTAGGTCTCTCTACTATTAATGCATTGTCTGTTCCTCTTTCCCTATTTGTATTGTCACTTTCCAACATTCCTCTTCTATTGTAATTTAATTTCTTCACTTTTTTCACCATTATTTCTCATTCTATTTTGTCCAAATTATTGCACACTTTCATCTGTAGTGAGTTATAGTCCTCATTTTTTGGAATTTTATCCACTATTAGTTTTATTTCATAAATTTGTTTAGTAGTTTCTTAAGCATTCAACTTCAGCAGGACGCCGCTGAGCGAGTGATATAGCGAGACGCCGCTGCACATGGTCTGGGTGATATCGTTCCAGGCGTATAGATTGTACTCAGTGATTTTCAGACTAGTCCAGTGCATCGTTTAATGCTGGTATCATTTGGATTTAGGGTATGTCAATAGCCTCTTGTTGATCCTTGCTGCTATTTAGGAACTATTGCTCAAGCTTATGAACTTCGACAACTCCGCTGCTGTTTACAAGATCACTGCTGCTATTATTATCACTGCTGCTTTACTGATTAATAATACCTCTATATCTATAAAATGGGACTTACTGAGAACATTTATGAATATTAAGATCTAAGCCATCACTATTTATTTATTGAGGACATTTTTGCTAAGCAGTGCTGTTTATCGATGGTGTTTGTTGGATTGATTGCATACAAGTGCAAACAGTCCGAGTTTGCTATTTATTTTAGAATTTTATACTAATATTTATACTAATACATTGATTAAAGTGTGGATCCAGTTATTCTCAGGTGTGCCCGGTTTTTATATATAGTGAAAGAGACGGTTGGCTGGGAACCATTCCCTGTGACCCGCATCCATAGGGTGGAGCGCCGCCCAACCATAACTGCACGGTTTTTATATATAGCAGCAGTGATCTTGTAAACAGCAGCGGAGTTGTCGAAGTTCATAATCTTGAGCATTTAATTGGAGCTTGTCCATCTGTACCCAAAAAGAAACAACTGTCAGAACTACTGACCCCAGGTTGTGCGGAGGATGACATCCTGGGTGTATACATCTCCTTCATACGAACGTCTCAGTTTGTTTTGCCAGCTATGGTAGTTTCGGGTAATAAAACTGAGAAGATTTCTGTTTTCTTAGACAGTGGGGCTGAGGTCACTTTGGTGGACACCGGATTTTCTCAGACTCTTGGTTTTTCTTTTAGACCGTTACTTAGATCTATCCCCATATTCGCTATCGACTCTGCTCCTCTTACTCAGGGGAACCTGAAACACATTGTACATAACATACATCTTCGGGTGGGGGCCCTCCATAATGAGTTTATTTCTTGCTATTTCCTTGAAGATCTTCCTACTCCTATGGTATTAGGTCTTCCCTGGTTGGTGACGCACAATCCTCTTGTTAATTGGCAGGCCAGGGAGATATTGGAGTGGAGTGAGCATTGTAGGGAAAATTGCTTAAGTAGCAGTTGCTCATACGCCCCCATTACAACCTTACTAGGATTTGTGTCCGATTTTGAAGATGTTTTCTCTTAGAAGGGGTGTCAAGAGTTACCACTCCATCGTCCGTATGATTGCCCGTTAACCTGCTCCCTGGAGCAAAGTGACCAGGTTATATAATCTTTCTGGCCCCGAAAGACAAGCAATGAAGGACTATATTTCCGAGAGTCTGACTAAAGGACATATCAGACCCTCCTCTTCACCCATGGCTGCAGGATTCTTCTTTGTGAAGAAGAAAGATGGGGGCCTGGGTCCTTTGCTAGATTTACGTGAACTAAATCAGATAACTATCCGAGACCCCTATCCTCTTCCTCTCATTCCCGACCTATTTAATCAGATTGCTGGTGCGAAATGGTTTTCCAAAATGGATTTAAGGGGATCCTATAATCTGATTTACATCAAAGAGGGGAATGAGTGGAAGACAGCGTTTAACACTGGGCATTAAAAGCCCAGGGGCATTATGAAAACCTGGTAATGCCATTTGGCCTGACTAATGCTCCTGCTGTCTTTCAACACTTTGTCAACAGTATCTTTTGTCATCTTGTCGGCAGATTTATGGTGATATATCTTGTCGATATTTTGATCTATTCACCCAATCTGGAGAAACACAAGGCACATGTCAGGCAGGTGTTGCATATTTTGCAGACTAATAAGTTATATGCTAAATTAGAGAAATGTGTATTCGCCGTACAGGAAGTAAAATTCCTGGGGTATCTGCTATCAGCTTTGGGGTTCTGTATGGATCCAGAGAAGGTTGGCGCGATCCTAGAATGGGATCTTCCTGAGAACCTAAAAGCTCTGCAGCGTTTTTTGGGTTTTGACAATTTCTATAGAATTCTATACAATTTACGACTAAGAAGGGGACTGGTTTTTCTAAATGGTCTGACTCTGCTAAACTGGCTTTTTCCTCTCTGAAGGAGAGTTTCACCTCGGCACCCATACTGATCCAGCCTGATGTTTCTCAACTTTTATTGTGGAGGTGGATGCATCGGAGGTGGGGGCTGCACTGTCCCAGGGTCGTTTCCAAGTAAATGGCGTCCTTGTGCTTTCTTTTCTAAGAAATTGTCGGCAGCTGAGAAGAATCATGATATAGGCAACAGGGAACTTTTAGCTAATAAATTAGCATTTGAGGAATGGCATCACTCATGGGGCAGCTCATTCCGTCACGCTGCTTACGGATCATAAAAACCTGTTATCCCTTGAATCTGCTAAACGTCTCCCAGCTCCTATATATTCTCTCTTTCTGCTTCCCTTGTTGCCAGATATAGACCTTCATTCCAGATCTTCTATTCTGACCTCTGGTGGAGTTGGAGTTGCTGTGGAGCTGTTGGAACAGTTGGAACTGGTGCTGTTGGGTCTCCAGTTCTCCCCTCTTTGTTGTATCCTGTTTGTTTGTGGTGTTTTTTTAGGGTAAGCCAGGGACAAGGCACGTGATCGGCATACGGGTGAGAAGCCCGTCTAGGGACGTCAGGGCAGCCAGGTGCCAGTGGTAGGTGAGTTAGGGGTCACCACTCCTCCCTCTCCCTAGTGAAAGGGTACCCTCCTTCCCTCCTCTCTGCGCCGCACGTCTGTTGCCTGCCATATAAGACGTGATAGGGTGGGTTCACATCTTGTTTTATGCCTTCCATTCATTCACCAGTTAATGTGAACTCTTTTTCTATGAACTGGAGGGTCACTTTATCAGATTAATCATTTCAAGTTATCTGGTTTTAGGCTCCAATCATACCACACTGGTGGTGCATATTTGGCATTTAAAGTGGCAAAATCTTCCAACATGTGCACCAAAAATATAACCCCGCCCTACACAACTGTATGCCCATGAGTCACTGTAAAAAAACTGTGTGTTACACTTTTTAATTGAGAAAGAAGACATAGTGACAGACTGACTGAATGCACTGTATGCCAAAAGGACACGCCTTTGGAGGACATCAGGCTTATAGGTTATGGGAACGTTAGCCACAGATACCGATTCTACATCGCACCACAAACATAGGCTTATGTTCTACATATAAGAAGATGCATGTGACTCACTCAGGGAACCACTTGGCGTGTTCTTTCCAGGGGTCATCATTTTCTTCCCAGTGTCCTAGGCAGCCAGCACAGGAGAAGCACTGGACAATATCTCTTCTACCTTAAGGTGTAAAATAAAATCTATTTAATTTACTTAAGAAGTTGTGGCTTTATTAGCTCTACTGTTTTTTTTTTTATTTTTTTATATGCACTATGCAACTTAAAATCAAAATGGCATAAAATATCATGACAAATCAAGTATATACTAATAAAGTGGAAGTTGGCATGGGATATTAGAGATGTATGAATATTATCCTGAATATGTCCTTATCTCTGTACCAATGCTATTGTAATGTAGCAAATACAGTATGTATACTATGTGGTGCTAGAAAAGAAAATCCCATTATCAACTAGGCAACAGATCACATGCTGGACCTTAAGGCTGTATAACACAGCTCGTTGTGGCATACGATTGTCGGGAGGGAAGCATTCCCTGACGGCAATTGCCTGCTGCTAGCGGTGGAGACCGCTGCTGTTACATGCAGGTATCTCCTCCACAGCATGGGAAGGAACGATCACCATGATATCCCCATGCTTTATAGTGTTTTTTGGCAGCAGATCGTTAATCGATACCAGGATCTGCCGCCTGCAAACGATAATTTTTTTAACATGTCAAAAGATTCAGATTGTTCGTTCATCAGGCAATTGGTGGCAGTACTGCACTGCCAGATGATCACTAACAAGCTTTCAAGCCAACGCTCATTAGGGATTATGTGCCTTAAAATCAGGCAGTGTAATACAGGCTTTACAGTCTGCACACATTCTGCTTTCCAAGGGCTATGTTAACATCTGCATTAGCAATTCCAATTTCCTGTTCTGTCTTAGAAAAAAGGAATTCTAGCTGTGCCAGACAGAAAAATGATGCTGCATTTATTTATTTTTTTAAAAATATGACAGAATCTGCTATGGAGCCGCCAATGCCAGTGGCCAATAATACTCTGCAATCAGTTGTGTATATGATCTACTAAAACTCAAGTAGGCATCAGAATTGGCATCAGCGTCACCCCTTTAGTTCTGCCATGGCCCGTTATTATACTCCAAGGCCCATTATTCAGCTATACTGTAGATGTGCATGCCTTTTAATTGTAAGGCAAAGAGGAATAGTACAGGGTTACAGAATACTGCTTGGAACTCATTGAACAAGTCAGTGTCCTTTTGGATTTATCTTTTTCCAAGACTAATTACAGAAGCTAGGGGTGGACTGGCCAAAGATCCTACAGGGAAATTTTACTGGTAGGCCACCGCCCAAGTCCTCCTCTCTGCCGTGGCCGGGTACATAATGAGCTCTTCTCGGTAATTAACTCTGTGTGAATCAGGTACTACCCGAGCAGTGACCGCACATGTCCTCCTGAATTCAACTGTTGTGGGCTACAGCTGACCTCCTAAGCCCCCTATCTTAATCAGGGAAGACGAGGACAGAAAATGGCAGCTATAGATGGGCACCAAAGAGAGACATCTTTTAGGGCAATATATTGTGCTGCACTGTTGTATATGGTTCTGCTGGGACAGTATTTTGCTCTATGGTATTGCTGCCCCTGCTTACTGTCCCTGCCCCTACAACCTGGGGCCACCTTAATTTTTTTCCAGGGCCACTTTAAGTTTCCAGTCCACCCCTTCCAAAGCAGGTTACCCAGGTTTGCATAACTGTTCACATAGAATATCATTGCGGTGTATACCTAGTTTTTTGCACATTTACAAGCCTACCAGTAAAGTAAAATCCTGCGCTTGCGAGATGAACAGGTTGAATCTTTGCATAAAACGGCCAGTTGGTATAAGAGCTTAGTCTTGCCTTCTCTGTTGAGTAAGCCTCTGCAGACTCTTGACCAGTCTCTGAAGTCTGCACTCGAACTTCATACTTAGCAATGTTTCCCACATCTTTGCCTTGAATGAAGCCACAGGAGGGGTTCAATTGTAAATGCTGTTCACGAGGAGTTAACGTCAATCTGGTACAAAAGAGAACAATTCCACAGCAGAAGCATTGCATGCTATCCTCAACACCAATATAATACATTCCAGCGCTGGCCATCTCCATTGGTGCCCAATACGATATTCTATTACAAGTTAAAAAAGATTTCAGTCTCTTGGCTTCCCACCTCATTTTAGCATTATAAGCTGTTCCTAGACGTTCACGTATGGCAGTGTGTTCTGCAATCTGGTCGGCATATAGTTTTGCGATATTAACTTTTATCATAGAAATCTTTGAAAATGCATACTCCAACTGCTCTAGGTCAATCTCTTTTAAATGAGTGAGATCCTTATTATTCTTCTCATCTTCATTTGGATTTGCAGAAGCCATTGCCTGTGTGAAAAATATATTTAGAAACTTATTCCAGCTCATCAAACTCTACTTTATAGTCATTAAAATAATCAGCCAGCCATAAGGCCAGTTGTAACTTCTATTCTCATTTCATGACCCATATATTCCAGGAGTGTATGTAGGAATCACAGGGCCTAAAAGCAAGACTCCTTCGTCTCCCACCCAAAAACAGACAAAATACACAAAGTATTGTGACTGCAACAAAGTAAGTTACTCACTGTGCTGCAGTCTGAATTACCGTATCTCCAATCAGTGTTGGACTGTGCCCCCCCCCCTCTGTTGGGCCCAAACCGACAATAATAGACTCCTAGTAAGGACCGTAAGGACCCTTAAAGGGCTTTTAATATTGATAACCTATCCTTAGGATAGGTCATCAATATCAGATTGGTAGGGATCTGACACACAGCACCCATGCCAATGAGCTGTATGAAGGGAAGGCGTGCGCAATGTGCATATGCCATCTTCCGTTTCTCTTCCTGCTCACTGCCCCACCAATCTGATATTGAGGATAGGTCATCAGTATTAAAAGCCCGGAGAACCCCTTTAAAGCACTGTATACACAGAGGATGGGCCAGTGGCGTAGCTATAGGGGTCTCATCGGTTGCAACTGCGACCAGGCCCCTAACCTGGAAGGCCCACAGGACCCCCCTTGCCAGTGGCACACTGCCAATTACTGTATGTTTCGCTTTATAAGATCGCTCACTAGTCTGCAGGAAAGGGGGGGGGGAGGTGAAGCACTGCGAGTGCTCTCCTTCCTGTTCTTCTCTGGGTCTCCAGGTCCGCATTGCACTGTTCTAAAAAGTACAGCAATAGGACGTAGTGTGCACACTATGCCCCGACATTGTACGCAGCCAGGTGACAGTGCAGCGTGGGCCCCATGAACCTCAGGGAGAGCGACTGCAGGGGAGACAACCAGTACTGGAGAGCAGCAGCGGAGCAGGAGAGGTAAGAGATTTATTTATTTTGGGTCTGATTGGGGTCTAACATGGAGGTCTAAAGGGGCTCTGATCTGAGATCTGAAATAGGGGTCTAACTTGGAGGTCTAAAGGGGGTCTGGCATGAAGGTCTAAAGGGGGTCTGGTCTGAGGTCTGATATGGGGGTCTAATATGGAGGTCTAAAGGGGCTCTGATCTGAGGTCTGAAATGGGTCACATTTTATCAAATTCTGCAGAGAAAAGAGATGGCTGAATGGAGTCATCATGGCGGTCTGGTGCGAATGGAGAAGATAAGAAAAGATAAGATCTACATCAGAGGGAAACATCACTGAATGTAAGAGGTATGTGGCACTCTATTACCCTGTATGTTTTGTAGATCTGTATGTAATTTTTTTTATGTATGTCTTTAACAGCAGGGCTGCAGAGAAGGGGTTAGGCTGAGAATTTTACATGGGGCAGTGCCTTTTGAGTTTTTGCCTCAGGCAGCAGAAAGGCTAGGTTCCACAAAGCATTGAAGGAAGGGGGGTCAGGCCAATGAGCCTTTAGCTACGCCCCTGGGGTGGGCCCTCAGAATCATTTACTCTAGTGGGCCCAAGGGACTTTAGTTCGACGCTGCCTCCAATGCTGTTACTTATTCTTCTACTGGATATGAGTAGTGGAGGAACAGGCAGCAGCAATAGCCAAAACAAAGAGGCAATACCTTCTAGTGATTTTCAGGTTGTCTGTGATCAACAGTCTTGGCCTAAGATACTTTAAAAATGGTTCTCTGATTCAGAGAAAAGTCTTAGAATCTCTTGGTGGGTCCAGGCACAAGCTGCCACATTACAATGGTTAACAGTGGGATGGGGTGGGAATCTTGTACCCCAAGCCCATTTGTCACTATTAGAGGTACACCACTGAAGGGGGTAGTTCACTATGCAGAGACAAATCTCTAGTTAGTTTTTTAAATCTATGAAATTGGGTATTTACTTGGTGGAAGCAATGCAAACCACTGGCTACTGGAGACCTCCAGGGATTTTCTCCCTTCAGCAAATGACATTTATCATGTAGATAAAGTTAATACAAGGCACTTACTAATGTATTGTTATTATCTATATTGCTTCTTTTGCTGGCTGGATTCATTTTTCTATGACATATACACTGCTTGTTTCCATGGTTATGACCACCCTGCAATCCATCTGCAGTGGCTGTGCTTGCACACTATAGGGATATGATTTGTATATTTACCCTGCTGTACTCCTACAAACCGGCCATACAATGCATTGACAGGACTGCTGAGCGCATGCACATAGATAAGGAGTCCTCTAAATGCATAATACTGCTGGTTTAACCCGCTTCTCAACCACCTAATGTAAACATACGTCAGTGTCACAGGCAGTGTCTACTAGTAAACACAAAAAGGCGCACCATAGGGTAATAACGTACAAATAGTGATGTTTTTAAAAAGCTCCAAAGTCGAGGCTCACCTTATGGGGTTGTGCAAACTTTTAGAGTAAGGGTTCAGCAAAGGTAATCCGGTTTCCCAGAAAGGTTGGTATGCAGCCACTGATGGAAAACTTCTTAATGGGGGTGCTTGCTCTCCCCAAAAAGATTAAACTTGTCATAAAAAACACACCCCTTGGCGCAAAGAACCAGCCAAATTGATCATTGATGGAAAGGAAAGCTTCAGTATTTAATTCTTAATTTTGTAGGCAAAACAATATGTTTCGGGGAAGTATCTTCCCTTCATCAGGTAAATAACTGCATATATTGTACACAACATACCATACAGATATATATCTGGCAAGTGCCAGAGGGATCGCCGAGCAGGAAGTGATCACATAACTACAATCACGGTCACATGATCGCAATTGCTGAGTTGCCAGGGAACAGAACACTACAAACTGTAGCTGTGTAGCAGAATGTATGGCTTCATCTGAGGTCAGGACTACAGAATGTATGGCTTAATCTGAGGTCTACAGGACTACAGGAAGGAAGTAAAAACCATATATTTGGACTCCAATAATTCAGCTTGCACATCCAAAACATTTCACTCCTTCTCACTGTCTGAACAATTTTGCGACAGTCTGCGTCTACTTGCTCAATTGGCATCATTTTAAAGCCAGAAAACATGCCCTCATGGTGACTGGGTGTCGAGTGGGCAAGATCTTATTTAAACGGGGATCCCTTTTAAGAATGTGCCAATGTCTGGATAGTATTCCTGATATAGTATAGTATAGTACTCCTAATAGCATTATGGTTGCTATGGTATGTGGTAATAAAATTCGTATTGTATACTTTCTTTTTGTCCTTTTCAATTTCAGTTACACTTTAAATTCTATTTTTGGATAGGCACGCTTCTGGTGGGTAACCTTTTTATATAAATCTAGTACATATCACCTCACTTTGAGTAGTAAAGTCACTGACCAGAGAGAAATTACGTCTCACCTTTTTAAATTGACTATAAGGGATATTAATCTTCCATTTTTTTTGTAGCGAGCACTATAAAAATCTAAATAAATTTTACAGTCCACCTTCTTGAAAAAGGTACATGTTTAAGGGTCCATTCACACGTCCGCAATTCCGTTCCGCATTTTGTGGAACGGAATTGATGACCTATTAGTTTCAATGGGGACAGACGATGTCCCGGCCGGGTCCGCAATTGTCCCGGCCGGGTCCGTTCCCGAAAAAAATAGAACATGTCCTATTCTTGTCCGCAATTGCGGACAAGAAAAGGCATTTTCTATGAGAGTGCCGGCGATGTGCGGTCCGCAAAATGCGGAACGCACATCGCCGGTTTCCGTGTTTTGCGGATCCGCAAAACACACACGGACGTGTGAATGGACCCTAATTATCTTCTGATTAATGACACATAATTTTAAATCCAGGAACTCAATTCTAAGACAATTATGAGTGCCTGAAAGTTTGATACCCTACCCTGTGGAGTTAGGATTTTCTAGTGAAACAAAGCGCAAATCTCGTGCCCATTGCGGCCCCTTTCGTCTACAGGTAAAGGATATCCTCAAATTTAAATACATTGTGTGTTAAAATGAACCTAATGCATTCCAGAATGAATGCCTTTTGTTCATCCACCATTGAGGGATCACTATCTAAAAACTATTTGGTGCACTTGATACTAGGGCTGCAACGATTAATCGATGTTGTCGATAATATTCGATAACGGGATTCATTGTCGACGAATACCGTCATCGAATAATCGTCCGGATTATTCGCCGCACCGCTGCAAGTCCGTGATACATCGCTGGCTGCGATGCTTCACAGCGCAGCATCAGCCGGGAGGGAGGAGGGGCTGGAGGCGGCAACTTGCGGCGGGGCCGGTGCAGTCACTGTGCTCTTACACCGGTCCCACCGCTCACAGCGAGCAGTATATTATCTAGTATTCTTTAACCAGCAGTAACTTTTCCTTAAACTTCATCTTTATTACCTTGAAGCGCCGGTAACAGGCAGAAGAGGTGTAACGTCACTTAGTCGCGTGACGCGCCTGCTCCGCCTGCTTCATTCATAAAGTGGGCGGAGCAAGTGCGTCACTTGACTGAGTGACGTTACACCGCCTCTGCCTTTTACCGGCGCTTCAAGGTAATAAAGAGGAAGTTTAAGGAAAAGTTACTGCCAGTTAAAGAATACTAGATATTATACTACTGGTGTATTTGGGGGACACTTATGGGTGAGATCTGTGGATGACACATATAGCATAAGATGCTATGTAGTGTCATCCATAGATCCCCCCCATAGCAGTGTCATCCACTGATTCCCCATAACAGTGCCATCCACATATCCCCCCATAACAGTGCCATCCACAGATCCCCCTCATAACAGTGCCATCCACAGATCCCCCATAACAGTGCCATCTGCAGATCCCCCCCATAACAGTGCCATCCGCAGATCCCCCCCATAACAGTGCCATCCGCAGTTCCCCCCATAACAGTGCCATCCGCAGATCCCCCCCATAACAGTGCCATCTGCAGATCCCCCCCCCATAACAGTGCCATCCGCAGATCCCCCCCCCCATAACAGTGCCATCTGCAGATCCTCCCCATAACAGTGCCATCCGCAGATCCTCCCCATAACAGTGCCATCTGCAGATCCTCCCCATAACAGTGCCATCCGCAGATCCCCCTCATAACAGTGCCATCCGCAGATCCCCCCCATAACAGTGCCATCCGCAGATCCCCTTCCCCATAACAGTACCATCCACAGATCCCCTTCCCCATAACAGTACCATCCACAGATCCCCTTCCCCATAACAGTACCATCCACAGATCCCCCTCCCCATAACAGTGCCATCCACAGATCCCCCCCATAACAGTGTCATTCACAAATCCCCCTCCCCATACCATAGAGTGTAAGAAGAGAGCTAGCCTTAGCCCTGACCATGTGGACATGTTGTCTTTTTTACATTGTTATGCAAAACTTTTATAATGATGTAACTCTTAAAATTGTTTTAATATGGCCTTTTAACATACCTTTTCAAGTAAAATCATATAAACCCCTTTTTTTGTCATTTTGGTGTTTTTTCCCGATTAATCGGTGAAATTATCGACAACTAATCGATTTTTCAAATAATCGTTAGCTACAACCCTACTTGATACCCATGTCAAAATACAATGCTGTCACATCCAGGGTCACCCAATGGTAAGTGTCCTTCTAATCCACATTCTGAAGGCATATCAATAAGATTAACCCCTTAAGGACCGGAGGTTTTTTACTTTTTGAGTTTTCGTTTTGCGCTCCCTGCCTTCCCAGAGCCATAACATTTTTATTTTTCGGTTCACATAGCCATATGAGGGCTTGTTTTTTGCGGGACAAGTTGTACTTTCCAATGCCACCATTTAATATTGCATATGATGTAGTGGGAAGCGGGGAAAAAATTCCAAATAGGGTGAAATTGCAAAAAAAAAAGCAATTCCACCACAGTTTTGCGGCTTTTTAAATTCCGACGTTCGATGTGCGATAAAACTGACTGGTTAATTTTACTCTACAGGTCAGTACGAATCCGGCGATACCCTATATGTATAGGTTTTCTTGCGTTTTGATAGTGAAAAAAATTCAAAAGTGGGAAAAAATCAGTTTTACTTTTTGTCACCATGTTTTGACCCCTATAACTTTTTTGTAATTATATGTACAGAGCTGTATGGGGGCTCATTTTATGCGTCATAATCTTATCTTTTTATTGATACCATTTTGGGGTGTGTATGACTTTTTGATCACCTTTTATGTAATTTTTTGTGGAAAATGAAGCAACCAAAAATGGCGAATCCGCCATTTGGACGCTTTTTTCCGTTTTGCTGTTTGACGTATGGGGAATATTTTTTTATATTTTTATACTATGGGCGTTTTTGCACATTGCGACACCCATGATGTGTATTTTTAAAAAATTTTTAGTTTTTTAATTTTTATTTTAGCAAAAGGAGGGTGATTTGAACTTTTATGTTATTTATTTTTATTTTTTAACTTTTCATTTTTTTTTTTTTTACACTTTTATATAGTTCCCATAGGGAACTATAACTTACAAACATCTGATTGTGATTTTCATACATTCCAATGCAATAGCATTGGAATATATGAAAAAATCGCATATTTCCTATGAACCCTTTTACAATCAAGGCTCCATAGGAAATACTATACAGCAGCCTGGGTTTCATTCATAGAGACCCAGGCTACTACAGGCACGCTCCGGCTCCTCCGATCGCCACACGGGGAGCCGGAGCATAAACCAAAGTAAAACTTTCGGTTTGTGCGCACTCAGATGCCGTGGTCAGGATTGACCACGGCATCTGAGGGGTTAAATGTCCGCGATCGGCATCGCTGCCGGTCGCGGACATTAGCCGTGGGTGTCTGCTACAGGAACCATGCGGACACCCGCGGCTAAGGCGCCCGCATGGAGCAGGAGCGGGCGCCATCTTTAAAGACCGGACACAGGGCGTACATGTACGCCCTGTGTCCTTAAGAGGTTAAAAATAATAATAAAAAAAATAATAAAAGTTCTCTTTTACACTGAGAAGGTGTCTTTTGGGCGCTGCTAATCTCCGTGTGAAATGGGCTCAATTCACATTCAACAATACTTATTCCATAAAGGTGATTGCGCTGCCAAGTGTAGGTGGAGGCTTCCAGGTTACGTCAGGTTATATCAGACTCATCTTATGCAACCGAACAGCCGAGTTCCAACAGGGATAGTTTCATCACAAGCGATCCTTCTGCGGAGGTTAGAGGTCCACCAAAGATTAAATCTTTTAAAAGGTTTTATTATACTCACAAAAGAGATGATTAAATATGCATTGAACAAACATCCACATTCAAGGATCCGCCCGACCCAGGTTTTGCCTAGTTAATTTCTAGTTAAACCTACACAGGGGCGTGCTATTTATATGGGAAAGGGTAACACAAAAAACCCTCCTCCCAGTTTTCTTTTCTTTTTCTTACACTTAAGATATTATAAACATATACTCAATACTATAAAATATAATAGGTTTCCTTTTTAAAATCACTTCAACCGCACTACCATATAAACATACATATTATAAAATCTAACAGTTTCCCAAAGAGCTAGCTCTTCATTCATAAAATGATCACATATCTACTTCTCACCAATAAAAAAATAAAATAAAACCCTAACCCCGCCTCTACTACCATTCAATTTCTTTTCATTCTTAGTTAGGTCACATGATGTCTTTCATCCAATGAAATCATCCCCACCAAAAATATACAATACAGACACACTATTATAATACAAATACCCTATCTATATTCATCTACTCCACTAAGCAGGGTTTACCCTATCTATATCCATCTACTCCACTAAGCAGGGTTTACCCTATCTATATCCATCTACTCCACTAAGCAGGGTTTACCCTATCTATATCCATCTATTCCACTAAGCAGGGTTTTAAGTCAAAATCAATATTCAGCCCATGTAGCTGTAGGGTATCCATCCTATATATTCATTCAACCTCACGTCGATTGATATTAGCCACCAGATATATGAAAGATGTCGAGTCTTTGAGATAAGAGGGTAATTCAACCACATACTTTTGTACGAAAATGTCAATATAGTGAGACAAGTTGTACGTGAGGGATGATACCCCTGAAATAATTGGTCGACCTGGGCGATTTATCATATCCTTGTGGATTTATGGCAAATGATTCACTAAGGAAAATAAACTGTCCGATGAAATGCAGAATATAAAAGTAAATTCCGCATTAAAAATACCCTGTCTGACCCAGAAAGAAGTACAGCAGCATCTTAAAAAGATTAAAATAAATAAATCGCCAGGACCGGATGGCATACACCCCCGTATCCTAAGGGAATTAAGTGATGTCATAGCCAGACCCTTATATCTGATATTTAAGGACTCTATACTGACAGAGTGTTCCACAGGATTGGCGTATAGCAAATGTGGTGCCAATATTCAAAAAGGGTCCAAAAACAGTGCCCGGAAACTATAGGCCGGTAAGTTTAACATCTGTCATGGGT
This sequence comes from Bufotes viridis, assembly GCA_033119425.1. Lineage (NCBI taxonomy): Eukaryota > Metazoa > Chordata > Amphibia > Anura > Bufonidae > Bufotes > Bufotes viridis. The sequence goes on from CM065589.1 coordinate 80,486,759, forward strand.
AAACTGTTTGAAGGTTTTCTAAGATATGCTATTTTTGAGCACCTCAGTGAAAATAAGCAAATAACGCTATATCAGCATGGCTTCATGAGGGATCGGTCATGCCAAACTAATTTAATTAGTTTCTATGAGGAGGTAAGTTCTAGACTTGACAGCGGCGAATCAATGGATGTCGTATATCTGGACTTATCCAAAGCATTTGACACTGTACCGCATAAAAGGTTAGTATATAAAATTAGAATGCTTGGACTGGGTAGAAATGTCTGTATGTGGGTAAGTAACTGGCTGAGTAATAGAAAACAGAGGGTGGTTATTAACGGTAACTACTCAGAATGGATCACTGTCACTAGAGGGGTACCTCAGGGGTCAGTATTGGGCCCTATTCTCTTCAATATATATATTAATGATCTTGTAAAGGCCTGCACAGTAAAATATAAATGTTTGCACATGACACTAAACTGTGTAAAGTAATTGACATGGAAGAGCACAGTATACTGCTACAGAGGGATCTGGATAGATTGGAAACTTGGGCAGAGAAGTGGCAGATGAGGTTTAACATTGACAAATGTAAAGTTATGCACATGGGAAGAAATAATGAAAGTCACCCGTACATACTAAATGGTAAAACACTGGGTACAGGTAGGTTGAGTGGTAGGGCCTCGGGCTACTTGAGAGACCTTGCCGTCTCTAAGTTTAAGAAGGGTTTCATAACCACTTTCAATTCCCCGTCTGAGTACACCGTTGTCATAAAAGTTTCCCATTTGCTGAAAAATTGTTTCTCTTTGGATTGTTCTACTTCGTTTTTTTTTTTTTACCTTTTCTTGATTTACATGATTTTGTCAGAAAATTGACTCTCACAAGATACTACAGCATATTAGAAATCTCTTCCAGAGTAACCGGCATCACCAAATCGGCAGTTTCCCCACCTCTGATGCACCACAATACACCACAACTGATCTGAGACCCCGTCCAGTTTTTATCCCATTCAGCATAAGGGTAATTATGTAGATATCTTTTACGACCTGGTAATGGATGACTTTCGTGGAATTCATCAGCCGACAATTCACAATCTGAGTACCCAAGAAAAGTTGGCTAGAAAGAACCTGCAGGATAACATTGATATAATAATCTGTAGTGCGCACAAATATAGTGATCCAAAACAGGAGAGACTACATTAAGGAAGCACTTCGGATATTATCCGACACTGATTATTATCTTCCCCTGACAAAGGACCCTACGGTGGAACATAAATTAGAGTTTAAAAATTTCATTGAATCCGCATTAAATATATTGAATAAAAAGAGAAGGAGTATATCCAGATTAACGATCCAGTAATAGCCACTTTTTATCATCTGCCAAAAATCCACAAGGATACGATAAATTGCTCAGGTCAACTGATTATTTCAGGGGTATCATCCCTATATGCAACTTGTCTCACTATTTTGACATTTTTCTACAAAAGTATGTGGTTGAATTACCCTCTTATCTCAAATACTCGGCATCTTTGATACAGGTACTTCAGAATGTGGATTGGAAGGACACTTACCATTGGGTGACCCTGAATGTGACAGCATTGTATTCTAATATCCAACATGACATGGGTATCAAGTGCACCAAATGGTTTTTAGCTAATGATCCCTCAATGGTGGATGAACAAAAACATTCATTCTGGAATGCATTAGGTTAATTTAAACACACAATGAATTTACATTTGAGGATGTCCTTTACCTGCAGATGAAAGGGACCGTGATGGCAACGAGATTTGCGCCTAGTTTCGCTTAATTGATTTATGGGGGTCTTTGAGGACTTGTTCATTTATAAATCCAGTTTTTGGGCTGAGAACATCATTTTCTATCGTCTTTATATATACGATTTAATATTTATATGGAATGGGGGCACTTCTTCTATTAACTCTTTTATTGAAAATTGTAACTCCACAGGGTAGGGTATCAAACTTTCAGGCACTCATAACTGTCTTAGAATTGAGAACCTGAAATTAGAACTATGTATCACTGATTAGAAGATAATTACACGCACCTTTTTCTAGAAGGTGGACTGTAATAGTTATTTAGATTTTTCTAGTGCTCGCTACAAAAATGGAAGACTAATATGCCCTATAGTCAATTTAAAAAGGTGAGACGTAATTGCTCTCTGGACAATGACTTTACTACTCAAAGTGAGGTGATATGTACTAGATTTATACAAAAAGGTTACCCTCCAGGAATAATAGAATCCACCCATAATAAAGCGAGAGCCCTGTCACCAGAAGAGTGCCTATCAAAAATAGAAATAAAAGTGTAACTGAAATTGAGAAGGACAAAAAGAAAGTATACAGTACGAATTTTATTACCACATACCATAGCAACCATAATGCTATCAGGAGTATACTATCCAAACATTGGCACATCCTCAAAAGGGATCCCCGTTTAAAAAGATCTTGACCACTCGACACCCAGTCACATTCAGGAGAGCAATAACTCTCAAAAACATTCTTGCACCCAGCAAACTAAGATCATTTACACCTATTAGTGCCAAGCTTCAGAATAGGGTATCCACTTCTAAACCATTGGGCAGTTTTAAATGCAATCAACCCAAATGTTTTTGCTGTGACACTATATGCACCTCCACTTCGTTCCGTAGTAAATCCAATGGAGATTTATTTTCTATCAAAAGTCACCTCAATTGTGGGTCCACGAATGTTATTTACCTATTAGAATGCCCGTGTGGTCTATAGTACATTGGACCCACCATCCAAACGTTGCGCAATAGGCTTAATAAACACAGATCTAATATTAAAAATACATTTCTTCAACATAGTGTCTCTAGACATGCTGCAGATCACCACCAGGACATGTTTTCTGGCTTTAAAATTACACCAATTGAGCAAGTAGACGCAAACTGTCGCAATATTGTTCAGACATTGAGAAGGCGTGAAATGTTTTGGATTTACAAGCTGAACCTCAACCCACATGGCCTCAACGAGGCTTTTGAGATAAATCTTTGAATAACGTACAGCACTTTTGACATGTATTATTTTATTATTTATTATTTATCATTTATCATGTATTTATTATTATCATATCAATTGGAATTTTAACTTTTTTCCTTTGACCCTCGTTTTAACATCTTTAGCGTTATTCAATCATGACCTGTTATTGTACTTGAATGTTGCGTTCATATTGTGCATATTGTATGTAGGAGTGTCTTTCATTTTTAAGGACATACATGCATACATTACAATTTCCTATCAGTTTTTGGGGTTAAAGGCTATGTACACTTTTTGGAGTAAAAAAATTTTTATGATTACATTTCACTTATTTTTGGCTAAAAATCATATTTTCAATTGGCTTTTATTAAAAATATTGAGCTGTTCAGTCACAAAGGGTTAACAGTTTTTCTAACTGTGTGACTGGTACTTTCACTTTGTGCAGGTCATCTGATTACCCTTATTTCTAAACTACTGAGAGGTCATAAACACTTATTTTAGGGCTCTTTCACACTTGCGTATTTCTTTTCCGGTATAGAATTCTGTCGTCGGGGCTCTATGCCGGAAAAATCCTGATCAGGATTATCCCAATGCATTCTGAATGGAGAGAAATCCGTTCAGGATGCATCAGTTCAGGACCTGAACGTTTTTTGTCCGGAGAAAATACCACAGCATATGTTTGCTACGGCCAAAAAGCCTGAACACTTGCCGCAAGGCCATTAAAAGGCATTAATCCGGATTCGGCCTTAAGCTAAACGTCGTTTCGGCGCATCGCCGGATCCGACGTTTAGCTCTTTCTGAATGGTTACCATGGCAGCCAGGATGCTAAAGTCCTGGTTGCCATGGTAAAGTGTAGTGTGGAGCGGGGGAGCAGTATACTTACCGCCCGTGCGGCTCCCGGGGCGCTCCAGAGTGACGTCAGGGCGCCCCGCATCAGCGCATGGGGCGCTCTGACGTCATTCTGGAGCGCCCCGGGAGCCGCACGGGCAGTAAGTATACTGCTCCCCCTCTCCCCACTAGTACTATGGCAACCAGGACTTTAATAGCGTCCTGGCTGCCATAGTAACACTGAAAGCATTTTGAAGACTGATCAGTCTTCAAATGCTTTCAGTTCACTTGCGTTGTTACGGATCCTGAGGGCACTTCCGGCGACGGAAGTGCACGCCGGATCCTAACAACGCAAGTGTGAAAGAGGCCTAAGCCACATTCTTATCAGTAAGATAAAGATTGAGCTATAATGAGTGTTTATGATGTGAGAGGGCAGAGATAAGGAGCCCATCTGCTCCTCAGATGGCTGAAAGGACAAAAAATACACAGGCAGCTAGTAAAGCATGTCAGCTCTGTACAGGAAAAAGAATTCCACATTGTTAATAATAATAAAGACCAATTGAAAAAAAATGATTTTCTTTAGCTCAAAATAAGTATAATGCAATAATAAAACAAAAGTGCCCCCAAAGGTATACATAGCCTTTAATTTAGTTTATTGAATAATCCATCCATTTATTGTTTTACTTTTCATGATTAGTTCCCCGTATCATGTTATGCATAACAATAACAATTTCCTTTTTATATAAAATGTCGCGATCACTATACATATAATATACTTATATATTTTTATTCATATTACTCACTAATTACCTTTTTTCTCCCATATATTTAAAATATCTATCTGTCCCTTATATTTATCTATACCAGTTAAACCTATAATCGCATTTATTGGAGCCCAAATGTATGGCTTTTACTTCCTTCCTGTAGTCTTGACCTCAGATTAAGCCATACATTGTGTAGTCCTGACCTTAGATTAAGCCATACATTCTGTAGTCCTGACCTCAGATTAAGCCATACATTCTGCTACACAGCTACAGCATGTAGTGTTCTGTTTCCTGGCAACGCGACATCACGTGATCGCAATTGCGGTCACGTCACAGCAATTGTGGTCATGTAACCACTCCCTGCACTGGCCGGACATCCCAAAAACGCGTTGTTTTACCTGCAAAATCCAAAATTAAATACTGAAGTTTTCCTTTCCATCAACAATTAATTTGGAGGGTTCTTTGCGCCGAGGGATGTTCTTTTCTGACAAGTATTTAAAAATGGTGCTGTGCTCGCGGATATCTTCAGTAGACAACCGGGGCTAATGTATATATCGGTATTAAATGTGACTACGGCATCTGAGAGCTCAAAAACAGGTTGTGTGCGCTGCCAGGTTGTGCACCAGCTTTCCCTTGCACGGATGGGGAACCGGATGTTGTGTGCGGCAGCCTCTGCCCTTCAAGGTTGCTACACATAGGTCCCTATTAAGACCTTTCCTGTGGCAAGGCTCCATAGGAATACAGTAAAATTCTCATAGACTCCAATGCAAATGCACTGGAGTCTATTAGAGAAGCAATCTAATTATTGCTTGTTCGAGTTCCCTAGGGGAACTTTTTAAAAGGGTAAAAATAAGAAATAAAAAAGTTTTTTAAAATATAAAAATAAAAACATTTTTTACACCTCCTTTCCTCAAAATGTAAATAAATATAAACATCCTCATGTGCAAAAATCCCCATATTGTTAAAATATAAAGATTTTTATCTCAAACGGTGAAACAGAAAAAAAAAAGTCATAATGGCCAATTCACGGTTTTTTGGTCGCTTCACCTCCCCAAAAAAATTAATAAAAAGTGGTATCAATGAAAAGCAAAGATTGCCTTTCAAAAAATGAGCCCTCACACAGCAATGTACACATAACTACAAAAAAATTATATGGGCCAGTGTAAGGTGGTAAAAAGAAAAAAGCAAATTTTTTTTCCAGTTTTTTTATTTTTTTCCCAAAATAAAAATGAAAGGAAAACTATACAAATGTATAGTATTGCCGTAATGACACTGACCCAGAGAATAAAAGTAAGGGTGGGTTCACACTAGCGTTATGGTTTCCGTTATTGCTTTCCGTTATAACGGAAAATAACGGAACCCATAAAACGGAGGACAGATCCATTCTTTAGCCCATAGACTTGTATTATGACGGAATGCAAAACGGAAGCCTGTAAAGGCATTCCGTTTGCTTTCAGTCATAATAGAAGTCTATGAGAAAGCATAACGGATCCGTCTGGTTCCCGTTATGAAAGACGAAAAACAAAGTCCGGTCGACAGGACTTTGTTTTCCGTCTTGCATAACAAGACCCAGATGGCTTTACCATAGCCTTCTATTAGGACAAAGCAAAACGGAATGCCTCTTAAAGGCTTCCGTTTTGCATTCTGTCTTATGGATTCCGTTATTTTCCGTTATAACCATGTTATAACGGAAAACAATAACGGAAACCATAACGCTAGTGTGAACCCACCCTAACAGGGCAGTTTTATCGCATAGGTAATGTCATAGAAACTAAACCCATAAAACTGTGGCGGAATAGCATTTTTTTTCCAATTCTACACCATTTGGAATTTTTTTTCCAGCTCCCACTACATCATATGGTAAGGCGTGCGCACGGGGCTTCAAGTCAAGCTAAGCCCGCCCCTTACCCGTCCTCTCTTCAATTTGATTGACATAATGCCGTGAGACCGGGATCGCGCTATTCTCGCACATACGCGGTGTGCTCCCTCTAACAGCTCTGGCTCCCGCACTCACCTGGCTGCAATTGTCTTACTGCGCATGCGTCGGACATTGCTATCGTGCACGCGCCCGCCCTCCCGTCAATTCTTGGCCTCAGTGTCAGTAAGACAATTGCACGGATGGGGGAATGAAACACAAGATTAGGAACACAATGTGGGCTACTGTAAGATAATGCTGGTGGTTTAATATGTTTTTGAGGTGACAGGTTCCCTTTAAACCAAATTTTTTTTTTACAAAGTGCACAAAATTGACTGATCTTTTGGCATATTTCTAATAAATATTTATGTGTACTCTGTTTTTATTTATTTTCAAAGAAAACGGAGTCGTACATAGCATATAAGACAAAAGGTCAGTCAAATATAACGCAGGTTCCAAAAACCAAGACAATGAGAATACAGTATTCACATAGTAACTGCCGTAGAGCACGAACTGCAATCCTAGCGATCAAACCTTCATCTGAGCAACAAAATATTTGAATATCTTCTAAAGTGTAACAAGTAATACAAGCCGCCTGCAAACACAGTTTCATGAACCTGAGTGTGGTATTGTAAGGCCTCAGTTGAGCCTTAAAGGGAACCTGTCACCTCAAACAGTGGTCCTAAACCGCCGGCAGGACCCTTCAAGACTACAGCAGTCGGATTCTGATCAAGTATATCTTACTAAATTCCGATGCGTCAGTAGTAAGAAAATCGAAGTTTAATCCACGGCTGGCGCGATTATCTGCCCAGGCTTAAAGTCAAGGGGGCAGCGGCCTCCTTGCTTCAAGTCGCGGTAACCACGCCCCCTTCGCTGTGACTGACAGCTGGCTGTTCTGAGAAGCCAGCCGGCTGTCGGGCATAAGCGCTGTCAATCAAAGCGAAGGGGCCGGGAAGGGGGCGTGGTTACTGTGACTTGAAGCAAGGAGGCCGTTGCCCCCTTGACTTCAAGCCTGGACAGAGAATCGCTCCAGCCGTGGATTAAACATCGATTTTCTTACTACTGCCGCACCGGAATTTAGTAAGATTTACTTGATCAGAATCCGACTGCTGTAGTCTTGAAGGTCCTGCCGGCGGTTTAGGACCGCTGTTTGAGGTGACAGGTTCCTTTTAAGTATGCAATTATTAAACAAGTGAGAAAGGAAAAAGAAAGAAAGTAAGGAAGACTGAAAAAAGAATTCAAAGGATTCAGAAAGGTAGGGAAGGTGATAAGCTTGCCTCGTTGTCTATGTTCCCCCATCTACCGCTTCACTGAGTTCTCGGATCAAGGCTGAAAAATCGGCAGAGTGGAGAAAGCCTATGAGAGAGTTCCACCTAAGATAAAACACGCTCTCCGTGTTATGAGATATTGCAATCAGCTCCTCCATCCGCAGGAGGTATCTGAGTTCATTCGCCCATTCGCTAAGAGAGGGTGCAGAAGTAGATTTCCAATGTCTCGGTATGACCATGCTCAGGGCATTTTTCTTTACCTGGGCGAAGGTACCTGTTATCAGTAATAAGAGGGACACTTTGGGAGTGTTGGGTACATTGGATCCCGAGAATTTGTTGTAAACAGAAAAGACCAGGTCCCAAAATTTCTTTATAAGTGGGCAATCCCACCATATGTGGAACATTGAGCCCCTTGCTTCATTGCACCTCCAGCACAATTCAGAGACGCTCGGGTACATTTTATGCAACTTCAAGGGGCAGTGGTACCACCTGGCTAGGATCTTGAAGTTTTTTCCTTAGCCATAGCAGTCATCGATAATCCATGAGAGAGTGCACAGATCCGTCTAGTCTCCTCCTCTGAGAAAGACATCTGCAAATCAGCTTCCCACTTTTTAAAGACGGGAGCAATGCCCAGGTTGCTAAAGTCCAGCAGAACCTGATCTAATAAATATTTATATTTTTTGTGTTCGATTTTGAATTTAGGGAAAATTTGCTAGGATTGGTAATATGAAGCCATTGCAGCTGTCGTTTTTTAAAACATATTTCAACTTAAAGGGATATTCCCATCTTTAAGATCATATTTTAAATGATTCCTCTTGTGCCATTGATCATTTTTGCCAATACATTGTATTAAAAAAAATGCTGCCCCACTGAAATATAACTTGATATATGGGCCGCGCTTGCGCACACTGTATTCACCATTCACCCAGGCGGCCAGTCTTCTTCACAAGAACTCGCACGTTAGCCGCACATGCGCCATTCTGATAGATTCTCTGCCGCGTCTGCTACAGAGCCGCGCATGCTCTGTAGCAGACACGGCAGAGAAACTATCTATCTGCCATCCACAGACTCCCCCCCCTCCCCTAAGTGCCATCACATATGGTCCCGACTCCGGAGCGCACGGTGTCCTCGGCTGCTATGACGCCGTGCGCTCCCTCCTGCCGCCAGAATACAGTGATACTCTCTTATGATCCATAAGAGAGTATCACTGTATTCCGGCAGGAGGGAGCGCACGGCGTCATAGCAACCGAGGACGCCATGCGCTCTGGTGCCCAGGAGTCCAGGCAGCGATCCACAGATCCCCCCTCCACTAAGTGCCGTCCACAGACTCCCCCTCTCCCCTAAGTGCCATCACATATGGTTCCGGCAACGGAGCGCACGGCGTCCGCTGTTGCTATGACACCATGCGCTCCCTCCTGCCGCCGGAATACAGTGATACACGCTTATAGATCATAGCAGTGTATTACTGTATTCCGGCAGCAGGAGGGAGCGCATGACGTCATAGCAACAGGGGACGCCGTGCGCTCCGTTGCCGGGACCATATGTGCTCAGGAGTCCAGGCAGCAATCCACAGATCCCCCCCACTAAGTGTCATCCACAGACTCCCCCCCCCCTAAGTGCCATCCACAGATGCCCCACCATAAGTGCCATCCACAGATCCCCTCCCTAAGTGCCATCCACAGATGCCCCCCCCATAAGTGCAATCCACAGATCCCCCACACTAAGTGTTATCCACAGACTCCCCCCCATAAGTGCCATCCACAGATTCTCCCCACTAAGTGTCATCCACAGACTCCTCCCCCCATAAGTGCCATCCACAGATGCCCCCCCATAAGTGCCATCCACAGATGCCCCCCCATAAGTGCCATCCACAGATCCTCTCTAAGTGCCATCCACAGATGCCCCCATAAGTGCAATCCACAGATCCCCCACACTAAGTGTTATCCACAGACTCCCCCCCATAAGTGCCATCCACAGATTCTCCCCACTAAGTGTCATCCACAGACTCCTCCCCCCATAAGTGCCATCCACAGATGCCCCCCCATAAGTGCCATCCACAGATGCCCCCCCATAAGTGCCATCCACAGATCCCCTCCCTAAGTGCCATCCACAGATGCACCCCCATAAGTGCAATCCACAGATCCCCCCCACTAAATGTCATCCACAGACTTCCCCCCATAAGTGCCATCCACAGATGCCCCCCCATAAGTGCTATCCACAGATCCCCCCCACTAAGTGTCATCCAAAGACTCCACCCCCATAAGTGCCATCCACAGATGCCCCCCCATAAGTGCCATCCACAGATGCCCCCATAAGTGCCATCCACAGATGCCCCCATAAGTGCCATCCACAGATGCCCCCCCATAAGTGCCATCCACAGATGCCCCACCCTCATAAGTGCCATCCACAGATGCCCCCCTTATAAGTGCCATCCACAGATGCCCCCCCCATAAGTGCCATCCACAGATGCCCTCCCCATAAGTGCCATCCACAGATGCCCATCCATAAGTGCCATTGACAGATGCCCCCCCCTCATAAGTGCCATCCACAGATGCCCCCCCATTATAAGTGCCATCCACAGATGCCTCTCCTCATTAGTGCCATCCACAGATTCCCCCCCTCATAAGTGCCATCCACAGATTCCCCCCCTCATAAGTGCCATCCACAGATGCCCCCCCCCCCATAAGTCGCTGTTAATTTTGGGTGCTAATAAAGGAAGAAAACTTCACTGATACAAGAGTGCCGCGGTTTTCTTTTTTATATTGATTTTGCCTTGGATCCGGAGGGCCAGGATCTACCTACTAAAGGCACCGCCACATAAAAAGAAACATATTGGAATACCCAGTGTGTAGTGCTGTCCTATTTTTTTTATTTATTATTACCCCCCCATAAGTGCCATCCACAGATCCCCTCCTCCCCTAAGTGCAATCCACAGATTCCCCCACTAAGTGTCATCCACAGATCCCCCCCACCAAGTGTCATCCACAGATCCCCCCACCAAGTGTCATCCACAGACTGCTCCCCCCATAAGTGCCATCCACAGATGCCCCCCATAAGTTCATCCACAGATGCCCCCCATAAGTGCCATCCACAGATCCCCCCACTAAATGTCATCCACAGACTCTCCCCATAAGTTCCATCCACAGATGCCCCCATAAGTGCCATCCACAGATGCCCCCCCATTAGTGCCATCCACAGATGCCCTCCCCATAAGTGCCATCCACAGATGCCCCCCCCCATAAGTGCCATCCACAGATGCCCCCATTAGTGCCATCCACTGATGCCCCCCATTAGTGCCATCCACAGATGCCCCTCCCCATAAGTGCCATCCACAGATGCACCCCCCATAAGCTGGGTAATAGGTCAGTGATAATATCTGATACTGGGAAAGCTGGGTAATAAGTCAGTAAAAATATTGTACACCGGGAAAGCTGGGTAATAAGTCAGTGATAATATGAGACACCGGGAAAGCTGGGTAATAAATCAGTGATAATAATGAGACACCGGGAAAGCTGGGTAATAAGTCAGTGATATAAAAATGAAACGGGGCGGCACTCACCAGTGTAGTAAATTCAAGTTGCTTTATTCAGATATAGCATGAGGCAATACCGGGCAGGATGCCAAAGACTCCATATAGATGGAACAAGCGATGGCCATTTCACGCAGAACGCGTTTCGTCAGGTTGCTACGTCAGTGCGCAAATGCGCTTACCTTCTTAAGCCGAGCGGTCAGTGTATCACCTGGGCAATCAATGACGCCGCCGCAGTACTCCCCGAAGACATAAAAACAAATGCGGTACATACAAATATACAAACAAAATCGCACATAAACCATAACTTGGTGTTACTCATTTGAGAATGGCATACTCTAGTCAGACCTAGCGGCAGTTCAAATGCCCATAGTACAATACAGGTTGATTTTACACACATATCATTATGCAACAATGCGCCAGCATATTTAAAGGAACATACTCAAGTCAATACGGTCATTTAGACCTAAACCTTCCGCTGCCAATCGTCTCGGGGACCGAGTCTCTATCCAAGTATATTGACTGGCTCCTGAGACCGTTACTCCCCAGTGCCCCGGCCTACCACAGGGACACCAACGACTTTTTGGTGTCACTGAGAGATGTACATTGGCAAGAGGATTATTATCTAGTGTCATTGGATGTGGAGAGCCTATACACCCGCATCCCTCATGATGCGGGTGTGGAGGCGATCTGTGGCATCCTTAAGAACGCAGGAAAGAGTGATCTTTTCTGCAATTTTGTATGTGGAGCCCTGAACCTCATACTTGCGAACAATGTATTCAAGTTTGGCACTGAATGGTTTAGACAAAAAACTGGGTATGGCAACGGGGACCCCCGTTTCATGTACCTTTGTTAATATGTATCTTGCAAGATTGGAGGACAGGTTCGTGTTCTCTGTGTCTAACCCGTTTTCTAGGTTCCTGAAAGTATTCCTGCGTTATGTCGATGATGTCTTTATTGTATGGTTCGGCACTAAGGATCAGTGTGAGGACTTTGTCCAATACCTGAATAGGAATGATATGGGGATAAAATTTAACCTTAATTTTGGGGGGCACGATTAGAGTTCCTGGATGTGGCTGTCGTGGCGAGTGTTTGGTCATGGAGGGCTTTCGTAAGCCCACGGCGACCAACTCCTTGCTCCGCCATGACAGCTTTCATCCAGGGACTGTTAAGAAATCGTTACCGTACGGACAGTTTATCAGGCTGCGCAGGATTAACAGTGAGCTGGAAGGCTATAGACGTCAGGCTTTGGAACTTAAACAATGATTGCTAGCAAGGGGGTACCCTGAAAAGGAGGTTGATAGGGATATGGAGACAGTTGAGAAGAATTTTTCCCAAAGAGATTTATTACGAGGAAACAGAGACCGTAATGAGCCTATATCGGGCAACGAAGATAGGAGTACGGGCAGATTTGCCTTTTCATTTAAATTCAGCCCTATGGCTGACCAGATCCGTTCTGCGATCTTCAAGAATTGGGACATACTTAGAAGGGACAGTACCCTGAGTGAAGTAACTGAGCAGAGACCACTAGTCTCCTTCAGAAGTAGTCATACATTGCGTGACAAATTGGTTAGGAGCAGATTCGCCCCCACACGGTCTAGCCAGTGGCTTACAATTGATCGCCCAGTGGGCAACTTCAGGTGTGGAAGGCCATGGAATTTGCAGGGATATACCACAGAGTACATAATTTCATCAATTGTAGGAGCACATTTGTCGTCTATGTCTTAAACTGCAAATGTGGACGCTTCTATGTTGGTAAGACAATCAGATGCCTGTATAAACTCATCCGTGAACATATCAATTCTATAGCCTCAGGAAAAGGCTGTCCTAGGGTAATAGAACACGTTAGAACAGCACATGGTGGGGACCTCAGTTCCTTGTCCTTCTCTGGTTTGGAGATGGTGCAGTCACCGCCGCAGGGGGGTGACAGACACCGACTCCTTCTCAAACGGGAAGCGAGATGGATTATTCGTACCCAGGCAGCGGAAGGTTTAGGTCTAAATGACCGTATTGACTTGAGTATGTTCCTTTAAATATGCTGGCGCATTGTTGCATAATATGGTAGCAGATTGGAAAGATTATATAACATGCAACGATTTAAGGGAGATATCAATTGAATATATAAAATGCACCACGACATTACATACATGGGTTTAGTGAATCAAATAAATATAAATAAAAATAAAGAATTTCATCGGATGATTTATATTAGACATCGAGATTTAAGCCACTGTTCAGACAACAGCGATAACTACTACAGGAGAACGCAATGCAATATAGGCACTTAAGACATAGCAGTAGAGTAAACCAACGGAGATCCTATTTAAAATAATAGTGAAAGCTATTAGAAAAATAGATACACATTCAGACTACTGCGATAATTAAGAGCAAACATAATTGTAGATGTAGAGATAGTGGATCTGTAGAGACCAGACAACTATATCTACGCCTACAAAACCGTTGAAACTACAAACAGTAGTGAAATATATAGGACAATGTTCACACTAAGGGGAAGAATAACGGAACACGGCTATATTGAAGGGGTGCATTGAGTGTGATATCTATTATAAGACAAATATGAAAAATGTGAATGTGCAACAGTATAACAGCTATAATAAATAGATAAGGTAAAATAGAGGCAGAGAGCAACTATATAATATGGATGACGGTATGCTGCAACATAGAATATGTTATATGTTGGATCAATCCAGATTATCACAGTAAAATAAAATAAAATGAATAAAAAAAGTCTGGATTGGACTTTCATATAAATATAAAGCTATAGTATCATAACACATGAATCAAACAATTATAACCTTAATTATGTTCCAAGGAGACAGAATGGAATAACCTCATTGAAATCCCAATCCAGATTTTCCACATATCCCATTTGAAATAAAGTGTGGGAAATAAAAGGTATATAAAGGACCATTAAACAGGGGGGAACCATCCACTGGAGGAAGAAGTATGCGTTACTTTGAAACGCGTCTGAAATGAATGGTCCCCTATCTGATACCTTGCAAACCAACTCCGGAGCAAACTAAAAGAGAGACAAAGAAGAAAAAACGAAACAAGCAAAAGTAAAGAAAGTACCGTATATACTCGAGTATAAGCCGAGTTTTTCAGCACAAAATTTGTGCCGAAAAACACAAACTCGGCTTATACTCGAGTCATATACTCGAGACGGAGTGGGAGGAGGAGCGGGAGGAGGAGCTGGGGGCGGGCATTTGCGGCGGGCGAGCGCAGCATGACTGACTAATGTCACGTGCCTGCCCGGCCTGCTTTATGAATGAAGCAGGCGGCGCAGGCACGTGACATCAGTCACGCTGCGCTCGCCCGCCCGGTCTGCCTGGAGGATTCAGTGCGGCATGTGAGGAGGTAAGGTATTTGAGGAGGGGGCAAGAGTAATTGAATTTTAAAACTTTACAGGAGCGGTAATGGGGGGGGGGGAGGGGGGGCTGTGGATGGCACTGTTATGGGATGAGGGGGCTGTGGATGGCACTGTTATGGGATGAGGGGGCTGTGGATGGCACTGTTATGGGATGAGGGGGCTGTGGATGGCACTGTTATGGGATGAGGGGGCTGTGAATGGCACTGTTATGGGATCGGGGGGCTGTGAATGGCACTGTTATGGGATGGGGGGCTGTGGATGCCATCCACAGATCCCCCATAACAGTGCCATCCACAGATACCCCCCATAACAGTGACATCCATTTCCACCTCGGTTTATACTCGAGTCACTACTTTTCCCAGTTTTTTTAGGGTAAAATTAGGGGGTCGGCTTATACTCGAGTATATACGGTAATCCAGTGTCATATGTACCACGGGTAAACTACGAACGGAATCCAATACCTAGTCCAACCACAGCATACAGACCGGAAAAATCAAAAAATCACGTCATCACATGTGAGACGCTGGTGCTAGGAGGACTCGGAAAAGAAGGAGGAGAGCTACGCTGTAACATGCGGGACGCCGCGAAACCAGCGGTACAGCAACCTACCTTGATCGCGTTCGGCTTGTGACAACGAACCGTGAGTACAGACGATATAAGTGATTTACCAAAGGTGAAATACGTACTAATTAGACTACTAGCAGTCAAAATTATACTGTGAATACCATCTGAACATACTAACTAAAGTCAAATATAAAACCGCTTACTACCTGCACAGCAGAACTAATGCTGTACGCTGTCTCGGCCGTATATTAACAATTTACCGGTGAAAAATAAGTTTATATACAAATAAAATCTTCGGACCCAAAAGAGGTGTGGACTGAAAAAACCTTATAAGAAGAATATTGGACATTATTGGGGACATCCTATAGTGGCAATCGTGGACACACAGGTGATAGGGGTGCCAGCTGGTTCTATTGGTTATAATCTACAATCAGTCAATACTATCAAACATCTGATATCCAATAGAACTACCAGGCACACCAACCTGCTGCCACGTTTTCATATTTTATATTGATTATTTTTGTTTTTTGTATGCATGATTCATGTGAATTGTATGAATAGATTTTTTGTGACATATGGGAATTTTTAATGCATGTGTATTTTATGAATAAATTAGAACGAGACCAATAGGATCCAATTGAGTCCATTTGTTGGAGTGCCCCACTGTACCAAATACAGACTATATAATCTATTATATAATATAGAATTGTTGCATAATGATATGTGTGTAAAATCAACCTGCATTGTACTATGGGCATTTGAACTGCCGCTAGGTCTGACTAGAGTATGCCATTCTCAAATGAGTAACACCAAGCTATGGTTTATGTGCGATTTTGTTTGTATATTTGTATGTACCTCATCTGTTTTTATGTCTTCGGGGAGTACCACGGCAGCGTCATTGATTGCCCAGGTGATACACTGACCGCTCGGCTTAAGAAGGTAAGCGCATTTGTGCACTGACGTAGCAGCCTGACGAAGCGCGTTCTGCGTGAAACGGCCATCGCTTGTTCCATCTGTATGGAGTCTTTGGCGTCCTGCCCGGAATTGCCTCATGCTATATCTGAATAAAGCAACTTGAATTTACTACACTGGTGAGTGCCGCCCCGTTTCACTTTCTACGTTATTGGACTTATTTCTCAGCGATTTTTGGGGGGCTGTGCACCGCCGATAGTGTGGGAGCATTGGAGGGCGATAGTGGTGCTTGATTCCTTGTGTGCCGGTCCTCTGAGTGGATACTTGGAGTGCCGCTCCATCCTCTCCTTTTTACAAAATAAGTCAGTGATATCGGGGACCGGGAAAGCTGGGTAATTAGTCTGTGATATCTGAGACCGGGAAAGCTGGGTATTAAGTCAGTGATAATATCTGAGACCGAGAAAGCTGGGTAATAAGTCAGTGATAATATCAGACGCCGGGAAAGCTGGGTAATAAGTCAGTGATAATATTAGACACTGGGAAAGCTGGGTAATAAGTCAGTGATAATATTAGACACTGGGAAAGCTGGGTAATAAGTCTGTGATAATATCTGAGACGGGAAAGCTGGGTAATAAGTCTGTGATAATATCTGATACTGGGAAAGCTGAGTAATAAATCTGTGATAATATCTGATACTGGAAAAGCTGGGTAATAAATCTGTGATAATATCTAATACTGGGAAAGCTGGGTAATAAATCAGTGATAATATCTGATACTGGGAAAGCTGGGTAATAAGTCAGTGATAATATCTGATACTAGGAAAGCTGGGTAATAAGTCAGTGATAATATCTGATACTGGGAAAGCTGGGTCATAAGTCAGTGATAATATCAGATACTGGGAAAGCTGGGTAATAAGTCTGTGAATGTATCGTACATCGGGAAAGCTGGGTAATAAGTCAGTGATAATATCTGATACTGGGAAAGCTGGGTAATAAGTCAGTGATAATATCTGAGACCGGGAAAGCTGGGTAATAAGTCAGTGATAATATCTGAGACCGGGAAAGCTGGGTAATAAGTCAGTGATATTATCTGATACTGGGAAAGCTGGGTAATAAGTCAGTGATAATATCAGATACTGGGAAAGCTGGGTAATAAGTCTGTGAATGTATCGGACATCGGGAAAGCTGGGTAATAAGTCAGTGATAATATCTGATACTGGGAAAGCTGGGTAATAAGTCAGTGATAATATCTGAGACCGGGAAAGCTGGGTAATAAGTCAGTGATATTATCTGATACTGGGAAAGCTGGGTAATAAGTCAGTGATAATATCTGAGACTGGGAAAGCTGGGTAATAAGTCAGTGATATTATCTGATACTGGGAAAGCTGGGTAATAAGTCTGTGAATGTATCGGACATTGGGAAAGCTGGGTCAGTGAATATATCTATCTATATCTAGCACAGATCATATGGCTACTAGCTAACATGCATTTGGGCTGTAGTGATTTATTGTTTTTGCTGCACAGAATGGGTTTGTTGCACAGGTTTTATGTGTAAAAGTGTATTAGAATGCAGGACAGCCACAAGTTACTCCATGAGTTCACTAGCATTGGTCACTGAGTGATTTCCCAGCAGGGGGATGGGCTTTACATACACTGCAGGCTGCCATTCTGATGACTCATCCACATGAACCAGCACCAAGGACTGAGCTCTCAGTGTGATGTCATAAGGAGGCGTGGCCAGCCTTCACTCAACTGCCTGAGCCAAACCATCTACTGCTGGGAAGAGTGAAAAGGCAAGATGAGAATACCCCTTTAATGCATTGTATTCAGAGCAATCATATAGTATCATACTGTAAGCTTGTAGCTAATAGAGCATTTATTACAGTTCTGATTTGGCATTGGATATGATCACACTCTTTTTACAATTCATTTATAGATTAAAGTGCATCCTATATGGCACACAGACAAAAAGCATAGAATGGAAGACATACCTCTTACTGCTGGACTTCTCTATATGTGACAACAAGGAAGTAGTTAAAGATCTCAAGTGATCAGGTCCTCCCCCATCACTCGTCTTACAGACACGTAAATTCCAGGCATTGATGCCTCAGTCACGTTATACTAACTGCTGCTAAGTGTACATATATGCTTATCAAATACAGGGGCTAGGGAGGGTTAGGCTCCATTGAGCCGATGTAAAAGAAGGAAGGGTACAAACAGTTGAGAACACGGTGTGCGGGGACAAGTGTTTTCGGACTACTACTACTGTAAGCTACCCTTGAATACTATGGTTTTATTTCCTAAACTACTGTATTTTCTGGCGTATAAGACTACTTTTTAACACATGAAAATCTTCTCAAAAGTCGGGGGTCGTCTTATACGTGCTAAAACTTAACCTCTTAAGGACATAGGACGTACCTTTACGTCCTGTGTCCGGTCTTTAACCAGTCCCCGACCGCCGTACGCAGGATTGCGTCCTGGATCTTCTGTTTGGACGCGCCAGGGCGTCATCTCGCGAGACGCGAGAGTTCCTGTGAACGCGCGCGCGTGCGTGCGCGCGTTCACAGTGAAGCGCGTCTCGAGAGTTGGACTACAGCCTGCCAGCGATGATCAATCGCTGGCAGGCTGTAGATGCGATATAAATCGCATCAAACAGCTATATCAGACGCTGTTTTATGAACAGCGTCTGATATAGCTGCTACCTGGTCCTCTGGTGGTCCCATTTTCTGGGATCGACCACCAGAGGACCAGGTAACTACAGTAAAAGTTGCACCAAACACTACACTAACCCCACCCCTCACCTATTAACCCCTTGATCACCCCATCTAGACCCCTGATCACCCCCTGTCATTGATCACACCCCTTATAAGGCTCCATTCAGACGTCCATATGTGTTTTGCGGATCCGTGGATTCACGGATCCGTGGATTCACGGATCCGCGGATCCATCCGCGGATCCGATCCGCGGATCCTCAAAACACGGACACCGGCAATGTGCTTTCCGCATTTTGCAGATCCGCACATTGCCAGAACTATATAGAAAATGCTTTTCTTGTCCGCAATTGCGGACAAGAATAGGACATGTTCTATATTTTTGCAGAACGGAAGTGCAGACTCGGAGCGCGGATCCGTAATTCCGGATCCGAGCGGGACAAAGTCTGTCCCCATAGAAATGAATGGGTCCGCAATTCCGTTCCGCAAACAGAATTGCGGACGTGTGAATGGGGCATAAGGGTCCCTTATCACCGCCAGTTAGTTAGCTACTTGTTAGGTAGCTAGCGCCCAGCCCACCGCACCGCAGTCACTGATTTTGGCAGAGATTTTTTCATCCACATTGATCGATGCGAATGAAAAAATCTGTGCCGTTCATTTTTTTTTTTTTTTTCAGCGCAGAGGCTGAACGGAAAAAAAAAATCTCATTACCCGTATGCTCAATATAAGGAGAATCGCAGAAACTCCTAATGCTTTTTTATTTTTTGGCACAAGTCAGCGGAAATTGTTTTTTATTTTTATTTTTTATTTTGTTTTTTACAAAGTCTCATATTCCACTAACTTGTGACAAAAATAAAATTTTACATGAACTCACCATACCCCTCACAGAATACCTTGGGGTGTCTTCTTTCCAAAATGGGGTCACATGTGGGGTATTTATACTGTCCTGGCATTTTAGGGGCCCCTAAAGGGTGAGAAGAAGTCTGGAATCCAAATGCGTAAAAATGCCCTGTGAAATCCTAAAGGTACTCTTTGTTTTAGGGCCTTTGCGACCCAGGCTGCAAAAAGTGGCACACATGGTATCGCCGTACTCAGGAGAAGTAGGGCAATGTGTTTTGGGGTGTATTTTTATATATACCCATACTTTGTGTGAAAAATATCTCTGTAAACGACAACTTTTAAAAATTTTATACAAAGTTGACAATTTACAGAGATATTTCTCTCACCCAACATGGGTATATGTAAAAATACACCCTAAAACACATTGCCCTACTTCTCCTGAGTACGGCGATACCACATAAGTGCCGCTTTTGCAGCCTGGTGCAAAGGGCCCAAATTCCAACGAGTACCTTTAGGTTTTACATGGCGGCTCACAATTTAGCCCCGCTCAAAATGCCAGAACAGTAAACACACCCCACAAATGACTCCATTTCGAAAGTAGACACCCCAAGGTATTCACTGAGGGCATAGTGAGTCCGTCTGAGATTTTTTTTTTTTTGCCAGAAGTTATCAGAAATTGAAACTTTTTTTTTTTCTCAGAAAGTGTCATTTTCCGCTAACTTGTGAAAAAAATGAAATGATACATGAACTCACCAAGCCCCTCCGCGAATACTTTGGGGTGTCTTCTTTCTAAAATGGTGTAATTTGGGGATATTTATACTATCCTGGCATTCTAGCACCTGAAGAAACATGACAGGTGCTCAGAAAGTCAGAGCTGCTTCAAAATGCCGAAATTCACTTTTTTGCACCATAGTTTGTAAACGCTATAACTTTTACCCAAACCAATAAATATACACTTATTGGACTTTTTTTATCAAAGACATGTAGAACAATAAATTTAGAGAAAAATTTATATAGAAATGTAGTTTTTTTTGAAAAATTTTACAACAGAAAGTGAAAAATGTCATTTTTTTGCAAAAATTTCGGTAATTTTTGATTAATAGCAAAAGAAGTAAAAATGTCAGCAGCAATGAAATACCACCAAATGAAAGCTCTATTAGTGAGAAGAAAAGGAGGTAAAATTCATTTGGGTGGTAAGTTGTATGACGGAGCAATAAACGGTGAAAGTAGTGTAGTGCGGAATTGTAAAAAGTGGCCTGGTCATTAAGGGTGTTTAAGCTAGGGGGGCTGAAGTGGTTAAAGATGGCCTGCTTCATGCGGGCGCCTTAGCCGCGGGTGTCCGCATGGTTCTTGTAGCAGACACCCGCGGCTAAAGGTACTTTCACACTTGCGTTGGTGCGGATCCGTCTGTTTATCTGCACAGACGGATCCGCACCTATAATGCAAACGTTTGTATCCGTTCAGAACGGATCCGTTTGCATTAGTTAAAAGAAAAATGACAAAGTCCAAAACGGATCCGTTTTGAATTACCTTGAAAGTCAATAGGGAACGGATCCGTTTTCAAATGCACAATATTGTGTCATTGAAAACGGATCCGTCCCCATTGACTTACATTGTAATTAAAAACGGATCCGTTAGGCTCCGCATCTTCAGACTGACACCAAAATGCTGCATGCCCACCATTGTACTCACCATCAACACCTCCTCAGGCAGAGAGTTCCATAGTCTCACTGCTCTTACCATAAAGAATCCTCTTCTATGTTTATGTACAAACCTTCTTTCCTCCAGACACAGAGGATATCCCCGCGTCACAGTCACAGTCCTGGGAATAAATAGATGATGGGAGAGATCTCTGTACTGACCCCTGATATATTTATACATAGTTATTAGATCTCCCCTCAATCATCTTCTTTCTAAAGTGAATACCCCTAATTTTGATAATCTTTCAGGGTACTCTAGTTGCCCTCCTCTGAACCCTCTCCAGCTCTGCTATGTCTGCCTTGTTCACAGGAGCCCAGAACTGTACACAGTACTCCATGTGTGGTCTGACCAGTTATTTGTAAAGTGGTAGGACTATGGGCCAGATTTATCATTAGCTAAAGTCACTTTAATGGAGTGAAAAAGTCGCAAAAAAATGCGCAATCGGTAAAATTGCGCATTTTTTTGCGACTTTTTCAAGCTCTGCACTAAGCTCTCCAGTTTTGTGAAAGTGGGCGTGTTGTCTTATGTAAATGAATCTCTAGACAGATTTACTATTGCAACCATTTAAAAAGTCGCAAAAAAGTCGCAAAAAAATGCGCAATTTCACTCCAGGGGGGACCATGCTTATCTTATGCGACTTTTTAATACAACATGCGACTTTTTTGTAAAGACGTGCGACTTTTGTAAAGCCGCTTACTGAAGGATAAACTGCTACCGTCAATCCACATTTATCACAGTATTAAAGGACCATTAATAAATCTGACTAACTAAAAGTGACTTTGGGCAGATGTAAAAGTGGAGTAAGATGTAAGTGTAATGATAAATCTGGCCCTATGTTCTCATCACAGGCATCTATGCCACTTTTTTTTTTTTTTTGTTATAACATTTTATTGGGAGTTATTTCACAAGGAATACAGAGAATGTACATTTGACACTTGAGACAATAACATTGCTTATTGACAGCATCCAAGTACAATGTCATTTATACCATTGTAAAACTGACTTCACATAAAAAGTAACATGTTCATACTTTCATACATTTTATCTCCAACTATTTCTCCCTCTCCCCCCAACCCCAACCTCTCTCCAGATGCGACTCTTTTAACCTCAACTCTTTTCTTCTTTCTGTAGTACACTATTTCAGACTTAATGTACTTTCAGTTTTCCCAGCGTGCCTTTTAGATCTGCTGTTAGGTACCATTTTGTATGTCTAAAATTGTTCATAATCTTTTGAATCTCTGCATCAGATAAGTGCTTGTTAATAAACATTTTCCATTTATTTAAAAACTGCGTCGACGTGGTATTTTTATGTGATTCTGCTTCTAATTGATCCATTAGTAGAAAATGTTTCATCTGACCTATAAATTCCGGCATGGAAGGAGTGTTTGTTTCTAGCCATTTATTGAGTAAGCATC
This sequence comes from Bufotes viridis, assembly GCA_033119425.1. NCBI lineage: Eukaryota > Metazoa > Chordata > Amphibia > Anura > Bufonidae > Bufotes > Bufotes viridis. Next base: position 80,509,579 of record CM065589.1, read on the forward strand.
TGAGCGCTACTAAGAGTGTTCCATCTACCAATCGTGGTACATTCACCTTGCCATCATAGACATGAAAAAGAACCACATGAGGCTCACATGCCAAGTCAATATTCCAAGTGTGTCTTATCCAGGTAAGTATTTCTTTCCAAAACATCTGAGTTGTTTTACATTCCCATATACAATGGTCAAGATTTGCTTTTGGTTCTTTACATTTAGGACACATTACCAACCTATCGGGCTTAGCATCAGTTCGCGGTAAATTAAAGGCATATATGGCCCTATGTAGTAATTTAAAGTGAGTCTCCCTCCATTTTTCACATGCCACAGCTTTCCTTACTTTCATCCAACCATCTATAATCTTATCTTTCCCCACTGAGCTACCTAGGAGTGGATGCCATAGACTGAATACCTTAGATTCTCTCTTCTTATCTTCTGTGTCTCTAAATTCCTGATATATCTTTGACAGAGAAAGTTTCTGATTCCCATTTTTCAGTAAACAATCTACCTGATTCTGTTTGTTTTCATTATTCAAATCCCTTAATCTACTTTTACAAAAGTGCATGACTTGCAGGTATGGTAGAAGTTGTCCACCAGTGAGACCGTACTTTTCTTGTACCTCTTTAAAAGTCAGATATCTTGGGCTTTCATTATGTATAACCTGTTGTAGTTTAGTCAACCCCTGCGAGACCCACTTTTGAAACAATTTATTGGTTCTACCTATTTCAAATTCTGGGTGTCCAAAAATTGTCATGTGCTTTGATGCAAGGAAGGATAGACCATACATTTTTCTAACCTCTTTCCAGGTCACCACTGTATCTCTTATTACCACCGAATGTTTTAAATCTGCAGGTAGTAGTGCAAGTTTAGAATGCAGTAGGCCCCCCAGGTCATATCCCTTGGCTAGCTCTGTCTCTAATAAAATATTGGAGTAGTGGGAGGACTGATTTATCCAGTCCCTACAATGACGAAAGATCCCTGCTAAGTTATACCGCCGTATATCAGGGAGTTTTATTCCACCCATAGATATATTCTGCCAAAGCATTTTCATCCCTATGCGAGCTCTTTTCCCTGACCAAATAAATTCTGAGAAGGCTTTATTAACACTCAGTATGTCTTTATGACGGAGAAGGATTGGGATTGTCTGTAACGGGTATAATAGTTTCGGGAAACTGATCATTTTTATTAAATGACATTTCCCTAGCAATGTAAGCAGTAGGTTTTTCCATCTTTTCAATTCTTGTTGAATTTTATGGATTAATGGTGTATAATTGAGTGAGTATATGGAATGAGGAGAGCTCCCAATTTTTATGCCTAAGTATGTGATGTAATCCTTGGTTACTTTGACTGGACAATTGTGTAAGATGAACGGGTTAGGCATATTATGATTTCCCAGTAGTAATATTTCACACTTGGATATATTCACCTTGAACCCTGCATATAGTCCAAAGTCTTGAAGTGTGTCAAAAATTTTGGGTATATCTCTTGAAGGGTTAGCTAGATACATTATGATGTCGTCCGCAAAAAGGGAAGTGTAAACCTGTCGGGACCCAATTTTAATCCCTTCAAAGACCTTGTTGGATTCTAAGTATCGTGCCAGGGGTTCTATTGCGATGTTGAACAATAATGGTGACAGGGGGCACCCTTGCCGTGTTCCTTTCAGTAAGTGAAAGGGACTAGACAAAAACCCTGGTAGTGCAATCCGTGCCGTTGGTTCTGCATATAAAGCCAATAAGAAGACCCTAAATACCCCGGTCACCCCCATTGTATCTAACACCCCGCCAACCAATCCCAATTCACGTTATCAAAGGCCTTTTCGGCATCTATAGTTAATAAAGCAGGCCTGTGCTTATCAGGGTTTGTACGATGGGTATGATCTAAGACCGTCAGTACTTTCCTCAGATTGAATACAGCTGACCTACCTTTTACAAATCCCACTTGGGATGATCCTATTAGGTCGGGCAAGATATTGGCTAGTCTCTCCGCCATAATTTTAGAAAATATTTTTTGGTCCACATTGATAAGAGAGATGGGGCGGTAGGATGTCGGTTGTGTTGGGTCTTTTCCTGGTTTTGGCAGTAAACGTATGTATGCTACATAATCTGTTATGTGTTTCTGTTCACCTTTTAAGACCCTATTAAATTGTGTCATTAATATTTGAGAGATGTCAGCCCCAAGTACTTTATAAAATTCGCCAGTATAACCGTCCGGACCTGGCGCTTTTCCTGATTTTAATGATCGTATTGTCATAGATACCTCCTCCTGCGTTATCATCTTATTTAAATCGGCTAGTTGTTCCTCTGTCACACTAGGCAATCGCACCTTATCTAAAAGCGTGTCCGTTAGAGACTTTTTTGGGGAGTCCCTAGAGTATAGATGTTGGTAATACTTCCTGAATATTTCTATCACTGATTGAGGGGAAGTCTGAATTTGCCCTGCAGAATCCTTCAAAGAAGGGATCCCCATCAGTTCTCTATTCCCCTTAGACAACCTTGCCAAGATTCTCCCAGCCTTATTGCCATATTTGAAGAATATAGATTCCTTTTTAGTTCTATACATCTCTTCCCACCTGGTATACCATAGCTCATAATCTTTCTTGGCCAACATCCAGGTCTGTTTAGATTCAACCGTTCCATCGGCCAAGAAAGCTGTGTATGCTTTAAGTAAAGTCTCCGTGGTCTCGTCTATTTTCATTTTGGTCTTCTTTTTCAGGGCATGGTCATAGGAAATTATTCTTCCCCTTAATACTGCTTTGGCAGCCGCCCACAGTAGGTTCGGATTATCAATATATCCTTCATTATCACTCATATATTCTAAGTACCAGGCTTTCAAGAGTTCCTGGAAGTTCTCATTTGTCGCTAGATATGAAGGGAAGCGCCAGATATAATCCGTACCTTTCTGAATTTTATCATGTAGGTTTAGTTGTACCGGACAATGATCTGATAGGACCATATCTAGAATGGCTGTAGTTCTAATTTGAGAGATCAAATCGGGGGACACCAGTAGATAGTCAATCCTAGACCAAGAATCATTTGGCGCAGAGTAGAATGTATATTCCCTGCCCTCTGGGTTACTTCTCCTCCAAGGGTCCACTAGTCCATTATCCTTCATGAATTTACATAATACCCTGTCTCTTGTTCCCTGGTGGGGTTCTTTGTTATGTGGGGATTTTTTATCCTCCTTATAATCTACAACTGTGTTCATATCTCCTCCTATTATCATATGTCCTAATTGTTCACCTCCTACCACATGGTTCAGGGCATTGAAAAAGGATTTATTATCTCCATTTGGGCCATAAATGTTAACAATACACAGCTCTCCTCCTTCATAAGTGATTGTTACCTTTTGCCATCTGCCCTCCGTATCCACCACATGATCTCTCATCTGGAACTTAAAGTTTTTATGAAATAATATCATAGTGCCGGCTTTATGTCCCTGCGCAGGTGCCCCAATAGCTTTCCCAACCCACATCTTTTCCATGCGCATATAATCCCCTTCTGCGAGGTGTGTCTCCTGTAATAGTGCGATATCTGGCTTAAGGCGCTTTAGATGTTGTAGTACCATATTGCGTTTTGAGGGTGAACGCAACCCTTTTATATTCCAAGAGATGACTCGCATCAGGTATTAGGTACATGAAAAAGATGTTTTAATAAGGCTTGAGTACACATCCAGAGGTTAAACCATCCCTTCCCCAAACATGAACAACCATTTAAACAGTGAACCTTAAGCATGAACTGTGCTGGATAAAACAGGATGGATGACATAACAATTCCTGCTTCATATTCCATCTGGACTCCACTTTTTTCCCGCCGTTCAGCAACTAACCAACCTTCCCCATCCATTTTCTGAATTCACACATTTATCCCCCCCCGCCCCCCCGACTTATATGTCCCCGTATATCTAGATTCTTCCCAGAGAGTCCCTGTATGACATGTTAGAAAATGTCCCAGTCATTAACAATAGCTTGATGTATATGTGGCTCTCTCGGTACTATATCCTCATGTTCAGCCACACAACCTGTATACAACGAAAGTCTCTTACGTACTTGGATCTCCATAAAGTCCTCTCAATCTCCACTCCAGTCCCGATGTCTTGCAGACTTGGGCGATGTCTGAGGTTCCAAGCGGTCCCTGGAGCGCTTCTGTTGCGGAGACTTATCTAGTTGGTCTCGTGCGCCATTCCTCCTTCCCGCCTTTCTGCTCCATGATGATTCCAATAGTTCGGACTGTAACTGTAGTCCTGTTACCGCCTCCTCTGGTGTCTCAAAAGATTCTGTACTGCCGTCAGCATTATAAATCCGCAGGATCGCTGGGTACAGTAGTGCAAATCTGGAATTGCGTTGATATAGCTCCGTGCAAATTTTAGAGAATGCTCTTCTGCGCCTGGCCACTTCGGCGGAGTAATCTCCAAATATAAGTATTCTGGATCCTTTCCAGTCAAGGCCTCCGGACTTTCTTTTAAAATGTCTCAGGATGGATACTTTATCCTGATAGTTCAGGTATTTAACAATGACCTGCCTGGGTCTGGTGTCCAACCGTTTGTCTTTATTGTTATCCAGCGGCATCGGTCTAGTAACTGGGCCCACTCTATGTGCGCGCTCTACTATACATCTTTCTGGTATGCCCAGCAATTCAGGGAGTATCATTTCACAAACATGGAGTAGGTCTTTCGCCGGTATATCTTCTGGTATTCCTACGATCCGCAAGTTACAGCGGCGAGACCTGTTTTCAAGGTCTTCTATGCGCTCCCACAGTTTTTTATTTTCAGCAATCAGTCGCCTGGTCTGCGAAATATTCGCTTCTGTGTTAATTTCCAGAGCGTGGACTCGTGACTCTGCCTCGTCAATGCGCGCATTTTGTTGTTTCAAGTCCTCCCGTATTTGCTGCATAGAGGATGTAATGGCCGCCGTTAGCGTGGTTTGAAGATCATTGGCTAAGCGAGCTGCCACTTCAACAGCCAAGGTTTTATAGTCTATGTCTTTGGTATCATGCAGCGTAGAGGCCTGGCTGTTGTCAGAATCATTACTGACCTCTGTGCTACCCATTACACTGTTTGGCGCCATATCTGCAGCGTCTGGCTCATCGGTCTGCGTGTCAGTCGCTCCTTTGCCTCGCTGTTTTTTGCCCATATTGCGCACGTACCGGTCCATGCAAAGCCGCCCGGCTCCTCAAGTGCAAATGCCTTCGATTGCGCGTCTTAAATGTAAGTATAGGTGGCTGTGTGACTCTCTTTTAGTCGGGGTTAGCGGGAGCCTCTCTTACTTGCTGCTTCACATGCGGGCGCCGAACCGGAAGTTCTATGCCACTTTTGATGCAACCCATTATCTTATTGGCCTTGGCAGCAGCTGCCTGACACTGGTTTCTACAGCTTAGTTTTCTGTTTACTAAAATTCCTAAGTCCTTTTCCATGTCCGTGTTATCCAGTGTTTTACCGTTTAGTATGTACGGGTGACTTGCATTATTCCTTCTCATGTGCATAACCTTACATTTGTCAGTTAAACCTCATCTGCCACTTCTCTGGCCAAGCCTCCAATCTATCCAGATCCCTCTGTAGCAGTATATTAACAGCCTACTGTCCTCCAGCACCAACTGCATCATCAGAAGGGGGTTCTGAATCTTTATATCAAATCACTGCACACGCGACCAGTGTATTAGTGCTGTGGGTCAGGGGCGTAACTATAGGGGAAGCGGCTGCTTTGGGGCCCTGACCCAGAAGGGGCCCATCCAAGAGGAGGAGGAGAAGTACTAAAAGATTTTGTCAGGGCCCCTCAACAGTATTACACAATGAAATAATATACAGTGGCAGTATAGACAGTGTGGAAAACGGATGGAACAGCTGCCTGGTCTGAGAGAGCCATCTATACTAGCCACAGGAAAGGGGGCGGCATAAAAGGAAGGGGTTGTGAAAAAATTACTGGGGGAGGGGGCCCCATTCAAAAATTTGCTGTGGGGCCCAGTCATTTCTAGTTACGCCACTGCTGTGGGTCATGACACTGTATAAATGAAACATGACACTCAATGCTGCTTTAAAATGAAAAGCCTATATAGTTATCTGTTTAACTCTGCGTTGAAGCACAGCTCTCCAGGATCCTGTGAAGGCTCAAACCAAGGTGGTCGCAAGTGCAAGCAAAAATTTGCCTTTCAGTTTCCATATGCACTGCCCTCTTCCTGCTAAGGGCTCTTTCACACTTGCGTTTTATCTTTCCGTCCTAGAGTTCCGTCCTCGGGGCTCTAGGATGGAAAGAAATCCGTTCAGGATGCATCAGGATGTCTTCCGTTCAGTATGTGAACGTTTTTTGGAAGTTGACAAAACCGTAGCATGCTGCGGATTTGTCTCCGTCCAAAAATCCGGAAGACATGCCATAACGCCGGATCCGGAATTAATGCCCATTGAAGTGCATTAATCCGGATCCGGCATTAAGCTAAACGTCATTTCGGCGCATCGCCGGACCCGACATTTAGCTTTTGTGAATGGTTACCATGGCAGCCAGGACGCTAAAGCCAGTTCTCTGGCTAGCAATATCTGTTGCCTGTTCCTTCCCCTAATTGGTCTATTGACCCTTTCTATGCCAAAGAAGGTGAAAAAATCAAGCTGACCATCATGCATGTACAGAAAATGTTTGGACACCCCTGAGGTAGTTGTTCTAGTTCACATAGGCAATGTGTTCGGCGATGTGTTCCTTTTCCTTGTGGTGCAGCCGACATATGGAGTATCACATTTGGTGCAGTATATTCCATAGTATCCATACACTACAAAAGTGTAATCATAATTAATAAAAGTTTTGATATGATACAATGTATTTGAAACAGATGCACCAAAGGTTAGTTTCTTTTTAGTGTATTGGCACATATTACAGCGGTTGCCACCACAAGGGAAAAGAAGGAGGAGAGCTACGCTGTAACACGCGGGATGCCGCGAAACCAGCGGTACAGCAACCTACCTTGATCACGTTCGGCTTGTGACAACGAACCGTGAGTACAGACGATATAAGTGATTTACCAAAGGTGAAATACGTACTAATTAGACTACTAGCAGTCAAAATTATACTGTGAATACCATCTGAACATACTAACTAAAGTCAAATATAAAACCGCTTACTACCTGCACAGCAGAACTAATGCTGTACGCTGTCTCGGCCGTATATTAACAATTTACCGGTGAAAAATAAGTTTATATACAAATAAAATCTTCGGACCCAAAAGAGGTGTGGACTGAAAAAACCTTATAAGAAGAATATTGGACATTATTGGGGACATCCTATAGTGGCAATCGTGGACACACAGGTGATAGGGGTGCCAGCTGGTTCTATTGGTTATAATCTACAATCAGTCAATACTATCAAATAGAGATGAGCGAACTTTAAAAAAAAGTCCGGTGTTCGGGTTGTGGTAAGTCGCGCATCCCGTTATGGATTCCACTATAGCAGCATATGGAATCCATAGGGGGCGGCTGCCACCAACCCGAACTGTTGAACAGCCGAAGGACCTGGGGTGACGTCACTGTCATGTGATCAGTGCAGGGGGCGTGGCTCAGCACTGGATTTGAACTAATTGTGACCGGACCCCAAAGCCACTAGGCGCTCACTAGTCTGAAGGAGGTGGGGGGAGCGGTAAGTGAAACGCTGTACTCACCCCGCCTTCCTGGTCTTCTGTGGCCAACGCTCCACTATCCTGATGCATTTAGTGTCAGGACGTAGTGCGCGCGCACTATGACCTGATGCTGCATGCAGTCAGGTGACGGTGCAGCACAAGCCCAGAGAAGAACAGGGAGCGAGACTGCAGGAGAGGATGCTGGACCTGGAGAGTGGCAGTGGAACAGGAGGAAAGTGAAGTTATTTCTGACATGGCGGTCTAAAGGGGGTCTGATCTGAGGTATGATATAGGGGATCTGACATGGAGGTCTAAAGGGGGTCATATCTGAGGTCTGATATGGGGGGGGTCTGACATGGAGGCCTGATCTGAGGTTTGACCCTGAGGGTTGATATGGGGGAGTCTGACATGGAGGTCTGATCTGAGTTCTGATACTGGGGTGTAATCTAAGGTCTAAAGGAAGTCTAATCTGAGGTCCGATATGGGGGTCTGATCTGAAAGGTAAGAGGGAATGTAAGGAAGTATGTTTGTGCTGGCACAAAATTTAAGGGGGTATTTTTTTTGCACTGGCACACATTATAAGGGGGTATTTTTCGTACTGGTGCAAATTATACGGGGGTATTTTATGTACTGGTACACATTATAAGGGGGTATTTTTGTATTGGCACATATTATAAGGGGGTATTTTTTTATACTGGTGCACATTATAAGGGGGTATTTTTTGTACTGGCACACATTATAAGGGAGTATTTTTTGTACTGGCACATTATAAGGTGGTATTTTTGTATTGGCACACATTAGGTGGAAGTTTTCTACTGGCGCACATTATAAGGAGAAGTATTTGTACTGGGGGTTATGGGGAACATGATTACTAGTATGAACACAATGGGGACTATTATCACTATTGGGGGCACTGTTAACACTATGCACTTTGGCAGATAATTATTTCTATTGGTTAAACTTTGGGGAGCACTATTACTGTGAGAGGCCCCCTGGCACAGTATCAGCTTAGCATAATAATTTTTGGGGAACATTATGTTTGTGGTACCATTTGCTGGGCTCAGTTATTTTTTAGGGCATTGTGTGCCAATATTTATTGAAGGGGGCACTATCTGCGTAGTACTAGTATTTTCAGGGGGACTGTTTCTGCAGTATAGTATTGGGGAGCACAGTGGGCACAGTATTGGGGGTGGCAGGTTGTAGTCTTCAGGAGGTGGGAGGATAGTGGAAAAGTAGGACATGAAGATGTCTGTTTATCAAACTCTGCAGAGTTTAGGTTGAGAACTTGGCACATGTGGGGTGCAGCCCTGCCCCTTGCCACAAAGCACTGAGGGGAGCGGGGCCCAAGCTGACCTCTTGCACCAGGGCCCATGAGATTTCAGCTACCCCCCTGGATAAAATCTATCACTGCATGGTGTGAATACCTATGAACAAGTGAACATCTATTCTGAGCTCAGCTGTGAGTAATTTCCTACTGCTGGTGTGGCAAGTTGTGATTGCGAGACTTCTGTGCTGAACATGTATGTGGAGTCGGTGGAAGGAGATACAAGGCTTAATAGGAGGCCTTCTTACTCTCGATCTGTTCAGTGGTGGTGGTGGCGAGTCCCCAAGACCTCTGTGCAAGGGCTTATGCACACAGTCGTTGCCTGGCCATTCTGTGCATTGGGGATAGCAATTTGCAGTCCCCAATGCACGGGCAACATCCGTGAGGCTGCCGCAGACGGATCCAGACCTGTTCAACTAAAATGGGCCCATGAATAGTTCACAACGCAAAAAATAGAACATGTTAAATTTTTTTTTTGCGGTGCAGGGACACAGATAGAAACCCCATGGATGCTCTCCGTAGTGCTTCCGTTCTATACCATACCTTCTGCTATGAAAAAACAGCCAGGGTCCGTATATTGCAGACCCGCAATATGGGCCCGGCTGGCACACGTTCATGGGAATGAGCACTTACTATTGGAAGAGACATTTAGAGCCAGAGAAACTTTTGCTATTCTTGACACAGTGTGAACAGTAGCATTGGACCTGCTCCTAATCTCTTAGTGCTCCGTTTCTTCCATAGCAGACTGCTGCCCAACTAACCATATATATTTATATACATCATCTGTACTCTGTTTAAATTATTTTCTTTGATATTACATTTTCTTAGAAGGGCAGAAACTATTTAGTGTGACAAATATGCAATAATATGACATGCTTGAGAATGGGGGATAAATACTTTTTTCATAGCACTGTGCTACAAGTGAAAAGATATTTAGTCATACTTGTATTTCTGCAATTTAATAATTATAAAAGTAAACAAATACATGTTTATATATCTATATATCTATATAAAGCTCTCAATGGAAAAGTTTAAAAAACAAAGTCACCCAAAACTGTGTAAACCTATTCATCTACAGAACATAACTTATCCATAGAGGTTAATAAATCTGTTGCACTTTTAGACTAGTTTACACTGTAGGTCATTGTCTAATCCATATATCCTACCTTAAAGGGGTTATCCAACTGTTTGATATTGATGGTCATCATTATCAGATTGGTGTGTCTGATAACCCCATTGTTTAGGTGTTTCTCTGGAAACTAAACAGTGGACAGAGCCCTTTTACGAGGCAGGAGCCATGCTGGCGTACTGCAGCTCACATGCAATTCTGCTTCTGGCTCCGCCACCGTTTAGTTTCTGGAGCCAACAGCTGCCAAAAACAGCTTCTAAATGTTGGACCTAAACTAATCGGATATTGATGACTGGTCCAGAGAATAGGTCATCAATATCTAAAATCTGGAAAACCCCAGCAGCTTTAAGTAGAAAAATCCTTGCAACAGTTAGACAAGTAAAATGTCAAGATAGATTGTTTAATAGAAAAATCAGAATACAAAAGAAAATTGTGAAAAATGTAAAATATTTCAAAATAATTTCCAAATATGTTAAACAGTAGTTACCCTTCACAGGACGTGGCCCTGGCTTATGATGTGTCAGACATTTGGTAAAAGTGTGAGCAGTGGGGACAACATCAATTTCAAGAAACCCCAAATGCTCTCACAATAGTCTTGTCAAACAAAGTACTGTGCGAAGTCAAGAACAGCCATTTGTCCACTGGCGATCAGCAAAAAGTCAGGCTGCACTTTAAGATCAATGGAGGACCCAACCTCTGGACTACCAATAATCAGACATATGACTTATTTGGAACAACTCATTTAAAAGGGACACTTCCATCAAAATTGTATCTCATTAAATGTGGATATTCTAGGGTCTAGGGTAGATGGTTTTCTGGATAAAAATTGTTTAAGTGACTCCATGTATTCTACTTCCTGTCGTGACTCTACTTGCTCTTTTAGCACAGCAGGCCGTCTCGCCTCTCAGTCAGTTGGCGTGTGCGACTGAATTAGAGCCATATTACACTCATCGATGCAATGTTCTTCTGTGGGCAACAGGAGAGCTGTAATGCTGTCATCCTGATTCTACACCTACTATTATAATGAGCATTAGCCTTCATATAACATCTTCCTTTCACAGCAGTAGTAGGCTGACAATGGATTCTCTGTTTGGGAGGTTTAATCATTTGTGCTACCTGCTAGAGAAAGACAATACTTTTCAATTTCAATGGCACAGTACTGCCCAAATTTTTTTTCTATAGTACAGTGTGGAGGTGTCCCTTTAAGGTAATGCGGTAGAATGTATTTAATACAGAACCGATGGTATTAAAAAGGTGACAGCTAATGAAAAATGCCAGCAGGTTATGCGATGGATGGCTATCTCCGTTTTTTTTTCTGCCTTCACCACTCCATGAATGAGACTGCTCTTTGCCAGGCACCACTGTCAGTCTATATGCATCTATATTAGTTGCTGCTTTCACGGAATGCAAATGTGTTGGCTTTCCAATGAGGACAGATCTGTTCACCAGAGATGTCATCATGATATCAATGAGTTTGGCTGAGTGTGAATACATCCAGGACAACAATGTAAGGAATCATGAATGAACAAGTCGCACTCCACACAGAAGACGCAGTCGCATATTGTGCAAATGTAAACCTGCAAAGGAGAAAAACAGAAACACATGTTTTAGTAATAGAAATGTGTACTGGCAAACCCCTAACCAATCTTAAAGGGGTTATCCGTTGCGGGTGATGCTAGGGAGGCGCGTCCCCGTGACGGGGAGATGCAGCTGCGGCCGTGCGGGCATCAGAAGCGACACAGGTGTCGGGGAGAAAGGTAAGTACAACCTGTGTGAGGGGCTCGGGGCATTATAGGGTTTGGATAACATCTTTAAAGGAACACTGACATTAATACTAGAAAACAGGAGACATATTCGTCTGCACTGTTTGGATGGTCTTGTACAAATCATGTAGGTTAACACAGGGGGTTCATTTTCTGCTGAGCTCTTCATTTTCCAGCAAGCATGAGTTGCCAATGGGGTAGGGCTTAACGATAGTTGTGTTCTACTGCAGCCAGGACACAACACTGAGGCTCCTGCTCCAACCACTTGTCTTACAGCCAGACACGGGACAGTGAGAAGTAGGAGGGACATCACGGATCCCCTGGGACACATGGAAAATATTGCATCATATATTTCTAAGGTTTTGTTTTTGTTTGGTGTGGGGGGGGGGGGAAGCTAAATACTGATGTCCTTCCACTAGGATAGGCTATCCATATCAGATCAGTGGGGGTCTGACTTCTGGTATCCCTATCGATCAGCTGTGGGAAAGGGGAAAAATGATCAGGCCAGCACTGCAGGCTCTTCCTCAGCATGTGACATCACATCCATTGGCCACATAGCCTACCTGCAGCTCAGCCTCATTCAACTACGTGGCACTGAGCTGCACCACCATGCACAGCCGCTATACAATGTATATCTCTGTGCATGAAATACTATGAAGAGGCTGTACTGCTCATCCAAACTCCACATCCTCTTCAAAGAGCTGATAGGTGGTGGTGCCATTAGCCAGATCCCCACCAATATGATACTGAAGACTTGTCCCTGAAGGCTCAAGTGAAGCCTCATCTCGGATCTAAAAAAAACAAACTCACAGCTAAAACCTTATCAAACTGATAAGAATGTGGCTTAGGCCTCTTTCACACTTGCGTTCTGAGGATCCGGTGGGCACTTCCGTCCCGCCGGATCCGTCAGAACGCAAGTCGCCTGAAAGCATTAGAAGACTGATCAGGATCCTGATCAGTCTTCGAAATGCTTTGAGGTTACCATGGCAGCCAGGACGCTATTAAAGTCCTGGTTGCCATAGTAGTAGTGGGGAGCGGTATACTTACAGTCTGTGAAGCTCCCGGGGCGCTCCAGAATGACGTCAGAGCGCCCCATGCGCATGGATCACGTGATCCATGCGCGTGGGAAGCCCTGACGTCACTCTGGAGCGCCCCGGGAGCCGCATGGGCGGTAAGTATACTGCTCCCCCGCTCCCCACTACACTTTACAATGGCAACCAGGACTTTAGCATCCTGGCTGCCATGGTAACCATTCAGAAAAAGCTAAATGTCGGACATTTAGCTTAAAGGCCGGATCCGGATTAATGCCTTTCAATGGGCATTAATTCCGCATCCGGCCTTGCGGCAAGTGTTCAGGATTTTTGGCCGGAGCAAAAAGCGCAGCATGCTGCGGTATTTTCTCCAGCCAAACAACGTTCCGGTCCTGAACTGAAGACATCCTGATGCATCCTGAACGGATTTCTCTCCATTCAGAATGCATTGGGATAATCCTGATCAGAATTTTCCCGGCATAGAGCCCCGACGACAGAACTCTATGCTGGAAAACAAATACGCAAGTGTGAAAGAGCCCTTAAATTTGTGTTTATGAGCTGTCAGGAGAAGAGAGATAGGGTTCACATGAGCTGTCAACTGATGGAACTCAAGAGGGAGAGCCTGCAAATAGAATGTTTTTTAACTGCAAGTATCACAAAAACTGGTAACATTCTACAATAAAGACCAATTGAAAAAATTATATTTAGCCCAAAATAAGTACAGTGCAATCATAAAGAATTCGCCTGAAGGTGTCCAACTCACAGAAATCCCTTTAATTGCAATATGAGACTGTTTGGCGGAATTCTCAAAACTGTTGCCTTAATAAAATCTTTTTGAACCATAATTGCAATACGAGACAAAATTGGATCATTGAGATAACAAGATTAACGGATTGCTGGGATATTTTTAGTCATTTTTGTGCATTTTCTGACGTCAGTGTTCCTTTAAATAAAAGCTTTTATGTTTTTCTACAGACTAAAACACAAGTGGATGGAGACCACACAGTTAAGAAAACTATCGCACACAAGAACCAGAGGTCTTGCTCATAGTAAACAATCCAATTTCAGCTTTTATTATTTTCAAGGCAGGATTTGAAAACATAAGCTTTTCTTTTCAGGCAACTGGACCAATGTTCGAACGTGCGCAGCTATGGTGTCTCCATAACAAATCTTCACAACCAGTGACCCTGCTGCCTCTATACCGCCATGACCAGCTTCACCCACACCTATTGTGTCCTTCTCCCATACCATGTAGATTGTGAGCCCTCACGGGCAGGGCCCTCTGTCCTTCTGTACCAGTTTGTAACCAGTCTTGTTCATGCTTAGTACAACTGTCTGTATTATGAATATATACATCTTTTCATATGTACAGAGCTGTAGAATGATTGGCGCTTTAATAATGAATAATAATAATAATAATTCTGTGCTCTGGTGCATCAGCCTTGTCAACACGGCACATATAGCGCCGAATCAGAGAAAGCATTTCATATTTAGATTGTACCGTGTGCTTCAAATACTTACTTGTTGATCCTTCAGCTCTCCATCACAGCCACGGCAATACCTTAATAAAAGCGAAATAGAACAAGTACTTGTATGAAGCATGAAAATAAATGTATATTACTGAATGTAATAAGAAAGGGGGTATTCTCATGAGTTATTCATGACTTAGATAGGAATACCTGTGTAGGCAGCGGCCAGAGGTGTGTGGTGTTACGCAGTTTCAGTTTAACTGTAACGTGGCAAATGCCATTTCAGAGCCACTAGTCACCAGGGACCGCCGCTGCCATGTGACTGCAGCAGCAATGACACATCATCTCTAGTAACATATACAGCATAGTAGGGCTGCACGATATGGGAATTTGGTGCGGTTGCGATATTTTAAGGGAATTGTGCTAGAGGTCTGTCTGCTTGGATTTTCAAGGTAAAAGCACACACAGATTACTGATAATGTGAAATGTAGTTATGCTGAACTCAAGAACTGAAATGCACAGTGTTTTACAAAATAAAACATCTTTTACTAAATTAAATAACATATTTGCATTACTGCAAAAGTACAAAATACAAAACTTGCCATTTTCTTAATAGCGCTGCACAGAACAGATAAATAAAATAGATATAAGAACATGTGCTCTTGCCTCCAGCCCCTCCCCCCTCTGTAACTGATGTATCGCCGGCTGCGCTGTGCAGCATAGCAATACATCAGTGTCAGCCACGTAAAAGGTCAACCATTGCTTTATAAGACCCACTGCCATTCCCCCCCTACTTTTTGGGGGAAAAAAGTGCGTTGTATAAAGCGAAAAATACGGTAATATAATTGCATCATTTTTGGGTTGGCCAGTTGGCGATTGCGATATGGCGATATTTATCGCGATACTGATTGCTTTGGCGATATATTGTGCAGGCCTACAGCATAGTAATATACACTAGCTATCTGGCTCTTGGGGTATGTCCAGCACAGCATTATCCTACATTTTGGAAACAGTCTGTTCTGACAAATAAGCACACTATGATTATCTGGCATATCTATTGGTTTATCAAATACATCTATTAGATGGGTCATCAATATCAGATTGGTGGGGTCTAACTCCTGGCATTCCCGCGGCTCAGCTGTTTGAAGGGTTCACGGCGCTCATGCAAGTGCTGTGTCCTCTTCAATGTTGACCTGCATGTTGTCTACATTAGGGTTGTTTCGGGTATCGAACTTTCGATACCCGATCGATACTTTTCTCTGGTATCGCACTCGATACCAGGAAAAGTATTTTATCGATACTGGGCTGCACTACTGCACAGCCCAGTATAGGAGAGCATGGCTGCGCCGCTCTCAGCGCGGCCATGTTCTCCTCGGCAGCACAGGGAGAAGGAGGCAGTCTCTCCCTCCCCCTGTGCTGCCGCTTCAACCAATAGAGGGAGAGGGGGCGGAGCGGGGCGGGAGGAGGGGCGGAGCGGGGGGACGGGAGCACTGGCCAGCAATGCCGGGTAGTTTCTTATATAAATGCAGGCAGAAGACACAGCCTGCCAGCACCTGCCTGTGACCCAGCACTGCAATCAGAGGCAATTAACCCCTCAGGTGCGGCACCTGAGGGGTTAATAGCCTCTGATCGCAGCGCTCGTTCACAGGCAGGTGCCGGCAGGCTGTGTCTTCTGCCTGCATTATATAAGAAACTACTCGGCATTGCTGGCCAGTGCTCCGCCCCTCCCTAGTATTAAAACATTGGTGGGCAGTGGGCAGTGTGCCCCTCCCCTCCCTAGTATTAAAACATTGGTGGGCAGTGTGCCCCCCTTCCCCCAGTAATAAAATCATTGGTGGCAGTGGCCACAGGGTCCCCTCACCTCCTCCTCATTGGTGGCAGTGGCAGTGATCGGAGCCCCAGCACTGTAATGCTGGGGCTCCGATCGGTTACCATGGTAACCAGGACGCTTCTGAAGTCCTGGCTGCCTTGGTCTGCTCCCTGCTGCTGTGTGCACAGAGCACAGGGCAGCAGGGAGAGGGTGAGATCCTATTCACCCTGATAGAGCCTCTATTAGGGTGAATAGGATGAGAATATCCCAGGTTCTAGCCCCTAGGGTGGAAATAGTTAATAAATAAACTGTAAAAAAAAAAAAAAAAAAAAGTTAAAGTACACCAAAATATTAATTATAAATCCCCCTTTCCCAATTTTACATATAAAATATATAAACAATACATAAATAAAATATTACATATCGCCACGTCTCAAAAGTCCAAACTATTAAAAAATCCACTTTTATGCGGTGAACGCCGTAAAAGAAAAAAAAAGAAAAAGAAAAAATGCACGATTCGCCATTTTCTTTTAGTCGTCTTGTCCCCACAAAAAAGTAGGATAGGACTGTTGTATTATGAGCCGGCGGTTTCATAAAATGTGGAATGCACGCGGATTTTTTTGGCGTTTTTATTTTTTTCGCGTGGTATCGAATGGTATCGAGTATCGCAATACTTTTTTATGGTATCGATACCGAATCAAAATTTTGGTACCGAAACAACTCTAGTCTACATTGTAGTGGTGGTGCAGTGCAATTACAAGGACTGGGAGAGGAAGGTGTAATTACACTGCATTGCTACGATAAAGTAGACGTAGTGGAAGTAAATCCTGAAGAGGCCACTGCACTCGCACAGGCACCACGGCCCTTTAAACAGCTGGTCGGCCGGGGTGCGGGGAGTCAGACCCCTGTCAATCTGATATTGATGACCTGTCCTCAGAATAGGTCATCAATATCTGTACACCAGGCAACCCCTTTACTGCAGAACAGATAATCTTGCTGATTAAGTAAAAAATACCTCTCCCCTTCATATTCTGCAAGAGCAACTTCTTTAAAAGCATCCAGAGGAAATAAGTGATGGTATGACCGAGCCAAGTGAGGAGCAGACACTAATGTAAGACCTACAAAAAAATAAAGTAATAAAATGTTACACTTCTGTTCTCTAGAAAAGAAGTTGCCAAGCAGAAAATCATCAAGAGACACCATCAAAGTCAAGAAAGTTTAAGAAAGCTATAACTTACTCAATCGGAAATGATTTGATTTTGAAATGCAATAGTTTCAAACACTACCTACCTCTTTCTTTACCTCCTTATTCCCTGTGAGCTACACTTAATTTTAGGCCCTAATGACTTGAATATGTGCAGTAGTAAGTGGCAGGGCACAGCACAAGCTCAGTAAAGAGAAGAATCCCCTGTGTGAATGGAGTGGTGTGGGTCACCACCGCTCTCCATCCATTTCTATGGAATGGATGGAGATAGCCAGGTGCTGTACTTGGCAGTCCCATAGAAGTGAATGGATTGGTGGTCACACATGAGGACCATCACTCCATTCATACAGGCAACTCTGGGAACTCCATTCCCTTGATTGAGTCCTAGATATTTTTTATGGTCTGACCTACTAAAGCACTTTATTTAACATGCTTGTGAAAGACGGCTGATGATGTCATCATTAGGGCCAAATGCAGGAAGAAAACTCAAGCTTTAAAGAGGTTTTCTGAGATATTTTTTTTTATTGGTGGGGGTCTGACACCCAGGACCTTCCCTGATCAGCTATTCGAAGGGGGTCTGACACCCAGGACCTTCACTGATCAGCTATTCGAGAAGGCACCAGCGCTCCTGTGAGGGCCGCGGCCCCCTTCCCTGCTTTTCATAGGCCAAAGACAACACATTCATCGTTCACGTGGTCTAGGAGCAGATTAGCCCCATTCAAGTGAATAGGGTTGCATGCGATACCAAGTACATCCGCTATACAACATACAGCACTGTGCTGGGTGATCTGTGAGAAGGCAGCAGCGCTCACATGAGTGCCACTGCATTCTCAAAACAGCTGATCGTCAGGGGTCCCGAGTGTCACACCCCCATGGTCAGATACTGATGACCTATCCAGAGGACAGGTCATCAGTAAAAAAAAAAAATGCCTCAGAAAAAACCCTTTTAAGATCGCTGCCCTGGAAACCCATGATAGGATGACATTACAAGGGTTTGTCTGCCATATGCTATGGGTAGTCATACAAAGTGTAACTCAATAAGCAATGTTTGGATGTGGAAGATTTGCTTCGGATTTTCGATGTGGATTCCATGGCACAAAATCTACAGCAAAGAAAAAAATACACTACATATAAACATGGTTTTCCCCAAACCACATTCACATGTAGGAGCTTTTTCCTTGTGGATTTGCAGTGAGATCAGTTGCAGAATGTTTTCCCTCGCTTTTGGACTTAACCTTAAGGTGGCCACACTAGTCCAAAATTGACCAAAACTGACATTTCAACCAAAACCATTGTTCATCAGGTGAAACGTAACAACAAATCATCATTTTAGCCGACCCCTGACAGACCACCACCATTTGAAAAGAATTCGGCCGTGTTTAAAACTATCCTCCGGTATCAATCACCTATAATTCAAAATGGGCAACAATTTACATATCAATCAAGATCTACTTGTGCCACCCAGCCTCATCAAAATAACTAAAAGAATAAAAAGCACAGGGAATCAAAGTGAAAAAGCATTTATTATACTCAATAAAAACTACATAATATCTCAAATTCGATGCGGCAGTGTCAGGCATATATTAAAGAAAGATGAAAAGAGCACCCCTGGTTGGAAATAATTTTATATACACGTCACAGATTTTGAACACTAAATTTGAACACAAACAGATTTTGATACTAAATATAACTTTTTTTTACTTTGATTCCCTGTGCTTCTTTTTCTTTTGGTAATTCTGCTTGATATTCAGAAGAAAGATCCTTCATGGACAAAAGAAAGAATGTTCCCAGAAAGATCTTTCATCCATTGTCGCCTGGTTCCGCTGAACATGTATGGGTAGTTTAATCAACTGTAATGGCTAATATGGACTAAAACTTGCATGGCTGTGCCTGTGAAGTGTTTATCAGATGGTTATTTGCTCAACTGATGTTCAATCATCAACTTCTATTTAGTATGTAGGGCCAAGGTTCAAGTATAGTTATCAGAGCTGTTAACAAGCCCTGACCTGTGTGTCGATGATATGACCAGGACAGACTTTTTGGAAGTAAACAGTAAGGCCCCTTTCACACGGGCGAGTTTTCCGCGCGGGTGCAATGCGTGAGGAGGACGCATTGCACCCGCACTGAATCCGGACCCATTCATTTCTATGGGGCTGTGCACATGAGCGGTGATTTTCACGCATCACTTCTGCGTTGCGTGAAAATCGCAGCATTTTCTATATTCTGCGTTTTTCACGCAACGCAGGCCCCATAGAAGTGAATGGGGCTGCGGGAAAATCGCAAGCATCTGCAACCAAGTGCGGATGCGTTGCGATTTTCCCGCATTGTTGCTTAGCAACGGGACCCAATCTCTATTATTTCCCCTTATAACATGGTTATAAGGGGAAATAATAGCATTCTTAATAAAGAATGCATTGTTAAATGATGAGGAAGGGGTTAAAAATAATAAGAGTTAACTTACCTTAGCCACTTGATCGCGTAGTCGCGATCTGTCCTCTCTTTCCCTGCAGCATCTATGATCTAAAGGACCTGTGATGATGTCACATCACATGGCCCAATCACATGCTCCATCACTATGGTGATGGAGCATGTGATTGAGCCATGTGATGCTGTGACATCATCACAGGTCCTTTTCCTACAAGCAAGCTAACGGAGAGGATGCCGGGCTTCGCGATCAAATGGAACAGGTATGTTAATATTAGTTTATTATTTTTAACCCATTCAGCACCGGGTTCAACATTAGGAAGATGGCCAAGGGTATTATTTCACATTATAACTATGTTATAATGTGAAATAATACCAGCGGGACAATTTCTGACCCGAACATGCACTTCTGTGAAGTGGTGCAGGTTCGGGTCTGGGTACCAAAAGTGCCGATTTTTCTCCCGCGCGTGCAAAACGCATGACAGCGCTTTGCACTCGCAGGGAAAAATCGCTGCGATTCCCGCAACGCACCCGCACTGTTTGACGGAGTGCACCCGCAACGCCCGTGTGAAAGAGGCCTAAAGGTTCCTACTGAATGACTGAAAGCAGAAATTATTAAAACCAAGAGAATTCCATACAGAAAGTATATTGGAAAATCATCTAACTTTTTATTACACAACAAATGATTTCCTAAACTCTATATATATATATATATATATATATATATTTTGGTTTCAAAAATGTACAATAAGTGGCCAATAAATGTTTAGAATGGCAGATCACTGTGGCCACTTGGTCTGAAATGGTAGCACCAAGTCTTAAGTCTATTAAAATGAAATAAGGGAAGGAAATGCTCCACCTTACAAGATGCCTGATGTATTAAAACGGTTCATTTCACCTTCATGCTCCAAGAAAGTGAAATCAAATAAGTAGAATAAAGAAATGGCTCTGCCTGAGTTTTGTGAATTATTAATATATACTTACGGCAAACCTTGCATTCCACAGGTAACTCAGAGTATTTCGCTTTGCATTGTGGACAAAAGTAGCCACCAAGAGTGAGGCCTGGTTCACTGTTACTATCCAGATGCCTAAAAGAAAAAGATATACGTCATTATTACAAAAAAGTACAGAGAAGATTCAGAGCCTAGCAAGCTCCAGAACGATCATGAAGATTTGGCTCAGTGTCATTTTCTGGTCGCTGTGATGAATATTACAATGTTGTTACAGCGATTTGTAAAAATTGCTTTCACAACCTGCAGGTGCATAAACCACAGAGGAAAACTGAGTTGATCAAATTCCTCTGTTTCATTAAAGGGGTTGTGTCATCTGGGACTTTGATGGCATATCGCTAGGATATGCAATCAAGGTCAGATAGGTGCAGGTTCCCCCTCTGAATCCCGCAGTTATCCCTAAAACAGGCCCCGAAAATGGAGGGAGCAGCATGCTCTCTATTCATTTCTACGGGAGTTCCAAAAAAGCCAAATGAGCCAGCTTGGCTATTTTTGCAAGTTCCACAGAAATTAAGAGAGCGCGCCACGCAAGAGCGGCCACCTTTCCGGTCACTTCCACGGGAATGCCAGAAATAGCCAAACCAGAGCTGGGAACTCTCTTAGAAGTGAAGGGAAAGTGGCTGCTCTCCACTCACTTGAGCGGCCATGTTCTGGAGATAGGTGCAGGTCTCAGAAGTGGGACTCACACCTATCTGACATTGGTGGCATATCCTAGCGATATGCCACCAATACTTCAGATGATACAGTGAGGATATATACTTACGCCATGCTAAATGATGGCTTTGCATCTTGATCAGACAGAGAACCCATTGTATGCTGAGGAAAGCCTAGTATAAGTGAAAAGATATCAATTAGGATGACTTATCACAATTAAATATTCAGCACGGGGGTTACATAAAGAGGGACACTGAAGACATATTACCAGGACTGACCACTTTGACCTCTGTAGATGGCTCGAATGAAATGGCACTAGAAAAGCACCATTTATTATAATGGACCTGCTTTGGCTTTTCTAGATGCTGCATGGCTGTCTGCAGACTACAAAGGGGCCCACGAGGCCTTCAGAGTAAGCCTGACGGCCAACAGAAGGCAACCTGACACAGAAAACCTGGTTGATCAGACATTAATTGCATATTATGGCATAATGCCACTGATGACTGTCCAGAGACAAACTACACAAAGTGTATATATATATATATATATATATATATATATATATATATATATCTACCGTTACAATTTATTTTTTCATTATAACAAACCAGTAGAATAAATTCCAGAGTGGCCACCACTAGGGGGCGAGTCAGCAGGTAGCTGTATATATATGACTTCATTGTAATAGTAATAAAAGGCAGTCCAGATGTGAGTTGGAACAATATAGCGAGTGTAGGCCCTGCTCACTTCACAAAAGAGCCTTTGATCAGATGTATACATCGGCAGAACTGCGCCCACCTTTATCTCTGTACAAGGTTCAGGTTATCTAAAAATTCCATTATTGGTAGCGGAATCCATAACGTAATTCCTAGATAACCTGAACTTTGTAAGCCGAACTTGAAACCACAAGTTCGTCTATTCCTATCTCTGAACAAAGGCTCCATCATATGCTACAGTAGCATGTCGTTTACCAAGTTTCATAAAAGAAGAAAAAAAAAAAAAGTATACAGCGCAGTATACCTTTTATTCCAGGATGCTTCTGCATGTAATAGAGTAGTCGATTCTTCACAGCAAAATAAAGGGTATGCCAACATATACCTAACATAATGATATTATTAGGATGTTCTTTTGACCTCCATCAGAAAAATGGTGCCCTAGTGTTTTGTGTGTATGCCAGGAACATTTCCCAGTGTATCTGCCAAATATAGGACTCTAACACAATGTGAACAGAGCCTTAGAACTGTAATGACAGTAATATAATAGGGATGAGCGAACTTCACGTTTTGAAGTTTGAGTTTGGGAATATGGTGAATTGCGTTATAGATTCTGTTACCACGAACCATAACGCAATTCAAGGACAGAATGCATAAAGGAATGCCTTTAGAGGCATTCAGTCATAATAGAAGTCTATGGCCAGCTTAACGGATCCGTTATGCTGGCCATAGACATTTATTATGACAGAATGCATAACGGAATGCCTGTTAAAAAAGAGATGTAAAGGTCAATAAGTTTTCATAAAATGCCTACATTCAACGGATGCATTATAGTGATTGGTATAAAGACGTATTACTGGACACATACCCATGCGTATAAGAGAGCACTCAGAGCTGTTACTGGCAGGAGGAGGACTGACATGGCGCATCAGAAGTTCCTTGTAGTGACTCTCATCCAGAATAACATGATAATCTCCTGTCAAATAAACCATAGAAGTCCATGTATAACAGTAGTTTCCACAATATTTTCCACAGCACAAAACATTTACCAAACTTCTACAAATCATATTAAAGAAATATTAACAGTAATGTAATATCTATATTTCACGCTTAATGGGAACCTATTACTAGCTTTTTGCACCCCAATTCCACCAGCATGTTCAAAAAGTCTCTGAAGTAGTGTCTATATAAAAAAATAAAAAAATGTAACAGCACACACTGCAGTTAAATTTATGCACAAACGAATTTGACGCCGCTGTGCACGCGATGCCGCTGGACCTACCTCCGGCAGGAAGGTTTAAAATGCTAAATCTCAGCAACATAACATGGCAGTGGGTCATTGTACAAAAGCGGGTTCCCTTTAATATGTCATGTAGGATTCAGATGTCAAACATATCATCCACTGGTTTAGAAGATGCAAGGTATCAGGTGATTGGTTCTGCAAGGGACGTAGTAGTGGAGTTTCCAAGGAGCCTGTCACCACATATCAAGTCTCTAAAGAGGCACCATAACGTTGCACAAAAATACTATTCTACAAAAGGATCAATAACAACATAACATGAATCGTCTCTCACCTCCGGTCTCCCGAGTGAGCACAGTACAGACACGCACCTCCGCGGAAAGCCCTATGACAGACACCCTGATCTTGCTGGCTTTCAGGGACTGCCAGTGAAAGAATTTAAACAAATGTAAAACTCAAGATCTTATACGAAAAAAAAAAATGTTAAAATGAATCTGTCTCCAGCAACCTAGGACACATAGCTGTGGTTCACCTGATTAAAACACTGTTTTTTTGTTGTTGATCCGACGCTCTGTTCCTGAGTTTTGAAACGTTTTCTTAATATGCAAATTAGGCCTTTGGTGCAATGAGGTCTTCACCATTGCTCTTGTTGCATCCAAGCTCCACTCATTTCTGTGGCCAACCCCTCCCTCGCTGATTTGGCCCTGTAAATCAAAGCAGACAGGGAGGGGCTGGCCAGAGAAATGAGTGGAGCTTCGGTGCAACAAGAGCAATGGTAAAGACCTCATTGCACCAAAGGCTTAATTTGCTTATTAAGAAAACATTTCATAACTCAGGAACTAAGATCAACAAAAGAAAAATAGGGGGTCATTCGTTATGGGAAGTACGCCACTTTTTGACGTACCTTTGTCGCAGATTTGGTTGCAAAGGGCATTTGCTGCCAAATCTGCGACTTTTCCCAAGTGGCGGAAAAAGGGGGCTCAGCGGCAGGCCCGTCTGATTCATCACTTTATACGCCTGTTTTTGGTGTAGAAAATGACTTAAACCTACGCCAGCAATGGAACTGGCCGCAGGTAAAGCGGCTAAGTTATGTAGGGGTTGGCTCCTCTACACTTAGGCGCATCAAGTGGGAGCGGGCATGGACTAAGACTGGCATCTAAATTGCCGGTCCTAGTAAGTGTCCCCCATAGTGTTTTAATCAGATGAACCACGGCTATGTGTCTATGCAGACAGTTAGATAGGGAGGTCGCTGGTGACAGATTCCCTTTATTCTCTTTCTAAAAAGTAACACACAATATGAATTTGGACAAGCTTTTGTATGTAGATTTTTTTTTACCGTAAATTTCCAGCATTCCCTGAACCCTGGTGCAATGACTATCCTCCCTATATTGTGTACATATATTATTATAGCATGACTGACATCACACACATACCTTGATAATATCATATATATTGGATGGATCACATGTTGTCAAGCTGCTAAAAATCACCAAGACTTCACGACTTGTGTGTCCTGGCATGTGTCTGCATAAAGATATATTTAAGAATATCCAATTAATTGTCAAATATGCCAATATGTAAAAAAAAAAAAATGTAATGAAAAAATAGCATCCAGAGTAAGCAACACAAATCCTACCAAGTCAGAAGTGGCCTATGATGACTAAATTAACAGGAGCCATATGGAAACAATCTTAGTTCAGTCACCCCCAACTTGTAAACGTGAAGCTACCCCAACTTTTTAACTTTTAAGTAGTTTATAATTCTTGGTTGGTGCTATACCTTGGGCTAGGTTGTTCAAATGCTCTGTCTGACCCCACTATAAGTATCTGAGCAGATTGAAATCATTGTACTATCCCGACTGTAAAACTGACAACTGTAGCTGCTGCTGGGGTTTTGGGTTCTTATCACGTTTCTTAAATGTCTAGTACAGAGTTCAAATGTGATAAGAGCCCCCAAGCAGTGCCTTCCTCTTTTTCGGTCACCACACCTCTGCTACGGTATATTGATTTTAGTTTTGAAATGAAGAGGTACTGACTTCAGGGTCTGCAATGCAAGGTTGAGAGAATTGTAGAGAGAAGGCTCGCCGCTGCAGGTCATGTCTACGGCTTTCTTCAATGCAGTTATGTGTTGCTTAGGGTTCCCTAGGGGAATTAAAAGACAAACTATAGCACGTTTTGACAAGTCAAATGTCATAATACAACTGAAGTGTCACAAGCATTTGCCGATTTCACTTCTCATTTTATAGAAGGAGCGAAAGACTGGATAACGCAAGCAGCTGCCTGGCCATATGCAAATGCTCCATTGTTCCCCTGCACCACTTTTGAGAAGTTTACAAGGAAGAAAAAATAATTAACCCTTAAAGGACCCATCGATTTTCCGGTTTAGTTTTTCACTCTCTGCCTTCCCAGAGCCATGACTTTTTTATTTTTCCGTTCACATAGCCACAGGGTGGATAAAAATCAATTTATTTGATTTAAATCGTATTTTTTTTTTTATTTAAATTGGATTTTTTATATAAAATTCTTTTTGAGGAAAATATATTACCATCCAAAGGTTATTCCATCATGAAATAAATTAGTTTCTTAATTATGTAGAATAAGGCTGTATATGTTAAATTTTTTTTTGTAAATAAATTCCATTAATCCATTCACAATGTCCTGCTCTTCCAGAGGTTTTTCTTAGATTATTGGGCAGTTTCTCTGCCTACAAGATATTATCACAGATGCTTGGTTTACTTTTGCAGTTCTCAAAACTGAATTTGACTGAGCAGAGATCATATGCCTCTTCTTCACAGCAAATCTTCATCTACTTGCATATTATAAGTTATACCAGCAAGAATGTCTTAGGGCTACTTTCACATTTGCGTTCGGTGCGGGTCCGTCCAGTACTTGTACAGATGGATCCGCACTTAAAATACAAACCAATGCATCCGTTCAGAACGGATCGGTTTGTATTATATGTGGAAAAAAATGCTGAGTCCCAAACGCATACGTTCTGACCCCCATTGAAAGTCAATGCAAACAGATCCGTCCCCATTGACTTACACTGTATGTCAGGACGGATCCGTTTGGCTCAGCATCGCTAGGCGGACACCAAAACTCTGCAAAACGGAAAGGAGGCGGTATGGAGCCAAACCAGTGCATTCTGAACGGATCCACATCCATTCGGAATGCATTTGGGCTGAACGGATCAGTTTGGGGCCTCTTGTGAGACCTTCAAACGGATCTCACAAGCGGATCCCCAAACGCAACTGTGAAAGTAGCTTTATGTAGAAATCTATGATTTAAATCAAGCCTTACTGACTAGTGATTTAAATTGTGATTTAAATCAGTTCCACTCTGCATAGCCATATAAGGGCTTGTTTTTTTTGCACTTTCTAATAGCACCATTTAATATTGCATATGTAGCAGGGAGCTGGATAACAATTCCACAACGCGGTTGAATTGGAAGATGAATAAATAAATAAAAGCAATCCCGTCACAGTTTTATGGAGTTTGTTTTTACAGCATTCCCTATGTGATAAAAGTGATCTGGTAGCTTCATTCTCGGGGTCAGTACAATTACAATGATACCACATTTGTATAGTTTTTCTTGAGTTTTAATACTGAAAAAAATTAAAACTTTTTTCTTATTGAAATATTCTATCCTCTCTTATATTTGTGTCTGAAGAGCTTTTCATTGATACCATGTAGGGGCGTAAGAGTTTTTGATGACTTTTCATTCAGTTCTTGGGGGAAGGTGAAGTGACAAAAAAAAATTGCAAATTGGCCATTTTGAATTTAACCCGTATCGGATAAATATTTTTATATTTTATTAGTATAGGCGTTTTCAGCAATGCCTTTATTGTTTATTCTTATTTTCATCTTGGAGAACGGGGTTTGATTTGAACTTTTATATATATATTTTTTTAGATCTTAAAAAAAACTTTTTTCACGTCACCCTAGGTCAGGGATGGGCAAACTGCGGCTCTCCAGCTGTTGCAAAACTACAACTCCCAGCATGCAAAGACTGCTTACAGCTATTGGCCTACAGCAGGGCATGGTGGGAATTGTAGTTTTACAACAGCTGGAGAGCCGCAGTTTGCCCATCCCTGCTCTAGGTGAATAAAACAAACAATCATTAGATTGCCAATTGTATTCTGTGATGGATATTGATCCATCACAGATCACAGCATTCACTATATTCCAATATAGTGTGCCCACCTTAGGCATTGGAGCCTCAAGCAGGCTTAACAGCTTCCCCAATGCCAGCCGGGGGCAGGCTGTTATGATCATGGGAGCATGTGGCTCCCCCATTTTCACCGCTCAGGTGCTGTGGTCACGTATATACATGGCATCTGAGGGATTATGGCCGATCGCAGACGTTAGTCACGGGCCTATGCTCGTGAGTGGGCGCCATCTTTAAAGTGATGTCAAGGGGTTTAAAAACATCAAACTACTTGTTACCATTCACATGATCACTGTCACTCCTAATGTAACTTTCATTTATAAGTATAGGGAACTATATAGATAGATGCAGTTCTAAAGGGCAGTGTCAAAAAAATGGCGCCAAATGCCACGATATGTTAAAGAAGTTATCTATTTTCTACAAAACCATTTTGTTGGACGTGTCCCCCAAGAATTAGCAGTTGACAGGTTGCCCTGCTGCGGAGACTCGCAGCAATTCAAGAAAATCTGTGGGGAAACTTGGCTGCAAGTGTTCAATTTCCCTAAGGGATACCACAGCAAAAACGAACTACATTCTGTAAGGCAGGGATCAGCAGCTTCCGGCACTCCAGCTGTTCTGAAACTACAACTCCCAGAATCCTCCTTTCACTTTTGTGGGAGTTACAAGAACAGCAGAGTACATTTGCATGCTGGGAGTTGTAGTTTCACAGCAGCTGGAGTGCCAAAGGTTGCTGATCCCTGTTCTAAGGTATCTGATAATGGGTTTTCAACATCAGACAACCACACTGATCACTCTTAAAGGAGTTTTCTGGAATTTTGGATCAGTGGGGGTCAGACCACCAGCACCCTTGTTAATCAACTGGTAGAGGAAGTAGCGGCGCTCATTCAAGCCCTGCATCCTCCTTGCAGCTAACCAAGCACAGTGCCATCCATTTGGTAGCGGTTGTGCTTGGTATCGCAGCTCAGCCCCATTCATTTGAATTGGGTTGAGCTGCGTCTAGCCCATATGACCAATGAACGTGATTTTACATGGCGTAGGAAGAGGCCAAGCGCTCAGCTGATCATCGGGGGTACAGGGAGTTGGACCACCTCTAATCAGACGCTGATGACCTGTCCTGAGGATAGGCTATCAATATATAAATCCTGGAAAACCCCTTTAATCTAAAGAGTCAATCGCAGCTAAAAAGTATCCACCAACCCTCAACCCTGATAATCCAAAAGGAAAAAACACATGCTGACCTTACCAGCAAGCTCTGTCAGCTTTTCAGCCCTTTTATTTCTCGTGATGAGAAGCCCGACCTAAATATAAAAAAAGAAAAAAAGAGAAAGCATAAAAAACCTAAATTAAACCCTTAGGCCCCTTTCACACGGGCGAGTTTTCCGCGCGGGTGCAATGCGTGAGGAGGACGCATTGCACCCGCACTGAATCCGGACCCATTCATTTCTATGGGGCTGTGCACATGAGCGGTGATTTTCACGCATCACTTCTGCGTTGCGTGAAAATCGCAGCATGTTCTATATTCTGCGTTTTTCACGCAACGCAGGCCCCATAGAAGTGAATGGGGCTGCGGGAAAATCGCAAGCATCCGCAACCAAGTGCGGATGCGTTGCGATTTTCCCGCATTGTTGCTTAGCAACGGGACCCAATCTCTATTATTTCCCCTTATAACATGGTTATAAGGGGAAATAATAGCATTCTTAATAAAGAATGCATTGTTAAATGAAGAGGAAGGGTTAAAAATAATAAAAGTTAACTTACCTTAGCCACTTGATCGCGTGAGTCGCGATCTGTCCTCTCTTTCCCTGCAGCATCTATGATCTAAAGTGACCTGTGATGACGTCACATCACATGGCCCAATCACATGCTCCATCACTATGGTGATGGAGCATGTGATTGGGCCATGTGATGCTGTGACATCATCACAGGTCCTTTCCTACAAGCAAGCTAACGGAGAGGATGCCGGACTTCGCAATCAAATGGAACAGGTATGTTAATATTAGTTTATTATTTTTAACCCATTCAGCACCGGGTTCAACATTAGGAAGATGGCCAAGGGTATTATTTCACATTATAACTATGTTATAATGTGAAATAATACCAGCGGGACAATTTCTGACCCGAACATGCACTTCTGTGAAGAAGTGCAGGTTCGGGTCTGGGTACCAAAAGTGCCGATTTTTCTCCCGCGCGTGCAAAACGCATGACAGCGCTTTGCACTCGCAGGGAAAAATCGCTGTGATTCCCGCAACGCACCCGCACTGTTTGACGGAGTGCACCCGCAACGCCCGTCTGAAAGAGGCCTTATACAAACCTGGTTGGAAACAATAAGGTAAGTTAACCTTTATTATTTTTAACCCCTTCCTCATCATTTAACAATGCATTCTTTATTAAGAATGAAGAAACAAAAAAGTCCAGCTTCTTTCTTGAAAAATATGTAAGAACTTGTCCTTTATTGGTAGATAGCGGTTAAAATCCATACATGGAACAGAGCATGTCTACATGTTTCGGACCTTTGCAATATCGGTCCTTACTCATGACAAATTTCTGGGAGGAATGGGATCGCACTATAAAGGAGGAGGAAACCACAAAGAGGCTCCCACAATCCCTCACAGCGCAAATCACCTCCCACCCAGATAGCCAACACCCAAACACCTGAGCACAGTGATTACACACTAGTACAAACATTCACTAAAATCCTTAGGTACAAATCTAGAAACATTTGTTGTGGAATGTACAATAAACGTTCACTAAAAACCTTTAGTACCAATCTAGAAACATTTGTTGTGGAATGTACAATAAACATTAGTAGCAAATCATTTTCAAGCCATTATTAGTATTGCAGTATTAGATCATGCCTCTTATTCAGACCATGCGGTTGCCGAGTATTCAATTGGAAAATCCAATATGCTTCCCTATTCAATAGTTTTCGCCTTTGATCTCCTCCCGTATTGGCATAAAAATTCTTTCTATGCCTTGCACTTTTAAGTGGGAAGTGTCACCTGCGTGAGCCAATGCACAATGAAGACTGACTGCTGACACGTTACGTGTTTTATAGTGCGGAACATCCGATAAATGTTTGCGGATGCGAACTTTAATCGCATTTGTGGTGCAACCGACATATTGTAGTCTACATGCTTCACATGTTATTAGGTATACAGCAAACTTGGTATTGCAATTTAAATAAGATTGTATTTTATACTCTTTTGCATTAGCTGTAGAACCAAATACACGTGATTGCTGCATATACCCACAGCATAGACATTTTTGTGTCCACAACAATAGTTGCCAGGGTATTTAGCCATGTCACACTACCTTTTGCAGCTGGTAAATGTACTTGGGCTCAATTTATCCCCAAAGTACGTGCTCGACGTGCAACATATCTCACCCCTTTGACATAACAGAAGACCAAGTTTCATCCAGCTGCAACAACGGTAAATGTTTTTAATAATCCCGCAAATCTGTTGGTACTCTAGACTGTACTGAGTAGAAAAAACAGTGATTTTACATTCTCGCTTTTACTTACATTTTTGACTTGGAAAAAGTAGATCTTTTCTATTTAGAAGGGATACTTTTTGGCACAATTTTGAATCCCTTTTCTATTGTATCCCCTCCGCTAATCGATCCTCGATATTGAGCGCTTCTTGCCTATATTTTTCAGAATCAGAACAATTCCTCCTCGCTCTTACTAATTCCCTTTTGGGGATATTATCACACACATGGCGCGGATGACAAGAATTCGCTAATAATATCGTATTTCCTGCGAGTTCTTTACGATAAGTGGTTGTTTCCACTCTACCCGCTGCACTATTGCCTGTCAAGCACAAGTCCAAGAATACAATAGTATCTCTGTCAGAATGCAAAGTAAATTGCAGAGATGGTATACAAGAATTAATATAGGTCCCAAAAAGTGGTATGGCCGCCACATCACCAGTCCAAACAAAGAGCAGGTCATCGATGTAGCGACCATACCACTGAATGAGACCCGAAACTGCCGGCGCGTCGATGAGGAGAAAGTATCTCTCCGACCATGCCATGAAAATATTGGCTATGCTGGGAGAGAACTTAGCCCCCATCGACACGCCGGAGATCTGCAAATAATATTCACCGTCAAACAGAAAAAAATTGTGTCTTAATAGAAAGTCAAGTGCCAATTCCATAAACTCGCATAATTCAGGTGTATAAGTGCTATATGTGTATAAGTGATAAGAATTTTGTGTGGAAAAAGGAATACACCTGGGTGACTGCAGATGTGGTTTCATTATATACTATTATTCCTCATGAGTTGGCACTGCAGTCACTCAGATGGTTCCTAAACACATATAGCACTTATACACCTGAATTATGCGAGTTTATGGAATTGGCACTTGACTTTCTATTAAGACACAATTTTTTTCTGTTTGACGGTGAATATTATTTGCAGATCTCCGGCGTGTCGATGGGGGCTAAGTTCTCTCCCAGCATAGCCAATATTTTCATGGCATGGTCGGAGAGATACTTTCTCCTCATCGACGCGCCGGCAGTTTCGGGTCTCATTCAGTGGTATGGTCGCTACATCGATGACCTGCTGTTTGTTTGGACTGGTGATGTGGCGGCCATACGACTTTTTGGGACCTATATTAATTCTTGTATACCATCTCTGCAATTTACTTTGCATTCTGACAGAGATACTATTGTATTCTTGGACTTGTGCTTGACAGGCAATAGTGCAGCGGGTAGAGTGGAAACAACCACTTATCGTAAAGAACTCGCAGGAAATACGATATTATTAGCGAATTCTTGTCATCCGTGCCATGTGTGTGATAATATCCCCAAAAGGGAATTAGTAAGAGCGAGGAGGAATTGTTCTGATTCTGAAAAATATAGGCAAGAAGCGCTCAATATCGAGGATCGATTAGCGCGGAGGGGATACAATAGAAAAGGTATTCAAAATTGTGCCAAAAAAGTATCCCTTCTAAATAGAAAAGATCTACTTTTTCCAAGTCAAAAAAATGTAAGTAAAAGCGAGAATGTAAAATCACTGTTTTTTTCTACTCAGTACAGTCTAGAGTACCAACAGATTTGCGGGATTATTAAAAAACATTTACCGTTGTTGCAGCTGGATGAAACTTGGTCTTCTGTTATGTCAAAGGGGGTGAGATATGTTGCACGTCGAGCACGTACTTTGGGGGATAAATTGAGCCCAAGTACATTTACCAGCTGCAAAAAAGGTAGTGTGACATGGCTAAATACCCTGGCAACTATTGTTGTGGACACAAAAATGTCTATGCTGTGGGTATATGCAGCAATCACGTGTATTTGGTTCTACAGCTAATGCAAAAGAGTATAAAATACAATCTTATTTAAATTGCAATACCAAGTTTGCTGTATACCTAATAACATGTGAAGCATGTAGACTACAATATGTCGGTTGCACCACAAATGCGATTAAAGTTCGCATCCGCAAACATTTATCGGATGTTCCGCACTATAAAACACGTAACGTGTCAGCAGTCAGTCTTCATTGTGCATTGGCTCACGCAGGTGACACTTCCCACTTAAAAGTGCAAGGCATAGAAAGAATTTTTATGCCAATACGGGAGGAGATCAAAGGCGAAAACTATTGAATAGGGAAGCATATTGGATTTTCCAATTGAATACTCGGCAACCGCATGGTCTGAATAAGAGGCATGATCTAATACTGCAATACTAATAATGGCTTGAAAAATGATTTGCTACTAATGTTTATTGTACATTCCACAACAAATGTTTCTAGATTGGTACTAAAGGTTTTTAGTGAACGTTTATTGTACATTCCACAACAAATGTTTCTAGATTTGTACCTAAGGATTTTAGTGAATGTTTGTACTAGTGTGTAATCACTGTGCTCAGGTGTTTGGGTGTTGGCTATCTGGGTGGGAGGTGATTTGCGCTGTGAGGGATTGTGGGAGCCTCTTTGTGGTTTCCTCCTCCTTTATAGTGCGATCCCATTCCTCCCAGAAATTTGTCATGAGTAAGGACCGATATTGCAAAGGTCCGAAACATGTAGACATGCTCTGTTCCATGTATGGATTTTAACCGCTATCTACCAATAAAGGACAAGTTCTTACATATTTTTCAAGAAAGAAGCTGGACTTTTTTGTTTCTTCATTCGTCGAGATTGGCGTTAATCTCCAGGATCTCTGTCCGTGCTTCTTCATTGTTGCTATGAGCACATTTACTGCAGGTGAGAGCTGTTAGCACATTTCCTTAGTTTATTAAGAATGCTATTATTTCCCCTTATAACCATGTTATAAGGGGAAATAATAGAGATTGGGTCCCGTTGCTAAGCAACAATGCAGGAAAATCGCAACGCATCCGCACTTGGTTGCAGATGCTTGCGATTTTCCCGCAGCCCCATTCACTTCTATGGGGCCTGCGTTGCGTGAAAAACGCAGAATATAGAACATGCTGTGATTTTCACGCAACGCAGAAGTGATGCGTGAAAATCACCGCTCATGTGCACAGCCCCATAGAAATGAATGGGTCCGGATTCAGTGCGGGTGCAATGCGTCCTCCTCACGCATTGCACCCGCGCGGAAAACTCGCCCGTGTGAAAGGGGCCTAAGGCTACTTTCACACTAGCAGCAGCCTTCTCCGGCAGGCTGTTCCGGCGGGTGAACAGCCTGCCGGATCCGTGCTGCCGCTAGTGCACGTGTGCCACCGGAGGTCCGCTCTGGCCCCATTGACTATAATAAGGGCAGGCCGGAGTTCCAGCAGCAGCATGGCAAACATGACGAGAGGCGGCCAGAATAAAACTACAACATTGTTTGTCACCAGCATTGCACTGCAATTAGTAGTAATTGTTAATCCTTAGGTAAAGGTTCCTAATCATTCTTTCCCAATTATTGCCCTGTGCATCTGCCCACATAAATGGCCTCCTTAGTTTAGGAGGGAGTAGTAAAAGAGCTGAAAGAGGAAAGAGAGACACTTTTCTGTAATAAAATATACTAAAAAGTTTCTCATATTTACTTGTGCAATATTATGTGAAAAGTTAGTGACCATTTTAGGGTTGTCACGATACCAAAATTTTGATTCGATTTCGATACCATAAAAAGTATTGCAATACTCAATACCATTCGATAACATGCAAAAAAAATAAAACACCAAAAAAGCCACGTGCTTTCTGCATTTTATGGAACACCCGGCCCATAATAGAACAGTCTGATCCTATTTTTTGGGGCGGACAAGGTGACTAAAAAATGTCGAACAGCGTGGTTTTTATTTTTTTTCTGATACGGCGTTCACCGCATAGGAGATATGTTTTTATATTTAAAATAGTTCACACTTTTTTGGGCGTGGCGATATGTAATATATATTTTTTATTATTTATATATTTTATATGTAAAATGGGTGGGAAGGGGGCACCTGTGGTCACTGCGCCACCAATGATTATAATAGTTATAATACTGGGGGGTGCACTGTGCCACCATTGATTATACTTTAGAATGCTGGGGTGGGCGGTCGCACTGTACCACCAATGAATGTAATTAACACAATAATTTAAGTGTAGGCAGTGGGTGTCGGCGGCGGTATCACATACCCGGTCCCAGCCCTCTATGACATTGCGCTGCGATCCCCGGCAATTACCCCCTCCGGGGATCATAGCGCCCTGTCGTAGAGGGCGGGTGCTGGGTGATACCGCCATCAGCACTCGCTGCCTACACATAAAAATGTGTTAATTATATTAATTGGTGGCACAGTGGCCACAATCCCCCCCTTCCTCCGCAGTACTAAACTCCCATTGGTGGCAGCGGCAGTACAGGGGGGAGGGAGGCACTGCATCCTTCTCCACTGTGCTGCTGAGGAGAACATGGCCGCGCTGAGAGCGGAGCGTGCCATGTTCTCGAACAGATACTAGGCTGTGCAGCCTAGCATCGTTAAATAGTAAGACCCGGTATCGAAGTTTCGATACCCGGTGCTACTCTAGACCATTTAAAGGGTTGTCTCATCTCAGATAATGGGGGCATATCGCTAGGATATGCCCCCATTATCTTATAGGTGCGGGACCCGCATCTATATCAAGAACGGAGCCCCGAAAGTGGTAGAGGGCCCTCCATTCATTTTCCATGGGGCCGCGGACGGCTAATTCCATCGGGCCCATAGAAGTGCATGGGAACACCGGAGCGGTGGCTGGTCATGCGCGGTGCGCTCCCTTTCACTTCTATGGGGAGAGCGCTTGGTGGTGGCCGGACCGGAGTCCTCCAGGCACGACTTTGCAGTGCCCCGTTCATGA
This sequence comes from Bufotes viridis, assembly GCA_033119425.1. Taxonomy (NCBI): domain Eukaryota; kingdom Metazoa; phylum Chordata; class Amphibia; order Anura; family Bufonidae; genus Bufotes; species Bufotes viridis. The sequence continues at coordinate 80,545,345 of CM065589.1, forward strand.
TATAGGTGCGGGTCCCAGCGGTGGTTCCCGCAACTATAAGACAATGGGGGAAAATCCTAGCAATATGCCCCCATTGTCTGAGATAGGGTTGTTTCGGGTACTGAAGTTTCGATACCCATTCGATACTTTTGTCTGGTATCGAAGAACTCTATACCAGGATTGGTGTTTTATCGATATCAGAGAACGTGGCTGCGCCGCTATCAGCGTGGTCATGTTCTCCTCGGCAGCACGGGCAGAAGGAGGCAGTCTCTCCCTCCCCCTGTGCTGCCGCTGCCGCCAATAGAGCGAGAGGGGCGGAGGAGGGGCGGGAGCACTGGCCACCAATGACAAGTAACCATTCATATACAAACGCAGGCAGCGGGAATACATTGCCAGCACCCTGCCTGTCACTGAGAGCTGCGATCCGCGGCAGTTAACCCCCGTGGATCGCAGCGCTCAGTGAAGGGCAGGGTGCTGGCAATGTAGTCCCACTGCCTGCGTTTGTATATGAATGGTTAATTGTCATTGGTGGCCAGTGCAATGCACCCCCTGTCCCCAGTATTAAAACATTGGTGGCCAGTGCGCCCCCCCTGTCCCCAGTATTAAAGATAGAGTGGCCAGCGCCACCTCCCCCCCCCCCCGCCCATTTCTCCCCAGGGGAGTGTGAAGTCCTAGTCACTTTAATAGAGCTCTATTAGGGTGATTACGATGAAAAGATCCCAGGTTCTAGCCCCTAAGGGGGGAAAAGTTAATAAACTGTAAAAAAAAAAAAACAATTTAAAAAAGTACACCAAAATATTAAGTATAAATTACCCCCTTTCCCAATTTTACATATAAAATATATAAAACAATAAATAAATAAAATATTACATATCGCCGCGTCCAAAAAGTCCAAACTATCAAAAAAAATCCTCTTTTACACCCGCACCGTTAAAGAAAAAAAAGAAAAGAAAAACTACACGATTCGCCATTTTCTTTTAGTCGTCTTGTCCCCCCCCAAAATAGGATAGGACTGTTGTAATATGGCCCGGCCGTTCCATAAAATGTGGAATGCATGTGACTTTTTTGGGCGTTTTATTTTTTCCTCGTGGTATCGAATGGTTTCGCGTATCGCAATACTTTTTTATGGTATCGAAACAACTCTAGTCTGAGATGAGAATACCCCTTTAAGTTCTGACCTGTGACAAGACACTGAATGAAATAGATAATACAGGATATTTATCACCACACGTAATATGGGAATCTGCACCACAGAGAAAAAAACTGAGAAAGTAAAACATACTGTATATAAAGTGTAACTAAGCCTTCCAGAAAATGTGCAGCCAACATTTGGATAACATTAGTACACATAACTGTACCTGACTTATAGGGTTTTGATCAAAGTATTCATCCACAAAATACTCAAGCAACTAAAAATAAAAAACACAGAAAAGTCAATAAGGTCGGTGTGATGCATTGTGGCATAATGATGTCATTAAAAAAAATATATATATATAATAATGGTGGAAATAGTCAGCTCCACTGTTGCTTGTAATGTATGAATATAAACTAGAAAAATACAAGCCCAAAAGATAGTCTATTAGTCGCTCTATTAACACAACATAAATGGAATTTGTCATCAGACCACGTGAGCATATATAGGAAATAACAAAGAGTCGCGCGCGACAATTTGGGAACCACTACACTGCAACATTTGTAGCGCGACATTGATGTCACATTAATGTCGCGCGACAATTTTTATAATGGGAGTCTATGGTGGTGTCGCACGTGCAACATGCGACATGTTGCGACTGCGACACAACAGTCGCAAAAAATCCATCCCGGATGGATTTTTTCTGACTGTCGTGTCGCAGTCGCAGCATGTCGCACTGCGACACCATAGACTCCCATTATAAAAATTGTCGCGTGACAATAGTGCGACTTTTTGTCGCGCGACAATTGTCGTCGAGTGAACGTAGCCTTAAACAGGCCTTAAGACATAAATTGGATACTAATTAAGCCAGCATCTCATCTGCAGACAGCCATTTCGTGGTGATTGCTCCTCATCAGAGCAGAGAGTACTGGCTTAGTCACAGCTGGTAGCATCAGAAGCAAAAGTTTGCTAAGGCCTCATTCACACATACGTGGATTTTTATGGACCAAGGTTGGTAAAAACCCGTCCTGCTGAGTGCACGGCGTCATTGGTTGCTATGACGCCCTGCGCTTGATGCCACCGCCACTGTACAGTAATACACTCGTATAGATCACACGAGTGTACAGCAGCAGCGGCACGAAGTGCACGACATCATAGCAACCAATGACGTCGTGCATTCAGCAGGACGGGTTGTCACGGACCGTGGTCCGTGAAAATCCACATATGTGTGAATGAGGACTAAGGCCGCTTTATAGACAGCTGTAATTAATAAGAGACAATGGGACAGAAAGGGAGAGAAAAACGTATATTGTCTGCAGGGAGTACTCCCCTGCCCTTCATGAGAAATGGAGCTATAATCTAATCATTAACCCTGGGAACACACCTGAGCGTTTTTCAACATGTGAAAAGCCATGCATCCCTATGGGCATGGTTCGCATTTGGGCGTTTTACAGCGCGTTTAAACGCGCTGTTAAACGCCCAACGCCCAAACAAGTACATGAGCTTCTTTGGGGCGTTTAAACGCGCCTATGGACAATGATGCCATAGGCGAGAATCACTGGATCGCGCGTATGACGCGCGTTTATTAGTTACAAAAACGCGCATCCAAAAACGTGCGTAAAACGCGCGATTCAGAAACGCCTAGGTGTGTCCCCAGCCTAAAACCGACCTTCTACTGACAATGGGATGTACCCTTCCTACAAAGACAAGGCAGGTAGAGTGAGCTCCCCTCATCAAAGTCAGAATGCATATCCATATGGATGACTAATAGAAAGAAAAACTTTTTGCCTATAAATTTATTTAAAAAAATATGACAACTAACAGACTGCCTGTAAAAAATAAAGATTTTATGCAAAAAAACAAAGCAAAAACCGAAATTAGACTGACAGGTAATTCTGTTTCCTTGAATCCACCATGACGGCTACAGGTGAGATTGACCTCTTGACCTCTGTAGGGGCAGGAATACACAGAAAGAGATAAAAAGTCCCCATCCACTCTCTCCCTTCAGTGTTTACCAATTACCTAAGTGGGTGCTTTCAAATATTTAACCTATAAAATAAATAAAACAAAAATAATGTTTTCTCCTTTCAGTTTAAGTATTACTTCATACTTATTTTCAGTAAAATTTAAGGAAGGGAATATACGAGCAGTCAGGGTGGATTCAAGGAAACAGAATTACCAGTAAGTCTAATTTTGGTTTTCCATTTCATCCACCATGACGGCTGCAGGTGAGAACTAAGGGTACTTTCACACTTGCGGCAGAACGGATCTGGCAGGCTATTCAGCCTGCCGGATCTGTCCTGCCGCAAGTGGCCGTGCACTGCTGTGCTGCCGCTTCGTCCCCATTGACTATAATGGGGCGGGGCTACGGCGCAGCACGGCACTGCACGGCCGGAGATCGCCGGACTAAAAGTACTGCAGGTCTGACTTTTCAGTCCAGCGATCTTTGCCGTGCGCAGCTCCGCCCCCTCGCCTCATTATAGTCAATGGGGACGGAGCGGCAGCACGGCAGTGCACGGCCACTTGCGGTAGGACGGATCCGGCAGGCTGAATTGCCTGCCGGATCCGTCCTGCCGCAAGTGTGAAAGTACCCTAACAGATTATACAGTAGGCGGGCTACTGCTTGTAGAATTTTCTGGCCAAAGGTCAGATCTGTAGATGCAGAGATATTTATCCGATAATGCTTTATGAACGTATTTATACTACTAGACCATGTAGCGGCTCTACATACCTTATCCAGAGATACAACCGCTTTTTCTGCCCATGAGGAAGCCATTGCCCTGGTGGAATGGGCTTTTATTTTAGAAGGACATGTAAGACCCGTTAGGGCATAGCAGCAAGATATAATGTTTTTTATCCAGCGACCTATGCTTTGGTAAGCCTCTTTGCTTTATTGCGACCTGCGAACTGAATCAACAGATTGTCATCTTTTCTAAACTCGTTAATGGCTGCCAGGTACGGATAATAGTTTCCCTTACATCTAAAAGATGGAACTGTTCTTCTGTATGGTTTTGAGGAACTGATAATCTTGGTTTTTTGGCAGGAGGCGTTTGAGGAACCGGCGTAAGGAAGGGCCGGGAGAATTTAATTTCATTTTTAGGCCTCATGCACATGACCGTTGTTTGTTTCCTCGTCCGTTCCCTTTTTTTTTTTCACAGATAAGATGATCAGATGCTTCCCCATTCATTTCAATGGGTCCGTCAAAAAATGTGGATGGTCAACCGTTTTTGTTCCGCATCCTTGGTCCGTGTTTACATTCCGTAAAAAAAAATAGAGCATGTCCTATTTTTTTCACGTTTGCGGACAAGGATAGGCATTATTACAATGGTTCTGTCCAAAAAACAGATCCGCCAAAAAAAAACGGTCTGTCATCCCTTTTTTTGGACAGACGCAAAATTTGCGGACGGAACGGACGTGGAAACAAACAACGGTCGTGTGCATGAGGCCTTAATCATAGACTATTTCCATAAGGATAGATGGTTGCTCCTCTTTTAAAAGATCAGTAATGCAAGATTTGCAAAGTTTCTTTTTATAGTTTTCCGGGAGTTTTTTTTACACAAGTGGCAGAGTTATTATATTTTGGTTTAATGTTTGTTTCTTTCACTCCCTACAAAAGAAGAGCAACCAGGTATCAGAAGGTAATATTTAAAGAAATAAATTGCGGACACATTTGCAGATTTCCCCACAGGGGAACTCACTGTTGGAGCGGCCGAGGGTGGTTCTGCGTTGTCCATGTGGGTACTGGGAGCCTCTGGAGCCGACATGCTGCAGTGTCAGTTGAGACTATGTTTGTCTAAATCGCCTCCTTTTTCAGATCTGGAGCGACGTCTGACGTCACCATCTCGCGTCTCTGCCGCTCGTCATGCTCCACACGTCACAAGTTCTGCCCCCACCCGGCCTGCTGAGAACTGAGCGCTGTCACCTGGCCACGCACCCCACGGCGTGCAGCATCCCGCTCTTGCTCCGGTCTGCTTCCTTACCAGAGGGAAGGGAGACCGCTTAGCCGGGAATGAAAATAGGTCCCTGATGTAAGGAACGAGAGTCACCCAAGTTTCCACTGCCCAGCCTTAGCAAGCCCCGCAGAAGGGCAGAGGCGAAGCCCCTTCTTAAAGGAGAAAAGTACTTTTCAAATAAGAGTAAAAAAAAAGAAAAAATAAGAATTCTCTGTGCACTGCCCGTGTAGGGACTGAAAACACTGAAGGGAGAGAGTGGGTGGGGGCTTTTAATCTCTCTTTCTGTGTATTTCTGCCCCTACAGAGGTCAATCTCAACTGTAGCCGTCATGGTGGATGAAATGGAAAATCAATGAATACCAGTAGAGAAGTAACTGCTTACTTTCAAGGTGCAGGCAAGTCGGTTGGGTTTCAGGTCTTGATCCTCCATTGTTCTGGAACCATCAATTATCACAAACGTGTGACGCATCTGGTAAGAGATTTAGCCTTTATATATGCACTGTATACACAGCCCATAACACAAGGTTTACAGCGCAAAAGTCTGGACACTGTTCTTACCATTCCCAAACGAACTTGTCCATGATGTTCAAAAACTCTGAAAGTTAGACACAAATTGAATATATTCTATAAACTATTTAAAAAAAAATTAAAATTACTCTGGGTCATACATTATAAAAGCATCCTATAATCTGAGGCAAAGCGAAAACATTGCCTCGTGTATGTCATTTTTACAGACAATGGAGCAATACTACTTTCATTGCATCCAATCAGTAAAATGTGTAATGTGGCACCATCTGCTGTCGGCACTTGTAATAGCTGGATCTCTGCAAACAGAATCACTACCTTCCGAGCGGCGGTACAACCACAGTTATGTCAGGCTATACAGACATTGGGGTCATCTATCAAACTGGTGTAAAGTAGAATTTGCTTAGCTGCCCATAGCAACCAATCAGATTCCACCTTTCATTTTGGACAGCTCCTTTGGAAAATGAAAGGAGGAATCTGATTGGTATGGGCAAGTTTGATAAATGACCCCCATTGTTCATCAAGAGTCACTAATGGTTTATAAGTTGGGACTTACCATATTTGTAGTGTAGGACAAACCCCCCCCCCCCCCCATGCATCATGTGAACACATCCTAAGAGGACATATGGATCGGACAAAAAGCAACAACATGAGCATCTTGTCTTATGTGACAGGTTCACGTGAAAGCGGCCATCACCTTTTCCTTTTATCCTTGAACAGAATCTCATCAATGGTAGACTTCAGCGATCCCGATTCATCCTCTTTGAGAACCTCCCTGAAGTGGACAATTAACGGATTATCACCAAACCGATGAGAAACATAAGAAACCAAATGTATGTAAATGTCTTACCATGTTCTCTCGTAGCCGCCTTCCCACCGCTTGGTTCTTTCTGGTTCTTCGTCCATTTTTTTTTTTTTTATCGACTTCACTAGAATAACACTCGTACTTTAGTATTTTCTTATATTTTAGTGCAACCCAATTCTTAGGGCTCATGCACGCGACCGTATTTTCTTTCCACTTCCGTTCCTTTTTTTTGTGGACCCTATGCGGAACCATTTACTTCAATGGGGCTGTAAAAATTACGGAAGTTACTCCGTGTGCATTCCGTTTCCGTTTGTCCGCATGGCCGTTCCGCAAAAAGTAGGTGTATGTCCTATTATTGTCCGCAAATCACGGTCCGAGGCCCCATTCACATCAATGGGTCCGCAAGAAATACGGAGAGCACACGGAACACATCCGTATTTTGCGGATGCATACTGTAGAAATGCTATGCCCAGCCCATATTGCTTATGTGTTTGGTGATGAATAAGTTACTTTTTCCATATACGATCCACAAAAAACGGATCGCATACGGAAACCATATGAATATGTTTTGTGTAATAACAGAACGGAAGAGGGCTTAAATCAGAGAAAAAACCTCAGATGCGGAACAACGGATCCGTGAAAAACGGACCGCAAAACAACAACAGTCGTGGGCATGAGTTCTTAAAGGGGATGTCCAGCTACAAGTGACAGCCAATCAGCCGTTCTGTGGCAGCTCCATCCATGGTGCTGTGGACGGAGCCGGTTACTGCAGAACTGCCTCCATTCACTTCAGGAGGTGCACATTTGAAAAACCGTCAAAATCCACCGTGTAGTCCACAGCAGAAGCCGCCACAGTTTTTCCACTGACCGGGGTTTAACCCCATTGAATGGAGCTAAATGAGGGAACACCCACAGTGGCTACCAGCGGCATCTGTCTCAACACCACGCCAAGAAGGGACATGTTGTGGCCGCCGGAGTTAGCCAGGACAAGAGCGCTTCTGGTTCTCAGAGGGAAAACCGGGGGTGGAGGACTCGCCTCTGTGACATCTAAATGCCCTAAAAGAGCAAATGGGCAGGGGCTGATCTGACTGGATGACCCCTCTAACACACGTCCCATACATAGCTCTGGCATACACATGGAGGGCTATCAAGAAGCAGGGAATAAGTGCAGTGTGACTGCAGAAGCAGTCCACACCGGGTTTCCTCTGTAACTATGGAGACATAGTGTGACATAGGAGCTGTAGACATAAAACGGCAGAAATGTCATCAAGACAATTAGAATGATGTTTTATGTTTATTTTAGATGAATTAAGAGCACTCAGCCTTTAAAGGGGCGTCCAGTGACTCTGATCCTGGGAGCCAAGGGTCAGACCAATCTACGGGCTCATGCATACAACCGTATGTATTTTGCGGTCTGCAAAACACGGATCCACAAAAAAAATACCAATGAGGTCTGTGTGACACCGTATTGCATCCGTTTTTTTTGTTGTTGTTGAGGACACACTGTAACAATGTCTGTCCTTGTCCGCAAAACAGACACGAAAAGGACATGTTCTATCTTTTTTGCGGAACGGCCATGCAGACATACGGAAACGTAATGCACACCGACTCCTTTCTATTTTTTGTGGACCCATTGAAAAATACGATTCAGCATACAGGCCACAAAAACAAAGTATGTTCCTGTGCATAGGCCCTAATACTGATGGTCTGTCCGAAGGATGGAAAACCCCTTTAAGAAGTGCAGCATCCCTGCAATGTCACCTCTGGTCGCTGAATAGAGGGGGCGCTGAGCTCACATCCAGTATCTGCACGACCCCTAGAATGGTGGTCATGGTGTAAAACCTCTACCTGTACCCACTACAGTCACCCATGTACTGCGCCGCGGGCAGGAGAGTATGAGCGGCCTCCACCATTACTCCCTCCTGCCTGGCATCTACTACAGACCACACACCTACCTTACACACCCGGCGGTACCGCAGCGCTCCTGTCTCTTCCACGTGAGTGCAACCAAACAAACCTCCCCCGGAAACGACTCCGCCGAACAGAAGTTCCGGCTGCACGGCGCGGTCCTCCGTGGTTTTGTTGCTTGGTAGTAACAGTGTCATGGAGTCTGTCATCAACGGCAGTCTATCTAAAGAATAGGCCAAAGCCACGAACTAAAGTGTTATTTCCGTAGGAAAACTGCAGAGGAGAAATGCATCAGGAGGATATTGCACTTCAGCTTTCTTGGCAGCGTTCACATTGCATTTCAGCCGCCCACAGTGCTTTTTGTCAGGGTATACAGTCTGAATACTGGGGAATGGTGATCAGAGATATAGTGCAACTGGTACATTGGGGGTCATTTACAAAGACCAGCTTTCTTTCTACAGTCCCCTTGCGTTATCATAGCGTGCACCCTATTTATGACGAGGCGTGCGTCTCATCATAAATTAGGCGCATCCTCCATCATCGTGCACCTGTCGAGTAAAACTGCTAGTAGTTTTACACCAAAAATGTACACCTGTTTGAAGGCGAAAATGTTAGTAAATTTGCTGGGCCGATTTTCCATCCGCTGGCACGACCCTGTCATTCCTTCACCTCGACTAAAAGTGGAACGCCACACAAAAACGATCTTGTCACACAGGTGTAAGACAAAGTTGGAAAAAAGGGGGTTTGCCACATTTTTTTTTTTTTTTTTTTTACACCTAAAGCAGGAGTAGCGCACTCTTTGAGGCACATTTACTAAACTCCCCTTTTTTTTTTTTTGAGTAACCCTTTTTTTTAAGTAAAAAAAAAATCAAACAGGCGTAATGGCAACATTTGTCTTTAAGGCTTCGTTCACATCACCGTTCAGCTTTTCCGTTCTGCTCCGTTTAGGAGCAGGAGAACGGAAAGGATGGTTTCGGCACATGACGGTGATGTGAACGAAGCCTGAGAACCCCATAGACTATAATGGGGTCCGTTAGGTTTCCGCTCAGAGGGAGATTTCTGAAGTGGAGACAAAAGTCCTGCATGCACAATATTTGTCTCCACTCCAAAATCTTCTTCTGAGCGGGAACCTAATAGACCCCATTATAGTTTATGGGGTCCTTAGGCTTCGTTCACATCACCGTCATGTGCTGAATCCGTCCTTTCCGTTCTCCTGTTCCTAAACGGAGTAAGAGAACGGAAAGGCTGAGCGGTGATGTGAACGAAGCCTTATTTGCGTCTCATTTATTTTCCTTTCATAAACCAGTTTTTCTTTTTTGGGTTAAGGCTGACACCTAGTGGTTGTTTTCACTAAGACTTGTCTAATTAGTTGGGTATGAAATGATGGCGCAAGTGAGCTGAATTATGGCACACGTCCAGTGTCGGACTGGGGTACCTAGGGCCCACCAGTAAAATTTATTTTGGGGGCCCACCGTATAGATATATTCAAATATAATAAATATTTTAACAAGTTTTTTTTATATAAACATAGGCTGGTTGAGGTACTGTACACTGAATATATGTATATAGTGCAGTAAGTCTACTGTGTTATGTGCCACTTGTGCAGGGGTTGGAGACTAGGGGCCCACCTTGCTTAGGGGCCCACCGGGGGATTCCCCTGTACCCCTGTGGGCCAGTCCGAGCCTGCACACGTCTCCCTAAGGCTGGGGACACACCTAGGCGTTTCTGAATCGCGCGTTTTACGCGTGTTTTTGGATGCGCGGTTTTGTAACTAAGAAACGCGCGTCATACGCGCGATTCAGTGATTCTCCCCTATGGCAACATTGTCCATAGGCGCGTTAAAACGCCCAAAAGAAGCTCATGTACTTGTTTGGGCGTTGGGCGTTTACAGCACGCTCAAACGCGCTGTAAAACGCCCAAATGTGAACCATGCCCATAGGGATGCATGGCTTTTCACATGTTGAGTGTTTTTCAGCGCGTTTGAACGCGCTGAAAAACGCTCAGGTGTGTTCCCAGGGTCAAAGTAGTCAAATTGTGGCACAACTCACCAGTCAAAGAAGAGGCAGAAAAGAATGCCAGACTTGGGGTGGAGTAGAAAGGAGACAAAAAAAGGCGCACTTACATAAATAGATCGGAAAATAGGCGTAAAAGTTTCAAAACTTCGGAATTAAGGCTCATGCACACGACCGTATTTTCTTTCCGTGTTCGTTCCATTTTTGTTGTCCAACTGTCGACAACCGTGTAAAACTGCCCGGTCAATAAACGGACGTGCGGCTTTTTTATTGACTAAAATAGTCACAAGTCACTTAATAAATGACCCCCAGTCAGTGTTTGATCAGTGATTTCCATCAGTGATTGTGAGCCAGGAGCCGGTCTAAAACACAACAGGTGCACATGTTTCCCTTAGCGCTCATGCACACGAACATGCCATGTTTTGCGATCCGCAAATTGCGGATCTGCAAAACATGGATGCCGGCCGAGTGTGTTCCACAATTTGTAGAACGGAACGGATGGCCCACTATAGAAATGCCTATTATCGTCCGCAAAACAGACAAGAGTAGGACATGATCTATATTTTTGCGGGGCCACGGAACGGAGCAACGGATGCGGACCGCACACGGAGTGCTGTCCGCATCTTTTGCGGCCCTATTGAAGTGCTGTCCGCATTTTTTGCGGCTCAGATGCGGAACCAAAGCACGTTTGTGTGAATGCGCCCTTATACCTGATCTCTGTGGAGGCTTCACTCCCGGTTTTGGCTCAAAATCGCTGATGGAAATCACTGACCAAAACACTGGGGCACGTTAACTAAAGGACTTGCAAAACTTTTAGACGTAAAAAGAGCTGCAAGTCCCCTTTTCTGTCCAGCTGTGCGACACCATTTTGGCGCATGGACGGTTTTGCGCTTTGTAGACAGTTGAGCGTGACAGGGACAAGGTAGAGGCTAAAACTCTAGCCCCAGCAAATTTACTTACATTTGCGCCTGGAACAAGGTGCAAAGGTTGGCTAAAAACGACGCCAGCCAGGTGCTGGTGTGGTTTTTACTCCAGGCGCGCAGCACAGAAGGAAAAACGAAGACCGATGTAAAAAGCCGGTCTTAGTAAATGTGCCCCACTGACTGTGTAAAGGCAGCCTTAAGGGCTCACTCATACGACCATATGGTCGCTGTGCCCGTGCTGCGAACTGCAATACATGGGCACTAGCCGCGTAAACTCCATGCTGTAGTGTGGACCCATTGACTTGGATGGGCCTGCGATCCGCAAGATACGGAAAAAGATAGGATATGTCCTAAATTGTATACCCCTGAGAAAAAGTCCTGTGGAGGGCTAAATGTGGATGCTAAGGACTCTTTCACACTGGGTTCAGACCTGAGCGTTTTTGAAACGCGCGTTTTACGCGCGTTTTTGTCGTGCATATTTTAGCGCGTTTTTGCAAATAGGAAACGTGCGTCAAACGCGCGTTCGTGATTCTGGAGACCAATAGAAAAAGGCATATCTACACCTTAACGCGCGTTTTACACGTGTTTTACGCGCGTTCCCATTGAAGTCTATGGGAGGAAAAGCGCAACAAACGCCCAAAAAAACGCTCCTGAACGAGCTTATGCGTTGGGCGTTTTAAAACTGTAAAACGCTCAAGTGTGAACCACTCCCATAGGGATGCATTGGTTTTCATGTCTTGAGCGTTTTACAGCGCGTTTGAACGCGCTGTAAAACGCTCAGGTGTGAACCTAGGGTCACACAGGCGTTGTGTGTGAGGGCCGGGTAGCATGCGGGTTCGTTGCGGAAAATCACGCGATTTTCCCGCGCAAGTGCAATGCGTTTTAATGCGTTTTGCACGCGTGTGAGAAAAATCTGAATGTTTGGTACCCAGACCCGAACCCTGACTTCTTCACTGAAGTTCGGGTTCAGTATTCTGTAGATTTTATTATTTTCCCTTATAACATGGTTATAAGGGAAAATAATAGCATTCTTAATAGAGAATGCTTACTAAAATGTGGACTAAAATGCGGGTGCAATGCATTCACGTCAGGCATTGCACCCGCGCGGAATTCTCGCCCGTGTGAAAGGGGCCTAAGGGCTTATTCACACCTCCGTGAACCATGGACAACACACAGATCCACTGATTGGAGGAGATTTATCAAAGCTGGTGTAAAGGAAAACTGGCTTAGTCACCCATAGCAACCAATCAGATTCCACCTTTCATTTTTCAGAGCTCCTGTAGAAATAAAAGGATCAATCTGATTAGTTGCTATGGGTGACTAAGCCCGTTTTCTTTTGCAGATTTCACTTATTCCCATAGAACAGGTGAAATCTGCATCCCAAACTGCCATAGAATCCAAAGAAATACACACATATAACACATGCAGATTTTCAAACTAATTCTACAGCATGTTTTCATGTTTAGTGGTTTCGTACATACAGCATTTTTTATTAAATGTCATAGTATTTGTGCCAATTTTTCAAACCAAAGATTCAAAAGAAATGGAAGTATAAAAGACAGACTTACAATATGCTGATACTTCTTGCTGAATTCACTTCTCACCTTGTCTCACAAGCTCCATAAAAACCTGCACTTTAAAAAAATATAATAATAAGTAAATGTTTTTTGGCCTAAAAACTTGTGTACTATTTTTTGTAACTTTTTTTAGGAGTTTTTGTCTATATTTAGCACCTGGGATTTTTTAATGGCATTTTTTGTATGCCTTTTTGCAGAGCAGTTTGGGGGGAAAAAAATTGGGGGAAAAAAAACCATAAAAAGCAAGACACTGGTACTTTTGCTTTTTCAGGCAGGACAGAAAAGCAAAAAAATTGATGTTTAATGGGACAAAAACGCTAGACAATGAGGAAAAAAATGCCAGACCCAGAGAATGCTGTGCTATTAAAAAAAGCAACTGACCCCAAAAATTCACCACAAGAGTAAAAAAAAAAAAACACCTCTACCAAAAAAAAACTTGTGTATTCTTAATATTTTCCGTAGACTTCCATGTAACATCTGGAACACTTTTTTTTTTTTTTTTGTCTGAAAATGCTGCAAAACTGTATCCTAAAAGGACATCAAAATTTATGGTGTGTACCCCCCGCCACTGAGAGAAGAGGTATCTTTTAATAATTGTGGTACATCTCATGTCAGCGTCAATGAGATGTCCCCCACACTTGTGTAAATCTGGCCTATTCATTTTATGCAGTCCAGTTATTTTGTTGACGCCAACAGAAGAGAAAAACTTCAGGTTTTTTATTTATCATGTTTGAGGAAAAACATAGTGGGGGAGATTTATTAAAACTTGTGTAAAGGAAAACTGTCTGAGTTGCCCATAGCAACCAATCAGATTCCACCTTTCATTTTTCAGAGCTCCTCTGGAGAATAAAAGGTAGAATCTGATTGGTTGCTATGGGCAACTAAGCCAGTTCTACTTTACACGAGTTTGATAAATCTCCCTCATTGTCTTATTTTGTTGCAATCCATGTTTTGACTGAAAAATGTCTTCACAACTGTTCTGTAAAGGAAAGGGTGTATTTTGGGGTCCCTATTACAGCGGCACCACCATTTTTATCTTCTTTTAGGCTTTCTTTTTTATACAGTTATGAAAAAGTAATTTTCGATACGTGAAAGTAGAAAGGGAGTTAATCTTGAGAGAAAGGAAGGTATGCCAGGAATGTGAACTATCCACATATAAAAGCCAGGCACACTGTGTCCGGCTCTGGGAACCCTGAGACAATATATCTATTGTCTAGTGTGTAACAGAACTAGTATCAGACTTGTAGTGTATGATAGCCACATAGATGAGGACCTACTTCCTCTCTGCACTTAGAGCCCCCATTTAGAATAGTAATGGGGGACACAAGACTCTGTTTTCCCAGCTGATGGGGGTCCCAGTGTTGGAACTCCTAAGCTGCACAGCCATATCTATTAAATGGGCACTGTCATCTCTTATCACTGAAAATCCCTTGTTCTCCAGTGATCAACTATCCTCCCTCTCCTAAACTAACATTCTCTGAATTCTTTGATAAATCCATTTTGTTACACCAAGATGAGCTGCCTGTTCACTGAAGGATCGGAAGACGTCATTCCATAGGAGTCCATGAAGAGTGGAGGAGGAGAGTGAGACAGAGAGACACATGCATGATTCAGCAGCTAACCGTTACCTGGCTGGGAAACCGCTGAAGTTCCTTTAGATGTATACATTCGAGGTTCCAGGGCCTGGTTAATGTCACCTTCCAAGAGGACAATACCCTCTGCAAAGTCCTGGAACAGTGAGATAGTAGACGACACCCAGGTGGACCATCATTAGGAACATACCAATTACCAAATGTATATATCTTAGAACCGATCACCCCCTTGATAAAAATATATCGACCTAAATGGTCTGAGAGGGTCGAATGCACCACAAAGGGAAGTTTCTTATGGATCACTATACTAGCTATACTACCCTTGAGACCCCATTCACACGTCCGCAAGTGTTTGCGGACAAGAATAGGACATGTTCTATTTTTTTCGGGAACGCGATTGCGGAGTGTCCCCATAGGAATGAATGGGTCCGCAATTCTGTTCTGCAAAATGCGGAACAGAATTGCCGACGTGTAAATGGGGCCTTAGCGTGGGACTCTGCTGAAGTGCTATTAAACCATTGGTTGTATATTGGTGGTTGAGGCGTGGAAATTAGTTTCTTGCAACATCACTACGTCCACATGCTGTTTTATGTAGCATATGACATATTTGGCTTCACTTGGATGGCGCGTACAACCCCCTCACATTACAGGAACAAAGTTTTATAGAGGCCATAACGAACAATTGGGAGACATGCAGAAAAAACATTATATAGGTCCTCCATCTGTTTCTTTGGGTAGGTAGCTTTAGCAGTAGCCAAAACGTTTTCTGGCACACAAAGTGGTGAGTTGAAGGTAATAGACAGGGAAAGGCAGGGGGCCAAGAGGAGAGGGTACCAAACATATTAAATAATAAAGCATAAAAAGATCAGCATATTAGTCAATGTACTTACAGGTATTAACTAAACCCGGGCAAGAGTGCAATGAAAAACAAATATAACATCCTAAACATCCTACCAATGTCCCACTGTAACTTAGTGTCCATAGACAGTTGGGGGGAGGGGGGGGACATATGCTGTCAAGAGGTAGATCATAGGACATGCGGGCCTTTAAGATGTGACCAACTGTCTCCCCACAAGGAGGGGGGGGAGAAGAAAAAGTGCAAATCCCCTAATTAAAATAAATAATAAAAATAGAAAATAAAAATGTAGTAAAGGGATCAACCTTGCTGATCAAGTGAGTGTAAAAACAACGATAAGTGCAACTTAGAACGAAGGGTTAGTTCCTGGTTAGGACCCCTAGGGAGCCTCCCTCGACTGACTTACCGAGGGCGAAGCCCCCAGAGAGGTAGTGACTTCAGCAGCGGCTAGGCTCTGCGCCTTGTATAGATAGAAGAACAAAAAAACACAAAAAATGAGCTCAGAAAAGACCAGGTGTCAAAAAATATAAATAGCGCCATCCCGGCACACACATCTACCTCTAAGATAGTGAGTAAGATTACAGTGACCTGCGGTACTTATGCAACTGTTTGTGATTTTGGTCCTGGTCATACTGACAATTACAGTATGCACTATCGAGTTTGATATATGTTATCTGTGATATAGCAGCACTCATGTACCATTTCTTTGGGCATCGGCTAAGGGTACTTTCACACTTGCGGCAGTGTGATCTGGCAAGCAGTTCCGTTGCCTGAACTGCCTGCCTGATCAGGCAAACTGTATTCAAACGCATGTCATTTTTTCAGACTGATCAGGCATTTTTCAGACTGATCAGGTCTAAAAAATGCCTGATCAGTCAGAAAAATGCATTGCAATACCGGATCCGTTTTTCCGGTGTCATCAGGCAAAACGGATCCGGTATTTTTTTTCACATTTTTAAAGTCTGCACATGCGTAGACCAGAATGCCGGATCCGTCATTGCGGTATTTTTAATGCCGGATCCGGCACTAATACATTTCAATGTAAATTAATGCTGGATCAGGCATTCCGGCAACTGATCAGGCATTTTGGACGGAGATAATACCGCAGCATGCTGAGTTATTTCCTCCGTCCAAAACGCCTGACAGTGACTGAACTGATGCAACCTGATGCAATGCATTGGGATAAAACTGATCAGTTCTTTTCCGGTATTGAGCCTCCAGGACGGAACTCAATGCCGGAAAAGAAGAACGCAAGTGTGAAAGTACCCTAAGGTATTCTTTGTTACTTAGGTCTAATTGTTAAATTGGATATTATCTGTGCTATTTATATTGAATCTAATCATGTGGATGTGATATGCCGGGATGGTGTCTTTCTTCTGTCACCTTTCCCCTTTTTAAATGGTATTTATTGGCCAATATGATGTATTAATAAAATTTATATTTTTTGACACCTGGTCTTTTCTGAGCAAATTTTTTGTGGTTTTTTGTTCTTCTAGGTTTTGTGAGCTTGACCATTACATGACAATGGAACGTTCTAAGATTAGTCACAATACTTATTGAAGCTATATGATGGATTTGATTGGAACGTTCATGGTTGTAGTGTGGTTTTTGCCTTGTATAGATAGCAGAGAGCCTACCGCTACCTCAGTCTGGTTTAGCTTGAAGATGGTTTGGGGACAGCTTTCTGTGTTTTCTCTTGTGTCTCGGCATTCGCCCAGGTGACCACGGATCTATGTTTTGAGCTCCGGTAAGGATGATAATTCCCTCGCAGGGCTCCAATCTTCTATCTGCAAGGCCTCGATATCCAAGGCAATGTACACTCTGGGGAGGTCTCCGTGGGCCCTGACCAGCTTTTTATCCGGGAGGTTTATAAGGAGGCCAAAGAAATGTAACCAAGGGTATGTCAGCTTCCTTTCCTGGAGAACCTCTAGCAGCGGTCTTAACAAACACCGCTTCTGTAGAGTTAGGAGGACAAGTCCTGATAGATGGACACAGGCGCCAGTCAAGCCGCTTTCAGAATCCTCTCTTTCACCTGAAAGTTTGCCAGCCGACACACGATGTCTCTGGACGGCTCGTTGAGCTTAGGTAGAGGACGCAGTCCATGGTAAGGTCGACTGTGTTGTCAAGAGCCCACAGCGTAGCACTCGTCGCATGTCACTGGAGAGTGGCATTAGTCGAACATCCCTTCGGCGGATATTAGCTACTCACAAATGGCACCCTTACAAACTCCAGCTACTGCAGCATCTCAACGAGGATGACCCAGATCGGCGCACTGAATTTGCAGAATGGGCAAAACAAAAATTGGAACAGGACCCTCAGTTTACGCAGATTTTGTTCAGTGATGAGGCAAACTTATGTGAATGGTGAAGTTAACAAACAAAACCACTTCTATTGTTCTGACAATAACCCATATTGGATAGATCCCTCCAAGACTGTTGGAACAAAAAAATTGACGGTATGTTGTGGTATATGGGGTACAAAGATAGTGGGGCCATTCTTCATCAATGGAAACCTCAAGGCCACTGGATATGCGAAATTGCTACATGATGATGTGTTTCCCTCTTTATGCACTAAAGCTGGCACGTTCCCTGAGTTTTTCCAGCAAGATGGTGCACCACCACATTATGTGTGTCAGGTCCGAGCATTCCTAAATGAACAGTTTCCTGGAAAGTGGATTGATCGTCGTGGGCCAGTTGAATGGCCCCCAAGGTCTCCCGATCTGACCCCCTTAGACTTTTATCTTTGGGGTCATCTGAAGGCAATTGTCTATGCTGTGAAGATACGAGATGTGCAGCACCTGAAACTACGGATACTGGAAGCCTGTGCTAGCATTTCTCCTGCGGTGTTGCCATCAGTGTGTGAAGAGTGGGAGAAGAGGGTTGCATTGACAATCCAACACAATTGGCAGCACATTGAACACATTTTATAAGTGGTCAGAAACATGTAAATAACTCATGAAAGAATAAAGTTATGTTAAAACCAAGCACACCATTGTTTTTCTTGTGAAATTCCCAATAAGTTTGATGTGTCACATGACCCTCTTCCTAAACAAAAGTTGGATTCAAAATGGCTGCCATGGTCACCACCCATCTTGAAAAGTTTCCCCCCTCACATATACTTATGTGCCACAAACAGGAAGTTAATATCACCAACCATTCCCATTTTATTAAGGTGTATCCATATAAATGGCCCATCCTGTATAGTCTTCTGTTCAATAGTCTTTATGCATTGGAGTCTTTGGGGAGGTTCAAGAGTAGAGGTTGGAGATGTGGAGAACAAAGGTGGCTATTTCTGGAAGCAGAACCATCATGTGAATATACAGCAATAACGATCAGATATGAGTGATCATAAATTACTATGATACAGTCAGTTCAGCTCAAGGGAGCCACAGTCAGCCCGGGAGATGCAGCTGAAGCCCGGACTGCGTTTACCAGGCCAATCATGGTCGTGTGAATCATCCTTTACATCAGAATCTAGATACACTCACATTAGGAAACGTGAGCCACTATACCCAATGTCTAAAGGGAGATTTGTTACTATGGCTAACTCAGTCATAGATGTAGCAGATATATAGTTGTAATTTATCTGTTTATATGGAGAACTGTGACAGCACATGTCATGATTCATGGAGCCAAATTATAAACTCAAAAACTCAAGTAGTGACAACCCCTTTAATTAGCTACAAAAATTATATAAACTGTTTTGGCAAGAAGAATGAAAAGACACACATACATGTTCCTATGCAAGAAATTAGAAAACCGTTTATTAACAAATAGTCACAGTACAAGTACAATATTGCATCTATTACATTTCTCCAATAACCCTTAAAAGGGAGTTTCCAATCTTTAGATGTTGATAACCTGAGAGGACAATATCAAAGGGCAGGGAAACGCCTTTATAATAAAAAAAAAAGGCTAAATGATTCACTATTGTAAGTTAACAAGAAAAATAAATCAATTTTGTCTACTTATAGGCTCGCTATACTTTTTACAAACCGAAACATTACATAAAAAATATATACAGTTAAATTCACAGGAAACCTTTGTAAAATCTTAAGCAAAATGACACGTAAATATAAAAATATACAGCAAAGTGTTTTATTTTTTTGAATTCACATATATCGATTTAAAACTACTTGAGAAACACAAACACTTCTCCCCCCAAAAACTACAAGGCTACTTTTTGGGTTATGGGAGATTAGAAAACGTCTGCTTATTATTCTTCAGAAATGGTGTCCCTCTTCGCATTCGGCCTTTCTCACTTGAAATTGTGCCGAGCTGTAACACCAGATATTTTTTGGGGAAGAAGCAGGTCTGTTTTTCTAATCTCACAAACCATTTAAAGAAACACTCCAGAAATTCTTGGGGACCTATAATGCTAATTCACCAACAAGTGAGTGTTGACCAACTAGTAGTGTGACTTGTTTCATTCCAAATCAGTTGCAGCCATACATGCCGAGCACTTTCAATATGGTCGGCTGTGTCATGTGATCCCAGTTGACCACCAGACCAGAACTGCTTTCCTGTCAGCCACCTCTTTGTGAAAAACTTTCTGCTGGATGGCATCCTTCCTGGCAGCTCTCAGACATCTCTCGCCCCCATCAAGTTCTGTTCACTTTGTCCCTATGTCTCCCCATACAGAATGCCGCTGAACCCATCATTCCTGTTGTATCCAAGAGGATCTATCAGGAATAGAGTAGGAAAGTCCCTACAATGATGAGCTGCAGTTATACAACTCACTCAACTCATACTGCCCCATATATACCATCTGCACAATCTCCAGTGTAAGTCTATGAAATGCAGCTTCACACTGCTCTTCCTGCCTCCTGCTTGTATGGGGGCACCAGTTGAGACTCATACAGCCATGCAAGCCACAGCAGTATTTTGACTAAATCATTACAAACGTATATTTTTTTTTATCTTTTACTGTCCATTGCTAACGGTCATGAGAATCAAGCTACACCACAGCCACGTCTCAGCAGTGCTGTGCCACCATACCTCATGTGCTCATAGAGAAATACATATCACAAGCAGGAGGCTAGGGGAAACAGCCTGAAGCTGCATTACACAGGAATGCACTGAGACTCTGCGGTGGGAGGGAACAGAGGTTCTATGTAACTCAGCTATTACTTACTGCAATAAGATAGCACTCAGAAGAGCAGTGCAGTGTGAGGGGACAAATGGCATAGTCTGCATTAGATCTAAGATCAGAGGTGGCATAGTATTTTTTATAGCCTACAATATAAAAACGCTGGAGTGTTTCTTTAAGACAACAAGAACAGCAATGTGTGTATTTATCAAGTAAGCAGCCCTAGTCTTGCCAATGAATGAACAGGTTTAATACTCCAGTGGTTTATTTCACAATATTAATAAAAGAAAACATAATCAGTTTTGCTTCTGTTTAAAGGGCATCTGTCAGCAGATTTGTACCTATGACACTGGCTGACCTGTTACATGTGAGCTTGGCAGCTGAAGGCATCTGTGTTGGTCCCATGTTCATATGTGCCCGCATTGCTGAGAAAAATGATGTTTTAATAAATGCAAATGAGCCTCTAGGAGCAACAGGGGCGTTGCCTTTACACCTAGATGCTTAGCTCTCACTGCAACTGCCGTGCCCTCTACACTTTGATTGACAGCGCCAGGCATGATGACTTTTTCACTGCCGGGCCCTGTCAAAATGCAGCGGGCACGGCAGTTGCAGAGGAGAGAGCTGAGCCTCTAGGTGTAATGGCAACGCCCCCGTTGCTCCTATAGGGTCATTTGCATATATTAAAATCAGCATTTTTCTCAGCAATGCAGGCACATATGAACATGGGACCAACACAGATGCCTTCAGCTGCCAAGTGCACATGTAACAGGTCAGGCAGTTTCATAGGGAAAAATCTGCTGACAGATGTCCTTTAATGGGAGCCAACCAACAGGATAACTGATGTGCTCTTACACACAAGGTGGCTGAACATCCAATCTGGAGTGAAGCACAAAAGCTTGTTCACATGCCTTTATCTCCTCTTAGAATTTGTATGACATTTTAAGAGAATATACACAACATAATGAGATATGAATAATCGTTCATTAAAATTTTGTACAAACAAAAATTAAGGCAAAAAGCAAAACATGTGGCTGTATTTGAGGACTATGTATTTTTTATTCCAAAAATGTTACTGGGTCGCAACATATCCTACGATTAAACATTCATGGTGCCAACAATAGTCTTTAGGGATCTTAAAATAAAGATAAGGCTGGATAGCACAGTAACTTGCACACACTTACTTTTACAAAACTGGTAGAATGAGTTTTATTTAAGTCATAAGCTACTCATGTCTAAAAACTGGCGGGGTGTAAAGATGGCCATCAGATCAGGCCAGGAACTAGACTGTTCAGAAGCACTCAGTGTCCTGCTATGATGACCATCTATTATGGCCAAAAGATCCTCCAACATGCAGAAGATCTCCTTGCCATTACAGATGCCTACTTTTTCTACAGTAAAAAGACAGTGTTAGGGTCTAGTGACCCCTAGATGCCCATGGACAAGACAGACCTTAGAGTACTTTCACACTTGCGTTATTCTTTTCCAGCATAGAGTTCCGTCAAAAGGGCTCTATGCCGGAAAAGAACTGATCAGGCATATCATAATGCATTCTGAATGGATAGAAATCTGTTCAGTTTGCATCAGTACGCCTTCCATTCAGTCACTGTAAGGCGTTTTGGCCGGACATAATACCGCAGCAGGCTGCGGTATTATGTCCGTCCAAAATGCCTGATCAGTCGCCAGAATGCCGGATCCGGCACCAATTTCTATTGAATTGCATTAGTGCCGGATCCGGCATTGCGAAACAACTGAAGGACCGGGAAAACTGAAGACGACTGCAAGACGTATCCGTCCATCCGCATGACAAGCGGAGAGACGGATCTGTTCTTGCAATGCATTTGTAGACGGATCCGCACCAGGATCCGCCTACAAATGCTGTCAGTTGTCACACTGATCGGCGGATCTGGCAGGCAGCTCCGACGACGGAACTGCCTGCCGGATCACACGAATGCTAGTGTGAAAGTACCCTTAAAAGAAAAAAGTCAATTGTCGTTTACGTCAGGAAGACTTCTTGTGTTCCAGTTACTGGGCCAGTAGAATTAGATATAAAAAGGACTTGGATTAGAAATAGAAATTAGTAGATCATCTATAAACTCCTTATAAATATAAGCTTATGTACATTTTAAAACCTTTGGAAAAAATCAGTGTGGGGGTGGGAATGCGTATCCATCCTTTTAGAAAAATAAGAAAACATGACCACAGGAACAAAATCGTGGCCAGTGACCTCTTCCGAAAGTGGAACAGAAAAGAAAAAACATCTTCCGTTTATGTTCCCAGATCTTGAAAATCAGTTGCTTTTATCTGCTCCGGTCATAGTCGCTGACCATACGTTTGATGTGGTTCAGTTTGGCTTTGAGTTGCTTGCAATGTTTCCTCTTGTTCTTGTAATCAGAAGACTGCATTAAGAGAACATATTTTTAAATCACAAAATAACAGTACAGCAAGAATACTAATCCCATATACAATCATTACAAGCCAAGCTTGCCTTACAATCGTTCAGCAGGGTTGCCTCAAATGACATTGGCGATATATGCCAACGATGTGCAACTGGCAGGGGTCATAACATCGACTGGCAGGGGTCATATAGATCAAATGGCAGAGAGTCCTGCCACTTTGTTTCCTGTCGGCTATTTTTTGGCTGCTGTCCAATCATTGACTGTCATGGCCATCCATATGGCTGCAGGAAAAATACAAAGTGACAGTATCTACCCAGGTACTGTACCGCTTCATTATTGTGATCACATAGGTCAAACATCCCAAATCACTATTCCACCAGTGTCTTTTGTGAAATATACCAATGTAGCAAAACTTATTTTGACAAGTATTACTTTTACTTGACATTTTTTTCACTGTTTTTTGTTTTGCGATATCACAGTCAAGTTAGAAACTGCTCCATCTGTATACTAACATGAGAGCTGCACCTTTAAACCTGCATTTTTTTTATTTTCTCTATTTATCCAAAATTAATAGAGTGGTCCAGGACATTTAAAAATATGGCAGAATGTAAGCAATATGCTGTACTAACTAAATAAGTATTATGCACCTGGAAACCACCACTGTTTTGTTATTTTATAACATCCCTGCTTTCTGCCACATTTTTAAATGTCTTGTACCACCTTTCCCTTTACAAAAAGCCCCAAGACTTACACAGAAAGGTTTGTTAACTTTTTGCAAAACCCTGAATTCCCAACATGGGCCTGATCTGTTTCATGATAAAGCTTGCCAAGAAAAATATGGTTCTGAGCATTTCAGAAACCATAAAACTGCTAAAGAATGAAACCTAGGAAATAATTTTTTTTGCAGAGATACACTTTTAATGAACATGTCTGCATAAACCCCAATGCACAAACCCATATTATAGGTAAACAACGTTAACTGTACCTCTGTATGGCTAAGATGTTATATGGAGGTCTTTTCTGCCTCCCACTCACGGAAAATAATAATATAATATATATATATATATATATATATAATATATATATATATATATATATATATATATATATATATATATATATATATAATATATATATATATATATATATATATATATATAATTGTGCAAGCTCCAGTGAACATGGTAATTATAAAAAAAAGAAGAGCACCATGGGCAGGATCACCAATATACAAAAATTTGAGGGGCGAGAGCTGCTGGCCTGTAGCAGTTGTGCTGAGGGCACAACCGAGTGTCTGCCAGCCTCTGTACTCCTATCCTGCCAGGTCGCGATTCAGGCCTGGAACGTCAGCAAGAAGAATGCACTTTGATACAGGCACTGCTAAGAGGCAGTGGGTCGAAAGAGGCTTATGAAGGCTTTTTCTCGCTCGTATAATTGGGGGACACAGAAGACCATGGGTATAGCGGCTGCCACTAGGAGGCGACACAAAGCAAAAAAGTGTTAGCTTCTCCTCTCAGCTATACCCCTCCTGCAGACACTGAGCCAATCAGTGCCCGCCAGCTACAGTGTCATCTTGCTGCTACTTCCAGAAGTCCCCCCAGTCACCAGTGTAGCCGCCCTCCCCAAGGGGCAGCACACTAAGGAGGGTGACACTGCTGGAATTGGAGTGGGTAGAAACAGTCTAGGTAAGTATTACCTCCCCCCCCAGGGGTTAACCTTCCTCCTCCCTCTACTGGGTTCTAGGGGTTAACCTTCTGCTGGGTCCCCTTCTTCTCTGTAGTAAACACATTAAAATATTTTGTTTTGTTTTTCATCTCAAAACCTTGGCCTCTCACCGGCCCTCGGTCCGGCTCCGGTCACCAGCCCCCTCACCTTCCTTCAGGCCCGGCAGTACTCCAGCACTGGCAGGCCTCCTTGTGCGGCCGCTGCTTTCTCACACTAGGCGTCGGTACGCCCGTTCCCGGCCTCCTCTGTTCGGGGGTCAAGATCTCCCTGACACCCCCTACATGCACTGCTCTCCCAGCAGGAAGTTCTTCCGGCCGGCCCCACCTGTACACGAGGCCCTGTCTCTGCGGCCTACTAGGCCGTGTTCTCCCAAAATGGTTGGCGGACGGGACTGTACCCTCAGAACGCTAAACTTTCGTGCCTGTATCTTCGGCCCATGTGAGCTCCGCCCCCAACCTACTTAACCCCTTCCTTGCCTCAGTGCTTAGGGTTGATAGGATTGGGGCTGCATGTAATTCCCACAGCTATTATTATTATTATTATTAACCCTTGGAGCTCCGCTCCTATTTTGGACTTAGTTTCTATCACCCTATAGCAGTGTGTGACCAGCTTGTTATCTTAGTGCTTGTAGTGCCCCACGTTCAGACTTACACTGTGTCCTATCTATAGCTACAGTGGTGCAATGGATAGGCGGCGTGCTTGCCTTACAGCTAGATACTTACGACTAGGATACTGTACATCCTATAACATTACCCCCTTCCATAGGTGGAGTACTTGCACTACCTCTTGATACTGTCCAAACTGTAGCATCACCCTCCTTCATAGGCAGAGTACTTGCACTACCACGGTATACTGTACAGCCAGTAGCATTACTGTCCTTCATTGGTGGAGTGCTTGCACTGCCACTGGATACTGTACAGCCTGTAGAATTATCCTCCTTCCTTCGGCGAGGTACTTCCACGTTAACTGCATTCTGTACAACTTGTGGCATTACCCTCCTTTCTTAGGAGGAGTATTTGCACTACCACTCATTCTGTATCATTGCTCTTTTTTCATAGGCAGGGTATTTGCACATGGGACCCTATACATCCGGTAGCAAGGCCTCTTTCCATAGGCAGAGTATTTACTTCACCACTGGATACTGTACAGCCTGTCACATTACTCTTCTTTTATAGGCGAAGTACTAGCAATACCACTGGATACTGTACGTTCTGTACCATTATCCTCTCTTCCATAGGCACTAGGCAGAGTATTGGCACTACCACTGGATCATATATTCTCAGTAGCATTGCCCTCCTTCCGTAGTGGGTGTATTTACACTTCCACTGGGTACTGTACATTCTGTGCCATTATCCTCATTCCCTGCATTAATTGTGCTACCACTGGATCCTATACAGACTGTAGCATTACTCTCCTTCCTTAGGCGGAGTAATTGCACTAATCCTGGTTATCTTCTGTCCGGTTGGATTTCCACCTTCTTTAGGTGGACTAGTTGTTCCACAATCGCATACTGTAGATCCTGTTGCATTACCCTCCTTTTATTGTCGGAGTAGTTGCACAACCAGTAGTGCCTGCACAACCAGTGGACCCTGTACATCTATTTGGTTTCCCTTTTTCTGTCAGCGGAGTAACTCCACTACCACTGGAAACTGTTTATCCTGTTACGTTTTCTGTCTTTCTTAGGTGGAGATGGGTACCACACCTGTGTACTGTAAGATCCGGTAGCATTATTCTCCTTCTATTGGTGGAGTAGTTCCACAACCAGTGATACTTGTTTTACCAGTGGATACTGTACATCTTGTCGGGCTCCCCTCTTTCCATAGGCGGAGTATTTCCACTACCTCTGGAATCTTCCGCCCTATCGCATGATCCCCTTGTCACATTCCATCCTGTTCCAAGGGTGGTCTCCTTGCTAGACACAGACAATCGCCTTACCCCCGTCATAGGCGATATTTTGGCACTACCATGGGATACCGTGACTACTTTCACACTATCCTTTTCCTCAGGTAGTCATTGTACGGATTGGGGTCGGACGCCTACGTGACAGCCTCTGTCTTTCCAGGGTGTTAAGGCACGAGGAGAGGCATATCATGGGACGAGTCCCCATGCGGAGCATTCAAATTTTGTTGCTTTTCCTTGGCACGCTCTGCATCCACACTCCTTCAGTAGGTGGAGTATTGCGCTACCAACAGTTCATGTTGACTACTGCTATTTGAACTCATTTTCAGGTGGAGTCTCCCCTCTGGAAAGGCCATGGGCGCTGGTGAGGCCTTTCCCTACGAGGCAGTCTTTGTGCTGTCCGTAGATTTTTGGGCTACTCCTGATCCGTGGCTACTACTGTGGGGGGAGTTTTTTCATTCTTCCTTCAAATGCCGACAGTCACTGGTTCTGGCTTACAGGACGCATTGTCAGTGGGCGCAGCACCGGAGGTTCTTGCCACATCCCCTTCCTCATTGTGGGGTTGTCTGCTTCCCTTGTACTGTTCTTGTTGTCACCACTTACACTAGTTCTCTACTGAACCGCACCAGCCTCCTCTGCTTCTCCCCTTCCGCAAGGCGAGTAGTTGCACTTCCCCAGACACTGTTTCTGCTTGCTTGGCCAGTGTCCATAGCGTTGGGTTCTTGTAGGCCCCCTTTCTGCTGTGGAGTATCTGCGCAGGTAGTATGGTTCCCTTAATGTTTTTTTCTGGGACTTTGTGGCGTTTGACATCCGCACTCTCTTCCTGGCGCAGTATTTATCCCATATCTGGTTCCGGTCTGGCCGTTTCGTACATTCCTCTCATAGCCTCCTTCTTTTCTTCTTTAGGCGGAGTTGGTCCTCAGTGACGGTCGATAGTGTCTGATGGGGTTACGCAACTTTTATGTTTTTAGACATGTACTAACGGGGACTTTTTTTTTGATCTCGGAGAACACTTTTCCTACCAGGTTACTCCCCAATTTTTTTGCGTTTTTTTGGGGTTAGTTCCACTGCCTTGTTCCCATTGTGTCTCTTCTCTCCCTCAATATTCTTTTCTTGTGGGCCATGGTCATGCCTGACATCCAGGTTCTCTAGCCCAGATTTGTTAATAGTTCTTATGGAGTGCTCTTCTCCTTTGACAGCCTGGAGTTGGGGGTTGTTTCCTTCTTTCCCCATGTCGGGGGGTAAGATTTGTTATGTCCGCAGTTCTCTGGCCCCTGGTATCCAGACACCATTTTCAGTTTTCTTCTCATGCCATGTCATGTCTGTTGATCACTCTAGGGGGGTCTTTTCCTGGGGTGCTGGTCCTTGGGTATCACCTTGCTTAGAAGTCTTCTGGGCCCAGGCTATGTTTCTCTCTTCTGTATCTTCCATTGTATCTCCATTTGTTCTGGAGACTGACTTGTTTTCATTCTTGTCCATCTTGTGGATATTCGGTGTGCTCTCCACTTCTTCCGAAGTCTCCTAAGCCGTGATGTCCCCGGGGGTTGTTGTTCTTCTGCTCAGCCGGAGCATCTGGGTATTCAGACGCTCTCTGGCTGGCCTGTCTGGGAATGGCTCTTCCTGTCCTTATTCAGGCGTCCGGGTGTGCCCCCCCCCCCCCCTCCCCGCAATTCTGTGCGGGGCCTTATGACAGGCCTTGGATTCGTTCTGGTCTTGTTCCCTCCCCATGGTACTGCTCTTTAACGTCCCATGGTCTTCTGTGTCCCCCAAAGATACGAGCGAGAAAGTAGGATGTTTGTCTTACCTCTTGCTGAGTTCATTGGGGGACACAGCTCCCACCCCGTAAGTACATTGCTGGCTCTCCTTGATGGGTCCCCCCGGTTCTGACCCATCTTAGCCTTTCCTACTTTTTATTGTTTTCTGTTGGCTTCTGGCTGCTCCTACTGCTTTCGTACAAACTGATGAGCTTAGTGTCTGTAAAGGTTCTCATTTATCCAGGTCATGGTATATCTGTAAAGAATAAATTAAGGCAACTGGACTTGCTGTAGATTTCAGTCCAGTTGCCTTGATTTATTCTTTACAGATATATGATGAGCTCAGTGTCTGCAGGAGGGGTATAGCTGAGAGAAGGAGCTAACACTTTTTTGCTTAGTGTCACCTCCTAGTGGCAGCAGCTATACCCATAGTCTTCTGTGTCCCCTAATGAACTCAGCGAGAAAAGGATTTTACAGGTAAGACAAAAATCCTACTATTTGCTGTATGGTAATGTGTTTCGGGACCACATCGTTCCGTTCATCAGGTCATCACCTGAAGAAGGGATGCGTTGCCATATAACTAATGAAACCTTCATCATTGCTTTCGGCGGGGAGTTTTGCCTCTAAGCAGCGAAACTATCAAGTCCTGCTTCTGTGCATTCTTCCTAATGAACATAGTAAGCATAGAGCTACTTTCCTAGAAGCATTGCCGTTTATCTACCAAGCAGCTTATTCTTGTGGTATCACTGACATGCACATCATTATTAAAGCTAGAAAACATTCTTACCGATTTAATATCCTTTAAACGATTATATTCATCGGCAACGGCCTAAGAGGAATAAGAAGAAACATTAGTGCTAAAGTTCTAACAGCAGTATACCTAGTAATTACGTTTGTTATCAAACCTATTAAGAGGGTTGTCTGATGAAGACAGTCCCTATTTTAAACAATGCTGTGGAAAAATGTCACACCCCCTGCAGGAGAAATGTAGTATTACATGGATGAGATGTCTACTTAGAGGTTCTCCACTCTGGCTCATAGAAAGGGAGTCTCAAGCAGGAGACCCCCTCTTTTATCAGGTCCATATGTATCAATAGGGCATAAGCTGTCTTTGGTAATTTAACCCTCTTCAGAGGGATTATCCTACTATACCTACTGAATATATAAAACTGTAACAAAAAAAAGTAGACAGGTAGACATTTATAATAAGGATCAGCGCTGGTTTATCATAAAAATCCCAGATTGAAAGAGTTTGTGACCACTTTTTGAGAGACTCCCGATCCATATATGCCCGAATTTACTGTACTTTTGGAAAGATGTGGCACTTGTGTCCTGTTGGTTGGGTGCTCTAGTTGTGGGGTCCCACCCCCGTAGCAAGCAATAATAAAATAAACCTAGGCACTCCGTAGGAATTGTGTGAAGTATCGTGTTGATCTTTATTTGGTTTTCATACGCAAGGCAACTTATTCGTGTACAGGTGACATTTCGGTCCTATTTGGAGCTTTTTCAAACACTGGATAACAAACTACAGAAGAATGCATATAAGAATCAAAGGATTACAAAAAATTGAAATGTAGTATAACATCTGTATGTGTCATATTTGATACAATAGGATGGCCTAGTATGGCGAGCAAGAATGTTCTCCGAGACGTATAAAGTCATGTAATATGTCTAGTCCAGGGATGGTCAAACTGCAGCTCTCCAGCTGTTGTAAAACTACAATTCCCCCCATGCCCTGCTGTAGGCTGATAGCTGTAAGCAGTCTTTGCATGCTGAGAGTTGTAGTTTTGCAACAGATGGAGAGCCGCAGTTTGCCCATCCCTGGTCTAGTCTTAGGTAAAGTATCGGCAATCAAACATTGCTTAGGTTACATAGTCACTTGTACATTACATTGTGGGTAAGTATAAGTAAAGGTAGCACATCAAACAGCAGATGTAGAGGGGTAAGCAGTAGTCTTGTTACAATATCTCACACAACAACCGAAAGGAGTATGTAACATTAAACCGGGTCCCCTGAATGAAGGAAGGAAAGGTAAACTGAACTCACCTAGTTGCCGTAAGAATAGAGGATGAGAAAGGTGGTTTGAGGAAGGTGACTAATCACCATATGGTCTCCTAGGGTACGTTTGCACTTGGTAGAGTTTAAATACTATGCAGGCAGGAAATGTTACCCTTGACCTGGAAGTGACTATGGCTAGTAAAGTAATAATGGATAAAATAGGATGGAAAATTGGTAGAGAAGATAAGGGGGCGATTTATGTGTGTCTATATAGCCAATGAATGTACTATGATGTGGGGGTAAAGAGACATATGATAATGTATAGAACAGGAGCACTTATAAAGATGGTGGTGCATTCCGGCGTCTGTAGCCTCATATCCGATGCATATCGGGCCGTAAGCACACCCTGTATTATACTATGTGTTCCACCTACTCTACCACAGTGGAAAGCACAGCCATTTACTGCTTCTCACACTATGCCACCAACCTCTCCACTCTCACCCTTACCCTTAGTCCACCCCACACTGACCACTACAACATGGACTAGGCTTTACCCCCACTATTAGTGATGCGTTCCAGAGTGGAACGCACCGCCATCTTGGTTTCCACTCAGCCCTACTCATTGGCGTGCGTTCCACGCTGGAACGCACCGCCATCTTTATAAGTGCTCCTGCTTGTAATAGATGTCCCTATCTATTTACATTATGTTGCATATTTTCTTAGCTATGATCTAAGATTTGACAAGACTACTGCTTACCCATCCACATCTCTGCTGTTTGATGTTATTATCAAGTGCTACCTTTACTTATACATGTAAAGTATAATTGACTATGTAACCTAAGCAATGTTTGATTGCCGATACTTTACCGAAGACTTGCTCACCACCATACTTGGCCATCCTATTGTTGTATCCAATATGACACAGACAGATGTTATACTACATTTACATTTCTTTGTAATCCTTTGAATCTTAAATGTATTCTTCTGTAATTTGTTATCCAGTGTTTGAAAAAGCTCCATGTAGGACCAAAACGTCACATGTACACGAATAAGTTGCCTTGCATATGAAAACCAAATAAAGATCAACACGATACTTCACGCAATTCCTAAAGAGTGTTTAAGTTTATTTTATTAGAATTTACTGTACTGTGATAAGTTATATAGAGAAAAAAAAACATGTTTCAAGAGAGATTAAAGCTGCATTTTTTTTTTTTTTTACAGGTTCTTCAGTACAATGGTATAGCAATTTTATATTGAACTCAAAACCATTGTCGGGGGTGGGGACCACATTGACTAGGGAATAAACTTACGTGGTGCCTCCTTTTCATTTTTTTGGCTGCAGATCTATCTATTCTCAGGATCCAGGATGGCTGCTCCGCTTCTGACACTATCTGGTGTACACCGTGTATCAGTAGTCCAAGACACTTCCTACCTTTTGTTCTTGGACTGGCCAGCACTGTTTACATGAGCAGCTGGAAGGGTCTTTGACTACCAAATGCACAGTGTGAACCAGATCTAAGAAGTGGAGCCTGGGAAATGGTGGATCTGCAGCTGAAAACATGAGAAGGAGGGTACTTTGTTTCCAAGTGAACGTGATTTTTTTCTTGAACCAGAAGGTCACTTGAATGAAATACTAAAAGGCAACTTTAGTAAACTGAGCTTTGCTTTAAGTCACACATGCTCCAAAAACTGAAAAAGATTGCAATAAAAAGGGGCAGGCAGTGAACCTAAAAAGTAAATTACTCCCATCAACACCCATTATAAACAGACCTTGTATGACTGGCTTCCTTCTGGGTGCTGATCCAATTCTTCATCTAGCTGGAGCATGGATTTCGAAACTTCCTCCAGCTCTGCTTGTAACCGCTTGTATTCGTGGAGATCGGCATCAAACTCTCGCTTGTAGTCTTGTCTCTGTTGGTCTGAAGCGATGGGAGGGTATTCACTGCATAAAAAAAAAAAAAAAAAAACTTGATAAGTTTATGTGTTTGCAAAAATCAGAACAAGACCATAAAACTGGCCATGAGATGTCCGTACACTGGCCTAACTGGTTCTGCTCCATTTTATCTATGTAAGCACCTGTATAGTCATGTCAGTGCTGGATTATGGAAAGGTTATGTCTCCACCAAATTTACCTTTCCCAATCATCATCATCATCATCCAGTTCTTCACCAGACTCTCCTCCTGTTGTGTAGTCTGTATCATAGTCATTGGGAGATCTCCTTGGTCTGCCTGACCGTTTTTTGGGTGGCGCTTTCTTGCTTGCATCAGAGCTGCTGCTGTAAGCATTTGGCGAAAAGCCAGATTCATTTTTCTGTGGGTATACGTCTTCTAGAATTCTGACGAGAACAAAATAAATTAAAAAATATATAACGTATGTATATCAAAAACACAATATAGGATGGAGGTCATTATAAATCACTTCATGGGTTCTTTAGATATTAGATTTTTAAGTATATTTCCTACACTAGATTATTTTACATAGTTGCAGGATATATCTTCTACCCATTCATTTCAATGGGTCTCCCAACATGAAATGTCATCTATGGTTCCGCCATGCAATACTATAAAGTTGGCCATACACATTAGATAAGTGTCGGCCAAACCTGATGATTTCAGCAGGACCGGCCACCCACTTGATATACATGGGGACATCCCAACTCTCCCCCTATAGAAGATGGATTTCAACTGCCCAATCCCTTTGTTCTTGGGGAAATAAGCTGCTGACAGAAGTCTGGCAGCAGGTTTCTTGCCTTTCCCCATTTAGGACGCCTGCAGATCCAGCTTAGCACATGTGTATTGCGGAGGAGGGAAGTTGGGACTATACTAGTTGTGGGCTCAATGAGCGTTCAGCCAACAGCTATCTAATCAATGTGTGCGGCCAGACTACAAGCCCCCTAATATGCATTGGTGTATTATGGCCCGGCCGCGCTGGGAAGTTCCCGACAGATGATGGACTGGGCAAAATGAATCATCTGGCAGCGGCTTTCTCCATTCTCCCCATAGAAAAAACATACACGTTCAGCCGAGCCGAACTGTATGTGTATGAGGGAGCTGGGAGGGAGTTGGGAGATTGTTCGGCCAGCAGCTATTGAATGTGTAAGAGAAGTGTGCACTATACGTTGAATAACCTGTCTCTCGCAGCGGAAGTTCATAAGAGCATTTGAAAAGCTCTAGCCTTGTTTTTTAAGAAAAGCTGTTAAGGGTAGTTCAATGGGTGCAGTAGTGCCATTCATGCCAACTGTCCTGATTTTGGCAAGAAAAACCCTGAAAACTAACCACAAAGTGGCAGGGTTTATGCAAATTTATCCCAAAAGTAACTCATGGAGGCTTACCCAGCCAGAGCTCTAAATGTCCCAATTTTGGGAATTTAAAGGGCATCTATCAGAGGCAGGCGTTATGATGTTTTGATTGCCTGGACCTGTTAAAGAGCAGAGGGTTCGGCAGGTGCAGAGAGAGCAGAGCCTCTAGGTGTAATGGCAACGCCCCCGTTGCTCCTAGAGGCTCATTTTCATGTATTAAAACTTCATTTTTCTCAGAAATGCGGGAACATATGAACATGGGACCAACACAGATGTCTTCAGCTGTAACAGGTCAGCCAATGTCATAGGCACAAATTTGCTGACAGATTCTAAACTTAAGTACAGAACTGTTTCTACCTTCTTGATTAATTTTCTAGTTCTCCCAAAGGTCATCTTCAGAAGGTAAGTAAACTGCTTAGTCTTGGTAGACATTTTAGAAATCTATTCAGGAGAGGACAATGTCATCGCTCACTGAATATTATACAAATCAGTACTTCTGGTACAAAATACTGCATAATTATTAATTTCTGCACATATGCATTCCTGCTGCAATCCACTTTCACATATCTGTGTACATAACACACCAAAAAAAGGTTTACAGAATTGATGGTTGTGTGCAGTTATCTCCGAATACTGTAATACAAGATCTACAGTAGGCCCTTTACAGACCACCCTCTCCGACTGCAGACATGTAACACAATGTGTAATTAGTACATAAATGACTGACTGCTACACGGCCTATGGCAGGAACAGCACACAACGTAGACGTAAACTCACGGTTGTGATCTGAAGCTCTGTTCAGAATAAGCTTGAAGACCATTCACACTCCTGTGCTCCATAACAGATCCATTAACCTTCTCATTGTATTCTGACATGGCCGGAACCCGCTCAGGATCTGAGGACACATTCTTCACCTGTTGTCAGGGGAATGAGTTAAAAAAGAATACAGTCAAGGACGCTAAACTTACTTAAGATGGATCAAATTGATTATGAACCTAGAAGAATTTTAACGCCAATATAATTACATCATTATTTTAATAATGGGTCAGTGGACCATAAAAACAGTCACATTGGTCCCTGAAAGCTGCAGGATTTTGTCCAGGATATTTAACGAAATCTTATAATGTGACAACTTCCACTGCCCATTTTGACGCTAGCGAACTGGTTCAGCAAAAGCTGGTCAAGTTATCAGTGGCACCTATATCAGTACAGGAACCCTGCTTACAGAAGAATAGCTTCCCGAGCGTGATGGCCCCTAGCTAGTTAACCTTGAATGGTCCGCGCGGGTGGTAAGGAAACCTATCTTAGGTTTACTGGGTAGCTGCTGGCAGGTGGAGTGGACAGGTCGAATAGTTGTACCAGCCGAAATCTGAAAATAGGGTAGTCAAATGTCAAAGCCAAAACAGTATCCAACAGAAACAAGCAGAGTCAGAACCAAGAAAGGCAAACAAAAAGGCAGGAGATGGTCACTAAACAGTTTGAGGTCAAGCACACTAGCGAGCAAGAAGTAGGGAAAGGGTAATCCGGTAAACAAGGCAAAAACACAAGAATACGCAGAATACGCACAGAGTAATCTAAGATACACAAGAACCAGGCTGAAAATTAAATACCAGGATTTGAGTAGAGCACACAGATTGGCCCCCTCTATCTTTATTCCATGTCAGAAGCCAGAACAGGTGAGCTCGTCACAGCTCTAAGGCCCCTTTCACACGCGCATGATTTCCGCGCGGGTGCAATGCGTGAGGTGAACGCATTTCACCCGCACTGAATCCGGACCCATTCATTTTAACTGGGCTGTGTACATGAGCGGTGATTTTCCCGCATCACTTTTGCGTTGCATGAAAATCGCAGAGAGGTTCTATATTCTGCGTTTTTCACGCAACGCAGGCCCCATAGAAGTGAATGGGGCTGCGGGAAAATTGCAAGCAAGTGTGGATGCGGTGCGATTTTTCCGCATGGTTGCTAGGAGACGAACGGGATGGGGACCTGATAACATGGTTATAAGGGAAAATAATAGCATTCTAAATACAGAATGCAAAGTAAAATGGGTGATTAAGGGTTTTAAAAAAAAAATAAAAAGTAACCCATCCTGTGCAATTGAGCGCGTAGCTGCCGGTCTCCAGTTTGGTCTTCAGCTGGGGGGTAAAGGACCTTCCGTGACGTCACTAGGTCACATGGTCCAATCGAGCAAGTGACCTAGTGACGCGTGGAAAAATCGCGCATTTTCCCGCAACGCTCCCGCCTCTTAGCCGGGCGTCAAACATGAAGCCAGTGTGAAAGAGGCCTAAGGGTCTCCTGCCTCTTTTCCTGGCTTCTGGAGCAGAGACTGTTACAGATGTAAAGTGTTAGATTTATAGTAAGTACAGCTTCATCTGTAAAAACTTGTAATGGGCTGTGCGTCACACTGCTGCAATATGTGAACCCAGCAGAAAAGAAATTTTACTGCATAAAGAGTATGTTCACACATGGTGTAAACCAGGGCTCGACAAATCCCAGGCGCCAGGTCGCCATGGCGACCAGGAATTTGGTCCTGGCGCCAGGGCATTTGTCAGCCTGTTTGCAAAGGTGGCCGGGCACAGGGTCGGCGCGTCCTAGGAGCGCCGGCCCCAGTAATGCTGCAGCCGCCCGAGCGCTCTATATAGAGCTTCAGGCAGCTGCAGCACTGCCCGGGCTGGCGCGTCCATGAGGGCGCACCTCCCGGGCGCAGCATGAAGAGAGGGACTGACAGGAGGGAAACGCTCAGCGCTCCCTCCTGTCACTTCCTCATTGTAGCGTGGCCGAGCCCTGCATGGTCCGCGGGTACAGGGAGCTTCTGTCTCCTGTACCCAGCCGGACTGACATGAAGTGCGCAAACAGTGTGCACTTCCTGTCAGTCCGCCCGGGTACAGGAAACTAAAGCTCCTGTACCCGTGGGACCATACAGAGCTCGGCCACTCTACACTAGAGGCGAGGGAGGGAGGGAGAGAATGACAAGAGGGGGAAAGATAATGACAAGGTGGGGGGGGGGGGGAGAGAATGACAAGGAGGGAAAGAGCTGGGCGTTGTAGTGATGCGGGGACTGCAGAGGCTGAGCGCCAGCTGTGTTTGTGCCCTCCGGACCCCTCTGCCCTCTCCTCCGGACCCCTCTGCCCTCGCCTCCGGACCCAGTAATCCTTGTAAGGGTTTCCACATGTAATTGTGGCCGCAAGTGGCGATCACTTGGACACTGGCAGCATTATGGGGGGCCCTATATACTCGCACATTATGGGGGGCACTATGGAGAACAGGGGAAGGAACACTATGGGGGCATCTACTGGGGGCCCTATGTACTGGCATTATTGGGGGGCTCTATGGAGAAGTGGGGGGGGGGCACTATGGGGGCATCTATTGGGGGCTTTATGACGCGGCTCTGCCTGGCTCCTAACTCTTTTAGCTGGCTCCTAGATTCCAAGGAAATTTGTCAAGCCCTGCTGTAAACACTCTGGATTTGTGTACAGGAAATATGTAATCTTTTACAGTAACGGCAAAGTGAAAATATGTCAACCTTGCACTGCAAAAAAAGAAATCCAGTGTCAATTGGCTGGTGGGGCATAAATCCACAACATGCCGATAACAACTGTGGATTTCACTGTTTGCCATGCATAGGGTGAAATTCCATCAAAATCCGTAGTGGAAATTCCACCCGTGTAGCTCTACTCCAAGAGTCCCGACCCATTACAAAGGGACAGGAAGGATTTAGGAGTCTTTCACACGAGCGAGTTTTTCACGCAGGCGCAATGCGTGGCGTAAATGCATAGCACCCGCACTGAATCCTGACCTATTCATTTCAATGGGTCTGTGTTCATGAGCATTTTTTTTTTTTTACGCATCCCTTATGCGTTGCGTCAAAATCGCAGCATGTTCTATATTCTGTGTTTTTCATTGATGGTTGCTAGGAGATGTTGTTTGTAAAACTTCAGTTTTTTATCATGTGCGTGAAAAACGCATCAAAACGCATTGCACCTGCGCGGAAAAAACTGAACAACTGAACGAAATCGCAGACAAAACTGACTGAATTTGCTTGCAAAATGGTGCGAGTTTCACTGAATGCATCTGGACCTAATCCGTCACCTGGTCGTGTAAAGGAGGCCTTAGATTTGTAAAAAAGTGAGGTGGAGATTAGAATTATAATGCACATGTACACAATAAACGCAGCTGCAAACACACACTTTGCAAAGCGCGAAAAACTTGTCTTTGTTCCACCAAGTAATTAAAGGGCCGTCACGGTTATGTCGATTTCATACTGACATAGTATAGAACACAAACTACTGACAAAGCAAAAAGCACAGGTTATCCAAGCACCCACTACATATCAATAATATAGTATTAAAAATGCTCCAGAGCTAGCAGTCAGCGTCCGTAATGGGGATCATAGAGCAGAAACATGCTGCTAGTTATCTGCTGCACTGAAGGAAACTTCCCTATGGTGGGGTTTATACCGCAATAATACCACTTATTTTCCTATGAAAATATACTGATCGCTGGGAATTCTACAGACCAGCGGAGAACCCTGATAGCAAGTGCTTCCCCAGACATAGATCTGTCCTACAGAGCAAAGGACACTAAGGCCATGGTCACACGTGTCAGACGTGCAGATTGCAAATCCAACACGTACACAAGTTCACAATCACGCAATGGTCTTCTGGCTATTATATCCCATCGTATGTACACAATCTTTGTAAAAAAAAAAAAAAATTTATATATATATATATATATATATATATATATATATATATATATATATATATATATTAGGCCTGCACAATATATCGCTAAAGCAATCGTTATCGCAATTAATCGCCATATTGCAATCGCAATTTGCTGACCCAAAAATGCTGCAATTATATTACCGTATTTTTCGCTTTATAAGACACACTTTTTCCCCCCCAAAAGTGGTGGGGGGGGGGAATGGCAGTGCGTCTTATAAAGTAATGGTTGACTTTCTACAACATGACACTGACACTGTATCTCCGGCCGCTATGCTGCACAGCGCGGCCAGCGATACATCAGTTACAGTGCGGGGAGGGAGGAGGGGCCGGTGGAAAGTCGTTATTTTAATGTTCTTATATCTATTTTTTTTATCTGTTCTGTGCAGCGCTATTAAGAAAATGGCAAGTTTTGTATCTTATACTTTTGCAGTAATGCAAATATGTATTTTATTTTGAAAAACACTGTGCATTTCAGCATAACTACATTTCACATTATCAGTCATCTGTGTGTGCTTTTACCATGAAAATCCAAGCAGATAGACCTCTAGCACAATTCCCTTAAAATATCGCATCGCATATCGTTATCGCAATTTTTAGGGCCCTAATCGCAATCGCACAAAATTCCCATATCGTGCAGCCCTAATTATATATATATATATATATATATATATATATATATATATATATATATATATACATATACATATACACACACACATATACACACACATACACACACACACACAGCTTTCTGATGAAAGTGTCCCTTTAACTTGACCCACAATTCCCATACTTCAAGTTAACTGAACAAGAACATTATGCACTAACTCATTTCAGTTCCTGGTAAGAAGGTGGCTGACGATACCAGATATTACTTGACATGATAAGAATAAATGATACTGAGAAACATCTGAAGAATTTCTCTTCACACCCACCGCTGCACTCTTTAAATCTATTGGATGCATTTTGCATTTTACAAACAGAAACCACTAGAATTGTATACTTTGAGGGGCATTTTTGAAGTCTGCAACGTTTTACTGTTCCACGATATTTGATAAAGTCAGTGCGTCTTTAAAAGGGTTGTCTCACTTCAGCAAATGGCATTTATTATGTAGAGAAATTTAATTCAAGCCATTTACTAATGTATTGTTATTATCTATATTGCTTCCTTTGCTGGCTGGATTCATTTTTCCATGACATTATACACTGCTCGTTTTCATGGTTACGACCACCCTACACCATCAGTGGTGGTCATAATTGTACGCTATAGGAAAAAAACGCCGACCTCTCTGGTGGCCAGGACTGTGGCAGCGCACATAGGCTGGTGCTTTTTCCTATAGTGTACAAGCATGACCACCACTGATGGTGTAGGGTGATCATAACCATGGAAACGAGCAGTGTATAATCTCATGGAAAAATTTCCACCTATATGTCCAGAAAGGAGCACCAAAGAAAAGAGTGGACTTAGGACCACCACCCAATCGTCACTCTATGCGGTAACCTGCTATAATGGCTCTCTATACAATATTAAAAAATGTATTTTTCATAGTGAGAAAAAATGGTCTAGCATGGTTACCAATATCGTGCACATCACTAACTAGACAAAGCAAAAGCGAACTTATTGCACAATGTTTTTTTAACCCCCCCCCCTCTATTGCGACACCACCAATAACCACGCCATCAGATTTATAATACTCTTCTCTATGACTAAAAGCCAGATTTTAGACTTTGCTCATATAGTGCCGTTTTGGAGAAGTTTATGAATCCTGATTCATCCAAAAAGATTAGTTCTCCATGACCAACTTCAGCCGTGCTTGTTGGCTGCGTGTGGGAGCGCCAATTCCCATAGTGGACTCCGCTTGGTTAATAATAATGCCGTCAGTACAAATCATTACAGTTGAGGTTGGGCAGGGACGCACAGCATTATAAATCATTGTAATGCCGTCTGGTCAAAGGATCAGAGTTCACGCTCCCACACACCGTGAACACACTTGTCCGAAAGTGGTCTACATCTTTATGATCCACTACTGCCCATGAACAACCTAATATCAAAACCATTTGACTAGCACAAACTAGGCCGTGTTCACATCTCCATTTTGGAGACCTGGTTGCCTGATCCGGCAAAACCCCACCTGTGGGCTAGACCAAAAAAGTGTTTGTTAGGCCAAAAATCAGACGGATCACTGCAGTCAATGGGGATATGGCGGTGAAGTAGAGGCCCCAGCTGGCTGCTGTGCCGGAACAGCCCGACAGATCTCCTGACTGAGATGTGAATGAGGCCTAGAGGTCTGTACAACACTGACAGATTATCTGACCAATATCTGTCCAATCGTTGGTGTGTATAACAAAAGATCTCTGTGTTTAATTGGCCATCTGACCAATTTATGGTCAGAAAATCTGTCAGATATTCTGTTGGTGTAATACAGGCCTTAGTGATTTAAACATGATACGGTCCTAAAGATCGGATGTACATTTTCACCTGAATGACCCTCACGGCTGAAGAGCAGTAAAACTAGGTTTTCCTGAAGGATCAAAGTTCTTTATGAAGCTGAAATAATCAGTTTTTCTTAAAAGAAGAATGTCACATTCAAAAGACGCATTAAAATGACTGGAACAGAGACCTAAAGCCGTAGTCCGCCAGAATAAACAAGCTGAGAATATAATGAAACTCCAGGCCCTGCCCAGAAACTGCAGGCTCTCATCACAAACACGTCTCTGTCATGAGATATCACATTACATCACTAGCAGAGAGCAACTCAAACACGCTTATCCGCCAGCACATCTCTATACGTGGAATGTTCACCTCTGCCCCAGGATAGTCTCACCGCCTTACCTGCACGCAAATATAGACCTTCCACTAGCCCTGAGAACAAACTGTGGCCGCAGCTACCTATCCCACTTGTATAAACATGTAATGTAACCATCCGGCCCAATCGAAGGTGAAAACACTGCACGCTTCCAGAAACCAGGCAGACGAGCAGGTTCAGAGAGCAAACTGATAAGCCACATCCGAAGTGAACAGTCTCAACAGCCAGAGTTCTACAGTACGCAAGCGCAGAGGCTGTGTTTCCAGAGCAGCGACTGTTCATGCGCTGCTACCTGGAAGCGTAGAGACAAATGCACAGTCGCGCTGCTACTCGGAGCAACGACATAGGCGCGGGATTGTCTGGGCCGGCCTATATGTCTAGCCCTGTCAATCAAGTGGCAGCTAGAGCATCTTCAGGGACAACCCCACCTCGTACCTTGAGGAGAAAAATCAATTCCCCCATCTCTAGATATTTCAATCAATATTTTAAGGGGCTCCCTGGGACTTATACACCGATTACTTATGCTCAGAATAGATCATCGATATCAGACTGGCATGACGATCGCTGTGGCCTCATCATTGTATACCAAGCCAATGCAGTGCATTGCATAGCAGGTGTACTTAGCACTACAGCACAATACTATACGCTTCAATGGGACATCACAGGCAAAGGAAGAGGCTGCAGTGATCGCCTGATGGCTGTGGCCCCTTCCAACAGCAGACTGGCAGCGGTGTCAGGAGTCAGACCTCCATTAATGCTGATATTTTCTAAGAAAAAAGTACTAATCCACCATTCTAGTTTTCCAGCTGGTGCCAGACTAAGAGGTCACCCACTGCAACAAAAATCCATGACAGCTAGGGCACCGCACAGATTTTTTTTTCCTTCCTTAAATCTGCTGCTGATGGACTAAGGCTACATGCACACGAAAGTGGAAAAAATGTTGAAAACTGACATTTTTAACTGACTTTTTTTTTCACTGATGCCTTTCTCAGAAATGGACGTTAAAAAAAACGGACCCATTCAATTGTATGGGGGCAGTCAGTCAGTGAGTGAAAAGCTCACAAGATAGAACATATTCTTTTTTTTACGTCCATTTTTCCCTGACTGTCAAAAAAACTGCCGTGTGAATAACCCTATAGATTACCATTGGTCTTAAAACAGAAGTGTGATGGCAGTTAAAAAAAAAAAAAAAAAGTTGTGTGCATGTAGCATAAATCTTGTAAAGATTGTACTGTACATCCCCAGAATTTCAGAGCAAATCTTACAAATGCACAATCTAAAGGGAAGTTTACTTTTTTACAAATATCCTTTCATGTGCATTGTGGAAGCAAAGATATTCCCCAGAAAAACCAACAGAGGTTCCGCTGCTGTAAACTCTCCCTATCCATCCTATGTAGACACCGAGCCACTTCTAAAGATCATATCGAGAAACGACAGTCCGCCCACATTCTACTGAAAGACTCCTACAGGGCGACCACGCGGCAGTAGATATTCTCTCCGGCATGAATATAATCACTAGAGAGATTAGCTTATTACCATTATATTATCTTGTTCCACTAAAAGGATCTCTGAAAATTCAAGACCAGCACTGCTCTGCTCTTACCCACTCCTCCACGTTTGGATCTCCCTGTTCGTCAAAATGATTTTTCTTCCATAAAATGTTCGACTTCCCATACTCGTTGATCTTCCTCCTCGTTTTCACGGCAAAGAATATGATAATGGCAAATGCCACGACGATCAGGAACCCCATGACAATGGCAATGGCCTAGAAATGGAAAAAAATGGTTTTAGATTTTCCCTTTTCTTGTAGTTTTCACATTTCCGGTAATAAGATGCAGCCTACACAGGGACGCAGGCATTGTAAATCACCGGTCACATTTATCTTTATTAAAGGAGTGCGCCGTTTTAATCTTGTTCTGTGACATGCATGACAAAAAAGTGAAAACGCTCATGATGGTTGTTGCAAATTTAGCATGAATTAGCTGGACCGTCTGGTGCAAGCTAATGGCGGATGTGTACGATAGCCATGGGGTTGTGATTCTTAAAGAGGACCCGACACCTCTAGTTTCATCCTCCGTGTAATAATTCTGGAGTCTCTAGTCTTATGACTATGTGGTGCCATTCCTTTAGTAGAAGTTATGAATGAACTGCCAGCAATTAGCAATGTAGGTCCAACTGGGAGTGTGTCCCTGCACAGCCTGACATTGTCCAATCAGCATTGCAAGTGTCAGACTGTGCAGGGTGACACCCCTTACTGGTAACACCCAGCTGGACCTACATTGCATACTGCTAGTAATTCATTCATGACTTCCGGCAGGAATAAAAGTAATGGAACAGCATACAGTCCTAAGATTAGATGCTCCAGAACTGTAATAACAAGGGGAATGAATGCAAGTAGTTACTACAACAGACATTTTTAATTGGCTCAGTGGTTAACATTCTTCCCTTGAAGCACTGGGGTCTTAGGTTTGACTACAACCAAGAACGACATCTGCATGGAATTTGTGTATTCTCAAAAGGGCATTGATTTAAAATGTGCTGAGTTTGCAGCAGTTTGGGGGCAAAGTAAGTCAACCTATAGGTATAGGTGTAGTGATAGACAAAAAAAAGATCTAATGATGCACCAAATTAATCAGACAGGATGAGTAAGCCTGCCCTACTCAGTCAATGGGTGCAAGACATTCCTGAAATCTGGATAGGCAGGTAAGTAGAAAAAAAAAAAAAAAAAAAAAGTTCCTGAATTTCTACAGAACAAAAATAGCCTTGCTTGAAGATCTAGTCAATCAGCGCGTACATCAATGAGTAATTAGACAGAATATCCTGGGAATGCAGAACAGTTGGGAGATCTGCTGTATCTTCAGTCACTCACCAACTCTGTAGTACAAACGCTGTAATCAGCAGTAAAAAGGAAGATCTCCTTCTACAATAGTACGAAGCAGATATTACAACGGTACTAAAAACCGTGTGCGTGCATTTCCAGTTCATTACAAGTTGGTTGAATAGTTGCT
Organism: Bufotes viridis; assembly: GCA_033119425.1. Lineage (NCBI taxonomy): Eukaryota > Metazoa > Chordata > Amphibia > Anura > Bufonidae > Bufotes > Bufotes viridis. The sequence goes on from CM065589.1 coordinate 80,589,307, forward strand.
GCCATAGAAAAAAATCTTTAATGTACGGCACTATGGTTGCACCGAGGGAAAGCACTGTGGGGGGTTAGAGACGAGAGAGAGCACTGGGAGGTTTACCTTTTGTGGGATCTGTCACGCATCCGGCCCACCTGGTGTCTGGACTGCGCGTGTCTCTGTAAAGCCTTATGCAGACGTCCATGAAACACGGTCCGTGAGATACCGGACTGCGAGTGTCCGGTACGAAGCGCACGGCATCATAGCAACCAATGGTGCCGTGCGCTCCTGTACTCAGCAGGATGCCAGTCCGTGGAACACGGCCCGTGAGATACCGAACGTCTACATGAGGCTTAAGAACCGATGGTTGTGGAGAACAGAATGTTTTCTTAGGAAGAATTCACATAGTCATTATTTTTCCGTTCTTCTGATCCGTTGGAAGTACTGCACGCAGTCTTATAAAAACAGATCTTAGACGGAAATGGCTCTGACGGATCAGAAGAATGGAAAACTAACGGTGCAGGGGCCATGGAGCCAGGGGTATGGTGCATTTACTTTTGCGAAAGCAAGCGACAACCTGTTACGATCAACACTGGTCTTAATGACACCAGGGCCAGGTAAATGCCAATAAATATTCATATGTATTTAGTATGGGATCCACTATAGATGGTAAAGAGCTGCCTGTTGTCCTAGCACTTGTCTAGCTGGGAGTTGTAGAAGCAGACAGCAGAGCTCCAGAGAAGACTGGAGGGAGGGAAATGATGCTGTTTTAGGGTACTTTCACACTAGCGTTATTCTTTTCCGGTATTGAAATCCGGTAACGGGTCTCAATACCGGAATAAAACGCTTCAGTTTTGTCCCAATGCATTCTGAATAGAAAGCAATCCATTAAGTATGCATCAGGATGTCTTCCGTTCCATCCCTTGTACGGCATTTGACCGGACAAAATACCGCAGCTTGCAAATTTCCGGAACACTACCGCACTTGGCGGATCCAGCATTAATTTCCATTGAAATGTATTAATGCCGGATCTGGTACCAAGTGTTCCGGAAACTGCCGCATCGCCGGACCCGTTTTTCCGGTCTGCGCAAGCGCAGTTCTTTCTAGCTTTGAAGAATATAAATACCGGATCCGTTATTCCAGATGATAGTGGAAAGACGGATCCAGTATTTGAATGAATAAGTCTAACGAGAAAAAAAATAAATAAAAAGTATCCGTTTGCATACAGATTTCCGGATCCGGCAGGCAGTTCCGGCAACAGAACTGCCTGCCGGATTCTAACAATGCTAGTGTGAAAGTACCCTTACATGGGACTGTATATTACAGAAGACTGGAGTGAGGGCAGTGATGTTGTTTTACATGGGTGTCATGGCTGCATGATATAAGACACAGATTCTTACCTCTTGGGGTTCCACGACACAGTAGTGGTAGAGATACTGGTTAACAAACATTCCAGTAGTGACAGGGGTGTAAAACTGGTTGCAGATTGATACGATCTGTGTGTAGAAGGCTGATCCAGATGCTTGGGCTACAGGATTTACTCCTACGGTATAGACAATTGTAGCAATCAGGACCATTCCCGCCATGATCCCGCTGATGATAATGACAATCAAGTAGAATCTTCTAGTGGTAGCAGTGGCTGACCTTGTTACAGTCATTACGAAGATTACCATACCACATATGAAGCAAAGCGCAGCCATGGCAAGGATGAACCCTTTGGCAGCACGGGGATCGGTGTAGTTCCCTCCATAAGCAAAGCCAAGGCCCATCTGAGATCCTCCAAACCCATAGCCATTGTATGCACCGTAACCAGAATACCCTCCTCCCCCCAAACCATATCCCATAGACTGTCCAGTGATATCCAAGTCCCATGGTAATGTGGAAGCTACACATGCAAAGATTCCCACACACATGACAACAATGAGGATGGACATGATCTTGATGACTCCTGGTGGAGAACTCCATTTGTAGAAGTGCTGGACTTCATCCTCTGGATAATAGGAGTAGGCAGGCTGTGAGGGCAGCTTCCCTCCGTACATGTCTTGACTGGGGGCATAAATGGATGGTTTGCTGCAAGAATGAACACTGGGTTAGAACAAGAGAACACTGAATCATTAGTTTCTTCCCTCATCTGTGACATCTGGGGCACAATGCTCCTCTATATGAATGCATCGCTCGACAACATTTTCCTTTATTTCTCTACATCATTATAAACCTCTGCTGGCTACTAAATAAGTCATCAGTGGACCATAAACCATTGTGTTCTCCAGTGCACCATGGCTGACATGGCAAATGAAACAAAAGGACCGCTGAAAGAAACCTGAGAACGTCAGGATCCTTGTTGAAGTGCAACAGATCTACAAACTACAAAGGTAAAAATGGTTGATGATCATCTGGGGAACGTACATTTCACAGACACGGCCATACTGGCCGTTACAGACCGTCAAACTGACCATACATGCTCAATGAAACCGGGCGATGGAGGAAATATCTTTCTGAGAATGTCATTTCAAAGAAAGATCTTTCATCAAACTTTTAAACTTAAAAATCTTTTATCTAGCGAAAATATTGAACACGACTTCTTTTTAAACAACAATGGTCTGTCATCTGTTGGCTAAAACGATGGGTCGTTAAATGTGTGCATGAGCCCTAAGACTAATGTGTTTGGCCATCTGCACACGGAGGCAGGCGAACGCACATAACATCCGTACAAATTTCCTTGTGCTTCTCTGCAGCATATCTGCACCAAAATCTGCAATGTCTAATTGTGGATTTGATGCGGTTTTGTCGCAGATCTCACTCTTCCATTGAAAAGGGTGAAATCCGCAGCTAAAACCGCAAGCATAATTGACATACCGAAGATTTTGAAATCCGCAATGCAGGTCAATTACCACATGGAAAAAATCTGCAAAGTGTATATGAGATTTTGTGCGATCTCCTACACTTTGCTGGTACTGCGGTTGGTACTGGTACGCTGCAGTTTTTGTGCATGGGAATCCACAAGGAAAAACCGCACGTATCTCACAACAATGTGCAGGTGGCCTAATGGCAGCATAAACTAGTCATAGAACCTTTTTCTAAAATCTTGTAATAAACAGCTCCAGAAATATGTCAATCAGTTATGACGCGGAAAGCAGAGGGCTCATGAATATCAGGACTTGTCCGCTCAATACACCGCATGAGCGAATTCCAGTGCTGGACGATATAAGATTCTAGTGAGCTGGATGAATTAAAGAAAGTGACCCAGCATTTTGTTAAGGGGATCTATCCCTAGTTTATGCTGCCCTTGGATTGAGCAGAAATAAAATACCCCAAGCACTGCACTCGCAGACCTACTAATACAAGGGCAAGATCTAGGACTGAAGACAACTACACGCACATGGCCGCACTCTTATCACTTACTCACTGAACAATAGGCCATTTCCCAGATTAAATTTGTATTACTTATCAAATGTTTACTTGGTTAAAAAAAAAAAAAAAGCACAGCGGATACGTACTACTCATCTGGCCGATAAGGTGGCGGACTTTCAAACGGTCTGGAAGACATTTCGGCAAGCAGAGAGGTTGGTCACAGACGGAACCTGAGGTCAGAAAGAAATAGAAACAATAGTAAGTGACAGTGTATAACCAAATGCTCAGGAAGATACATGGAAGTCATCTCAAATCCCTAAATGCAAGAGATTTATATCTTACCCCAGGATAGGGGGTAGAACAATGCAAATCATTCCTTTTTTTGTGGCCCTCGATGCGTCTAGAACCAGTAAGGCAAAGACAACCAAAAATGACAACTAGTTTTTCCTGCTTCGCATACTGTGGGTTCAGGGCTAATCTGTGTAATGGAAATCGCTCACTCGATGGATGGACCCCACAAGCCATTCTGGAGGCACAGAGAGCCACATGAAGAAAAATACATTTTTGGCTCTTGTGATGTGATTTTACAAAAACATCTATATTTCAGTGGTAATGCTGCGCTACAGTCTACGTAGAGACATTTCTGCTCATCCCGACCTACCATAAACTCATCGAGTAACCATACAGGTTGTACTTAACCTACAGGAAATTATGCATACACTCTTTTCATGAGGCTCAATGATCTAAAAACAGCAAAAATGCAATGGCTTATTATCTGAACCAAGATCTGAAGAGGTCTAATGACATATTCAGTATATGGCCAACAATGGACTTACTATACAGAGTCATTGCAGCATACTATTTAGAAATAAATCACCTCCCGAACCAGTCAAGAGTCGAACAATTGTTGTGAGCACACAGCACTGCCATTGTGCCAACTAATAGGTATAAGTTCCTTGTGACTTGGAAATGACTACCTCTCCGAAATTACACTGTACATTCAGATTCCGGTCGGAACAATAACCCATTTGAAATTAGTTTCACGAGGTTTAACAACTAACAAAATACACAAAAATTACCAGCAAGCCCCAGGATACGTAGAACATACAATACAAATAATACACCGGTAGATCTCTATGTTCAACAAACATAAGATTAAAAACACCTGCCTAATAGTGTGTAGGTAATTCTAGTGCTGTATCCACAGGAGACATGGATTTCCTAAGACGTCTAAAGGTGTCCTGCTGTATCTGGCAGGAGACACTCTAAGGCTACTTTCACACTAGTGGTTTTTGCGGATGCGTCATGAACGAATCAGTTACAATAATACAACTGCATGCATCCGTTATGAACGGATCCGGTTGTATTATGTCTTCTAAATCCAAGACGGATCAGTCGTAAACTCCACTGAAAGTCAATGGGGGACAGATCCTTTTTCTATTGTGTCGCTCCGCATCCCAGGACGGAGAGCAAAACGTTGCAGACAGCATTTTGGTGTCCGCCTCCAGAGCAGAATGGTGACTGAACGCAGGCAAACTGATGCATTCTGAGCGGATCCTTTTCTGAAACTGATCTGTTTTGGACCGCTTTTAAGAGCTCTGAACGGATCTCACAAACGGAAAGCCAAAATGCTAGTGTGAAAGTAGTCTAAGCCGTGTAAGTTGCCAGGAGCATCCCTCCTGGATCAGACTTGCTTTTCCAGCACATCGAACAGATCATAGTGAGATTAGGGGGATCTGGAGACCAAGTCAACTCCTTGAACTTTTTGTCACGTTCCTCAAAATACTCCTGAAAGATTTTTGTAGTGTGACAGGACACATTATTCTGCAGAAAGACGCCCCTCCCATTAGGGAATACTGCTGCCATGAAGGGGGGGTAACTTGGCTAGTGCAACGCTTGGGCAGGTGGTACATGTCCTGCCAAGGTTTCCTAAAGCATCCCACCACCTCCACCGCAATGCGCCTTCTTCCCCAGGTAAACAGTGGGCCTGACGAATCGTGTGTGTGTGTGTGTGTGTGTGTGTGTGTGTGTGTGTGTGTGTGTGTTCGCGCGAAACGGCCGTAAGCCGCCGACTGCCTGTGGATCGTGTCCGCTACCTATTCCCTTGACATGTTGTCATACATCATATGAAGAAATAAAGAGACGTTTCATGGTGAGTGCCGCATTCTATATTCTTATTCCCCAGGTAAACACCCCCCCCCCTCTATCTATGTGATGTAAAAGAATTTGATTCAGACCAGGCCACTTTCTTCTCCATGGTCCCCTTGCTTACATACCCATTGTACGCAATTTCAGTGGTTGACAGGGGCACCATGGGCACTCTGACCGACCTGTAACTCACTTGCTGACCACCCTTTGACGTGCACCACTTTAATGGGACATTCACTTCAGCTGTCAGTGGTTTTAAAATAGACACTGTGAAAAGTGCCTCCATTTTGTGGATCGGTACATCCTGTTAAAAATGCCTATTCTAGACATGTTCTGTTTTGCGGGGCAGCGGAACAGACATACGGATGCAGACAGCACACGGTGTGCAGCCTGCATCTTTCCGACCCCATTGACATGAACGGGTCCACATCAGAGCCACAAATAAATGAGGATCGGACATGGACCGAAACCGCGGTCGTGTACATGAGGACTAAACCAGAGATGGCCGTCAACCCAATTTCTACTATACTGGCTCCAATAACGTTTTCACTCAGATTGCTCATGTCCTTTACAGACGCGACGTGGATCAAGACAGAGTCCATCCTACTTTTCCACAACAGCATTAGGACCACTGGGCCAGAACGGTGGAAATCGTATTTTCTGTGGGACTAACAACACTTTCCAGTTTAGGGTCCTTTCACACTTGCGTTCTGAGGATTCGGCAGGCACTTCCGTCCCGCCGGATCCGTCAGAACGCAAGTCGCCTGAAGCATTAGAAGACTGATCAGGATCCTGATCAGTCTTCGAATTGCTTTCAGGTTACTATGGCAGCCAGGACGCTACTAGCGTCCTGGTTGCCATAGTAGGAGCGGGGAGCGGTATACTTACCATCCGTGCAGCTCCCGGGGCACTCCAGAATGATGTCAGAGCGCCCCATGCGCATGGATCACATGATCCATGCGATCTATGCACTGGGGCGCCCTGACGTCATCCTGGAGCGTCCCGGGAGCCGCACGGAATGTAAGTATGCCGCTCCCCCGCTCCATTTTACCATGGTAACCAGGACTTTAGCGTCCTGGCTGCCATGGTAACCAGTCAGAAAAAGCTAAATGTCGGATCCGGCAATGCGCCGAAACGACGTTTAGCTTAAGGCCGGATCCGGATTAATGCCTTTCAATGGGCATTAATTCCGGATCCGGCAAGTGTTCCGGATTTTTGGACGGAACAAAAAGCGCAGCATGCTGCAGTATTTGCTGCATCCAAAAAACGTTCCGGTCCTGAACTGAAGACATCCTGATGCATCCTGAACGGATTTCTCTCCATTCAGAATGCATGGGGATGATCCTGATCAGGATTTTTCCGGCATAGAGACCCGACGACGGATCTCTATGCCGAAAAACAAAAACGCCAGTGTGAAAGGGCCCTTAACAGGATAGGGAGACAGTTCCCTGGCACAAGTCATATTAACGATCTCCAGCTTCCTTCTTTTTTGAAGGAAATAAATGAAGGTTCCTCTCTTTTCATGGAGTAGAGCTCTTCTAACCCATGATATCTCGGTTCACTGTTTAGGTGCCATGTCCACTGCCCAATACATTTTCTTTACAATCCAGCAGCCTCCAGTTCTCAGAAAACATTGAGTCCACATCAAACCCCAAATGTTACCAACCTCCCTGAATTGGCAGAACTTCTGTATACGCACTGGGCTAAGTACATATGAGTCTGCACAGCTTTATTGGTGCGTGAAAGGAGCTCAATGAGGGCCGGGTGTAAAGAAGACCAAGCAGGTACAGCAAACATATTCTTATAAATAGTCAGATCTAACAACATAACTATGTAGAAAACCTTAAAGGGGTTTTGTCATCTCAGACAATGGGGGCATATCGCTAGGATATCCTCTCACTGTCTGATAGTTGCGGGTCTCACCTCTGGGACCCGCACCTACAACGAGCACGGAGCGGGGAAATGAGCGGAGGGCTACGCATGCACAGCTGCCTTCCATTAATTTCTTTGGGCCGCCAAAAATAGCTGAGCACTGGCTTGGCTATTTCTGTCTGCCCCCTAGAAGTTAATGGGAGCAGGGGCCGCATGTGTGCAGTGTGCTCCCATTTACTTGTATAGGAGCAGCGCTTGCTGGTGGACAGAACCCGGGGTCCTCCAGGCACAGCTCTCCCCGCTCCGTTCTCCTTGTAGGTGTAGGGTTCCAGAGGTGGGACCCGCACCTATCAGACAATGGAAGCATATCCTAGCGATATGCCCCCATTGCATGTGATGGGAATACCCCTTTAATACAGATTGGCCGTTATGGTTGGAATAACACATACAGGTGTTTAGAGACCTCCTCCTGGTCATCTCTTAGACAATGGACCTATAAATAGTTTCATAGAGAAGCAAATGTGAAATTCTTCTGCCCTGTTTTGCTAAAGGAACACACCAAGGATCCTGCTGTGATCAGAGTCCTGACCGTACAAGCTAGAGAGCATTATACTTAGAGGAAGAAGGAGAGGCCTCCTTGCAGGGAGCTTCCTGACATCAAATGCTTTTCAGGCCGACATTGTTCATGTAAGTTTACACTTTAGCCAAGGAAAAGCAAAAAAAAATAATTTATAGTACATTTTTAATCATGTACCATGCTGTATTAAGTCAACCAGCTCACCGTGATAAGCCCTCATCTCTCCCATACACAATCATGAGATCGAGGTGATTACTAACCAAAGGAATTTATGTACTTGGCTGCAGTGCCAACTATGGAATTTCACACGGACAGCCTTATTGTAAAATCTCAAACCGTAGAAACGCAGAATCTCAGTAGGGGCGGACTGGGCACTTAAAGTGGACCTGAAAAAAAATACTTAAAGTGGCCCCGTTTTGCAGTATGGTCCAAATTGATGGCAGGCAGGGCCAGCAATACCATATTGTAGCACATCATACCTCTCCAACAGAACCAAATACTACAGTCCATCACAAAATACTTCCCCAAAAACTTCCATTGGCTGGTCGTGAGAAGGGCTCACGTAGCCCTCTGGGCACCGGCCCCCCGGGAAGTTTCGCCATAAGGTCTATGGCCAATCCGCCCCTGAATCTCAGGGTACTTTTCATGAAAGTGTTTGCAAGTTTTTCCAAAATTTGCAAGTTGAAAATAAAACCCAGTAGCTACACGTGACAAACTTTCATAAAATCTCCTATTTCCTTATTGCAAGTTGGGCACAGTTTCTACAGGGTAGATTTGTTTTGTCACCAAGGGACATCGAGTTCAAGGTCCAGTCAGAGCCACTGTATATTGGGCAATCCAAGTGATAACAGTGATCATCTTGCAGAGGGACAGGATCCCCAGGGCCATAGACACGGCAATGTTTCCCACTAGATGATCACTAGGTCAGTGGTAACAAGACAGCGGAGGAAAATCTTCAGGGAAGACAGGGAAATGCAGCATTATAAGGCGCCTATTTAACTCAATCGCCATCCAGTTAACGGGCATATGCATTCCACATTTTGCGGAAAGGAAAGGCCGGCCCCTAATAGAACAGTCCTATCCTTGTCCGTAATGCGGACAATAATAGGACATGCTTTACTTTTTTGTGGAACGGCCATATGGACACAGTCATTTTAGTTTTTTTGTGGTCCCATTGAAGTAAATGGTTTGACATAAGGGCCGCAAAAATATGGAATAGACAGACAGAAAATACGATTGTGTGCATAAGCCCTATATCTGCAGGGAAGGAAGACAGCCAAGATATAAGAACAATGAAAGACCCCAAACAAGTCTTATTTGTGTAATTATAGCAAAATAACTAATATTCCATGCAAGAGAAGACACAAGCAGAGGAGGTAGAAGACCACATACCACCAGGCCTGTTGAAATCCATATGGGAGAGCGTTCTTATACCCCCCAAGCTTACCCCCCAAAAGTAAGCTGTCCCAAGATAGATGGTGACAACCAGGTATGATGTGGTCACAGCTTTTGGACAAGAGGTCCCAAGACCTATAGCATAAAAAGACATCCAGTTGCTTTACACAAAGTAACGTAACCAGAACCTGCAGAGATATGGAGACAACCATGCTGATGTTACATATGGAGTAAGACGGAGGGTAGACGTTTCTTCCCATAATGCCACACAACAGTCTTCCAACTATTAAGCCTCATGCACACGTCCGTGTTCAAATCCGTGAGCAGGTGGTCGGTGATGCATCCGTGAAGCTGTCCGTGAAGGATCCGTGTTGGGTCCATATGTCCGTTTTTTATCCGTGTTTCACTGTATCTCTTCTTAATGATCCGTGAAACACGGACGACACCATGGTTTTCACGGACCCATAGACTATAATGGGCGTGATGGATCCGTGAACACGGACAAAATAGAGCATGCATCCGTGCTAAAACACTGATGTGTGAATACACACACATTACATGGGGACGTGAGCTGTCCGTGGAGAACATGTACACCACACGTCCGTGAAACACCGACATGTTAATGAGGCTTTACCATGAGAGAGAGCCTTCGAAAACAGATCTAGCCCCAAGGAACATCTCTTTCCGTTCCTACACAGTCTAGGGATGAAAGAAGGCAGCATATAATTCTTGCCCAGCACGGTAAGCCACCTGAGATATCTTCACCTGTCCTCATGCCAAGTATCTTTAGGCAGGCTGCCAGGAGATTGTCATTCTCTCCTGTAAAAGTGCCAGCTGCCGTATGGCAGGGAGGCCTGGTTGTCAAACTTTTCCATGGACAGTATCGCCCAATCCTCACCCCTCCAGTGTTACCAAGGGAAACTGACAAGAGCATGGAGCTCAGAGAAGAGCTTGTGTTCAAACCACCGGTGGTTGATTACAACTGATCACTAGTCTACATGATGTGAGAAGACTGCAGAGTTTATCATACTTCTCTTTAAAAAAAAAAAAAAAAAGAAAACTACACTGCAGAGGCAAGACCTAAGATAAATCCCTAAATCTTTAACGCACACATAAAACAGGTCTGACCTGGAGCAGAGCTTCTGCTGGTCAGCCGTTAGTATTAGGCCTCATGCACACGGCCATTCCGTGCATTGGGGCCCGCAATTTGCTTGAGTTGTCCCATCTGGACACTGTGGTATATCCACATGTAATGTCCAAAATGCGCGGGTCCACCTCTATCTCCAGAACAGGATCCAGTCTCACGCTCCTGGGAATGGATAGGTGACCACGCTTGCCAGGTTCTCCCCGTTCAATTCTGTAGGACTTCCGAAAATAGGTGAACGCTCTTCTAAGGAGGTCTCTCAGAGAATGGAGAGCACCTGTTCCATCAAAGGAACCGAAAAAATTGTATTCGAGCTTTGGCTCTGTTCACATGGGCGCTGGTTATTTCCTTTAGGAACAGGACAGCAAAAATTTAGGATTAGACTTACCAGTAATCCGTTTACCCTGAGCCCATGACAGTACCAGGCAAGAAATAAGCGGGTGCTGACTGGAGCGTAAAGGAAATAAAGGACTACACTTACAGATTATTCATTTTCTGTAAGCCCAAGACAGTACCCACGCGTTTCTCTCAGGATGCCATGATGGGCATAAAGATAGTAACAGAAGTGGTGGATCCAGCACATAAACAAACAACGATTATAATGGGGTCCAAATGGTTTAAATTTAAGTGTCCGCTTTTATGGAAAAAACAAAAAAAACATCATGCAGGACTTTTTTGAGCACTCTTTTTGGTGGAGCCTCGAAGTCTGACGTGAACATGCCCCAAGATGGATCTGTCAAATGATGATGCCAACCTGACTTGACGGCTGTGGGATTTTCATCATGGAAATCATTCCATCGTTTTACCAGAAATATAGTGTTGTATGCCGGGATATTTTTTCCGGCATTTATGATGAAATTTGGACAGGGTCTCCAGCACATACGTGAACCGCACCTCGCCTGGGTGGTGACGTGTGTCCTCTGTTGTCAGGACTTTATGTCCTCGCTGTGGCTCCCCCTCGGTGACGGGCAGATTGGCCACCACTCTGGCAGGGGCAGCCTCGAATGGCAAGAGACAGATATCTCAGGAAACGACAGATCATCAAAGAATAAAGAGGCTGCCGTCCCGATACAAACAGATACTGTTACACCCTGCTGAGACAAAACAACTACTCCCATTGTACGCCGAGGCGATTTACCCCATGAGAATCTGCTTGGAAGAAAAAAAAAACCTGTAACATAAGCCATCGCCTTCTGCTGTGGTGTAAATTCACACACAGCAGAATTTTTGCGTCGCTGTTTCATATGACACGAGGACGGCATCTAGGGAAAAGTGTCCACTCCAAACAACAAACAAAAAGCTAAGGACGCGCCCCCAAAAGAAAGATCTCCTCGGCTGGTTGACACTATGGTAGGATATTTATTTAAAAAAAATAAAGAATTCCCCAAAATAATACTACAATGTGAATAAGTAAACAGGAAAATATATAAATGTAACAAAACAAACAGGGACAGATATTGGGATACCATTAAAAACACTCGATCATTCCCCAATCCTTCAGGCTGGGACTCTATATGAGCAGGATAAAAGCTGGTACTTGTGGTTCCACGAGCAACCGGTAGCTCCAGGTGTTTAGACTAACAGGTGGATCCTCCCTGATGTAAAGCACAGATAGAAGAAGACTTCTCACCTCTATCAGCAGCTGAAGGTCTCCACAATGGCCGCACGACACCCGAGCTTAGGAAACTTTCCACAGCAGGAGCAGCGCTGCGTCTTCTAGTCCTGCCCTGGCACAGGGACAGCGGGAGCCTCAGCACAAGCCCCGCCCCTCCCTTCCCCCGCACCCCGGGGAGCAGGGCGTGGCAGGCCAGTTTACACACCTGAAACTCGGAGGAACTGGTTTCGCCCGCTGCTCCCTCAGTCTCGGCAGGGACGGCTTCCCGCCGTGTACTTCCTGCTCTGTGTGACTGGAGCCTTGTAGTGAGGCGACTTCTGAGCGGCACTGCTCATTGAGTGTAAAGGGGGAACTGTGGCTGCATCACTGGAGGCTTCACTGGCCCCGGTCTGCTGCCAGGTGTCCACAGGGGGGCACTAGGAAAAACAGGCAGAAAGGCCATCTACACCTGTGGTTAACCACTTGTCACATCTGAACAGTGGCAAAAAAAGTCACCTTTTATGCCAGAAACTAGTGTAATTAAATTATATGAGGAAGACCATGCATCTGTTGTGGGGCCCAGTCTTAGTTGGGATGATCTCCTCTTCTACTGGGCGTAAGAACCAGGGGTGTACATAGAAATCACTGGGCCCCATAGGAAGAATCTAAATTGGGCCCCCACTGCTGTATATACTATATATCTATACACACTGCATCTATTATACTCTGTACCTCACATATCAGTACACTGCTGTATATACTATATACCTGTACACACTGCATCTATTATACCTTGTACCTCACATATCAGTACACTGCTGTATATACTGTATATCTGTATACACTGCATCTATTATATTCCGTACCTCACATATCAGTACACTGCTGTATATACTATATACCTGTACACACTGCATCTATTATACCTTGTACCTCACATATCAGTACACTGCTGTATATACTATATATCTGTACACACTGCATCTATTATACCTTGTACCTCACATATCAGTACACTGCTGTATATACTATATATCTGTACACACTGCATCTATTATACCTTGTACCTCACATATCAGTACACTGCTGTATATACTATATATCTGTACACACTGCATCTATTATACCTTGTACCTCACATATCAGTACACTGCTGTATATACTATATACCTGTACACGCTGCATCTCATATACTCCGTACATCACATATCAGTACACTGCTGTATATACTGTATATCTGTATACACTGCATCTATTATACCCCATACCTCACATATCAGTACATTGCTGTATATGCTATATATCTATACACACTGCATCTATTATACCCCATACCTCACATATCAGTACACTGCTGTATATACTATATACCTGTACACACTACATCTATTATACCCTGTACATCACATATCAGTACACTGCTGTATATACTATATAACTATACACACTGCATCTATTATACTCCGTACCTCACATATCAGTACACTGCTGTATATACTGTATATCTGTATACACTGCATCTATTATATTCCGTACCTCACATATCAGTACACTGCTGTATATACTATATACCTGTACACACTGCATCTATTATACTCCGTACCTCACATATCAGTACACTGCTGTATATACTGTATATCTGTATACACTGCATCTATTATATTCCGTACCTCACATATCAGTACACTGCTGTATATACTATATACCTGTACACACTGCATATATTATACTCCTTACTTCACATATCAGTACACTGCTGTATATACTATATATCTGTTCACACTGCATCTATTATACTCTGTACCTCACATATCAGTACACTGCTGTATATACTATATATCAATACACACTGCATCTATTATACTCGGTACCTCACATATCAGTACACTGCTGTATATACTATATATCTGTACACACTGCATCTATTATACCTTGTACCTCACATATCAGTACACTGCTGTATATACTATATATCTATACACACTGCATCTATTATATTCCGTACCTCACATATCAGTACACTGCTGTATATACTATATACCTGTACACACTGCATCTATTATACCTTGTACCTCACATATCAGTACACTGCTGTATATACTATATATCTGTACACACTGCATCTATTATGCTTTGTACATCACATATCAGTACACTGCTGTATATACTATATATCTATACACACTGCATCTATTATACCTCGGACCTCACATATCAGTACACTGCTGTATATACTATATATCTGTACACACCGCATCTATTATACTCTGTACCTCACATATCAGTACACTGCTGTATATACCTGTACACACTGCATCTATTATACCCCATACCTCACATATCAGTACACTGCTGTATATACTATATACCTGTACACACTGCATCTATTATACTCTGTACCTAGGGTTGTTTCGGGTATCGAACATTCGATACCCAATCGATACTTTTCTCTGGTATCGCACTCGATACCAGGAAAAGTATTTTATCGATACTGGGCTGCGCTACTGCACAGCCCAGTATAGGAGAGCGTGGCTGCGCTGCTCTCAGCGCGGCCATGTTCTCCTCGGCAGCACAGGGAGAAGGAGGCAGTCTCTCCCTCCCCCTGTGCTGCCGCTGCAACCAATAGAGAGAGAGGGGCGGAGAGAAGGGCGGGAGGAGGGGCGGGCGCACTGGCCATCAATGCAGAGTACCGTTTCTTATATAAATGCAGGCAGAAGGCACAGGCTGCCGGCACCTGCCTGTGACCGAGCGCTGCGATCCGAGGCTATTAACCCCTCAGGTGCGGCACCTGAGGGGTTAATAGCCTCGGATCGCAGCGCTCGGTCACAGGCAGGTGCCGGCAGCCTGTGCCTTCTGCCTGCATTTATATATGAACGTAATTACTCTGGCCAGTGCTCCGCCCCCTCCCTCCCTAGCATTAAAACATTGGTGGGCAGTGTGCCCCCCTCCCCCTCCCTAGTATTAAAACATTGGTAGGCAGTGTGCCCCCCCCCGTCCCCGTCCCCTTCCCCCCAGTAATAAAATCATTGGTGGCAGTGGCCACAGGGTCCCCTCACCTCCTCCCCATTGGTGGCAGTGATCGGAGCCCCAGCAGTGTAATGCTGGGGCTCTGATCGGTTACCATGGTAACCAGGACGCTTCTGAAGTCCTGGCTGCCTTGGTCTGCTCCCTGCTGCTGTGTGCACTATGCACAGGGCAGCAGGGAGAGGGTGAGATCCTATTCACCCTGATAGAGATCTATCAGGGTGAATAGGATGAGAATATCCCAGGTTCTAGCCCCTAAGGGGGAAAATAGTTAATAAATAAACTGTAAAAAAAAAAAAAAAAAAAGGTAAAATACACCAAAATATTAATTATAAATCACCCCCTTTCCCAATTTTACATATAAAATATATAAACAATACATAAATAAAATATTACATATCGCCACGTCTCAAAAGTCCAAACTATTAAAAAATCCACTTTTATGCGGTGAACGGCGTAAAAGAAAAAAAAAAGAAAAAGAAAAAATGCACGATTCGCCATTTTCTTTTAGTCGCCTTGTCCCCACAAAAAAGTAGGATAGGACTGTTGTATTATGAGTCGGCGGTTTCATAAAATGTGGAATGCACGCGGATTTTTTTGGCGTTTTTATTTTTTTCGCGTGGTATCGAATGGTATCGAGTATCGCAATACTTTTTTATGGTATCGATACCGAATCAAAATTTTGGTACCGAAACAACTCTATCTGTACCTCACATATCAGTACACTGCTGTATATACTATATACCTGTACACACTGCATCTATTATACCTTGTACCTCACATATCAGTACACTGCTGTATATACTATATATCTATACACACTGCATCTATTATATTCCGTACCTCACATATCAGTACACTGCTGTATATACTATATACCTGTACACACTGCATCTATTATACCTTGTACCTTACATATCAGTACACTGCTGTATATACTATATATCTGTTCACACTGCATCTATTATACTCTGTACCTCACATATCAGTACATTGCTGTATATACTATATATCTATACACACTGCATCTATTATACTCCGTACTTCACATATCAGTACACTGCTGTATATACTATATATCTGTACACACTGCATCTATTATACCTCGGACCTCACATATCAGTACACTGCTGTATATACTATATATCTGTACACACTGCATCTATTATGCTTTGTACAACACATATCAGTACACTGCTGTATATACTATATACCTGTACACACTGCATCTATTATACCTTGTACCTCACATATCAGTACACTGCTGTATATAGTATATATCTATACACACTGCATCTATTATACCTCATATATCAGTACACTGCTGTATATACTATATATCTGTACACACTGCATCTATTATACCTCGGACCTCACATATCAGTACACTGCTGTATATACTATATATCTGTACACACTGAATCTATTATACTCCGTACCTTACATATCAGTACACTGCTGTATATACTGTATATCTGTATACACTGCATCTATTATATTCCGTATCTCACATATCAGTACACTGCTGTATATACTATATATCTGTATACACTGCATCTATTATACCTTGTACCTCACATATCAGTACACTGCTGTATATACTATATATCTATACACACAGCATCTATTATATTCCGTATCTCACATATCAGTACACTGCTGTATATACTATATATCTGTATACACTGCATCTATTATACCTCGTACTTCACATATCAGTACACTGCTGTATATACTGTATATCTGTACACACTGCATCTATTATACTCCGTACATCACATATCAGTACACTGCTGTATATACTATATATCTATACACACTGCATCTATTATACCTCATACCTCACATATCAGTACACTGCTGTATATACTATATACCTGTACACACTGCATCTATTATACCCCGTACCTCATATCAGTACACTGCTGTATATGCAATATACCTATATACACCGCATCTATTATACTCCGTACCTCACATATCAGTACACTGCTGTATATACTATATACCTATACACTGCATCTATTATACTCCGTACTTCACATATCAGTACACTGCTGTATATACTATATATCTATACACACTGCATCTATTATACCTTGTACCTCACATATCAGTATACTGCTGTATATACTTTACATCTATACACACTGCATCTATTATACCTCGTACCTCACATATCAGTACACTGCTGTATATACTATATATCTATACACACTGCATCTATTATACCTTGTACCTCACATATCAGTACACTGCTGTATATACTATATACCTGTACACACTGCATCTATTATACCTTGTACCTCACATATCAGTACATTGCTTTATATACAATATACCTATACACACTGCATCTATTATACCGTGTACCTCACATATCAGTACACTGCTGTATATACTATATATCTATACACACTGCATCTATTATGCCTTGTACATCACATATCAGTACACTGCTGTATATACTATATATCTACACACACTGCATCTATTATACCTTGTACCTCACATATCAGTATACTGCTGCATATAATATATATCTGTACATATATCTATAATACTGTGTAATACATGCAATGTGTGTGTACTGTATATATATATATACAGATCTATAATAGGTATAATAAATGCAGTGTGTACAGATATATGTGGTCAGTTATACATTATGGTCACTGTGTATCAGGTACATGAGGTAGTGGTCACTGTAACTGTATGAAGTATTATATATGAGTGAGCAATGAGTAAAAACAGAGCAAGGATGGGGGGGGGGGAAATGAAGAGAAAAGTGGAGGACCTCCTCTTACCACTCCATTCCAGTCTGTAAGGATCAATGCAGAGCTGATTGTGAACTTCTAATACTTGTTATTAGGATTTGAAGGACCTGTGATGATGTCATCATAGGTCCTAGCAGATGTACTTTTAAAACCTGGGAACTACACCATTTTTGGTGCAGTTCCTTTTCTAGATCCTGCAGGACCTGTGGTGCTGAAGATGATGTCATCACAGGTCCTGATAGATGTTCTAACCTGGGAACATGACATTATCAAAGGTCCTTTAGCTTTAGGAAGATAGATGGGAGCAATTAGGGGACGGGGCCTCTTCACTGCAGGCCCTCCTTCCTCAGTGCATTGTGGCAAAAAATTTTTTAACGATAAGCAGCGCCTTTAATCCTACCCAGTCCCCTTAGGGCCCAAACACAATAAAACTGTCCCCTTACAATAGTGATGCCCCTCAGACAGTATAATGCAACCTTAAGTTGCCCCCACAGAGTATGATGCTTCTACGTGGCCCGCTCACAGAAGAATGCCCCCTAAGTGCCCAAACACAGAATGAGGCCCCCACAGAAAGTGATGCCTGCCTACATGAGTGCCCCCCTCAGAGAGTGACATAGTTTGTACGGCTGAAAAAATACATCTGTCCATCCAGTTCAGCCTGTTATCCTGCAAAGTTAAGGCCTCATGCACACAGCCATTGTGCGGCCATTCCGTGCATTGGGTACTGTAATTTGCGGTCCCCAATGCACAGGCAACATCCGTGCAGCCGCCGGGACGGATCGAGACCCATTTAACTTGAATGGGTCCATGATCTGTCTGCACCGTAAAAAAAAAAGAACGTTTTTTTTTTTTTGCGGTGCAGAGGCACGGACAGAAACACCACGGAAGCACTCCATAGTGCTTCCATGGGGTTCCGTGCCTCCGTTCTGCACCGCAACTCCGAATTGCGGACCCATTCGGCAATGGCCGTGTGCATGAGGCCTAATCCAGAGGAAGCCAAAAAACCCCTGTGAGGTAGAAGCCAATTTTCCTCACTTTAGGGGAAATAATTCCTTCCCGACTCCTATCAGAAAATCAGAATAAGGGCTCATTCAGACGGCTGTATGTGTTTTGCGGTCTGAAAATTGCGGATCTGCAAAACATGGATACTGCCACGTAAGTGGTGGACCGCACATGGCCGCCACTCTCATAGAAAATGCCTATTCTTGTCCGCAATGGCGGAAAAGAATAGGAGATGCTCTATATTTGTTGCGGGGCTGCGAAACGGAACTTCGGATATGGACAGCACAAGGTGTTTTCCGGGCTTTTAATATTGATGACCTATCCTCCCCCGATCAGCTGTAGGAGAAGACGGCCCGTGCAGTGCACACGCGCTGTCTCCCATCTCTTCCTGTTCGCTGCTACTTTGCCATAGACATACAGCAGAGAGCAAGAAGAGAAACGGGAAGACGGCTCCTGTGCACTGCGCGTGCCGTCTCCTCATACAGCTGATTGGTGGGGGTGCCGGGTCTCGGACCCCCACCAATCTGATAGGATAGGTCATCAATATTAAAAGCCCAGAGAACCCCTTTAATATGAGCAACGATGTCACAATTATTTAAATTTTTTGGTTGTGTTATTTTATTATATTTAATGTTCTCTACATGAGATGCTTCATATTTCTGGATGGATTGCGGCACAGTTATCTGTTATTTTATTATATATGACACGCACACTTATAACATTTTTATCGCCTGCATAATTATTTATTACTAGATTATTTTATATGTATCTCCGAGATGTTATCTCACCTTCTGAACAGCAGTGCTGTGCTGTGTACATAACGTATCAAAGGTAAACTTATTATGCATGGGAGTTAATGCTTAGTATTTGCCTTCCTGATAAACATAGAATCAGGACCTTGGCCGTCGTGTCGAGTATTCAACCAGCTCCAAACCGTAGGAGACAGTACTGACATGTTGTAGGGCTGGGTTCACACAACTCGATTTTTTTTTTTAATGTTTAAGAAATTGTTCTGCAGTTGGGGATCTCATCTCTTAAAGTTATGTTATCCTTCTATCCACAGGAATGGGGGCCCCATATCCCAAAGTGCCTGAAGAAGCGGATCCAGTATGCACCCTGCTGATCCACAGTATGAGGCCGCATGCACACGGTCATTGCCCGGTCGTGCCTGTATTGCGCCCCGCAAACAGCCAGTCCGCAGTATGTGTCACCGGCCATGTGATCACCGTATCACAGATACGGACTCATTCACTAGAATGAGTCCCTAACCTGGAAGGTGCGGAACGCAGGCACAAAACCCCACAGAAGCACTACTGAAGCACTACATGTTCTGTTTTTTTGCGGACGGATCACGTTTTTCGGACAAGGACAAGCATTGTTACAATGGATTCGCAAAAAAAAAACGGATGCAATACAGATGTCACACAGATGTCATCTGCTTTTTTTTGCGGATTTGTGTTTTGCGGACTGCAAAATACATACGGTCGTGTGTATGAGCCCTTATGCATATTAATGTTTGAAGGTGGTCATATGGCAGAACTTTTGTTTAATTAAAGGGGTTATCTGATTTCTGAAACATTCACCACCATGTGTCGGGCCCCTCACAGGTAATATACTTACCCTGCTCCCTGCGCTGCTCCTGGTCCCCGCTCCTGGCTGCTACTTCTCCTTGCATTGAAAACATCCGATGTCGGGGGAGGGGGGGGAAGAACCAATGGGGGATGGGGATGAGCCTCCTAGCATCCCATTCTAATTCCATAGGCATTAGTATGGACTTGGTCTCGCATTTGCAGCTAAAACAGCTTCTCCCTGGGAAGGTTTTCTACAAGATTTTGGAGTGTGTCTATGGGAATTTTCCCCATTCATCCAAAAGAGCATTTTGTGAGGTCAGACATTGATGTACAAGAGGTAGGGATAAGCGAATAGACTTCGGATGAAACATCCAAAGTGGATTCGCATAAAACGTCGTTTGAACACTGTACGAAACGAGCGCTCCGTGCAGTATTAGAATGTATTTAGCCGAAGTCATTACTTCACGAAGTCTCGTGAGACTTTGTGTAATAACTTCATAAATCAATTTCTACTGTAAAAAAACATTTTGCAAACTTTTTTTACAGTAGAAACAATTGAGGAAAATGAGCTTCAATCAGCTATTCAGGGAAGACAGGGAAATGCATTATAAGGCGCCTATTTAAATCAATCGCCATCCATTTAACGGCTGTGTGCATTCCACATTTTGTAGAAGGGAAAGGCCGGCCCCTAATAGAACAGTCCTATCCTTGTCCGTAATGCCGACAATAATAGGACATGCTTTACTTTTTTGTGGAAAGGCCATA
This sequence comes from Bufotes viridis, assembly GCA_033119425.1. Taxonomy (NCBI): domain Eukaryota; kingdom Metazoa; phylum Chordata; class Amphibia; order Anura; family Bufonidae; genus Bufotes; species Bufotes viridis. The sequence continues at coordinate 80,610,500 of CM065589.1, forward strand.
TGGACACAGTCATTTTCGTTTTTTTGTGGTCCCATTGAAGTAAATGGTTTTACATACGGGCCACAAAAATATGGAACGGACACAGACACAAAATACGATTGTGTGCATAAGCCCTATATCTGCAGGGAAGGAAGACAGCCAAGATATAAGAACAATGAAAGACCCCAAACAAGTCTTATTTGTGTAATTATAGCAAAATAACTAATATTCCATGCAAGAGAAGGCACGAGCAAAGGAGGCAGAAGTCCACCTACCACCAGGCCTGTTGAAATCCATATGGGACAGCGTTCCTAAACCCCCCCCCTCCCCCAAGCTTGAAAACCATTGCACAATAACTATATCTACAGCACAACCCTTTCAAAAGTAAGCTGTCCCAAGATAGATGGTGACTAGGTATGATGTGGTCACAGCTTTTAGACAAGAGGTCTCCCAAGACCTATAGCATAAAAAGACATCCAGTTGCTTTACACAAAGTAACGTAGCGAGAACCTGCGGAGATATGGAGACTACCATGCTGATGTTACATATGGAGTAAGACGGAGGGTAGACTTTCCCTCCCATAATCACTGATCACGGAGCCATTCAACTTGAATGGGTCTGGAAAAAACGGAAATTACTCCGTGTTCATTCCATTTCTGTATGCCCGTTCCAAAAAATACAACAAGGACAGGCATTGTTACAATGGATCCGCAAAAACAAACAAACCTCAAAACAGTTTTGAAATTAAGTTTTATGTGAATTGACATCGGATATTTCATCCGAAGTTGATTCACTCATCCCTAACCAGAGAGCCTGGCTCACAATCTCTGTGCTAGTTCACCCTTAAGGTATTTGATGGGGTTGAGGTCAGGGTTCTCTGTGGACCAGTCAAATTCTTCTACACTAAACCTAAACAACCATGCTTTTATGGATCTTGCTTTGTGCACTGGGCCACAGTATGGCTGGAACAGAAAATGGCCTCCCCCAAACTGTTCCCACAGTTTGGAAGCATACAATTTTCCAAAATATCTTGGTATGCTGAAGACGGTTGTGACAAGTTTGCAAATTATCCCCTAGCCACAAGATAGGAGATAACTAACTGATCTCTGGGGGTACGATCGCTGGAACGCCATCCGAGAATGGGGGTCCTATTCCCCCAATCTGATGGAGCGACAGGTCAAGCATGCACCCTGCCACTCCATTAATTCTGCATGGGACTGCTGAATATAGCCACAACCTATGTTTAGATATCTCTGGCAGTCCCATAGAGAATGGGCACAACCCCATTACTGTTTTCTTCACTGGAACTAAGAGGCTGTAACAGCGGCTACTCACCGCCGATGTCTTCGTGTTAGGCAGTTTTCCGCCTGTTCCCTGTAGCACTTCCTTAGGCTAGGGCTACATGACGACATGTGTCGCGCGACAATTTTTATAATGATAGTCTATGGTGTCGCTCTGCGACATCCTGCAACTACAACACGACAGTCGCAGAAAATCCATCCAAGATGAATTTTTGTGCGACTGTCGCATCGCAGCATGTTGCAGTGCGACACCATAGACTATCATTATAAAAATTGTTGCTCGACACATGTTGCAGTGTAGTTGTACACATGTCGTGTAGCCCTAGGCATAGAGCCGGCATGCGTCACTTCTTGTGATTTATGGGCTTAGCACATGTGACCGTGTTGACCAATCCTAGCCCTCTTGCACCTATATAAGTGGTCCAGGTCCCTTAACAGGTGCCTGAGTATCAATGGTCCTTGTGTCTTGCAAAGATTGCTGCTACCTGTTTGATCCTTACCTGCTCTGTCTGCCGACTCTCCGGTTGCTGACCCAGATTGCCTGACCTGTACCTGCGCCACCTGCCCTGACCTATTGCTTGTTTGACTTTGCCTCTGCCTCATCCTTCGGTCTTGCACTGTACCTCTGGTACTGAACCTTTCACCACTGGTGTCCCCAGTCTGCCTAGACCAGTTGTCTTATGTGGCAATCATCCTCAAGAGGTAGCAACCTGGTGTTCCCCTGACAAAGTCTATCCTCAACATGAGTGGTGCTGTGAAGAATATGGGGTTCACTTTGACAAGACCTTCAGAGAATGTTGGTCATATAGCACAGTGGGTTCACACTTGCTGATTTGTGACAAGGGCCTAGGTCAACCCCTGAAAAACAAACCCATAGCATTATCCCTCTTCACCAAACTTTACAGTTGGCACAATGCAGTCAGACAGGGGTATGGGGCCCCCATTCTCATGATCATTGGGGGTCCCAGCAGTAGGACCTCCATTAATCTAACGGTTATCTTCTATCCTGTGGATAACTTTAAATAAGTGAAATACCCCTTTAAATGGCATGTTCCAATATTTTTGTCTATATACTGTATGTTACTATCTAACTTACTATTACCCCATCAATCCTTGTAGTCCTTTGACACAATTATTGCTGGTGCGCTAATGGGAAGTTATGTGAAGACTTGTTAGTAACCAGTCCCAGTCTAATAGTTACACTGGTTCAGTATTAATAAGTGAGGTGTAGTTTAAAATTGTAACAATTGATTTAGTGATCTCAAGTAGTCTCTGACTTTTCCTTCGAGATGGATAATAAGGTGTAGAATTACACGATTTGCAGGTTCACAGAATCTAGCAGTAGCTATGGAGATAAAAAACAGAAGGGCTGCAAACAAAGGTACTTTAGTCAGGAACCAGCTGGTGATGCAACAGTTCTTCTATGGTAGAAAGATAAAGTACATTTCTTGAATGTTTTAGTTAATAAACTGGATGGAGTGGGGTCAGTACAGGCAATTCCTTCTCCGGAGGGTCACATTAGATGTCTCATTTGACTGTTCCTTGAAAACAGATCATTCTAGATGTAGCTGTCTGGCTCAACTGACTGGCTAGGAATCAAGTTTTCTTACATACGACCCCTGGACGTCTTCCGGGTAGGTCATGTAGCCACTAGTGTTGAGCGATCATGTTCGGCTCGAGCATCGCTATGCTCGGCACATGACGGTATTCTGTCGAATACCGCGTGTGCTTGAGCACAATGCTCGAGTCTCCTCCCCACACATTTCTTGCCTGCTACGCAGCCAATAAACGTGCAGGTAGGTACTGCCCTCACTGTAATGCCGTAGCCATGGTGGTTACTGCCATTACAGTGAGTGGCTGGCTGCGCTAAATGGCTAAAACTTTACAGACCCAAAACTCCTTTTAAGGACTATTGTGTTGTGGCAGCAGGAATATATTTTTTTAGGGCGTCCTGCGCTAAATAGCGTCTAATATCTATTATCCTTCAAACAAGAGTTTCTAAAGGGAGGAACAAAAATACCAAACTTCAAAAAAGCTAAATTTAGCCAACTAAGCGAGGCCATAGGCCTAACTAACTGGGACAAAGTCCTCAAAAATAAAAATACAACCATAAAATGGGAGATTTTTAAAAGCATTGTAACATCTAATTGTGAGAGGTACATACCTTATAGGAATAAAAGGCTAAGGAACAATAAGAAACCAATGTGGATTAATGGAACCGTAAAGAAAGCAATAAATGACAAAAAAAAGCATATAAATCACTAAAACAGGAGGGGAGCCAGGAAGCTCTGATAAACTATAACGAAAAAAATTGAATATGTAAAAAACTAATAAAATTTGCCAAACTAGAGACCGAGAGATTAATTGCCAAAGAGAGTAAAACTAACCCTAAAATGTTCTTCAATTATATAAATAGTAAAAAATATAAATCTGAAGGAGTCGGCCCTCTACATAGCAATGAGGGGGATGTTGCAGAGAGCGACGAGGATAAAGCTAAGCTATTAAATATTTTTTTCTCCACTATATTCACTGAGGAAAATAAACTGTCAGATGAAATGCAGAATGTAAAAGTAAATTCCCCATTAAAAGTGCCCTGTCTGACCCAGGAAGAAGTACAACAGCGACTTAAAAAGATTAAAATAGACAAATCACCAAGACCGGATGGCATACACCCCCGTATCCTAAGGGAATTAAGTGATGTCATAGCCAGACCTTTATTTCTGATATTTGTGGACTCTATACTGACAGGGAATGTTCCACAGGATTGGCGCATAGCAAATGTGGTGCCAATATTCAAAAAGGGTCCAAAAACAGAGCCTGGAAATTATAGGCCGGTAAGTTTAACATCTATTGTTGGTAAACTGTTTGAAGGGTTTCTAAGAGATGCTATTTTGGAGTATCTCAATGAAAATAAGCAAATAACGCCATATCAGCATGGCTTCATGAGGGATCGGTCATGCCAAACGAATTTAATCAGCTTCTATAAGGAGGTAAGTTCTAGACTTGACAGCGGCGAATCAATGGATGTCGTATATCTGGACTTCTCCAAATCATTTGACACTGTACCTCATAAAAGGTTAGTATATAAAATGAGGATGCTCGGACTGGGAGAAAATGTCTGTATGTGGGTAAGTAACTGGCTGAGTGACAGAAAACAGAGGGTGGTTATTAACGGTAGATACTCAGATTGGGTCACTGTCACTAGTGGGGTACCTCAGGGGTCAGTATTGGGCCCTATTCTCTTCAATATATTTATTAATGATCTTGTAGAAGGCCTGCACAGTAAAATATCTATTTTTGCAGATGACACTAAACTGTGTAAAGTAATTAACACTGAAGAGGACAGTTTTCTACTACAGAGGGATCTGGATAGATTGGAGGCTTGGGCAGAAAAATGGCAGATGAGGTTTAACACTGACAAATGTAAAGTTATGCACATGAGAAGGAATAATGCAAGTCACCCGTACATATTAAATGGTAAAACACTCGGTAACACTGACATGGAAAAGGATCTAGGAATTTTAATAAACAGCAAATTAAGCTGCAAAAACCAGTGTCAGGCAGCTACTGGCAAGGCCAATAAGATAATGGGTTGCATCAAAAGGGGCATAGATGCCCGTGATGAGAACATAGTCCTACCACTTTACAAATCACTAGTCAGACCACACATGGAGTACTGTGTACAGTTCTGGGCTCCTGTGAACAAGGCAGACATAGCAGAGCTGGAGAGGGTTCAGAGGAGGGCAACTAAAGTAATAACTGGAATGAGGGATCTACAGTACCCTGAAAGGTTATCAAAATTAGGGTTATTCACTTTAGAAAAAAGACGACTGAGGGGAGATCTAATAACTATGTATAAAAACATCAGGGGTCAGTACAGAGATCTGTCCCATCATCTATTTATCCCCAGGACTGTGATTGTGACGAGGGGACATCCTCTAAGTGTGGAGGAAAGAAGGTTTGTACACATAGAAAATGATTCTTCACTGTAAGAGCAGTGAGACTATGGAACTCTCTGCCTGAGGAGGTGGTGATGGTAAGTACAATAAAGGAATTCAAGAGGGGCCTGGATGTATTTCTGGAGTATAATAATATTACAGGCTACAGCTACTAGAGAGGGGTCGTTGATCCAGGGAGTTATTCTGATTGCCTGATTGGAGTCGGGAAGGAATTTTTTTCCCCTTAAGTGGGGAAAATTGGCTTCTGCCTCTCAGGGTTTTTTTGCCTTCCTCTGGATCAACTTGTAGGAAACAGGGCGAACTGGATGGACAAATGTCTTTTTTCGGTCTTATATACTATGTTACTATGTAATAGGCTGCTGCGGACAGTTAAATTATCTGCGCCACATCTCCTGTGTAAAGTGTGCGCATCCCAAAAATATCTGTGACATCCAGTGAACTTTTTCTGTAGACGGTGTCCACTGCAGACAGTGACATTAGCTGCGCAACACCTGCAATGTAACGTGTGCGCTGAAAAAATGTATCTGTGACATACAGTGTACTTTGTCAATAGACGGTGTCCGCTTCTGACAGTGACATTACCAGTGCCACGTCTTCAGCGTAATGTGTGCGTTAAAAAAAATTATTTGTGAAATACAGTGTACTTTTTCAATAGTCGGTGTCCACTTCAGACAGTGACATCACCAGTGCATAACATTTTTATCTGTGACATGCAGTGTACTTTTTCCGTAGACGCTGCAGACAGTGACATTACCTGTGGTACCTGTCCTGTATAACGTTTCCTCATCCCAAATACCTGTGACATTCCCTGTAATTTATTAGCCGCTGGTGACAGCATTTACATTATCTGCGGGATATGTCCTGTGTGACGTTTCGATATCCCAAATACTTTTTTACATTTTTTCGAGCATACACTTTCAAATCCTACCCTACTGTACGTGTGACATACTTTCAAGCATATCTAACATTTAAAATGAAGAAGGCGAGCAGTAAGGGACGGGGAAGTGTCCGAGATGCTGATGGTGCACGCAGAGGCCATGGCCCTGGGCGCGTTGAAACTGTGCCTGCTGCCAGAGCACAAGAAAAACAATCATCCAGATACCTAGCTTCATGTCCCAGTTTGCAGGGCGGCACAGGACACCACTCTTGAAGTCAGACCAGTGCGACCAGGTGGCCGGTTGGATTGCAGCAGATTATAATGCTTCCAGTCGGTTAAGCACCACCCTGTCTTCCACCAAGTGCAGTCTCAGTAGCCAGGAGTCTGGTCAAAACAATCCTCACCCTGATCCTCCTTCTTCCCACTATGGAGAGTCTGGGCAAACAAGTGATCCCACATTTGGATATTCAGAGGACCATTCATCGCCATTCCTTTATTTGACCCTCTTGCCAAGCACGCTTGAAAAGGGACAGATCTTGTGCCCTGATTCCCAACCTCTTGAGCATCCACAGTCACAAGTAGATGACGGTGGGGAACGGCAATTACTGTTTAATGAGGTAGATGATGATGAGACACAGTTGCCAATAAGTCAACGGCAATTACTGTCTCAAGAGGTTGATGAGGATGAGACACAGTTGTCAATCAGTGAGGTTGTGGTTAGGTCAAAAAGTCAGGAGGATAAGCAGAGTGAGGAAGAGGAGGTGGTGGACAATGAAGTCACTGACCCAACCTGGGAAGGTGGAAAGCCAAGCGAATACAGCAGTACAGAGGGGGAGGGATCTGCAGCACCGCAACAGGCTGGAAGAGGCAGTGGGGTGGCAAAAGGGAGAGGGCGGGCCACACCAAACAGGCCCGCAACTGTTCCATGGAGCACCCCCTTGCGGAAATCTCCCTTGTCAAGGGGTAGGTGTTCCGCAGTATGGCGCTTTTTTGCGGATGACAAAAGAATAGTAGTTTGCAACCTGTGCTGTACCAAAATGAGGCGGGGCGTGAACACTAGCAACCTCACCAGCATGATCCGCCACATGGCATCCAAGCACCGTAATAAGTGGGACAAATGCCTGGGTCCACAATCTGTGTCTGCGGTCACACAACTGCCTTCTCTTCCCCTATGTTACGTACTAGTGAATCCCCTGTCGAAGGTGCAGGCCCGGATGCCTCCCGCCCTGCATCTGGACCTTCGCAAGCACCATCAGCGACCACTTTTATGTCCCAGCGCAGCATCCAAATATCCTTACCCTAGGCCTTTGAACGCAAGCCCAAATACCCAGCCACCCACCCACAGGCCATAGCACTAAATGCGCAGCTTTCCAAATTACTGGCCCTGGAAATGTTGCCATTTAGGCTTGTGGACACTGAGGCCCATCGCAGCCTGATGTAGGTGGCCACCCCATGTTTTGAAGTCCCCAGCCACCCCATGTTTTGAAGTCCCCAGCCACCACTATTTTTCAAGGTGTGCCGTGCTTGCCTTACACCAACATGTGTCCCATAACATCACACGTGCCCTGACCAACACAGTTACTGGGAAGGTCCACTTAACCACGGATACATGGACAAGTGCATTCAGCCAGGGATGCTACATTTCCCTGACGGCACACTGGATAAATGTTGTGCGGGCCGGGAGCGAGCCGTACCCTGGAATGGCACAGGTGCTACCGACGCCAAGGATTGCGAGCCCTACTTCAGGATTTCCGCCACCACCTACATTAGTGGCTGCAAACCCCCTTCTCCTTCTCCTCCACTTCGACCTCTGAATTCTCATCTTGCAGCACCAGTCAGCCATCAGTCAGTAGCTGGAAGCAGTGTAGCACTGCAGTGGGGAAGCGGCGACAGGCCGTGCTGAAACTAATTTGCTTAGGTGACAAACAGCACATCGCCGCAGAGCTGTGGCAGGGTATAAGGGACCAGACTGAGCTATGGCTCTCACCACTCAACCTACAACCAGGCATGGTTGTGTCTGATAATGGCCGTAACTTGGTGGCGGCTTTGGAGCTCGGAAAGCTCACACACATCCCATGCCTAGCCTACGTCTTAAACTTAGCGGTTCAGCGGTTTCTCAAAACCTACACCAATTTGCCTGAGCTACTGGTGAAGGTGTGCCTTGTGTGTGCACATTTCCGCAAGTCATCGACAGCTTCAGCCGGACTGTCAACGCTGCAGCAGCGCTTGAAATTGCCAGCTCACTGGCTGTTGTGCGACGTGAGCACGTGCTGGAACTCGACGTTTCACATGTTGGCCAGGCTTTGTGAGCAGCAGAGGGCAGTAGTGGATTACCAGCCGCAACATGGTCGTCGCCTTTCCAGTCAGCTTCCGCTATTCACAAGCGAGGAGTGGGCATGGATGTCTGACCTTTGTGAGGTTTTAGGAAACTTTAAGGAATCAACACAGATGGTTAGCTGCGATAACGCTATTATCAGTGTAACCATCCCACTTCTGTGTCTGCTCAAACGCTCGCTGCTCACAATTAGTGATGACGCATTGCATTAAGAAGAGGTGGAAATGGGGTAAGACATTACACAGGGTGATAGCCATACCACCCTCAGTTCGTCTTCTCAGCGTGAATTGGATGATGAAGAGAAGAAGGAGCAGGAGAAGGTTGCCTCCGCTACAGAGGGTAGTACCCATGGAAGTTTTATTCCTTTTGTTAAACATGGGTGGTCAAAAGAGGAGGATGAGGAGATTGAGAGTCATCCTCCTGATGACAGCGAACTCTTGCCTGTTGGTACTCTGGCACACATGGCTGAGTTCATGTTAGGCTGCCTTTCCCGCGACCTGCACGTTATATGCATTTTAGACAACACGGATTACTGGTTGTTCACCCTTCTTGACCCCTGCTACAAAGAGAACTTCTAATCTCTCATTCCTCTGGTGGAGACAAGGGGAACACACAGCAGTTCCAACAGAGGCAGGGCAACACTCTCCAAAGCCTGGGACAGTTTCATGACACCCCGCCAGCACCCTCACCCTGATGCGAGGCCTACTGTCACAAGGAGGGAAACATTTCAGAAGATGGTGAAGGAGTACATAGCAGACCGTGTCAGCGTTCTCCATGATCCCTCAGTGCCTTACAACTACTGGGTGTCCAAGCTGGACACATGGCACAAACTCTCTACGCTTTGGAGGTGCTGACCTGCCCTGCCGCAAGCGTTTTGTCTGAGCGGGTATATAGTGCTGCTGGTGGCAATATAACGGATAAGCATATCCGCCTGTCAACTGAAAATGCTGACAGGTTGACTCTCATAAAAATGGCCTGGATTGCCTCGGACTTCGCGACTCCACCAGAGGAAAGCTGATGAACATAAAGGCACTTTAAATGTGTTGTTTATAATGTACTGAATACACTGTATTTCCATGCACCCCTTCCACCACAAAAAACGGTATATGGTTGAATCTTCCTTTTCTCATCCTCCTCCTCTTCCATAATATCAACATCCTTTTTTGTCGCATATAATGTTTTACAAGGTCAGCTCACCTGCAAGCCCTCGCATATAATGTTTTACAGGGTCAGCTTACCTGCAGAATCTCGCATATAATCTTTTATAGGGTCAGCTCACCCGCAGGCCCTCGCATATTATGTTTTACAGGTTCAGTTCACTTGCAGCCCCTCTCATATTATGTTTTACAGGGTCAGCTCACCTGCAGGCCCTCGCATATAATGTTTTACAGGTCCAGCTCACCTGCAGGCCCTCACCTACAACTTTTTAGAGGGTCAGCTCACCAGCAGGCCCTCACCTACAATCATTTACAGGTTCAGCTCACCTACATGCCCTAGCATATAATGTTTTACAGGGTCAGCTCACCTGCAGGCCCTAGCATATAATGTTTAACAGGGTCAGCTCACCTGCAGGCCCTCGCAGATAATGTTTTACAGGGTCAGCTCACCTTCAGGCCCTCGTATATAATGTTTTACAGGGTCAGCTCACCTGCAGGCCCTCGCATATAATGTTTTACAGGGTCAGCTCACCTGCAGATCCTCACCTACAACCTTTTAGAGGGTCAGCTCACGAACAGGCCCTCGCATATAATGTTTTATAGGGTCAGCTCACCTACAGGCCCTCACATATCTTTTTTTTTTAGAGGGTCAGCTCACCCGCTGGCTCTCACCTTCACTCTTTTACAAGGTCAGCTCTCCTGCAGGCGCTCGTATATGTTTTACAGGGTCAGCTCACCTGCAGGCCCTCACCTACAACCTTTTAGAGGGTCAGCTCACCAGCAGGCCCTCACCTACAAACTTTTACAGGGTCAGCTCACCTGCAGGCCCTCGCATATAATGTTTTACAGGGTCAGCTCACCTGCGGGCCCTTGCATATAATGTTTTACAGGGTCAGCTCACCTGCGGGCCCTTGCATATAATGTTTTACAGGGTCAACTCACCTGCAGGCCTCCGCCTACAACCTTTTAGAGGGTCAGCTCACCAGCAGACCCTCACCTACAATCTTTTACAGGGTCAGCTTACCTGCAGGCCCTCGCATATAATGTTTTACAGGGTCAGCTCACCTGCAGGCCCTCGTACATTATCTTTTAGAGGGTTAGCTCACCTGCAGGCGCTCGCATATCATTTTTTAGAGGGTCAGCCCCCCCGCAGGCCCTCACCTTCACTCTTTTACAAGGTCAGCTCCCCTGCAGGCCCTCGCATATAATGTTTTACAGGGTCAGCTCCCCTGCAGGCCCTCACCTACAACCTTTAGAGGGTCAGCTCACCAGCAGGCCCTCGCATATAATGTTTTACAGGGTCAGCTCACCTGCAGGCACTTGCATATCATCTTTTAGAGGGTAAGCTCACCTGCAGGCCCTCACCTACAACCTTTTAGAGGGTCAGCTCACCAGCAGGCCCTCACCTACAAACTTTTACAGGGTCAGCTCACCTGCAGGCCCTCGCATATAATGTTTTACAGGGTCAGCTCACCTGCGGGCCCTTGCATATAATGTTTTACAGGGTCAGCTCACCTGCGGGCCCTTGCATATAATGTTTTACAGGGTCAGCTCACCTGCAGGCTCCGCCTACCTTTAGAGGTCACTCGCAGACCTCACTACAGTTTTACAGGGTCAGCTCACCTGCGGGCCCTTGCATATAATGTTTTACAGGGTCAGCTCACCTGCAGGCACTTGCATATCATCTTTTAGAGGGTAAGCTCACCTGCAGGCCCTCACCCACAATCATTTAGAGGGTCAGTTCACCTGCAGGCCCACACCTTCAATCTTTTACAGGGTCAGCTCACCTGCAGGCCCTTGCATATAATGTTTTACAGAGTCTCAGGCCTCACCTACAACCTTTAGAGGGTCAGCTCACCAGCAGGCCCTCACCTACAATCTTTTACAGGGTCAGCTCACCTGCAGGCCCTTGCATATAATGTTTTACAGAGTCAGCTCACCTACAACCTTTAAGAGGTCAGCTCACCTGCAGGCCCTCACCCACAATCATTTAGAGGGTCAGTTCACCTGCAGGCCCACACCTTCAATCTTTTACAGGGTCAGCTCACCTGCAGGCCCTTGCATATAATGTTTTACAGAGTCAGCTCACCTACAACCTTTAAGAGGGTCAGCTCACCAGTAGGCCCTTACCCACAATCTTTTACAGGGTCAGCTCACCTGCAGGCCCTTGCATATAATGTTTTACAGAGTCAGCTCACCTACAACCTTTAAGAGGGTCAGCTCACCAGTAGGCCCTTACCCACAATCTTTTACAGGGTCAGCTCACCTGCAGGCCCTTGCATATAATGTTTTACAGGGTCAGCTCACCTGCAGGCCCTCACCTACCACCTTTTACAGGGTCAGCTCACCAGCAGGCCCTCACCTTCAAGTCCAGTCTCACTATCCAATAGTCTGGTCAACACAATCCTCACCCTGACGGCACACTGGGTGAACGTTGTGGAGGACGGGAGCGAGTCGGCTGCTGGCACCAGACTTGCCCACCAATAGATCCTCGGTAAAGTATTTAAAGTTTACTCATTCCAATTACAGGGCCTACTGCCGTCCTTGGATGTGGTAGCCGTTTCTCAGGCTCCCTCTCCGGGATCGAACCCCGATTCCCTGTTACCCGTGGTCACCATGGTAGGCGCAAAAAGTTGAATCGAAAGTTGATAGGGCAGACATCCAAATGGATCGTAGTCATCACGGGGACGTGCGATCGGCCCGAGGTTATCTAGAGTCACCAAGCAGCAGGCCCTCGACCATAATGTTTTCGATGGTCAGCTAAGCAGCAGGCACTCGCCCATAATTTTTTCAATGGTCAGCTAAGCAGCAGGCCCTCAACTATAATGTTTTAGAGGGTCAGCTTAGCAGCAGGCCCTCAACCATAATTTTTTCGATGGTCAGCTAAGCAGCAGGCACTCTCCCATAATTTTTTTAATTGTCAGCTCAGCAGGCCCTTGCTCCCAATATTTTTGAGGGTCACCAGCAGGCCATCAATCATAATTTTTCAAGGGTGTGTATGATGCCCTGCTTTATGTGTAACAAAGGTTGTACTGGAGTGTCGGTTCCCTGTAATTTTTGGCAGCCCTTTCACTTAGTGCATAGGCTTTATGAGTGTAAGAGTCCCACTACATGAACAATTGTACCACAATGTGAATGAGGCCCTCCTTTTTGTGATATACAGGTTGTATAGGAGTGCCTCTTGCTTTTAAATTTTTGGCAGCACTTGCACTTTATATACAAGTAAATATACAGGAAAGAATGTTTCCTAACAATTTTTCCTCTAAAATCGATTTTATCTTTGGTTTTGTGCTTATTATTGTCAGTCTGTAAAAGTGGCGTACTACTCGGACAACATCGTTCCCAGCAGCAACCTGGGAGTCCAAGATGCATCCAGACATCCTCTCCATGCTGTTCCTGAACCATGTTGGTGGTGTTTCCATAAATTTATGACCTTTTCCTATGAACCAGGCACCCTACCCTCTTCAGAGCAGGGGGTGCCTGGTTTAATGCTCGAGTTCTGCCATTGACTTCCATTATACTCGAGTGCTCTGTAGAGCACCCGAGCATCCTGATGTGTTCGGCCCAAGCACTTGGGTGCTCGATCAACACTAGTAGCCACATAAAATCTACCCAACACCAGCAACCCAGGGCAGCACCTATTCCTTCCCCGCCCTTTATGGATCACAGAATCACTCCGTATTAAAAGCAGATGACTGAACACCCTTTTCAAAACTCCACCACTGCAACCAACAATAATTACTACATAATAAAATTAACAGTGCTATGCATAAAAACAAAAGTGAATGGCTCTTGTCCATAATCGGCATCCAACCTGGAAATCAACACAATAAAAACCCCATTAACACTTTTAACTTATGAAGAAAAAATTAATAAAAATTAACTCAAGAAGCTTCTGAAGGGGGGCTTCCAGTCTTAACTGAGACTTCTTGGAGGAGTCAGACAGTGCCTGAACTATAGGTGTAGCAGTGATGGCGAGTGGTATTTCATCAGGAAGCAGCCCCCATACCCTGTAGTGATTCCCCTCCTTTTCTGCAAGGACTGTGGAACTTTTTGGCCCCTAATCTGCACTCAACTCACTCCTGGCTCACCCTGGTGTACTTTGGGGTCCTCCACCAGCCCAACTCGGCCTACGGTAGTTGGACTTTAGGTGTAAGTCTCTCCTCCTTCTCCTTGGCTTTATCTTGACACTTTGATCACCCACCTGGGGCAGCCCTTGCTGTCTATGCTGCCTATACTACCACTTGGGACAGTCTGATCACAACCGCCCAGTTCCTTTTGGGGTCAGTAATCTTGGTGTACTATGCCAGCTCCCCTGGTCTTAAGTTATGCAAATATTCAGACAGGTTAGTTTACTTAACACCCCCCTCACAAATAAATGTTCCCTGGAATATTCATTCTCTATGAAACTGATGTTTCTGCTGCAGGTAAACTAGCTGCCTGTACCCCTCCTCTGAAAGGGTCACGTATAGTTTCCCAAGGCCCCATCCAACATGTCCATCATTGCCTCGGCTCAATGGTCCATCCAGTCACCCCATCGAGCTGGAATACTTCTTCAGGACAAGTTAGGAGGATCCACCAGGCTCTCTGCCAACACCTCCATTTAGGCCTGATTTCAGGTTCGCCTTGTAGTCCATTTTACTTGCCACTTTCAACCAACTATCTCCAAGAGAAGTTACAAGATTTGCAAGTGACAGAAGCTGGCAGCTGAGATGAAGACATGACATAGACTTTACTAGGGTTGGACTGGTAATAGACCCTACAGCGAAATTTCCCTGTGGGCCGATGCCAAGAGGGTCGCTTGAGCCCTCCTCATGGCTGCTGGCCAGGTACATAACGATCTGTGCTCTCAGTATTAATTAATGCTAGAAGCACCAGTTAATTAACACTCATTAGTGATGATCTGCCAGTGGAAAAGTGCTGCGGATTACCTAATGAATGAGCATCAGCGAATCACGATTTTTAAGCAGGTTAAAAAAATCATTGTTTGCAAAAAATCATTAATTGCATGTAATGAAAAATATAGCATAGCTAAGTTATTTAAAAAAGTTTATCTGTATAGCGCCACCTGCTTAGTTTTTTCTTTGACCTGCTCACTGAGATGGCCGCACATGCTCAGTTCTATCCATCAGCTGCCTCCTGAGCTGTGATAGGGAGAGCTGAGACATTCTTAGCTACAGCAGAAAAGACACTCTCCTTGGGCTGTCAGCTTGATATAAATCAAGCATAGCAATGAATGGGGAAATCTCTGGATCCATGTGAGGTACCCGGCTGGTTCTAGCTTTGTTAGAAAGAGATTATCATGTACTTTATGATGTATAATTTATTTTTTACATTACTCATGGGATAACCCCTTTAATGTGACTATTAGATGCCGCAATCAGGGTTGAAGGGTTGAAGTCAACAGGTAGTCTTAGAAGCGGTGCAGCCATCTTTAAAAGCAGAAGAGGCACCTGAATACTGGCAGATTTGCAGCTGAAAATATAAAAAGGAAGTCACTAGGTAAGTGTTTTGTTTCTTTCTCAATTAATGTGAATTTTTCCTTTAAAAGACTTCTGTCATCAGGTTTAACTCTATTAAGCTCCTAGAGCCTCCGTTCTCCCACCTTGGTCTCCTCCCTCCAAGTCCTGATTGACAGGCCAGGCAGCGCTTGCGTCCGTCTGCCAGCCCTGTGCTCTGGTGAAGTCTCGCGCCGTTCAGTATTCGGCACAGGCACAGTAAGGGAAGGGGCGCTTGCTGGCTGCCAGCTATAATCACTGCACCTGCGCCGAATACTAAATGGCGCAAGACTTCACCAGAGCACAGGGCTTACAGATGGACGCAAGCGCTGCCTGGCCCTGTCAATCAGGACTTGGAGGGAGGAGACCAAGGTAGGAGAACGGAGGTTCTAGGAGCTTAATAGAGTTAAACCTGATGACAGAAGTCTTTTAAAGGAAAAATTCACATTAATTGAGAAAGAAACAAAACACTTACCTAGTGACTTCCTTTTTATATTTTCTGCTGCAAATCTGCCAGTATTCAGGTGCCTCTTCTGCTTTTCAAGATGGCTGCACCGCTTCTCAGACTACCTGTTGACTACCTGAGACACTTCCTACTGCCCTTCAGTTGGACAGCACTGCTCATGTAAGACTAATTTCACACTCGCCCTTTGGGCGGATCCATTATGGATCTGCAAAAACAGATCCATTACAATAATACAACCGCATGCATCCGTCATGAACATATCAGTTTGTACTATCTGTAACATAGCCAAGACGATGGGGGAACAGATCTGTTTTCTATTGTGCCAGATTGTGTCAGAGAAAACGGATCCGTCCCCATTGACTTACATTGTGTGCCAGTTTCGTCAAGTGTACAGCAAAACACGGCAGAGCATAATGGAGACTGATCGGAGGCAAGCTGATGCATTCTGGGCGGATCCTTTTCCATTCAGAATGCATTAGGGCAAAACTGATCCGTTTTGGACCGCTTGTGAGTGCCCATGACGGATCTCACAAACGGAAAACCAAAACTCGAGTGTGAAAGTAGCCTAAGCAGTGCTGACTAATCCAAGAAAAGGGCTGGACAAGCAGGAAGTGTGTCTTGGACTACCAAATGGACAATGTGCATCAGGTAGTCTGAGAAGAAGTCCGGCCATCTTGGATGACGGAGCAGGAACCGTCACTAGATAAGTGTTCTTTTAATGTAAAAAAAAAATCTTGAACTAGAATTTTTTAAAGGCAGGGATGAATTTAAAAAAAAATGTATACTCATTGTCCAAAATCCCCTCCATTCCAGCACCACTGCTGCAGCTTTGACATGCCTGTATACCGCACATGAATTCTGTAGTCAGGAAAATCAAGCCCACCAGGGAGGACAGCGAGTATACTATAACTTTGACACCTTTAACTGCCTGATGATCAGTGATCAACTATCCATTTCCCCTTAAGAGGTAGGTTTTCGTGACAAGACCTAGATAAATAGCCTACAGGTACAACAGCTGTTCAGTGTACAAAACATGCAGCTGCTGAAAGAAGGCTGTGCCCAATCCTGTATGAGTCTAGCAATGATAAAAGGAACCTGCACTGTAAAAAGATATGAGTGTACAGAATTTGTTTTCTGGGGCACAATTATTTTATTTGGAAAAAATAAGTGTATATCCTTTCACAAATTTTTCTGATGAACTTCCTTATGTCCTTGTAATACAAACTGATCACACATGCTTTACATCTCTTTGTATGTGTGACATACAGATGAAAGAGAGGAACATGGTTGAAAAAAATCTTCCCTTGTTTATTGCAGTATGGAAATTTGGATGAAATGTCAGTGGTGAGAGTGTTTACAATTAAACTTCAGGGGGGTAGCTATAGTGAAAGCAGGGGTAGCGGCTGCTACGGGGCCCGGATTCCGAGAAGACCGACATGGGAAGAGGACTAAAATATTTTATTGTCAGGATCCCCTCAACAGTATTATACAATGACATTATAAACAGTGACATGACACACAATATATATGTAGGAAACGGATGAAGCGGCTGCCTGGCCTGGTCTGAGAGAGCTATGTTGACTAGCTTCAGAAGTAAGGGTTGCACGGGAGGAGGGGGTTGCTGAGAATGGGGAGGTTCTGTTCAAAAGTTCTAGTTAGGCCAATGGCTTGGTTCATATCTGTGGCAGGTTCCATTAGGAGTTTCCATCGCAGAGTTCTGCCAAAATGCAGAACAAGTTATTTTGCCATTTTGTCTGGCAGAATGACTGGTACTATAATGGACACCCAAAGGACCACGTTATGGTCATGGAGTCAGTTGGGTGCCGCTGGTGTCCATCTTATGACAAATCTGGTGCTTCTAAATTTTTTTCTTTTTGTTCCTAGATCAGAAAGATGGAACATATGCAACTGTTCACCATCATGACATTTTTAGGTCAAAACTTCTGTGGTCAGAATCATTTCTAAGTGGCCAGAACTTTTTTTCTGATACAGAGCTGCAAATCCCTCCATACACACAAATTTAAAAAAGTAACATTCTGACTGCCTTCTGTCACCACTAGAGGGAGCTTAGAAACGTATAGTGTACTGTATTAGGCCTCTTTCACATATGCGTTTTTGCTTTCCATCCTAGAGTTCCGTCCTCAGGGCTCTTGGACGGAAGGATACTGATCAGGATTATCCCAATGCATCCTGAATGGAGAGAAATCCATTCAGGATGCATCAGGATGTCTTCCGTTCAGTATGTGAATGTTTTTTGGACGTTGACAAAACCGCAGCGGATTTGTCTCCGTCCAAAAATCCGGAAGACATGCTGTAACGCCGGATCCAGAATTAATGCCCATTGAAGTGCATTAATCCGGAACTAAGCTAAACATCGTTTCGGCGTATCGCCAGATCCGACGTTCAGCTCTGCGCATGCGCAGCAGCAGTTACGATCGGGGCCCCAGTTTAAACTGGGGCTCCAATCGGTTACCATGGCAGCCAGGACGCTACTGACGTCCTGCCTGCCATGGTAAGTACTCCGCAGCCGTGTACTTACCTGCGCTGCAACCTCCAGGCGCTCCTTTATGACGTCACAGGTCCGGGCGGCGCATTGATCTATGCGCCGCAGGGACCTGTGACGTCATGAAGGAGCGCCCGGTGGCCGCAGCACAGGTAAGTACACTGCTGCGGAGTACCATGGCAGCCAGGACTTCAGTAGCGTCCTGGCTGCCATGGTAACCTGAAAGCATTTCGAAGACTGATCAGGATCCTGATCAGTCTTCAAATGCTTTCAGGAGACTTGCGTTCTGACGGATCCGGCGAGACGGAAGTGCCCGCCGGATCCTCAGAACGCAAGTGTGAAAGAGGCCTTAATATACAGTTCATGGTATTCAGTACGCAGTAGGCTCCCCCCAGTGGTGGCTGCCATCTTTATGGCTTCAGTGGAGATAAGAACTGCATGGAATTTTGAAACATGGTTAGTCTCCTAACTGTGGTGGTCAGATAAATAAATAAAAAAAAGCCTAACTTGTCAAATACATGCCTAAATGACTCTTTTTGTCATACATTTAGCCCACTAAAACCTAGGGGTGTATTAAAGTACATTTTTTCCTATATATCCTGATACAGCCTTGGATTTTTGTCTTTGGAAATGTATATAATCTGCCTGCGCACAAAAGGAGCAGAAATTATCTGGTCAAATAGTCAAGAAGTATTTATAACTGTAGGTGTCAAACCAATACATGGCGGCAACGCAATAAAATATATACATACATTTTATTTCTAAGCAGAAGATTTCTACTTTAATGTAAATCTGCAGAGAACCATTAAGTTCCATTATTACAGTATATATTCCAGAAATATGTCATTGAAATGGCAAGTGTGTTGCAGCTTAGGACGTGCAAACTGTTACAAATAGTTTCTCCATTATGAAATAAGAAAAATACAAAAATATACATTTTTTTCTGCATTGCCCACATTGGAAGGACTCCCTGTGCACGTACAGCTCTTCACATAACTAATATCTAACAAACTTCACAATAAAATATTTACAATAAAACATGTCATTAAAATATGATGCAAAGTTCAAAGGGGTTATCCAGTAATTTATATTGATGACCTTTTCTCTAGATAGGTCATCAACATCAGATCAGCGGGGGTCCGACAGCCGCCAATCAGCTGTTAGGAGTGGCCGGCGCTCCGTGAACGCCATGGCCTATTTCTAGGCTATGTGACATCACTGTATGTTGGTCACATGGCCTAGTTGCAGTTCAGCCCCCGTTAAGACTTTGGGGCACATTTATTAAAGCCGGCGTTTTAGACACAGGTCTCAATAAAGGCCCATAGCTGCCGGTGGTTCAGTCGAAGTTATGAACAGACGCTGGCCTCTCAATAACTTTGGCGCATCCAGTGCCAGTTCTAAATGTCACGCCGCCATCTGCGCCTGAAATACACCTAATTTAGGCAGATTAGTAAATGACCCCCTAAGTGCTTGGAAAGCTGCCGGGAGCTGGCTGCTCTGACCAGAGCTCCGGTGAGCACAATGGCTCCCTGAAACGGCGGGGAAGCCTGGACTCAACCCCAGCCACTGTGATAACGATGAGCTATCCTGAGGATAGGTCATCATTATCTGTTCCTTGATAACCCCTTTAAAATGATTGTGAGAGTAAAGGTGGCCATACATATCAGATGAATGTTGGCTCATCCCGCCATGTTCAGCAGTACCGGCCAAACGTCTAAGTGTATGAGGGTGCCCAAACTCTCCCCTGATGGCAGCCATTTGGAGGGAAAAAAAAGAAGAAATGGGCATGTTGAGTTTCTATATGCCTGATCTTAAGAGAGATACGCCACCACCAGAATAATCTGGCTGCATCTTAATACCCTCATGCACAGAGACAACACAAGAATGCACAGATGAACTCTCCATGCATGTGAATGTGGATGGGGGGGTTGGGAGAAAATGCTGTTGTCTGATGGATATCTAAGGACTATGGGCACATTAAGGCACTGGTCATATTGGAGTTGGACGCTGTCCATAGCCCCTAGTGCAAACTGCTTTAGATTAGACAGAAAAATAGTGGTGTATGCAGAACCTGATGGACCCCCATTATAAGTCAACAGGGACTGTCGGGCTAATTAAATCCATCATTCCAGGTCATGACTTTGTCATACTCCTGAATTCTCTGCTTGATGTGAGACAGCTTGTTCTTTAAGTACTCGCAGCGTTCCTTCTTCTCCAAAAATGTTGGATCCTATTAAAGGAAGAAAAAAAAAAAAAAAAAAAAGACATAATTGGTTAGGAAAGATCATTCAGCCCGGGTTGGTTAGAACACAATAACTCGCATGTATAAAGGTCAATTAGAAACGCCCAGCAATAAAACAGGCCAAGTGCACAAAGTTCATTTTAGGCAGAGATACAAGACAACACAGTGTTATAATATCAGAAAAGACAAATATCCAAGGACAGTGGAGATGCACTGTATACATTATTTCACCCTACATTTGTTTTTTTTTAAATATATTTTATTAATCCAAAAAACGATTATATTCCATACAATAGTATACAGAGTGTGGTGGCCCCTGTAATGTATACATCATGGAGAATGCCACATTTAATCTGACCAGACACATAGAATAGATGTCTGTACAGGCCTGGATACATTTAGGGGAAGGTGTCTTTAGGGGAAGGGATTATGCCATAAATGTTGTAAAAAAAAAAAGAAATCTGACATTATATAGCAAATGAAAATCTCTTTCTAACAAAGCTAGATGGATGCAGAGATGTCCCCCATAAATTGCTCCTATTGCTCTACTAGAGTTTTGTCAGGATGTCGGCTCAGGGGATGTGCCCTGTCTGCTGCTGTTCTTTGCCTGTACCTGCCACAGCTTCTAACAGAATATAGCTGGCGACAGTTTCATTTAAACTGAGCATGTGAGACTGCCTCACTGAGGTGGACAAGAATTAAGGAAGAGAACAAACAGCAGGTGGCGCACAGCAGATACATTTTATTGAATAGCTCAATGACTACATTACATTTTTAATCACATGCAGTTACAAAAAGTATTCAGATCCAGGTGCTGGTTTGAAAAAGGTAGAATATTTTTTCGTGGCACAACCCTTTTTAGTTACTCGGCGCTACTCTGGCAATTGGGCCTGCCAGGCAGGGGTAGAGGCACAGCGGCAGGTCCGTACCACCAGAAACACGAAGCAGGAGAGCAATATGGCAGCGGTCCCACCTGGAGGAGTGGTGGCAGGCACAAACCACCACAACAACAACCCAGCTACATTAATGGAGTAATTTTATATATTCATTAGCAAACTGCATAATCAGCAAATGGTTAAAGTGGCTGAAAGAGGAGTGTTCACTTTACATTCAGTTCGGAAGATGGGTGAGCAAATAACTCGCAATTCAATGAGACTTGCGTGTCCGCTCAGTATACTCACATTCTTCTTCCTTTGATATTCCTGCAAAACCTTTGAAATCCGTTCATATTCCTGAAAAATTAAGGAAAACAATATTTCACTTTAGTGTACCACTCCTCATACACACGGATAATGAAATATCGTACGGATATCATACACCACAACAATATAAAAGCTGCCACATAATAGGAAGGATGGTTGATATGTTATATATTACATAGTGGCAGCACGGTGGCTCAGTAGTTAGCGCTGGGGTCCTAGGTTTGAAACCAACCAAGAACATCTGCATGATGTTTGTATCTTCTCTCTGTGTTTGCGTGGTTTTCTTCCGGGTACTCCGGTTTCCTCCCACACTTACTGATAGCGAGGATAGATTAGCATAGAAGAGAAGAAGATCGGCACTCACTGTATAGATGCACTCTTCTTCAAAGAGAAGGCTCATGCTTGAGCCGAAACGCGTCACAGCTATACATCTCTATGTGACAATAAAAATATAAGCGCATCTATACAGTGAGTGCCGGTCTTCTATTCTATGCTGATCTAAGGGACGCCGACCCTAGACACGTGCACCACGCAATTCACAAGGACGGAGTGCCGACTGTAATTTTCTGGATTAAGCGAGAATAGATTGTGAGCTCCATCATGGACAATGAGTGATGATAATGTCTGTAAAGCGCTGCGGAATATGTCAACGCTATATAAGCAAGTCAAATAAATCATGATTGAAAACAGGAAATCTGGTCTGTAAATGTTCCATGGACTCATATACTACAGACAGTGAATCCTTGGGCGTCTTGGTCAAGGATCCTCGCAGTATCAAGGGGTCTGGTCCTGCTAGTATTTTCGGGATGGTTCTGGGTTCATATGTTAAAGACGTGAATTGTACATGATTTTCCTTCAACTATGAAATCCCGTCCCAGCATTAGAATGATTGCAGAGAAATAGGTGGAGCTCGGGAACAGATGTTATTAGTAGAAACGACAATTAGGCGTTATCCAGCCCAGGTAAAGTACATGTTATGCCATCATACTCCCTGTACAGAGGAGCCGACTTCATTGATGTATACCGATTACACCTTCCGTATTGTCGCATATGTGGAAACTTGAAAACCCTGAATGCAGCACAGAATTTGTGTTGGTTGTAAAATGACTGTACTGAGATAATACATATTACACTGCATTGGGTTAGTACTGATGGCCTTCTGATAGGGAGCCTGTCTGGTGAATTATGCCTACCCAGCACTTGGTAGGGGGATGTAGGAACCTGTGGACACATACCACTGTGGCTGTTCCTAGATTTTTTTTATTGGTTTGCATGGTGAGCCATATTTATTAGACTGCAGCGTTCATTATTACAGTATTACGTTCCAGGGAACTACATTAATCATCATGCCAAAAATATCCAACCCTCCAATGATCACTCACTCTGAATCACTCATAGGCGGCCCTGCCTACTATTTTGGAACTGAAACATTACATACTACGGTGTGTAGACTCCCGGCTACAGAATGGACATTTATATATTGCATGGTCATTGAAGGCATGGCTAGGACGTGCCACTAAAGTCCTACCGGAGAGGGTCCGACACCTGTGACCCCTGTTGATCTCCAGAACAAAGTGGCAGACGCTAGAAAAAAGCTGTACCACCTGATCTCCTGTCAGCAGGGGCAGTGAAATTTCCTGATGTGCTAATGCCCAAGGGGCCACCCAAGCCCTCCTCACACCGCCCCCAGGTACATAATAATCTGACCTCCTGTATTCAGTGATACAGATGAATACTGCAGCAGGGGCAGCAGTATTTTGTGCTGCACTGTGGTATTTGGTTCTGTTGGGGCGGTATTTTGTGCTGCACCATGGTATTGCTGCCCCCCCCCCTACTTCTGATTCAAATTGTATTGCCCCACCTTTTTTCAGCTTGGACCCGCCAACAACATGAGGATACTTGTAAGTTTTTTTTTTTTTAGTTTTTTTACAGGGACATTAAGTTCTCAGTCCGCCCCACTTGAGGAGGCTCCTTATAGTAAAACTATAATATCACAATAGCGAACCTAAATGTTGGCCCAGAACATTTTACATATTAACTTAACACAAAATAGCCATAGGCTATACGGATTCTGTTTTTGGCCAGGTGTAGATAAAATGTAATGTAACCTTTATTATACTTTTATTAAAATAGCTTTATGAGCCTCAAAAGTTAAAAGGTACAAGAAGCTATATAATGCCCCCTTTTTGTATTTATTTGCAAAGAGATACACTAATATAGGATAGTGCGTTGATATTCACACACTCATCCCAGTTGGAGATAGAAATCGCTAATCTTGCTGAGTAGTGTTGTTTGCATTGCCTATTTCACCTCCCTTTTGTCTGATGGATAATCGTGCTGACTACACTACCCCTTGTTATGTCTATCTCAAATTATTTTCGATCTATCTCCATTGCTCTCTCAGTATCTATATCAATTGCATGTAGAACAGGGAGCGCCTGCAGGTCAGTCCCTGTATCGGCATGATTAGTCTTGCAAACTTTAAAATGCGAATATTACTGCTCCCCCAAGGGTGATTGTGGATTAAAACGAGTGAATCAAATAAGAAAACGGAGGCACTCGATTATATGGAGTGTTTGGACACAGATTGCATATCCAAAATCCACATTTATTAGTAATAATAAAAGTGGATATGCAATCTGTATCCGTATACTCCATATAATCGAGTGCCCCCATTTTCTTTTTTGATTCACTCGTTTTTTTCTTCCAGCAAATGGTAGTCGGTGGGCGAGCACCAAGCCATACTGATTAAGGTGGATGAGCCACTATACGTGTTAAGTAAAATCCACAGAAACCTACTTCTTAGGCTCCGTCCAGATCAGAAGCCACAACACAGCACCGGATTAGCTGCCTGACAGGCTCCATTGATATATTAAGGGAACTGTCAGGGCGCAGGTGGTCGAGTCGTGGAACATAAGCAGGCAATTATCTTCATTTCCTGCATATCGACTAGGGCTGCACGATATGGGAATTTTGTGCGATTGCGATTAGGGCCCTAAAAATTGCGATAACGATATGCGATGCGATATTTTAAGGGAATTGTGCTAGAGGTCTGTCTGCTTGGATTTTCGAGGTAAAAGCACACACAGATGACTGATAATGTGAAATGTAGTTATGCTGAACTCAAGAACTGAAATGCGCAGTGTTTTTCAAAATAAAATACATATTTGCATTACTGCAAAAGTACAAAATACAAAACTTGCCATTTTCTTAATAGCACTGCACAGAACAGATAAATAAAATAGATATAAGAACATGTGTTCATTAAAATAGCGACTTTCCACCAGCCCCTCCTCCCTCCCCGCACTGTAACTGATGTATTGCCGGCCGCGCTGTGCAGCATAGCCGCCGGAGATACAGTGTCAGTGTCACGTAGAAAGTCAACCATCGCTTTATAAGACGCACTGCTATTCCCCCCCCCACTTTTGGGGGGGGGGGGGGGGGGAGTGTGTCTTATAAAGCAAAATGTACTGTAATATAATTGCAGCATTTTTGGGTCAGCAAATTGCGATTGCGATATGGCGATTAATTGCGATTGCTTTCGCGATATATTGTGCAGGCCTAATATCGACCAATGTAAATGGGCCCTACGTGAAAAACAGATATAGCGGAAACAGTATGTATATTACACTCACATATTCGTTGCCTGGGTTTTTGGGTAACTTTCTCATCACTGCATCCAGTTCACTGAACTTTTTTAACACTGCTTGCACCTCAGCCGATAGTTCTTTGTACTCAGAATACTGGTCATTAAACACAGCTTTATATCGATCTCGCTCATCATCCGATTTTATTGCTTGGTATTTCCTATTAAAAATAAAAGAATAATACACTTTTCTATATGTAGTATATAGGACACAATTTAATGTAATTACAGTGAAGTTAATTTTTTCCACCACTTGATAATTCAGAAAACCAGTAAAGAAATGGTACCATATATCAACCAAGGCCATGTTTTATATAAGTGTCTTATATAAGTCTGGGTGTTTTGTGTCTGTCTACCATATGTGCTCCCAGCACATCTATTACACGGAGCCAAAAAATTGATTTCTAAAGCAATTTTTTAAAGGGTATCTGTCAGCAGTAAAACATCATTTTTCTCAGCAATGCGGACACATATGAACATTGGACCAACACAGATGCCTTCAGCTGCCAAGCGCACATGTAACAGGTCAGCCAGTGTCATAGGTACAAATCTAATAAGAGATGCTATTTAAAATTGCTTTAAAAATGTCTGTGAAGAAGGCCTTAAATACTTACTGGTCACTTTATGGTTCAATCATATTTTATTAAGACAAAAGTGAAAATGACACATATGGTCAGCTAGTCAAGTGAATAAAAGGACAATACAACCTGTGTCCAATTATAAGAAAGGGAAACATAGCTATTATAAGGCATGTAAATGAGTGCAATGAGTCTGGACATATAAGAAAGACAAGGGACTGGAAACGAAGGGAGAGGAAATACGTGGGGGAGAGGGGAGGGGGAAGGACATGTAGTAAGAATCATGAGCTTCACCAGGCACAACAACTACCAGATTCCAACCAGGTGTGGAATCGGGGAGAATCCCTGAATTGCAACCAAGGGTCCCATGTTTGTGTATAGGCACGTGTCTGATTGTGGGCCTCAGCCCCCAGCTCTTCCATCCGGACCAGGATGTCTAGCGCATGAACCCAGGAGAGTCTCCGCAGGTAGTCTGCTGATTTCCACTGGCACGGTATGATCTGTCTCACAGACTGCACAAATAGTCTAAGGGCTCCTTTCTTGACATGCTGAATTCTACCCGAATAGATAGAAAGCAGAGCTATCAGAGGGGACGGTGATATAGTAGTCCGGTATAAAGCGTTATAAAGAGCAAAAACATCCTGCCACAGGGGGGCAACCCCGGGACAGTCCCACCAGATGTGGAGCATAGAGCCAACTGCAGCATGGCATCGCCAGCATGTGTTGGAAACAGAGGGGTAAAACTGATGCAGCTTGACCGGAGTCCTATACCACCGTGTGAGGATTTTATAATTTAACTCTTGTAGGCGGCAAGAAACCATCAAATTATGAGTGAACAGGAGGGAGCGATTCCATTGTTCAGAGGAAATGGTAACCGCCAAGTCACTCTCCCAACTAGATACAAACCCCACGTCTCTTAGCTGGTCGGTTAACGTGCCATCCCCTACCTCCCCAGCACCAATCAAACCATAGATCAGGGATATGCCATGACAAGGGCCTGACGCTGCTGTGCAGAGTTTTTCAAAGTCAGTCAGGGGAGTGGATAGTTGCGATCCAGGAGCCAGGGAGCCTATGAAATTGTGGAGTTGAAGGTAGCGGAACCAGTGGCCTGGGGAGTCGGGAGAGATATGCGATAGGTCATTGAGGGGTAAAAAGGCAGAATCCCTGTATATGTCTTTAATTAAGATCTGTGAGGGGGAGGAAGCCTGGAAAGCCGGTAAGGTCCTTATATAAGAGGGTAGGCCAGGATGTATGGCAATAACCGTGAGTGGGCCTGGCACCGTGGCTAGGGCGGTTTTAGAAGCAAATCTCACCCAGGATTTCAACAATGTTTGGAGTAATGATGATTGTAGGGTCTGTGTGACAGTACCACACACGCCCCCGGGGAGCCAGAAGATCACAGGTATGAGGTGTGGAGCCAGGCTATGTTCAATGTCGACCCACAACTTCGATGCACGGTTATGAATTAAGTCTAGTACACAGTTTGCTATAGACGCCCTGTAATAAGACAGAAAATTGGGAAGACCTGCCCCCCCCCAGAAGTTTCGCCCTAGAGAGAATTTTATAGCTAATCCTGGCTCTCGGGCCATTCCAAATAAAACGGGAAGCTATAGATCGAAGTTGTGAGAAGAATCTATTGGGAATATTGCATGGGGCTGTCTGAAACAGGTAAAGTATTTTGGGTAGAGTATCCATCTTTAGGGCGTTTATTTTGCCGAACCAGGATATGTGGATAGCAGACCACTTCTGGAGGTCCGACTCAATAGACCTAAGAAGCGTTGTGTAATTAAGTTTAAAAAGGTGACTAGGATTTGCAGGGAGAGCAATACCTAGATGTCGGATCGAATCGTTTGCAATCTTAAACGAGAGCGAGTCTCTTAAATGGGCGATTTCTCGCTGAGTGAGCGATATGTTCAGAATTTTGGATTTTTGAATGTTTTTACTGGTCACTTTAAACATCCATGTAGGTAAAAAAAAATAAAAAAAATTTAAATAACATACTATGACCAATACTTACGCCACATAGTCTGGCATGACAATAGGCTTTGGAATATGTCCTGCTGGAATGTATCCGCTTATGAGTTCCGGTCTCACATCGGCTGGCTGGTTAGATCTGTGCCTTCCTGGAACATCGGTCACTAAATGGTCATTACCAGCAGAAGCGTCACGCTGAAAGAGACAGAGCAACAAGGTCATGTATGACAGGTACCACAGCAACATTGGCAGATTAAAGGCCATGTAGTGGGTGTTAAATAAACACCAATAGCTCGGTTAATATATACTCAAAAAATCTCCCAAGAAAAAACAACTGCGTATACCAAAAACCCCAGCTGGGGCAACAGGGAGCTAAAACGTAACTTTTAATAGTATTTAATAAAACGCATAGGTTGCACCAACTACTGTTATAACCATAGCGCACAAAATCATAACATAGCTCCCTGAAAGGTAAAAAATTTGATTCTGAATACAGAACATTTTTTCATTTTGTTGTAGGATTTATTTTTTGGTAAAAATCCTTCTGAAATATTCCCCCTGATGAATTCTCAAATGAAACGGGACACGTTGGGAACTATCTCATAGGGTCTACTAGGGATTCCGCCCGGGGTCGCCCCTTTCGGGGCGGGTGCTCTGTATAGACAGGCAGGGCCGACTTAGACCCCTCCATTCAGGGATTGGATAACGGGATAGCCGTTACTGCTGACAAGTCTATACATGAGAACCCAATGTCATCTTATATACGAGTAATGTCAAGATCTTACAGCCTTCTGAACATATATGGGACACTTCAAATTTGGATGGTTGCCTGATCGTTCTTGCTTGAATTGCGACGGAATTGGTAAGAACGTTCCAATTCTTATATGATGTCTCTGATATATGTATTGAGGGGCCTCACGATCCAATTTTTTACCATTCAGGGACCTATGTTATGATTTTGTGCGCTATGGTTATAACGGTAGTTGGTGCAACCTATGCGTTTTACTGAATACTATTAAAAGTTACGTTTTAACTCCCTTGCCACAGCTGGGGTTTTTGGTATATGTAGTTGTTTTTTCTTGGGAGATTTTTTGAGTATATATTAACCGAGCTATTAGTTTTTATTTAGTGCCTTTTTTCTGGAGCATGGCAGGACTTTTATCCACAGGTTTCAATGCTGATAACTGGCTGGCAGAGGCCAAGGACATTTTCTCAGACAAACAATTCTGGCAGAACAAATACACCCCTTTGTTTCATGCGGCATTTAAGGATTTAACAGCAATTTATAAGGATCAAATCCTTTCATGGTGGAAGGTGCAGAGCCTGGAGAATTATCTTAAGAATAATAATGTCCCTAGGGGGCTCCGCATCTCACTACTACCAGCAGCCAGGTTTAGAAACCCAGGTTGTTTTTTTACGAAATGGAGGAGGCGACTAACAGCTCCCTGCCTCTGATGCATCTGCTTCTTGCAGAAGAGAAAATTAATTTAGAACACCAACACAAAACTGGCTGAAAGTATTGGGATAGCGCACTCCTTTTCCCAGGAACCAGAATTTGTGAATAAAGAAAAGCAATTACAAAATACTCTTGAAAAATTCCAATATTATCTGAAAGAAAGAAAGCACCGCCAATTTCTTAGGGATCTAGCAGACATTAAAGAAAATAGGATCTATACTTCTCTTACTAGTGAAAGGGATAATACAGTTGGGTACACGGATCAATCGTCCACGGAAACAGATTTATCCGATTCTGTTAAGGACAATGGAACCAAAACCAACAAGCATTCCACACGAGGGGAGGGCAAATCGGGGCCGATACAGGGGTTCCCATGAGGGCCAGGATAAACGTTTTTTTAGCACAACCCAATCAGGGTCAATTCAATCAAGCCAAGATTTATCCATTGAGGAGTCGCACTCAACCCCCCCCCCCCCCAACTCAGTAACAGGCCCACAGGTGATCAATTTATCCTCACTATCACTTAGTAGTACTGAAACCCAAATTCTCCAGTTGGGTCTCTTTTGTGCCTTCACCGACGTTCAGTAGGTTTGATGTTATTAAAGACCTGAATTTATTCATTCGCAAACTTCCGTGGCATAAACACTTTAGGCACCAAGAGAGGAAACTGTGCCTGGAATTGGGTATTCCACTGGATATTTTGTCGGATGTACGTCTTTTGTATGATCTTGAGAGGGAAACTGATCACAAAGAAGGTATAGGTCCATTTTCTAATCTTAAACCTAAAAGCGATAAAACGCCTCCCCAACAGGAGAAATATCATGTACTGATGTATTCCTCGATCTAGTAACTACACAGATCGAGGAACTCGCATTTGTCACACAGCAGTCCAATTGTGATCATAGCGTGAACACCACTATTTCCGACCTTGAGCGAGTTCATTCATTGGTTATTAAACTATCTGATAAAGGTGGTAACACGGTGGTCATGGATAATGACCAATATAGGAATATGTGCGAATATCTGTTAAAGGATCGTTAAACATATGAGATTTTGGCACACGACCCAATGGCTAGTTTTAAACAAGAATTAAAGAATATTTTGGATGATGCTAAACAGAAGTTGATTACTCAGGAATCAGGATTAATTTAATTTTTGACCCTTTTCCACAGATGTCCACCTTCTACTGTCTACCAAAACTGCATAAGGGGGTTTCTCCCCTGAAGGGTCGTCCCATCGTACCTGGAATGTGCAATTTGTGTCAAAATTTCGGTATTTATGTCGACCAAATATTAGTTCCCTTTGTGACAACTTTGCCATCTTGTACCCATGACACAACGAAATTATTGAAGCTTTTGAAGGGTGTTCATGTTGAAGTAGATAGTTTCCTCGCCAGTATCGATGTGGAGGCCCTTTCGCAATGCCGGATCCAACACTAATACAAGTCAATGTAAATTAATGCCAGGTCCGGCATTCCGGCGACTGATCAGGCATTTTGAAAGGACATAATACCGCAGCATGCTGTGGTATTATGTCCAGCCAAAACGCCTGACAGTGACTGAACGGAAGGCATACTGATGCAAACTGAACGGATTTCTATCCATTCAGAATGCATTGGGATATGCCTGATCAGTTCTTTTCCGCCATAGAGCCCTTTTGACGGAACTCTATGCCGGAAAGGAATAACGAAAGTTTGAAAGTACCCTAAGCTTTGACTGTTGCAAAACATCTGTGAACATGGCTGGATTTTTCATCAGTCTTAAAGGATTTCTTTCTTTTTTTTTTTTTTAAATCAGGTAATTTTTATAAAAAATTTTTTTATAAACGTTATACCTAAAAGGAAAAAAACCATAAAAAATAATGAGATAACACAAGTACAAAAGCCCCCCCCATACAAAAGGATGAAAACTTTTTATACTGAAAGCCTTGGATCCAGTTTCTCTAAGGCCCCTTTCCCACAAGCAAGAATTCTGCGCGGGTGCAATGCGTGATCCGAATGTATTGCGCCCACACGGAATCTGGACCCATTCATTTTAATAGGTCTATGTACATGAGCAGTGGTTTTCACACATCACTTTTGCGTTGCATGAAAATTGCAGCATGTTCTATATTCTGCGATTTTCACGGAACGCTGGCCCCATAGAAGTGAATAGGGTTGCGTGAAAATCGATGTGATTTTCACGGATGGTTGCTAAGAGATGCTGTTTGTACACAGTTTTTTTTATCACGGGAGTGCAAAACGCAGTAAATCACATTGCACCCGTGTGATTAAAACTGAACAAGTTAACACGATCGCAAACAAAACTGAATGGCTGTTTGCGAAATCGCGCAGTTTTCACTGAACGCATCCGTACATAATCCGGACACGCTCGTCTGCAAGGGGCCTAATTCCTGGCGATCACTGTATTTTTTGGAATTCAAAGAGTTAAAAATTCCAAACTCTGTAAGAGGTAAAGCTATTACTGGGCTCCCTAATCCTCATTAGTATGTTGTTTTAACCCTCTCCTTCCCAAAATGCACAGTTTAGAGGGAACACTACTGGCGATCAGCTTTTATCGCTGGGGCAGCCTCACAATTTCCCTGCAAATGAACAGCATGTGCTGGCTTATAGACGGGTCAATCAAAGAAGGCATTTATAGTGTGAGCAGTGTGAGGGGCACTCTAAGGGTACTTTCACACTTGCGTTGTGAAGATCGGGCAGGCAGTTCCGGCGCTGGAACTGCCTGCCAGATACAGCAATCTGCATGCAAACAGATAGCATTTGTAGACTGATCCGAATGCGGATCCGTCTCACAAATGCATTGCAATAACGGATCCGTCTCTCCGGTTGTCATCCAGAAAAACGGATCTGGTATTTATTTTTTCTTCTGTGCAGACCGGAAGAACGGATCCGTCAATGCAGTATTTTTAATGCCGGATGTAAATTAATGCCCGATCCGGCATTCCGGCAAGTGTTCCAGAATTTTGGACGGAGATAATAACGCATCATGCTGCAGTATTTTCTCCGTCCAAAAAACGTGCAGTGACTGAACTAAAGACATCCTGATGCATACTGAATGTATAGAAATCCGTTCAGGATGCATTAGGAGAAAATTGATCAGTTCTTTTCCGGTATTGAGCCCCTAGGACGGAACTCAATGCCAGAAAAGAATAACGCTAGTGTGAAAGTACCTTAAGCAAACCTGATGTATTTAATTATTTTACTCACCTATATAGCACTGCTATATTCTGCAGCACTTTACAGACATTATCATCGCTCGCTGTCCCCAGCGCTGCAAGGCACCAGTGCTAACCACTGGGCCACTGTGCTACCCATACTGCATAATGCAGGGCCGGTGGGCAAGAACACAGCAATCCTCTCCTTGCTGTTTTTTTTAACCCCTGTTTCATGCACTGCCCCCTCTAGCCCTGCACCAGCCATAACACAGTATCCATTTGGATCAGAGTGTTTCTTTAATAAAATGAATAGAGGTACTGGCATGCAGCTCCGGTTACCGATCCACTGCCAGCTTACTGCCATGAGGAGATCCACACTGCCATCTACCCAGCTCTGGAGGAATCTGCACTTTTATACATGTCAGGATATGTGATGTCTGGAGTCGTAAATGGGAAATAGTCTATGTACCCAGCTGTATATCTCCGGCTCCTGAATCTACATAACTAGCCAGATGGACGCCGAATAGGACTGTTAACAACATGATAGAAGAGGAAATGTAAAGGAATTATACCTTTAAAAGTAATAAATAATAAAAGTAATACTGAAGCTGAAAATAGACACATGTTCTATGAATGCAAATAGTCCATGTAATGATGGCCGACTATAAACCCAAAATGCAGCTATCTTTGCCCAAAGCAGACAGTCCCATAGCAAGTCCTTGGTCTTTAGGATCCCCCAGAAAATGAGACATGTACTCTGCCACAAATCACTTGTCTTAGACACACAACTACTTTCTTCAAACTGCCACAAGAGGGAGCTAGAGAGGGCCAAAGCGCCACTCAAAACCAATAAATTCAGGTCTCCCCCTAAGGCTTCATGCACACAACAGTATTTACATTTCAGTCCACAAACCACGGATACCTTCCGTGTGCGTTCTGTGTTATTCTCACTCCCTGCCTGCAACAGAAATGACTATCCTCATCTGCAATACGCACAAGAAAAGGACATATTATATCATTTGAGAAAGTTATTAAAATGGAATAAAAGGCTCCCTGTGTGAATGCAATGATGATAAATGTAAGTGATTACAATATCAGGCCTCTTTCACACAAACGTTTTTTTTTTTTGTAAGTGTACGGACTGTTTTATTTTGTTCCGTATACGGTACCATTCATTTCAATAGTTCCGCAAAAAAAAGTTAGTGTTTCCATGTGCATTCCGTTTCCGTATTTCCGTTCCGTGCAAAGATAGAACATGTGTCCTATTATTGCCCGCAAATCACGATCCGTGGCTCCATTCAAGTCAATAGGTCCGCAAAAAAAAAAACGGAACGCACACAGAAATGCATCCGTATGTTTTCGGTATCCGTTCTGTTTTTTGTGGAACCATCTATTGAAAATTTTAAGCCCAGCCCAATTTTTTCTATGTAATTACTGTATATGCCATACGGAAAAACAGAACAGAAATGGAAACACAACGTAAACATAAAACGGATCCGATAAAAACGGCCTGCAAAACACCGAAAAAGTGGTCGTGTGAAAGAGGCCTTAGAGGGAAAACTATACAACTGAGAGGAGGCTCTGGGACCCTGTTGGCCACCTCTTGCTTGGATACGGGATGAGATACGGTTGGGCATGGAGGCATATAGGGTCTGTATGGGACCCTGCAGAACATGTGCCCTCAGATGTTGTGGCTGGGCCGGTAGATCCTGCACACATCCCAGCTGGTGCCATAAAGGCTCGATTGGTGATAAATCTGGTGACCGGGCAGCCAAGAAGTGCTGCAATCTGGTGGAGACACTCCTGGGAAATCCTTGCTGTGTGTAGGCGAGCATTATCCTGCTGGAAAATAAAAGTTGGAAGCCCTGCCATGAGAGAGAAAACACGTGGCCGCAGGACGTCCTGCACATCTCCGAGCTGTTAGTGTCCCTCATATCCGCTCCGGCCCTAATCACTATAATGGGGGAGTGCCAGCAAGCATGCCAAGAGGCGGCCGGAATAATTAATGCCAGTGCTAATGTGAAAGTAGCCTTAGCTGCCTACCTGCTTCATGAAAACAGACTTTTCACCAGTGCTATTCCTAATGAAAAATTGGCAGGGTCAAATTGTCTTTTCTTTTTTTTCACCCAGCAGAAAATTTAGCAGCAACCTCAGCGACAATTTAGAGGGAAAAGAATTGCGACATTCATTATTCCATGTCCATTTTAGATAGGGACAGCTAAGGCCACGACCAAATCACTGTTAGTTATGAAAATAATGGACGTACCGGATTAGGCACATAACTGAAACCACCAAGTACCTTAGTTTCCTGGATCCCTTATCATCAAAGAAGCATGCTAGAAGGTTTATTTGTACTGAAATAGATGTTTTCAAATTCTGTGTGATTTTTTCTAGTACACAGAAGAACATGAAATATGCTTGAATTTCCTGTTAAGGTTTTGGTTGAAATCACAAGGCTGTGGAGAATGCGGAGTGTGCAATGAACAAGCGTACATTCCATAGAAGCAGATCTCCTCCAGCACCGTCGTGGTGCACAGTCCTACATGATTACACCTACATGTTCCAGTATTGGTAGTACTGTTTACAAATGGATACACAGAATTCACCAACATAGAAATATGGTGGACACAAGTGTTTGAAACGTAACTAGGGCTTCAACAATTATTCAACTAAATCAAGTAAATTGACACAGAAAAATCCTCACTCCAAATTTTTTGCTTCTAGGATTCCTTTGTGCCATGTGACCACGGAGTGCGAGTGAAGAGCTTGCTATTACTCGCGCTACTCTGGATCCTGACATACACACATCATCAGGATGTAGTGCACGTAAGTACACACTATGACCTGACGCTGTGTGACGTCAAGAGGACAGTGCGGAGCGTGAAGAAGAGGCTGGAAGAGCCATGGAGTGTCAGCGGAGCCCCAACAGGAAAGGTAAGTATTTCACTGGCGCTGGGGACTGATGGCTAGGAGGGGGAGTAACTGATGCCACTGGGGGAGCTGATGGCACAGAGGACTGATGGCATGGGGAAGCTAAAGGCACAGAAGACCACAGAAGACTGATGGCTAGGAGGGGGAGTAACTGATGCCACTGGGGGAGCTGATGGCACAGAGGACTGATGGGACTGCGCTGCGGCCGCCGGGTGCTCCTTCATGACGTCACAGGTCCTTGCGGCGCATAGATCAATGCCTGGACCTGTGACGTCATGAAGGAGCGCCCCGGGGCCGCAGCGCAGGTAAGTACACTACTGCGGAGTACTTAACATGGCAGCCAGGACTTCAGTAGCGTCCTGGCTGCCATAGTAACCGATCGGAGCCCCAGGTTACACTGGGGCCCCGATCGGTACTGCTGCTGCGCATGCGCAGAGCTAAACGTCGGATCCAGCGATGCGCCGAAACGACGTTTAGCTTAATTCCGGATCCGGATAAATGCACTTCAATGGGCATTAATTCCGGATCCGGCATTACGGCAAGTCTTCCAGATTTTTGGACGGAGACAAATCCGCAGCATGCGGCTGTTTTGTCAACGTCCAAAAAACTTTACAATACTGAACAGAAGACATCCTGATGCATCCTGAACGGATTTCTCTCCATTCAGAATGCATGGGGATCATAATAATCAGTTTCTTTCCGGCGTAGAGACTCGACAATGGATCTCTACGCCGGAAAGTAAAAACGCAAGTGTGAAACCCCCCTACTCAATTAATCGTTGGATTAAACGATAGAAAACCTGATTACCAAAATAATCGATAGCTGCTAGACTTCTCAGATTTTGCTGCGGATTTCATCCTATCATTGCAAAGGATGAAATCTGCAGCATAAATTGACACAGGTCAGTTTCAGAAGAGCGCGTGTGGAAGCGTGAATTCCCCTGGTGAACTCTGCTCCTTTGATCGCACTGTGTGGCATAATAATGATTTATAATGCAGTGTGTAATGATTTGTACTGACATAATGCTGTCCATCCAATTCATTACAGTTCAGGTTGGGCAGAGATAGACAGCATTCTGAATCATGTAGACAATGATACAACAAGGCACTTACTAATGTATAGTGATTATCCATATCGCCTCCTTTGCTGGCTGGATTCATTTTTCCATCACATTATACACTGCTCGTTTCCAGGGGTTATGGCTAGAGATGAGCGAACATTAAAAAAAAGTCCGTTGTTCGGGTGGTGGTTAATCGCGCATCCCGTTATGGATTCCACTATAGCGGCATATGGAATCCATAAGGGGCGGCTGCCACCAACCCGAACTTTTGCACAGCCGAAGGACCTGGGGTGACGTCACTGTCATGTGATCAGTGCAGGGGGCGTGGCTCAGCACGGGATCAAATCCAGTGCTGAGCCACGCCCCCTGCACTGATCACATGACAGTGACGTCACCCCAGGTCCTTCGGCTGTGCAAAAGTTCGGGTTGGTGGCAGCCGCCCCTTATGGATTCCATATGCCGCTATAGTGGAATCCATAACAGGATGCGAGACTTACCACCACCCGAACGCCGAACAACGGACTTTTTTTTAATGTTCGCTCATCTCTAGTTATGGCCACCGCTGCAGTGCAGACACAAGATGGCCAGGATGGGAGGTGCTGCACACGTGTGCCTACAGAGGGAGCTGCAGACACCGGAGCCTATACCGGGCGAACGGAGCGGGACCCAGACATACTAGTAAGTGCAGGGGGACCCCCTGGGCGCCGCTCTGCCCACAGATATAGTTAGTTTTTAGCTTTTAAACTGGTGAAAGGTCCTCTTTAAATACGCTGCATAGACCAAGATATTATTCTGGCTGCATTCACCACTAGAGGGAGCCTAGAAGCTTACTGTATACACATGGATACAAAAAAAAAAAAACATCAATAAAACAGTATGCAGTAGGCTCCTCCTAAAGGCGGCTGCAGACAGAATTGCATAATCGGATTAAACATCTATGCAGGGGATCTGAAAATCTGTATCAGCACAACAGACCTCCAGCTGCTTTAGGGCTCGTTCACACGACCGTGGTTTTGGTCCGCATCAGAGCCCAATTTTTTGCGTCCCGGGTGCGGACCCATTCACTTCTATGGGGCCGCAAAAGATGCGGACAGCACTCAGTGTGCTGTCCGCATCCGTTGCTCCGTTCCGTGGCCCCGCAAAAATTAGGAGTCATGTCCTATTCTTGTCCGTTTTGCGGACAAGAATAGGCATTTCTATAAAGGGCCACCCGTTCTGTTACACAAATTGCGGAAGGCACACGGACGTCATCCGTGTTTTGCGGATCCGCAATTTGCGGACCGCAAAACACGCCACGGCCCTTTACCAAGCCCTTTAGGAAAGAAACTGAATCAGGATGTTGGACAATACAGTGTTAAAAGGTGGACATTCATTTTAAGTTATCAATTAACCAATCAGATCCAATGCAGGACAATACTATGCAGTCAACAGTATGAACTAAGGTATGCACACACAACACGGGGGGTCGGGGTGACATGTTTTGCTGAAATATACATACCATCATTTTATGTGGAAAATCATGCGAATCTTGCAACTTCATCTGACAAAAATAAAAATCTGGTTATTCCATGTTAATAATGCTATGACTTGTCTATAAACATAGCCTGATTTATAATGAAGCTGTAGTGTGTTGTGGGAAAAACCTAACCCCTTTAAGGCTCCTTTGCTGGGGGCCAATGCACAGACAATTATCAGCAATGATCAGGAATGAATCAAATGTTACTGATAATTGCCTAAT
This sequence comes from Bufotes viridis, assembly GCA_033119425.1. Taxonomy (NCBI): domain Eukaryota; kingdom Metazoa; phylum Chordata; class Amphibia; order Anura; family Bufonidae; genus Bufotes; species Bufotes viridis. The sequence goes on from CM065589.1 coordinate 80,648,558, forward strand.
CGGGAGTAGAAGCGAAGCTGCATTTATATGCAGCAATCATCTCCTCTGTATGGGCGATCACGTGTCCGTCCCCTCACTGATTGCCGGCAGCAAATCCCTGTTTACACAGAATGATCTGCTGATTTAATGTGTCGCATGACAGATGCCTTCACCCGATGTGTTTGCTCATTCTTCGTGTGATCAGTGGCACATTTACACGGGCCAATAATTGGGAATGAGCATTCGTAAAATTGTTTTTCACCCCAAGGCTACTTTCACACTAGCGGCAGGATGGATCTGACAGCCTGTTCAATCGACGGAACAGCCTGTCGGATCCGTCCTGCCGCTAGTAAACGTGTTCCCCCAGACTACAGCTCCGGCCCCATTGACTATAATGGGGACAGGGCGGAGGCACGGCAGCGCACGGAGAGAGGCTGCCGGCATAAAACTACATGGCCGACATTTTTTTCCGGCAGTCTCTCGCCGTGGGCTGCCGTGCCTCCGACGGAACTCCACCCTGCCCCATTATAGTCAATGGGGCCAGAGCGGTAGTCCGGGGGCACACGTTCACTAGCAGCAGGACAGATCCGTCCTGCCGCTAGTGTGAAACTAGCCTAAGTCCTTGTTCACATTCCTGTGTCCGTGATGACATCTGTGACAAGACAGTCAGTGTTCCATCTGTGAAGAAGTCCATGGAGGGTCCATGTGTCCATTTTGGCCATTTTTTTTGTGTGTCATTTGTATCCCACATACACTGCTAGGTTGAAAACTGGTTTCCAAAGCATCTCCCACCAGTGGTCAGTGAAAAACCACTGACCGAACACAGATGCTGTCGTCTGTCAGTGGTTTTTGACAGGCCCTGATTTATCATACCTTCACTCCAGAATTCTGGAATTAAAAATTTTTAGACTCGCTTTTGCATTTTTACAACACTCACTCCAGTTTGGTAATATGGGTGGGAAAGTGGGTGTGGTTAATGAGTTTCCCTCCAGATTTATCATTATCGGTCACAAAAAAGTCGCACCCTCACTCCAGGAGGAGAGTGGAGTAGGAAAACTGAAGTAGCTTTTCTAGACAGAAGTGTTAGGTTTAAGGAAAAGCCAAAATTATCAAACAACCTGTGACATTTGATAAATGTGGCACAAAGTATTCCAACACAGGCTCAAGCAAAACGGACTTCAAATATTCTCCTCATGATAAATTCCCCCATAAACTTTTTACACTAACATGAACAAACATTAAAATCAATGGATCTGTGTACAGTTCATGGAGAACATGGACAGCACACATCCGTGATTCATAGTTACATAGTTAATACGGTTGAAAAAAGACATAAGTTCATCTGTAATCTATTAAATTACACCGACATAATGCTGTCAGTGTAAGGCCTCTTGCACACACAGTTTTTTTTACCGTTTACGTTCCATTTTTTGCGTTCCGTATACGGAACAATTCACTTCAATGGATCTGCAAAAAAACAGAAGGCCGTATGCCTTCCGTTTCCGTATTTCCGTTCAAAGATAGAACATGTCCTATTATTTTCCGCATAACGGACAAGGCTAGTGCTGTTCTATCAGGAGCCAGCTGTTCCGTTCCGCAAAAAACAGAATGCACAGGGACGTCATCCGTATTTTTTGCGGACAGCAGAATACTGAAAAAGCCATACGGTCGTGTGCAAGAGGCCTAAGGCTCCATTCACACGTCCGCAATTCTGTTCCGCATTTTGCGGAATGAAATTGCGGACCCATTCATTTCTATGGGGACACGTTATGCCCCGTCCGGATACGGAATTGCAGATCCGCACTTCAGTTCCGCAAAAAATAGAACATGTCCTATTCTTGTCCACAATTGCGGACAAGAAAAGGCATTTTCTATGAGAGTGCCGTCCGCAAAATGTGGAACGCACATTGCCGGTGTCCGTGTTTTGCGGACCCGCAAAACACACACGGATGTGTGAATGGACCCCAATTCAGTAGATACAGTTCTGGCAAGGACACCCAGCATCATAAACCATTACATTGCTGTGTGATCCTTTCAGAGGAGCAGAGGTCAGAGTGGGGAATCACACTGCCACACGCAGCAAGTTTCTTGCACTGAACCCATCCGTGTCTGGCCTAAGGGGTATTGGTATGGACCGAAAGCTTAGCTTACACCCATTGTAGACAATATGGTATGCTAGATTTAAGGAGTTCTCTGGTCATTTTGGCTAATCAGTGCTTGGTAATAACTTGCAGAAGGAAGATCTTATGTAGTACTTACCAGTCCTTTGCTCCGCCAATACCGCCATCCATGCTGCACCTGCAAAGGCATGTGCTGGGCAAGTGCTGGGCAGACAGCAGCATCAGTGGAGCAAGGATTGGGTAAATGCCATGTAAAAGATATTCCATAGGTTATTACTAAGTGCTGATTAGAAAAGAATGACAGGAGAACCCTTTAAGAAAAAAAAAAAAGAAAAAAAAACTACACACTCAAAATGCATTAAGGCAAATCTACTAATCCTAGAGATGGTATAAGCTTACACAGTCTGTGCCAAGAATTGTGCATACTAGGTCAAGTCATGTGGGTGCAGACTCTAGGTGCACTCACATTAGTAAATGTGGGCCATTCTGTCAAAGGGGACAATCCACCGTTAGCGATTTAGGATCATCTGTGTGGTCACCACTGATATCAGTATAACTGGTGACAATACTGGCTCTTGAGAGATGAAAGCTAGAATAAGGATTGGTGCAGCCTTCCACAGGGTCCCTGCCAGTTCTAACAGAAAGAAAATATCCCCAAAAAAATAAAAATCAAGCGTAATACACAAACCTAAATAGTCCAATAAAAACACAAACCACGTACCTCACGCTCAATAGATTGCCTTCTCTTCCGGGCACTCTCATGTCGCCAGAGTTTCAAAGAAACCATGGCACTAATGAGATAGACTAACATGGTGACAAACAGGAAGATCATGGCCGCCGTCTGCCCTCCTTCCACACGACAGAATGTGGCGTATAGGGGGTTGTTGAATAAAGAATAGTAGCATAGTCCTCCTCTGTTGGTGTCGTTCACATACACAATGGCTCCCGCCATATACAGAACAAACAAGCAGATATTAATGCCAAACTCCGTTAAAGGCCACCAGTTAGAATCCAGGAGAATTGTCCTGTAGTACATGGACATGCCAAGCACCAGGAGGATTATAGTAACCAGCCATGCCAAGCCTGCCACCACAAGCACAAAGGGAGTCTTGGGTCCACTATAGTAGTACCCCCCTTGTAGACTAGCAGTGTAGGAATATGGCTGAGAATAGCCAAACATATTGTACCATTCATTGTCTTTGTGGATATAAGCTGTAACGCAGGCGAAGACGCCAGCTCCAAGCAAGAGTTCCACCACCCCTAGTATTCTCAGCAATCCTGCCCAGGACTTCATATAAGAGTATCGTAAGTTGTACTCTTCTACCATCTCACTATAAGTTTTCACAGTTTGGGTCTGGCGACCGAGAGAGGTGTATGGGTCATCATCAACATCAATGGCATCAGCCTCTTTCCTCGAGTTGTAGCTCCCACCAGATTCTCCATATGGGTCTCTGTTTGAGCTTCCAGCCACCTTTGCGTTCATGACTGAGCTTTTCTCATGAGTTCCAGAAGAAGGAAGGGACGGAGAACAAGGAGGTGAACAACGTTCTCCCCCAGAAATGTAGTTGATTTCAGATAGGGGCTCTTCCCATCCAGTCTCCTTTTTACTCTTAAAGATTTTTTTCCAGGAATCTGGAATAAAACGTCGTACAGGTCTAAGTTCAAGAGAAGTGACTGGTTCCTCGCTATCACTTGGAAAGAACTCTGGCCCAAATGGTGGATTGAGTGGCAAGGGAGGAGGTGGCAATGGGTCTACACTCAAAGCCAACTCACAGTCCTGTAATGCCTGCAGATTACTTCTTGTTTCGCGCGACTCAACCGGCACTTGGTCATACTGGACGGCATGGCCATTTGGAGCTCTGTGTTTAGATCGTGATGCTGAAGATGATCCTCCTCCAGACATTTGTGTATGCTTAAAAGAACAGAGAAAAGTCATAAGAATGAAGTCTACAAAATACAAAAGACAGAGTAATACAATATTAAATTGGGATTGCCAGCTTATAAAGTGATGGCATGAACTAGGACCCCCCCCCACTGAACCTGAGAACAACAGGGAGAGTGCTGGCTTAGCAATACATCAACTTTTACATAGGCTGTCATATGACAAACACTTATCCTCTATCCACAGGACACGGATCCGTGTCTGATCAGAGGGGGTGCAAATACTTGGGCCCTATAGTGCCCATTTGAATGAAGCAGTGGTCCCGCATGTGCGCTGCCACTATATTCAACTCTATGGAACGTTTCGGAGTTAGCATAGAACCATATTAAGTCATCTACAACAGTCCCATAGAGTCCCAAAAGAGGGTGGACAGCACACCTAGTAAACCAGCGACGGGTGGACGTCTCCCGGGAAGTGGTAAGCTTCCCCGTACTTGATAGGGTAATCCACATACAAAACGGGGCAGAGACAGCACGTCCTTTTGTTGAAATGTATTCCAGATGCAACATTTACGGCTAAGGAGCCTATGTCACGCATCATGCTCGACAAAGGCTCCTTAGCCGAAACGTTGCAGCTGGAATCAATTTCAACAAAAGGACGTGCTGTCTCTGCCCCCTTTTTATGTGGATTACCCTATCAAGTACGGGGAAGCTTACCACTTCCCGGGAGACGTCCACCCGTCGCTGGTTTACTAGGTGTGCTGTCCACCCTCCCATACTTTAACATCGCTCCACTGACACAGGGTAACACATCTGTACAGCACAACTCCAGACCGCCTGTATTCAAGTTCGCCACAAATCACTCTTCTAGTTTGTAATTGTATCCTCGTCTAAGCAGAGAGCAGAACTCTGCTGCTGCTGCTTCGCAGCCTCTGGATGTAAAGAAGTTCATTCACTGACAGCAAATAAATATCTTCAAAATGGTGAGGAACTGAAACAGCAGTGATGACCAAGCCACGTATGGGCAGAAATGGGGCAGTGGCACAGGCATGGCAGGACCACGGACAGGTATTTTTGTTTGTTTCTTTAACGGGGCACACATTAGGGGCAGTGTGGTTGTCGGCACCTTCTCATCTTTGCGTTCAGCATGTTCTATACTGTGTGTTTTTCACGCTCCATAGAAATTAATGGGCATCTGGATGCAAGCGTTTTTCACTGATGTTTGCTAGGAGATGTTGAGTGCTATTCTTTAGTTTTTCCAAAACCACCAGTTTTTTCCTGAACAGACCCCGACTTATTTCATATCATTCATGTGACATAAGCCTTTCCTATAAAGGAAAGAGGACTTACCTGCTTCCCGGCGCTGGCTCCCTGCTCCTTCTCTTCCAGGCCTGGGTTCCCTTTATGTTATCATCCAGTTTGACACTGCCGCACTGGTGACCGGCCCCCCCTTCGTAATGACAAATAGTCATATGACACAATGGAATCCACTATCCTTGGCGGCTATTGATTGGCAGCGGCGATGTCAGACTAGCTGTTGACATTGAGGAATGTCATATTTCCTTTAAAGGTCCGGTCAAGTCGCCCTTTCCATTCTTTCACAACCCCTTTAAGGGTTGCCTCTTGCAGGATCTAATAGGCTTCTGCACATGGCATGCCTGGAGACTACTGGCAGGCCATAGCAACGATCGGCAACCCGTGATCACACTGTGGGTGGTGCAAATGGTGGGATCCCTATGAGCCCCTTAGATGCTGCAGTCAGCACTGACCACACCATCTAATGGGTTCATCATCTGAAACTGGAGTTATCTCCGGCCATAAGTCATAGCCGGGCCCCCAAGGTAATTGTACTGGCAGGGTTCCTGAGTCCCCACAAATCACCATGAGTTATAAGTGTGTGGAATGTCCAGTAGGGGGCTATTTGCTGTATGATGAGACCTAATGTAACTTTCTAATCACTCTACTATTTTCAAGATCTCTATTTCCTGTCAGTGAATACACAGACTCTTGTTAAGGCTACATTCACACGACCGTATGAATGAGTCTGCATCCGTCCTGCAATTTTGCAGAACAGGTGCGGACCCATTCATTTCAACGGGACCGCAAAAGATGCGGACAGCACACCGTGTGCTGTCCGCATCCGTAGTTCCGTTCCGTGGAGGTTGTAGCTTCATTGTATGTACTATAGGAGGGGTCAACTGATGACATAAGAGAGCATGCTGGGAGTTGTAGTTTCATTGTAGGTACAATTAGAGGGGTCTGGTGCCAGTCCTTGTGGCTGTCAGAGTATAAATTATTTCAATAATCTAAGAATATTACCGAGTAAAAAGCAGTGATACAAACGTCATACACACACGCTAATTACGAGCCACATCACTTCAGTTATTGGGATGTCCACGGCCACTGAACAGTATAGAATTGTATAAAGAGTTAACTTTTCTTGGTTAGTGTAATGCATGACTATTACTGTATGCAGCACTTGTCATACATTGCACTATACAAACACTGATCAGTGGATGTACAAGCAGCTCATTATCCTACATATAATGGCTTAGGGCTGTCTCAGAATGCTGGGGGTTGTAGTTTCACTGTATGAAGATTAAGCGGGGTCTGTAGATAGTGCCTTGTGGCTGTCAGAGCATGCTGGGGGTTGTAGTTTCATTATCTATACAATAGGAGGGGTGTGGAACCAGTGTCCCAGGCTCTTGCCACCCTACAACAGATGGCTTGTGGCTGTCAGAGCATGCTGGGGGTTGTAGTTTTATTATCTATACAATAGGAGGGGTGTGGAACCAGTGTCCCAGGCTCTTGTCACCCTACAAGAGATGGCTTGTGGCTGTCAGAGCATGCTGGGGGTTGTAGTTTTATTGTTTGAATATAAAGAGGTGTCTGCAGCCAATGCTTGTGGCTGTCAGAGCATGCTGGGAGTTGTAGTTTCATTATACGTACTATAGGAGGGTTGTGCAGCCAGTGTCCACAACTCTTGTCATCCCACAACAGATGGATTGCAGATGTCAGAGCATGCTGGGGGTCGTAGTTTCATTGTCTATACAATAAGAGGGGTCTGCAGCCAGTGCCTTGTCAGAGCATGCTGGGGGTCGTAGTTTCATTGTCTATACAATAAGATGGGTGTACTGCCAGTGTCCCCTACAACAAATGGCTTTGGGCTGTAGGTTCCGGTGACCACAGGCTGCAGAGCTTTGTACTATATGTCCTTAGAAACTCATTGCTGCTCTACAGAACTTTGCAATCAATGTAAAAGTTGAGATCGGGACAAACAGGACAGAAATAACTAAAGGACAGAATGCAGTCTACAGGAGAGACCCACCTGGTGTGATGTGATCGCTGGTCAATAGCTGCAGTCTATTCTCATGTCTCCCCACCCCGCTCAGAGCACTCTCACTGCAGACTGTCTCTCGGCTCTTCGTCCTGAGTCTCCACAGCAGTTACACTGGTCTCTCGGTGTAATCCCAGCTCCCGGGAAGAGATGGGGGATCCACATACAGGAAGCCACCGGCAGCGCTCCCACCTGCGCATCCACTCTCTCCCGGGACAGGCTTCCTCTCTCTCGGTCACATGACTCTCTTCCTCTCCCGGGATGACGTCATGCACGGCACCGCCCCCTCTGCAGGTAGTGGAACAGGAGCCTGACTCACCTTCGCTGGCTGCTCCCTAGCGCCCTCTGGCTGTAAGTGTACTTTATGACAGCTCATGGCAGGTTTCAGCAGCAGGTCTTGTCGGCAGGGCATAGTTTACACTACAGGACATCCTGGTTTTGCTATGTGAAATATTTATGACTAAAGATGAAGAAAACTGGTCATTAACCTTAGTACTGTACTACAGAGTAGTACTGACAGAGAGTTAAGAATGCAATATATGCAAAACCCACCTCTTCAGACAAGCCTGCAACCAGTGACACCGCTGCCTCTATACCGCCATGACCAGCTTCACCCTCTCCTACTGTGTCCTTCTCCCATACCATGTAGATTGTAAGCGCTCACGCATGGGTGTAGGAACCCCCAAAAATCTGGGGGGGACAGCATTATTATCGCTTACCTCTTTGGCAGCGATGCGATGCGGGCCTCTTCCGGCCTGTGTCCCGCGCTGTACGGCTCAGGCGGCGCCGTCTAGGCCGGTGTTCTATGATAAAACCTTAAATCATGAAAAAAACTTGTCACGTGACTTAAGGGGGCGTGCCGTGGGTGACTATATACACACACCGACTATATACACACACACACACACACACCGACTATATACACACACACACACCGACTATGTACACACACACACTGACTATATACACACACACCGACTATGTACACACACACACTGACTATGTACACACACACTGACTATATACACACACACACCGACTATGTACACACACACCGACTATATACACACACACCGACTATATACACACACACACTGTCTATATACACACACACACTGTCTATATACACACACACACTGTCTATATACACACACACACACTGACTATATACACACACACCGACTATATACACACACCGACTATATACACACACACACACCGACTATGTACACACACACACTGACTATATACACACACACCGACTATGTACACACACACACTGACTATGTACACACACACTGACTATATACACACACACACCGACTATGTACACACACACACCGACTATATACACACACACCGACTATATACACACACACACTGTCTATATACACACACACACTGTCTATATACACACACACACTGTCTATATACACACACACACACTGACTATATACACACACACCGACTATATACACACACAAACACCGTCTATATACACACACACACACTGTCTATATACACACACACACTGATTATATACACACACAAACACCGTCTATATACACACACACACACACCGACTATGTACACACACACACTGACTATATACACACACACCGACTATATACACACACACACAAACACCGTCTATATACACACACACACACAGACTATATACACACACACCGACTATATACACACACACACAAACACCGTCTATATACACACACACACTGACTATATACACACACACCGACTATATACACACACACACCGACTATATATACACACACACCGACTATATACACACACACACCGACTATATACACACACAAACATCGTCTATATACACACACACACACTGACTATATACACACACACACCGACTATGTACACACACACACACTGACTATATACACACACACACACCGACTATGTATACACACACACTGACTATATACACACACACCGACTATATACACACACACACCGACTATATACACACACAAACATCGTCTATATACACACACACACACACTGACTATATACACACACACACTGACTATATACACACACAAACACCGTCTATATACACACATACACACCGACTATGTACACACACACACACTGACTATATACACACACACACACCGACTATGTACACACACACACTGACTATATACACACACACCGACTATATACACACACACACCGACTATATACACACACACAAAAAATAATAAATGGTTCTAATTTTTTTTCCCAGTAATTGTAAAAAGAATGTATGACACAAAATAAATGTGTAATTACTACATATATATATATAGTAATTACACATTTATTTTTTTTATTTAATTATACTTCTGCTATATAGGATTACCAAATACATTATACACTACTAAGAGGTTTTTCCAACACAATTTATCATTGAGATTCATAGCTCAGTGGTTAGGGTTTTTGCCTCTGATGTGAATGGTTGTGAGTTCGAGTCCTGGTGGAAACCTTTTAGAAATAGAGGCTAAATTATGCATTCATGTATAACAGAAGTGTGATAATATATATTTATACTTCTGATATATATATATATATATATATATATATATTTATTATATATGGGAAACTATTACTGAGGTTTTTAGCCATAATAATAGTATAGCAGGTTAATATGAAGCTCTGATAGGGGGATGTATGGATGCCACTGATGGGGGGGATGTGTGGAGGACACTGATGGGGGATGTGTGGAGGACACTGATGAGGGTGTGTGGAGGACACTGATGGGGGTATGTGTGGAGGACACTGATGGGGGATGTGTGGAGGACACTGATGGGGGTATGTGTGGAGGACACTGATGGGGGAATGTGTGGAGGATACTGATGGGGGATGTGTGCAGGACACTGATGGGGGTATGTGTGGAGGACACTGATGGGGGATGTGTGGAGGACTCTGATGGGGGGATGTGTGGAGGACACTGATGAGGGTGTGTGTGGATGACACTGATGAGGGTGTGTGTGGAGGACACTGATGGGGGTATGTGTGGAGGACACTGATGGGGGGATGTGTGGAGGACACCGATGGGGGATGTGTGGAGGACACTGATGGGGGATGTGTGGAGGACACTGATGGGGGATGTGTGGAGGATACTGATGGGGGATGTGTGGAGGACACTGATGGGGGTATGTGGAGGACACTGATTGGGGGATGTGTGGAGGACACTGATGGGGGTGTGTGGAGGACACTGATGAGGATGTGTGTGGAGGACACTGATGGGGGTATGTGGAGGACACTGATGGGGGTATGTGTGGAGGACACTGATGGGGGATGTGTGGAGGACACTGATGGGGGATGTGTGGAGGACACTGATGGGGGGATGTGGAGGACACTGATGGGGGTATGTGTGGAGGACACTGATGGGGGTATGTGTGGAGGACACTGATGGGGGATATGTGGAGGATACTGATGGGGGATGTGTGGAGGACACTGATGGGGGTATGTGTGGAGGACACTGATGGGGGATGTGTGGAGGACACTGATGGGGGATGTGTGGAGGATACTGATGGGGGATGTGTGGAGGATACTGATGGGGGTATGTGTGGAGGACACTGATGGGGGTATGTGGAGGACACTGATGGGGGATGTGTGGAGGATACTGATGGGGGATGTGTGGAGGACACTGATGGGGGATGTGTGCAGGACACTGATGGGGGATGTGTGCAGGACTCTGATGGGGGTATGTGTGGAGGACACTGATGGGGGTTGTGTGGATGACACTGATGGGGGATCTGTGGGGACACTGATGGGGGATGTGTAAAATACATTGATGGGGGATGTGTAAAATACATTGATGGGGGATGTGTGGATGACACTTAGGGGGGATGTGTGGATGAAACTGATGAGTGGGATGTATGGAGGACACTTATGGGGGTATGTGTGGAGGACACTGATGGGGGGATCTGTGGGGGACACTGATGGGGGGGATGTGTAAAATACATTGATGGGGGATGTGTGGATGACACTTAGGGGGGATGTGTGGATGACACTGATGGGGGGATCTAGGGAGGGGTGTGGGGATGTTGGGATGGGAGGTCCTGGAAGGGTGTTTGGGTGGAAGCTCTTGAAGGGGTGGGAGGTCCGATAGGTATGTGGGGGTGGGAGATCCGGGAGGGGGGGCCCATAAAAAAATGTAGCTATGGGGGGTGTGTGTGTGTGGGGGGGCATAACATTTTTTGCTGTGGGGCCCAGTCATTTCTAGCTACGCCCCTGGGTGACACCACCAGGAGATGAGCACTTGCATTATGGAAGCACTCATCTCCCTACATTCATCTGTATCGCGATACAGATGAACACTGCAGCAGGGGAGGGAGAGGCGTCTCTCTTCCCTGTTCCTCTGATAGGGGGCACTAAGAAGGGGCATTTAATACTGGCACATTCTGGGAGACACTATGGAGGAATCTTATACTGGCACATTATGGGGGCACTATGGGGAAGAGGAGAGGAGCACTATGTGGGCATTTACCAGGGGCATTATATAGTGGTATTTTATACTTGCACACATTATGGGGACATTAGCTCAACTCGCAGCACTGAGGGAGTTTTTTTGCACTGGCACACAGAGCACTTTTGAATTAGTGCACATTATTAATATTATTTAAGAAGGTAGGAGGATGATAGAAAAGTAGGAACTTAAGATGTCTTTTGTCAAACTACAGAGACGAGAGATGGGTGAAAAATCATCATGGCGGTCTGGTCTGAAAGGAGAAGATGAGGAAAGAAGGTCTGCATCAGAGAAGTTACTGGATGTAAGGTATTTGGTGCTGTATTCTGAATAGCACAGAATATAATGTGTATGCAAATATGTGTGTGTGTGTGTGTGTGGGGGGGGGGGGGTTTCTAAGCAGACAGATCGCCATGGGTTGGGGGCCTGTTGGGGGTGCTAGAATTTGAACCCAAGCGATAACATGGATGGGGGTTTAGATAGTAAACAGACAGCTAATGTGGGGGCGGGGCTAAGCAGAGAGATCGCCGCCGACGGGGCGAGGGGGATTGGGGGTGTTGTGCTTGGGGGGGGGGGGGGTGACACCATTTTCTACCGCACCGCACCGGGTGACACCAGCCCTAGCAACGCCACTGCCACCTGTGCATATACTACACACTGCACCACATACATCACACACAGTGTACTACATATATCAGTGTGTGATGTATGTAAAGCAGGGTGTGTGATGTATGTGGTGCAGTGTGTAGTAAATGCACAGTCCAATATGGCGGATCTTCCCTGGACATTATCTCTTGGCTATAATAGCCACCTGTGCATTTACTACAGAGTGCACATACATCAGTGTAAGATGTGTGATATATGTACTGCAGTGTGTGATGTATGTACTGCAGTGTGTAGATCACACACTGCACTACATACATTACACATATGGATACATGATTGGCGCACTTTCACACTGGATGTCTGGGCTCCCCTGCACTGGACACCAGGACTCCATTCCTCTTCTCCTCTTCAGCTCCACGCCGGCTGCCCATCCTGCTCTCTTCATACATGGTGGAGCCGGCCCTTTCTCCTTCCAGCTCCCCCCACCGCGTGTCCCCTGCTGCAGGGAGCTGTATTGTGCGCCCGCCCGCCCAAACTGACCAATAGCAAAGCTCCTTACTGTATGGAGCTTTGCAATTGGTTATGTCACGCGACGTACACAGTACACTGCCCAGTGCCGGTGACGGCATTACAGGATCCGAGAAAGAGGGAAAAGGAGGTGTGTCCCTTTCCTGATAGGCCGGCAGCCTCCAGCGTATGCGGCGCGATGACGTCATCGCGCCGCATACGCTGGCCTCTGATAGGCTGCCGGCCTATCAGGAAAGTGACACACCTCCTCTCCCCTGCTCCTCGGATCCTGTAATGCCTCCGCTGGCCGCACACAGTGCCCCGCTGGGGCCTGGGGGGGATTTTAACATAGGCTGTCTCCTTGCATTATTTCCTGGGGGGAATCCCCCCCCCCCCCGCTTCCTACGCCCATGCGCTCACGGGCAGGGCCCTCTCTCCTTCTGTACCAGTTTGTAACTCGTCTTGTTCATGCTTAGTGCAATTGTCTGTATTATGTATGTATACCCCTTTTCATATGTACAGCGCTATGGAATAAGTGGCGCTTTAATAAATAATGATAATATGATATACGATATATACTATGATATACTAATCACTAAAGTGACCTGTCATTAGTGACATAAATGATGATCTCGGTGTCACCGTCACTGCTTCTCCAGACATTTATATGGCAGGACGCTGGTCTATTAATAATGTTATATAATGGGTATAACTAGAACCTGTAAAAGTATAGGGATGGCACTCAAAACATCAGTTGTGCATGGAGTATAATATTTATTAGATATAAAAATAGTCTGTGGTCAAGATTGTAGAAGGTAATTAAAATTAGGAGAAGTAAGTACTAAGATAGTGATAAAAATGAATTATAAATAATACGATAGGTAGTATTGAAAACACAAGGATATCTAAAAAAGTCCCAATTAACTACACAATTGATCTGGTCCTGTTAGTCCCAATTTAATGGGATTAGTGGATCGGTTGATTATGGTACAGTTTATGTCCAGTTCGACTGTAGCCCAAATTGGTAGTTAGATGATATCACACAATTGTTACAGTCTCAATAATCCCAGATTAGTAGGGTTAATTTGTTAAGGCCTGATTCGTGACCAGTTTTGGTCTCTCCCCAAATTATGTCCAGGTTATGATGGAGCCTAGTGGCGCACTCCTATTAACATGGAATATAATATAGTCGCACCCGAAGGTGAGTACATTACCGCTCCCTTGTGGGCAAATGCAGTCCTGTCTCCAGGTCAGCTCCTGTGGTGGTCGGCAGTGGATAGTTGGCGTCCGCGTGGAGCGTCCTCACACGCGGAGCAGGCCGGTCCGGATGTGCATTGGTGGTTAGCGCGTCACTTCTGGTGACGTCACTAGAAGCTCGCTGGTTGGCGTCCCATGTGGAAATTTTGAGCGGGAAGCTTGTTCCAAGGTGCCGCTTGGTTATCCTATCGGTAGAGTGGCCTTAATATTGGATCTTTCTATGATATCTTTGCAAAGTATTCAGCTAGCTGTAGAACGTTAAACCTCCTTTTTAACGTTGGGTACGTTATTTTGGATAGAGCACCTACCCCATTTCTATCAGCTAAGTGAGCCACCTCAAACTATATTATTTTCTATAACTAGAACCTAAAAACCTCTGATGTATAATTGTAAAAAACATGGTGACATAGATCAAATATTCCTTTTGAAACCAAATTAATAAATAAAACAAGACAACTCATTGTGGAAGAAATAGGCCGTGTTGCTTTATTCGGGGTAACCAAATAGATGACACCAAAATTACCTTAATCAAATAATTTATAAAAACCAACCAATAAATATTTAAATTAAATACTGAAGTTTAGACCATTAAGTCCACCCAGCATTATCTGGGGGCAACATAATACCCCCAAATAAGCAACACGACTGAAAAGAGTAGTGGGGGCGGGGGCACTGGTCCTGATGTTCTTCAAGACTGCAGGTGAGTGATGCGCTGTCCTCTCTTTTAAATCCACAGGTTTTCCACCACAAATGACATCTGCCAATTAGCTGTCAGTCGCCTTCCCGCCGCTCCACAGCTGACCAATTAACAGCTGATCCTGAAGCTCCTGTCACCAGGCAGACGAACCTGAAGAACCAGCTAAAACCGGAATCCTTACAGGTAGACCTGAAATATACAGGGGGAGGGGGAGGAAGAACAGGCAAAACACAAACCAAAACAGCTAAAACATTAAAACCACTAAGTGATCCTGTCACCATGCGTCCCCCAAGCTATACGCTCTTGGGGGCCCCCTCATTATCATACCAACCGTGAAAGAAAACGAGGGACCTAGTTTGTGGTGCCTGGGCAATGCAGCAATTTTTTAATGTTAAGCTACACCTCTAACTAGGCTCGGACTGGCCCACAGGGGTACAGGGGAATCCCCCGGTGGGCCCCTGAGCAAAGTGAGCCCCTAGTCTCCCACCCCCTGCACAAGTGGCACATAACACAGTAGATTTACTGTACTACATACATATATTCAATGTACAGCGCCTCAACCAGTCTATGTTCATATAAAAAACTTGTTAGATTATTATATTTGACTGTATCCGTATGGTGGGGCCCCAAAATATATTTTACTGGTGGGCCCTAGGTACCCCAGTCCGACAATGCCTCTAACCCTCCCAATTTTACTCCATATACACCCAATCCTACCTAGTCTCCTCTAATAATGTCCACACACAATGATTATACCTCCTTTGTGCCCCCCAGAGTAACAATAACCCCAGGGACGGACTGGCCATAGATCCTACAGGGAAATCTCCCGGTGGGCTGATGCTTATGAGGATGACTGATCGCTCCTGACAGCCAACGACCGGGTACATCATGATCTGATGCTCTCAGCAGTAATTAAGTGTCCTCTGGCATTCATCCGTATCACCATCCTCAGGACGGTGATAGAGGTGAATACTGTGGCAGCCGTGGCAGTATATTGTTCCTCACTGTGGTATTTGGAGCTGTACTATGGTATTGCTGACTCTGCCTTCTTCTATTGTCCTTGCCTACTTGTGTTGTCCTGCCTTCTGTCAAGTTGGACCCGCCTACAACATGAGGCCACTTAAGTTCCCAGTCCGCCTCTAGATAATCCCTTAGAGCCCCGTCACAGTAAGAATGCCCCAATACAGTGGTCATGCCTCGTTAGCACCTGCCGGGGGGGGGCACCTACTTCAGGCCTCTTGCACACGAACGTTGTGTGCCTGTGGCCGTATTGCGGCTCGCATACGGCGGGTCGGCAATACCGGCCCGCGTGCACTCCGCATCACGGATTCGGACTCATTCACTTGAACGGGTCCGCAATCACGGAGATGCGCAATGGAAGCACGTATCAGAACCCCACAGAAGCCCCACGGGGTGCTTACGTGGTGTTTCTGTCCATGCCTCCGCACCGCAAAAAAATAGAACTTGTTCTATTTTTTTGCGGTGCGGATGGATCACGGACCCATTCAAGTTGCACAATAGAAAGGGTGCACAACATTTGTGTGCAAGAGGCCTCACTGTTGTATTCAGCTGTATCTGTGTGCTGAGGACGGGGATACAGTTGAAATCAGGCCATGCTGCAGCCTTTCCAGGACCTTATCCGGGACTATCCGACCAGATCTGTGATTGTTGGGAGGTATGGGTACCGTGCTGTGCTCACTGCTCCATAGGCTGAAGATCTCTGGGGAATATGAAAGCCACGCAGGGCTGGAACATATTATTGGCCTGTTTACACTGTAAAGACCTTATGCCCATCACATGTGTTAGGGCCCTTATACTGTAAGATTCAAGTTGTAATACCACACAGACAAATCCATTGGTCTATAAGATTCCTCTGGTCAGCTTCTGTCCTTTTTACAGTCCTGACCAATACTACTGTGTGGGCCAATAGATTTACATAATGATGTACATAATGGGCCCAAAGGAGGAATCGGGACCTCTGTTCCAGTGATCGGTGAAGGGGTTATTAGACCTATTGATTATCAGCAAATTTATGGGAACAAATGTTCATAGGAGCATTGATCGCGATAAGCGGCTCATATAATCGAGAAGTCGCTTAGCCAATGAACGAGTAAATGCTCCTTCATCAGCTGCTGGGCATCAGGATGAAAGATTCAGCCCCAATGCATTCTGAATAGATAAGGATCCGTTCAGAATGCATCAGTTTGGCTCCGTTCCACTTCTATTCTGTTTTGGAGGCGGACACCAAAACGCAGCTTGCAGCATTTTGGTGTCCGTCTGAAGAGGCGGAGCCTAACGGATCCGTTTTGAATTACAATGTAAGTCAATGGGGACGGATCCGTTTTCAATGACACAATGTGGTGCATTTGAAAACGGATCCGTTCCCCCTTGACTTTCAATGTAATTCAAAACGGATCTGTTTTGGACTTTGTAATTTTTCTTTAAAACTAATGCAAACGGATCCGTTCTGAACGGATACAAACTTTACATTAGAGGTGCGGATCCGTCTGTGCACATAAACAGACGGATCCGCACCAACGCAAGTGTGAAAGTAGCCTAATCGAGTTGTTTTTCCTGCATTCTGTTTGCATTGGCCTGTGTAATCAGCCGGTGGCAAATGAGTGCTGATAGTTATGTTATCATCCATTGGTGCCTGACCATCCGGCAGCGTAATACCTCCTTAAGGGTCCCAGCAATCATACACTCACCACATTTCCTGGCAGGTCTGTTCCTCCTTGACGCGGCGGCGAGTCATCTCACGAGAGGCGAGATTTGCTGTGAACTCGCGCGCGCGTTTACAGCAACTTAAAGATCGCAAGTTATACTGCAGTCTGCCAGCGATGAACAATCGCTGGCATGCTGTAGATGCGAAATAAATCGCATCAAACAAGTATATCAGACGCTGTTTTGTTAACAGCGTCTGATATACCTACTACCTGGTCCTCTGGTGGTGCCATTTGCTGGGATCGACCACCAGAGGACCAGGTACCTATGTAAAGTAGCACCAAGCACCACACTACTCCCCCCCTCCCTCCTGTCACTTATTAACCCCTTGTTAACCCCTGATCACCCCATATAGACTCCCTGATCACCCCCTGTCACTGATCACCCCCCTGTAAGGCTCCATTCACATGTCCATATGTGTTTTGCGGATCCGCAAAACACGGACGACGGCAATGTGCTTTCCGCATTTTGCAGATCCGCACATTGCCAGAACTATATAGAAAATGCCTTTTCTTGTCAAGAATAGGACGTGTTCTATATTTTTGCGGAACGGAAGTGCAGACCCGGAAGTGTGGATCCGGAGCGGGACAAAGCCTGTCCCCACAGAAATGAATGGGTCCGCAATTCCGTTCCGCAAACAGAATTGCGGACGTGTGAATGAGGCATAAGGGTCCCTTATCACCGCCAGTTAGTTAGCTACTTGTTAGGTAGCTAGCGCCCAGCCCACTGCACCGCAGTCACTGATTTTGGCAGAGATTTTTTCATCCACGATGATCGATGCGAATTAAAAAATCTGTGCCGTTCATTTTTTTTTTTTTCAGCGCAGAGGCTGAACAGAAAAAAAAACTCTCATTACCCGTATGCTCAATATAAGGAGAATCGCAGAAACTCCTAATGCTGGCCATACGTGTAATGATTGCGGAGACCCTCAAATGCCAGGGCAGTACAAACACCTCACATGTGACCCCATTTTAGAAAGAAGACACCCCAAGGTATTCCGTCAGGGGTATGGGGAGTTCATGTAAAATTTTATTTTTTGTCACAAGTTAGTGGAATATGAGACTGGAAAAAAAAATAAAAAAAAAATATCAATTTCCGCTAACTTGTGCCCAAATTTTTTTTTTCTGTGAACTTGCCATGCCCCTCACGGAATACCTTGGGGTGTCTTCTTTCCAAAATGGGGTCACATGTGGGGTATTTATACTGCCCTGCCATTTTAGGGGTCCTAAAGCGTGAGAGTCCAAATGCGTAAAAATGTCCTGTGAAATCCTAAAGGTACTCATTGGAATTAGTGCCCCTTTGCGCATCTTGGCTGCAAAAAAGTGTCACACATGTGGTATCGCCGTACTCAGGAGAAGTAGGGCAATGTGTTTTTGGGTGTATTTTTACATATACCCATACTTTGTGTGAGAAATATCGCTGTAAATGACAACTTTTTAAATTTTTTTATACAAAGTTGTCAATTTACAGAGATATTACTCTCACCCAACATGGGTATATGTAAAAATACACCCCAAAACACATTGCCCTACTTCTCCTGAGTACGGCGATACCACACGAGTGACACTTTTTGCAGCCAAGATGCGCAAAGGGGCCCAAATTCCAAAGAGTACCTTTAGGTTTTACAAGGTTGTTCACAATTTAGCCCCGCCCAAAATGCCAGAACAGTAAACACACCCCACAAATGACCCCATTTCGGAAAGTAGACACCCCAAGGTATTCACTGAGTGGCATAGTGAGTCCGTGGGAGATTTTTTTTTTTTTTTGCCAGAAGTTAGCAGAAATGGAAACTTTATTATTTTATTTTTTTCCTCAGAAAGTGTCATTTTCCGCTAACTTGTGCAAAAAAATGAAATGATACATGAACTCACCAAGCCCCTCCGCGAATACTTTGGGGTGTCTTCTTTCTAAAATGGTGTCATTTGGGGGGTATTTATACTATCCTGGCATTCTAGCACCTGAAGAAACATGACAGGTGCTCAGAAAGTCAGAGCTGCTTCAAAATGCCGAAATTCACTTTTTTGCATCATAGTTTGTAAACGCTATAACTTTTAGGCTACTTTCACACTGGCGTTTTTGGGTCCGCTTGTGAAATCCATTTCAGGGCTCTCACAAGCGGTCCAAAACGGATCAGTTTTGCCCCAATGCATTCTGAATGGATAAGGATCCGTTCAGAATGCATCAGTTAGGCTCCGTTCAGTCTCCATTCCGCTCTGCGCTGCTTGCAGCGTTTTGGTGTCCGTCTGATGGAACTAAGCCAAACGGATCCGTCCTGACATACAATGTAAGTCAATGGGGACGGATCCGTTTTCAATGACACAATATGACACAACAGAAAACGGATCAGTCCCCCGTTGACTTTCAATGGTGTTCAAGACGGATCCGTTTTGCCTATGTTCATGATAATACAAACGGATCTGTTCAGATTGGATGCATGCGGTTGTATTATCAGTGCGGATCCGTCTGTGCAGATACATGACGGATCCGCAACAGACGCCAGTGTGAAAGTAGCCCTACCCAAACCAATAAATATACACTTATTGGATTTTTTTTATCGAAGACATGTAGAACAATAAATTTAGAGAAAAATTTATATAGAAATGTAGTTTTTTTTTTTTATTTTACAACAGAAAGTGAAAAATGTCGTTAAATTTTTATTAATATCAAAAAAAGTTAAAATGTCAGCAGCAATGAAATACCACCAAATGAAAGTTCTATTAGTGAGAAGAAAAGGAGGTAAAATTCATTTGGGTGGTAAGTTGCATGACGGAGCAATAAACGGGTAAAGTAGTGTAGTGCAGAATTGTAAAAAGCGGCCTGGTCATTAAGGGTGTTTAAGCTAGGGGGGCTGAAGTGGTTAATAGAAAGGGGGTCCCCTGTATCCTCATCTGTGGACCACCTGCCCTGCATTACCCAGACCAGTCATTGATGTGAATGGGCACTGTGTAAGGCCTCTTCACACATTGTAGTCCTTGATGACATTAGTGACAAGATGGCCAGTGATTCATCCATTAGGAATCTATGTTAAGTCCTTGTGTCCATTTCTTACCCTCTGTATTCCACATACACTGCTAGGATAAAAGTTAATTTCCAGACCATGTCCTACCAATGGTCGGTGAAAACCACAGACCAAACACGGATGCCATTTACCGTATTTTTCGCTTTATAAGACGCACCTAGGTTTTTGAAGAGGAAAATAAGAAAAAATATATTTTAAACCAAAAGGTGTGTTGGTGGGTTTTGAACTAATGGTGGATCTCTGTGGATGACACTATTATGGTGGATCTCTGTGGATGACACTATTATGGTGGATCTCTGTGGATGACACTATTATGGGGGATCTCTGTGGATGACACTATTATGGGGATCTCTGTGGATGACACTATTATGGGGATCTCTGTGGATGACACTATTATGGGGATCTCTGTGGATGACACTTATGGGGGATCTCTGTGGATGACACTTATGGGGGATCTCTGTGGATGACACTTATGGGGGATCTCTGTGGATGACACTTATGGGGGATCTCTGTGGATGACACATATATAGCATCTTATACGATATATGAGTATGCTGCGCAGCATAGCGTCCGGTAAAGTATCAGTATTCGTTTTATAAGACACACTGCCATTTCCCCCCCATTTTTTGGGGGAAAAAAGTGCATCTTATAAAGTAAAAAATACGGTATGTTGTATCCATGGTTTTCACTGACCCATAGACTATAAAGTACGTAATGGACCCACAATCACAAACAAAATAGGGCCTCTGTAGTGCCACCATGGACCCACTGTCTGTGGAAAACCACTGGTATGTGAATACACACATTAAACTCAATGGAGACCACAGACAGCACACATCCATGATTCACAGATGAGTGAAAGAGGGGTTGGCAAGGATATAAAATATTTTTCCTAAAGGTTGGTAGCACTTTAAAATGATAAAATTTCAAATACCTGTTTAAAGGGGTTTTCCGGGATTTTAATGATGACCTATCCTCAGGACATTGGCGGATCTGGGGGGGGGTTCAACGGGACAATTGCCCCCCCTGAGAATCTGCTGAATAAATTCACTGGCCGCTGCGTGCATGCACTATAAATTACAATACCGCACTGCAGGGCCAGGAAGGGGGGCGGAGCCGGTCCGGAGCAAAGCAGTAGAGCCGTGCGTGCATCGCAGCTGGGAGAGGAGAGCCGTTGCTAGCCCATAGAAGAAGAAGAAGGGGGCGGAGCAACTGTGGCAGCCAGCAGCCTGAGTGACTGTTCTTAGGCCACAGCCCACGGCTCCAGGCAGTGCCCAGAGAGAGAGCCAAGGAGGACAACATAGAAAGGTAAGTATGTAGCACAAAATATGGCACAACAGATGCAGTGAGGGAGCACATGCAGATGTGGGAGCTGTCAGTATGTTTAAGGGGGGGGGGGGACACTCGTCGTGGAGACTGGCACATGATGAGAGGAGACTGGTGAGAGGGGGAGAGAAAGAAGAGTGGCACTTATTACTAGCACATGGGGGAGGGGGGACTGGCACATGATGGGGAGGAGTGTGACACTTATTACAGGCACATGTTGGGGAGACTGGGACATTATGGGGGAGAGGGGAAAGTGGCACTTAAAGGGGTATTCTCATTTCAGACAAAGGGGGCATATCGGTAGGATATGCCCCCATTGTCTGATAGATGCGGGTCCCACAGCTGGGACCCGGACCTATATTGAGAACAGAGTGGGGAGAGTTGTGCGCTTCTCCCGCCTCCGCTGGCTATTGTCGGCGGCCCCATGAAAATGAATAGAGGGCAGCCGCGCACCTATCAGACAATGGGGGCATATCCTAGCGATGTGCCCCCATGGTCTGAAATGAGAATACCCCTTTAATATTGGCACATGATGGGGGGGGGAGTAGCACTTGTCACTGGCACATGATGGGGGGAAGAGAGTGGCACTTGTCACTGGCACATGATGGGGGAAGAGAGTGGCACCTGTCACTGGCACATGATGGGGGGAAGAGAGTGGCACTTGTCACTGGCACATGATGGGGGAGAAGAGAATGGTACTTGTCACTGGCACATGATGGGGGGAAGAGAGTGGCACTTGTCACTGGCACATGATGGGGGAGAGTGGCACTTGTCACTGGCACATGATGGGGGGAGTGGCACTTGTCACTGGCACATGATGGAGGGAAGAGAGTGGCACTTGTCACTGGCACATGATGGGGGGGAGAGTGGCACTTGTCACTGGCACATGATGGGGGGGAGTAGCACTTGTCACTGGCACATGATGGGGGAAGAGAGTTGCACTTGTCACTGGCACATGATGGGGGAAGAGAGTGGCACTTGTCACTGGCACATGATGGGGGAAGAGAGTGGCACCTGTCACTGGCACATGATGGGGGGAAGAGAGTGGCACTTGTCACTGGCACATGATGGGGGGGAGAGTGGCACTTGTCACTGGCACATGATGGGGGGGAGTGGCACTTGTCACTGGCACATGATGGGGGGGAGTGGCACTTGTCACTGGCACATGATGAAGGGGGGGCACTTGTTACTAGCACATGAATAAGTGTATCTATGGGGGCACCTCTTACTGGCACATTATTATGGGGCACTATGGAGGCTTCTACTGAGGCCACAAAGAAGGTGTATTTTATATGGGGGGCTCTGTGTGGTACTAGTATTATCAGGGGGTTCATCTGTTTCTGCAGTATAGTATTGGGGAGCACAGCGGCACAGTATTGGGGGTAGTAGGATGATGGGTCCAGAAGATGGGAGGATGATGGAAAAGTAGTAAACTGATTTTTAATTTTTTTTTTTTTGTGAAACTGCAGAGACAAAAAGATGAGAAAAGAGAACATCTACATCAAAGGAGACGTCACTGGATGTAAGAGGTAAGTGGGGCTATATTTCTATAGTGATGGGAGCAGGGCGTAACAGTAGGCAATAAAGTAACCTGCGTCATGCACCCCTCCCTCAGCTCAGTTATATTACCCCCTGGCCCCTGCCTGTATAATGTACCCTGATAACCATACCCCTCTGTTATATAACTAAGTGGTATCAGGGTACAACTACATTATACAGGGGGTAATGTAACTAACTGACTGAGGGGTATCATCAGGGTAAATTATACAGGGGGTAATAACCCTCCTCAGTTATATTACCCCTGTATAATTTAGCCTGATGATACCCCTCAGTTATATTACCCCATGTATAATATCTCCTGATACCCCTCCTCAGTTATATCAGGGTAATCTATACAGGGGGTAATATAACTGAGGAGGGGTATCAGGGTACATTATACAGGTGTATTATAACTAAGGGGTATCAAGGTACATTCTACAATCCCATGATAACCCTCCTCAGTTATATTACCCCCTGGCCCGCCACAAACCAATCTGGAAGTGCCCCTCCCGAGATCAGGCTCTGGATCCGCCACTGCCTCAGGAAGGAGTCATCTATTGAAGTGAATGGTACGGCTTCTTGTGGTTACACCTGCTCACCGCTGCAATGTTGATGGTGAGCAGATAAAAAATTAAGGGAAGTTTGAGCTGGCACAGAGTGCGCCCCTTGTCTTCAACCAGCTGATGGCGGGTGTGCCGGGTGTCAGACCCTGAGGATAGGTCATCAATATTAAAATACTGGGAAACCCCTTTAAGCTGTTGCTGGTCCAGTGTCACCTGTGCACCAGTCACTGCAGGTTGCTGATCACATCCAGGCAGCGGTCATGTGTCATCTGAGCACAAGACCTCTGTAGTCAATTACTGGTCTCAGTGGTGATCAGCCACAGACGTCATGTGCCTAGGCCCTAGACCAATGCCTGGAGGGAACGAGAGTGGACGTGGTACTGGACTGGACATGGCTTAAATAGGTATGTTATTTTAATGGGTTCCCAGCCTTTAAGTGGAAAAAAAAACTTTTTATATACTGTACAGTTCTTTTAATTTTAAGGATGCTGAACAGTGGCGTAACTAGAAATGACTGGGCACCACAGAAAATTTTTCTAACCACTTTCCCCCTGGCAACTTCTCCGTAACCCCCTCCTCCCGTGCAATCCCCACTCCTGTGGCTAGTCAAGATCGCGTTCAGATGAGGCCCAGAAGCCGCCCCATTCGTTTTCTACAGTGTCTCTGTATATAATGTCATTGTATAATACTGTTGAGGGGGCCCTGACAATAAAATCTTTTAGTTCTCCTCCTGGTTGGGCCCCTTCAGAGTTCGGGCCCCAAAGCAACCACCCTATAGCTACGCCCGATGTTGTACATAAATGGACAGAATGATTCTGGTGCCATGTTAGGGAATGGTTTTTGTAAGCCTCATTCATCTGAATGTACTGAATTACAGTCCAATATTACCAAATGATTATGGGCTAATTCTACACATGGACTTAAAGGGGTTGTCCCACAAATAATATTCTACGGTTTTCAGACCAGCACCTGGATCTGAAAACTTTTGTAACTGCATGTAAATAAAAATTTAACAGCCATTCAGTTATTTAACCACTTAAGCCCCCCTAGCTTAAACACCCTTAATGACCAGGCCACTTTTTACAATTCTGCACTACACTACTTTCACCGTTTATTGCTCCGTCATGCAACTTACCACCCAAATGAATTTTACCTCCTTTTCTTCTCACTAATAGAGCTTTCATTTGGTGGTATTTCATTGTTGCTGACGTTTTTACTTTTTTGCTATTAATCAAAAATTACCGAAATTTTTGCAAAAATGACATTTTTCACTTTCTGTTGTAATTTTTTTTTTAAAACTACATTTCTATATAAATTTTTCGCAAAATTTATTGTTCTACATGTCTTTGATAAAAAAATACAATAAGTGTATATTTATTGGTTTGGGTAAAAGTTATAGCGTTTACAAACTATAGTGCAAAAAGTGAATTTCGGCATTTTGAAGCAGCTCTGACTTTCTGAGCACCTGTCATGTTTCTTCAGGTGCTAGAATGTCAGGATAGTATAAATACCCCCAAATTACACCATTTTAGAAAGAAGACACCCCAAAGTATTCATGGAGGGGCATGGTGAGTTCATGTATCATTTCATTTTTTTCACAAGTTAGCGGAAAATGACACTTTCTGAGGAAAAAAATAAAAATAATAAAGTTTCCATTTCTGCTAACTTCTGGCAAAAAATGAAATCTCCCACGGACTCACTATGCCCTCAGTGAATACCTTGGGGTGTCTACTTTCCGAAATGGGGTCACTTGTGGGGTGTGTTTACTGTTCTGGCATTTTGGGCGGGGCTAAATTGTGAGCAGCCATGTAAAGCTAAGGTAGCTGTTAATTTGGTCTTTAGCACTTCAGGCTGCAAAGTGTCACTCATGTGGTATTGCATCAGGAGAAGTAGGGCAATGTGTTTGAGGTGTATTTTTACATATACCCATGTAGCATGAGAGAAATATCTCTGTAAACTGACAACTTTGTTTAAAAAAATTTAAAAAGTTGTCGATTACAGCGATATTTCTCACACAAAGTATGGGTATATATAAAAATACACCCCAAAACACATTGCCCTACTTCTCCTGAGTACGGCGATACCACATGAGTGACACTTTTTGCAGCCTGGGTGCGCAAAGGGGCCCAAATTCCAATGAGTACCTTTAGGATTTCACAGGGCATTTTTACGCATTTGGATTCCAGACTTCTTCTCACGCTTTAGGGGCCCCTAAAATGCCAGGACAGTATAAATACCCCACATGTGACCCCATTTTAGAAAGAAGACACCCCAAGGTATTCTGTGAGGGGTATGGTGAGTTTATGTAAAATTTTATTTTTGTCACAAGTTAGTGAAATATAAGACTTTGTAAAAAAAAAATATCATTTCCGCTAACTTGTGCCAAAAAAATTTCTGTGAACTTGCCATGCCCCTCACAGAATACCTTGGGTGTCTTCTTTCCAAAATGGGCTCACATGTGGGTATTTATACTGCCCTGGCATTTAGGGTCCTAAAGCGTGAGAACTAAATGAGTAAAAATGCCTCAGAAATTCTAAAGATACTATTGGTTTTAGGGTTCTTGCATTTGCTGCAAAAGTACATCATAGGTCGCTGCATTAGGAGAAGTAGGGCAGTTGGGGTGTATTTTTACATACTTCCATATTGGTGTGAGAAATATCTCTGTAAATGACAACTTTTAAAAAAATTTATACAAAGTTGTCAATTTATAGAGATATTTCTCTCACCCAGTATGGGTATATGTAAAAATACACCCCAAAACACATTGCCCTACTTCTCCTGAGTACGGCGATACCACATGTGTGACACTTTTTGCAGCCAAGATGTGCAAAGGGGCCCTAAAACCAATGAGTACCTTTTAGGAGGGCATTTTTATGCATTTTTCTTCTCACGCTTTAGGTCCCCTAAATTGCCAGGGCAGTATAAATACCCCACATGTGACCCCATTTTGGAAAGAAGACACCCCAAGGTATTCAATGAGGGGCATGGCGAGTTCACAGAAGATTTTTTTTTGGCACAAGTTAGCGGAAATTGATTTTTTATTGTTTTTTCTCAAAAGTCTCCTTTCTGCTAACTTTTGACAAAAAGTTAAATTTTTCATGGACTCACTATGCCCTCAGCGAATACCTTGGGGTGTCTTCTTTCCAAAATGGGGTCACATGTGGGGTGTTTGTACTGTTCTGGCATTTTGGGCGGGCTAATTGTGAGCAGCCATGAAAGCTAAAGGTACTGTTGAATTTGGGCCCCTTTGCGCACTCCAGGCTGCGAAGTGCAACACCATGGTAGTCGCCAGATTAGGAGAGTAGCAAGGTGGTTTGGGTGTATTTACATATACTATGCTGGGTGAGAGAAATATCGTTGTAAATTGACAACTTTGTATAAAAAATTTAAAAAGTTGTCATTTACAGAGATATTTCTCTCACCCAGCATGGGTATATGTAAAAATACACCCCAAAACACATTGCCCTACTTCTCCTGAGCACGGCGATACCACATGTGTGCCACTTTTTGCAGCCAAGATGCGCAAAGGGGCCCTAAAACCAATGAGTACCTTTAGGATTTCACAGGGCATTTTTACGCATTTGGATTCTCACGCTTTAGCACTCCTAAATGCCAGGGCAGTATAAATACCCCACATGTGACCCCATTGTGGAAAGAAGACACCCCAAGGTATTCCGTGAGGGGCATGGTGAGTTCACAGAAAAAAATTTTTGGCACAAGTTAGCGGAAATTGATTTTTTTTTTTTTTTTACAGTCTCATATTCCACTAACTTGTGACAAAAATAAAATTTTACATGAACTCCCCATACCCCTCACGGAATACCTTGGGGTGTCTTCTTTCCAAAATGGGGTCACATGTGGGGTTTTTGTACTGCCCTGGCATTTGAGGGTCTCCGCAATCATTACACGTATGGCCAGCATTAGGAGTTTCTGCGATTCTCCTTATATTGAGCATACGGGTAATGAGATTTTTTTTCCGTTCAGCCTCTGGGCTGAAAAAAAATAAATGAACGGCACAGATTTTTTCATTCGCATCAATCAATGTGGATGAAAAAATCTCTGCCAAAATCAGTGACTGGGGTGCGGTGGGCTGGGCGCTAGCTACCTAACAAGTAGCTAACTAACTGGCGGTGATAAGGGACCCTTATGCCCCATTCACACGTCCGAAATTCTGTTTATGGAACGGAATTGCGGACCCATTCATTTCTATGGGGACAGACTTTGTCCCGCTCGATCCGGAATTACGGATCCGCACTTACGGGTCTGCATTTCCGCTCGCAAAAATATAGAATATGCTCTTTTCTTGTCCGCACTGCGGACAAGAAAAAGCATTTTCTATATAGTTCTGGCAATGTGCGGATCTGCAAAATGCGGAAAGCACATTGACGGTGTCCGTGTTTTGCGGATCCGCGCCGCGGATCCGTGGCACGGATCTGTGGATCCGCTGAACCGCAAAACACATATGGACATGTGAATAGAGCCTTACAGGGGGGTGATCAGTGACAGGGGGTGATCAGGGAGTCTATATGGGGTGATCAGGGGTTAACAAGGGGTTAATAGTGGTTATAAAGTGAGGGGGTGGGGGTGGGGTTAGTGTAGTGTTTGGTGCAACTTACATTAGTTACCTGGTCCTCTGGTGGTCGATCCCAGTAAATGGGACCACCAGAGGACCAGGTATTAGGTATATCAGACGCTGTTAGCAACACAGCGTCTGATATACTACTTTGATCTCATTTATTTTACATTTAGCAGCCTGCCAGCGATTGATCATCGCTGGCAGGCTGTAGTACAACTGCAGAGCCGCGCTCTGCTGTGAACGCGCAAGCGCGCGCGCGCTGCTCACAGCAGATCTCGGCTCTCGCGAGATGACGCACGGATGCGTCCAGGAGGAACAAACTTGCCGCCGCCTGGACGCATCCGTGCGTTCGGCGGTCGGCAAGCGGTTAATAAAATGTATAGTGCCACCTGCTGTTTCTCTTTTTCTTAGTCCGGCTCACTTAGATGCCCGAAAATCCTAAGTTTCATCTTTTTCCTTACGTCCATGACAGCACCATGAGAGAGGGTCCGCCTTCCCAGGACAGGAAACCCACAGGAATAAAAAGGAGGAGCCTCTCATCTTCCCCAGTGGTTTCCTGTCCTTGGAAGTGGATCCTACAGGTGCCGTCCCGGAGGGGAGTAGTTTCTCCCCAGGATTACATTAAGGAAGCTGTGTTGTGCGCGTCGGGTGAGTTCCCCGCTCCGCGCACCAACGGGCACCTACCGGTGTTATCCTGCCCCCTGCATACGGTGATGAAGGGCGGGAGGAGAGTAAGGGCAGCAGCTGCAGCATTTTCCCCATCCAACGCTGGGCCTCGTGCAGGGGGCTTCTAGTAGGAGCCTCCCAGAAGTCGGGCTCTAGGTCAAAATCCCGCGAGATCTCGGGGGCAGGCGGGAAATTCAAAGGACACCCAGCAGGAGAAGTGGATTCTTGTTTCTGAGGATTCAAATCCAGTCTGCAGGAAGGGAATGGTGACCCAGAGAAGGAAGCGTCTACCCCTGCGCCGTTGGTATGGATGGAGGGTATGTACGGTGAACACCTTTTCTTTTTGTGTATATATCCTTATGTCAGACTACTGTTTTTCAGGATAAACCTAAAAAGGCGTCCTCAAAAACAAGACATAAGGAATGTGGCTTGTGTAAAAGAGGCTGGCCCCTGATTACGCCAAACGTCTATGCCGCCCTTGTATTGAATCTGACATACAGGGGGAGTCTCCTTCTATGATGAAGTGTATAAAGAAATTGATCAGGAAGGAAATGGGAAATATGCTTAAGAACAAAAAAGGATCCCAAGCCTCTCATGACAAATCACCGTTATCCCTTTCGGATATATCGAGTTCAGAAAACGATGAGATTCTCTGTTAGAAAGTGGGGAACTGGATTCAGATTCTTCATCTGAGGCCAGGGGTGGCAGACCGTTATTTCCAGTCCAGGATACGGACCAATTATTGAAAGCTATTAAAGCAACCATGAATATTGAGGATCCCAAAGAAGTGCTTTCCCTCCAGGATGTTATGTTGGAGAGTTTAGAGGGGAAAAAGCGGTGTTTTTTTGTCCACAAAAATGTCTCTTCCCTAATTTCTAATGAATGGAAAAATCCGGATAGAAGAAATTTTATTCCATCAGCTCCCAGCCTGGAAAGAGATTTCCAACAGCAGCTGGATCCTAAGTTCTCTAGAGGAGGGATTCAGGCTAGAATTCAGTTCAGTTCCACCGAACAGATTCTTTGTTTCCGAATTAGGTCTAAAAAATCCAGGGGCATTGGAAAAGGAAATAGAGTCTCTATTACAGAAGGGCGCTCTAATACCATGTCCTCCTGGAGAAGAAGGTTTAGGTTATTACTTAAATCTCTTTTTTAGTAAATACAGAACTATTATAAATCTGAGAGGCCTAAACAGATTCCTGAAATACAGAAAATTCAAGATGAAGACAGTCAGATCAGTTGTGGATCTTCTTTACAGGCATTGTTTTATGACTGTATTGGATATAAAGAACGCATACTACCACCAACCTATTTATCCAGGCAATCAGAAGTTCCTGGCTCTGCGTGGCTCTGCGTCTAAAGGGAAAGGTGAGACAATTTCAATTCCAAGTTCTTCCTTTCGGGATTTCCATGGCCCCCCGTATATTTACGAAGCTAGTGGCAGAGATGGCGGCTCACATAAGGGAGGAGAATATTTTATTAGTTCCTTACCTAGATGACTTTCTCATAGTCTCCCCATCCAGTCAGGAGTGTCTGGATCACACGAATCGGGTGATTCGGATCCTAGAGTCTCTGGGTTGGATCCTGAACAGGGAAAAATCAAGAATGACCCCCTTACAGTCTCAGAGATTCCTGGGAATTATACTTTACTCGACCTATCAAAGATCCTTTCTGACCCCAGACAAGGTGATACAGGGGAAGTCAGTGGTACAAAATCTTATATCGTCACCTCGAGTAACAGTCAGGAGGGCAATGTCAATCCTGGGTACTCTGACCTCCTGCATTCCAGCAGTATCATGGGCACAAGCTCATTCCAGAAGTCTCCAGGGAAGGATCCTCCACACCTGGTCAGGAAGGAGGGAAGACCTAGAGAACAGGATCTCGATCCCCAGGCACACCCTTCAGAATCTAAAATGGTGGCAGATAAAGAAGAATCTTACTCAGGGAGTTCCATGGAAGTGGATAGATCTTCTAGTAGTAACCACGGACGCCAGTCCTTTGGGGTGGGGAGCCCATATGCTAGACAGGATTTTTCAGGGTTCCTGGAACAGATCAGACTGTGCGATTTCTTCCAACGCAAAGGAGCTGACAGCGGTCCTCAGAGCATTACAGGAGATTTCCCCTTGGCCTCAGGACAGACACCTAAAGATCATGTCCGACAATGTTTCGGTAGTAGCCTACCTGCATCATCAGGGGGTACCAGATCAAGAGAACTAGCAGAGATTACAGATCAGATGTTTTCCCTTCTAGAAGGTAAGGTACTGTCTCTTTCAGCCCTCCATATCATGGGGATAGACATTTGGAAGGCAGGCTTTTTGAGCCGTAACAAGTTAGACCAGAAAGAGTGGTCTTTAAATCGGGAGATTTTTTCCAGGATAGTAAAGCTCTGGGGCAGGCCGGACATAGATCTGTTTGCTACAAGGGTCAACAGAAAGGTAGAAAGTTTTTTTTTGCCTCTGTCCAGAAGACAATCCCATGGCTGTGGATGCCTTTCTTCAACCCTGGAACAAGGGGCTGCTTTATGCCTTCCCCCCTATACAACTGGTTTCCAAAGTTCTGAACAAAGTAAGGGAGGAGGGAGCATTAATGATCCTGATAGCCCCTTTTGGCCACGCCGAGCATGGTTCACTTGGTTGAGGATTCTCTCAATCAGGGAACCTTGGGTTCTTCCAGAGATTCCGGATCTCCGAATCCACGGCAGGGTTACTCATCCCTCGATGGAAGGTCTTCACTTGACAGCTTGGCTTTTGAGAGGGCAATCCTAATAAATAGGGGGTTAAGCGATTCGGTTGTTTCCACTTTGTTAAAAAGTAGGAAGAAGGTAACCATGAACATATATGCCAGGGTTTGGACAGCCTTCTTCCGGTTTTTAGGCGTCTCTCCTTCTCCCTCTTGCCAACTTAACATGCCTAGTGTATTGGAATTCCTTCAGAAGGGATTAGACAGAGGGTTATCTATCAGTACCTTGAAGGTCCAGATATCTGCGCTTAATGTCCTCTGCCATTCAGATTTGGCATCTCATCCCTTGGTTGTTAGATTCTTTAAGGCAGTAGCTAGAGATACCCCGGTCTCTTTCGATAGAGCTCCTCCATGGGATCTGGGCCTGATCCTGCAGGTTTTGGTTAAAGCCCCCTTTGAGCCTATATCTGAAATTTCCATAAAGATGTTGTCTTTAACCGCTACAGGACCGCCTAACGCAGGGATGCGTCCTGCGGGCGGTCCTGTAGCTCTGAGATGACGCGTTGGCGCGTCATCTCGTGAGAGCCGAGACTTCCTGTGAACGGCTCTAACTCAACACAGTGTATCCCTGACTCACCTAAGTCACTGTTCACACACACGGCAGCCATGCGGCTTTCCCAGCCCAATGTCCATCAGCCTCCTGGCTGTTACCTCACCGGTGTCTTTTGGGGGAGTTGTGGTCCAGTCGTCCGCCCGACGCTGACCATGCGACCCTTATCCCTAGGCGTCGCGGGACCCCCCCAAACTTCAGGCTACTCCCAGCCTCGTGGTCTCTCAGCGCTCCCAGCTCAGACCACACACAGAACCACTCCAGGCTTCTGTACCACACAAGACACACCCATCTCACTGTGAGGACAGCTTTATGCTCTGTTGATTGTGGCACCTGTTGCTGCCTCAGGCCTGCCCACTGATGGGAAAGAGATGGATAATCCTGCCATTCCTCTCTTCTATCAGCCATGAGGCCTGTCACTGCCTCACAATGCGAATAAAATCGCATCAAACAGCTATATCAGACGCTGTTTTATGAACAGCGTCTGATATAGCTGCTACCTGGTCCTCTGGTGGTCCCATTTGCTGGGATCGACCACCAGAAGACCAGGTAACACAGTAAAGTTGCACCAAACACTACACTAACCCCACCCCCCACCCCCCTCACCTATTAACCCCTTGATCACCCCATCTAGACCCCCTGATCACCCCCCTGTCATTGATCACACCCCTTGTAAGGCTCCATTCAGACGCCCATATAGTGTTTTGCGATCCGTGGATTCACGGATCCGCTGGATCGGATCCGCAGATCCTCAAAACATGGACACCGGCAATGTGCTTTCCGCATTTTGCAGATCCGACACATTGCCAGAACTATATAGAAATGCTTTTTCTTGTCCGCACTAGTGACAAGAATAGGACATGTTCTATATTTTTGGGAACGGAAGTGCAGACTCGGAAGCGCGGATCCGTAATTCCGATCCGAAGCGGACAAAGTCTGTCCCCATAGAAATGAATGGGTCCACAATTACGCTCGCAAACAGAATTTCGACGTGTGAATGGGGCTTAAGGGTCCCCTATCACCGCCAGTTAGTTAGCTACTTGTTAGGTAGCTAGCGCCCAGCCCACCGCACCGCAGTCACTGATTTTGCAGAGATTTTTTCATCCACATTGACCGATGCGAATGAAAAATCTGTGCCGCTCATTTTTTTTCAGCGCAGAGGCTGAACGGAAAAAAAATCTCATTACCCGTATGCTCAATATAAAGAGAATCGCAGAAACTCCTAATGCTGGCCATACGTGTAATGATTGCGGAGACCTTCAAATGCCAGGGCAGTACAAAAACCCCACATGTGACCTCATTTTAGAAAGAAGACACCTCAAGGTATTCCGTGAGGGGTATGGCGAAGTTCATGCAAAATTTTATTTTTGTCACAAGTTAGTGGAATATGAGACTGTAAAAAAATCAATTTCCGCTAAATTGTGCCAATTTTTTTTTCTGTGAACTCGCCATGCCCTCACAGAATACTTGTGGTGTCTCTTTCACAATGGGACAGCTGTGGGTAGTTATATGCCCTGGCATTTTAGGGGTCCTAAAGCGTGAGAATCCAAATGCGTAAAAATGGCTCAGAAATCCTAAAGGTACTCATTGGTTTGAGGCCCTTTGCGCACTCCAGGCTGCAACAGTGTCACTCATGTGATCGCCGTACTCAGGAGAAGTAGGCAAGTTTTGGGGTGTATTTTACATATACCCATACTGTGTGTGAGAAATATCGCTGTAAACGACAACTTTTTAAATTTTTTTATTCGAAGTTGTCAATTTACAGAGATATTTCTCTCACCCAGCATGGGTATATGTAAAAATACACCCCAAAACACATTGCCCTACTTCTCCTGAGTACGGCGATGCCACATGTGTGACACTTTTTTGCAGCCAAGATGTGCAAAGGGGCCCAAATTCTAATGAGTACCTTTTAGGAGGGCATTTTTACGCATTTTTCTTCTCACACTTTAGGGCCCCTAAAATGCCAGGGCAGTATAAATACCCCACATGTGACCCCATTTTGGAAAGAAGACACCAAAAGAAGAAAAATTTATATAGAAATGTAGTTTTTTTTGAAAAATTTTACAACAGAAAGTGAAAAATGTCATTTTTTTGCAAAAATGTCGTTAAATTTGTATTAATGGCAAAAAAAGTAAAAATGTCAGCAGCAATGAAATACCACCAAATGAAAGCTCTATTAGTGAGAAGAAAAGGAGGTAAAATTCATTTGGGTGGTAAGTTGTATGACGGAGCAATAAACGGTGAAAGTAGTGTAGTGCGGAATTGTAAAAAGTGGCCTGGTCATTAAGGGTGTTTAAGCTAGGGGGGCTGAAGCGGTTAAAGTGCGTTTTTTTGGTAGCCATAACCTCAGCTAGAAGAATTGGTGAGATTCAGGCTCTTTCTATCAATCCACCTTACATGTCTACCCAGGAAGATAGAATTTCCCTTCGCACTGATCCAGCCTTTCTCCCTAAGGTAGTCTCTAGATTCCACAGAAGCCAGGAAATAATTCTACCCTCCTTTTGCGATAGACCCCAAAATCCCAAGGAGGTAGAACTCTCTCATTTAGATGTTAGATGTGTACTGGCCTTTTTGGAAGCTACTAGGGAATGGAGGAGGTCTTCTTCATTATTTGTTCCATTTTCAGGTTCAAATAGAGGTAAAGCGGCTAGCAAGGCATCTTTAGGCAGATGGATAAAGCAGGCAATTTGTTCAGCTTATGTCTCCTCACAGAAACCTGTTCCACAGGGATGTTCAGCCCATTCTACTAGATCAGTCGCAACCTCTTGGGCAGAGAGAGTGGAAGCTTGCATTCAGGACATCTGCAGAGCTGCTACTTGGTCCTCTCCTTTGAGTTTCTATAAGCACTATAGATTGGATCTTTCCTCTGCTGTCGACTTATCCTTCGGTCGTAAGGTTCTCCAGGCTGTGGTCCCTCCCTAAAACTTTTCTCTGAAATCTCTCATGGTGCTGTCATGGACGTAGGGAAAAAATTATAATTACTTACCGGTAATGTTGTTTTTAGGAGTCCATGACAGCACCCCATAATTTCCACCCTTTTCTTCTGGTGTTGGTTTGGTTTATTCACGAGTGTGCAAAAAAAAAATATATATATATCTATACATATACATTCAACTAAATGAGAAGACTACAGATACCTCCGGTCAAGACCACCAGATGGTGGAAACAAAGAGGATATACGGTACGGAGGACTTCATGTCTCTGAAAAACCACTGGGGAAGACGAGAGGCTCTTCCTTTTTATTCCTGTCGGTTTCCTGTCCTGGGAAGGCGGACTCTCTCTCACGGTGCTGTCATGGACTCCCAAAAACAACATTACCGGTAAGTAATTATCATTTTCAGCCTCCTCCTGAGCTGTGATAGGAAGAGATCTCCTGTAGAAAGGGGATGCCTCCTGAGCTGCAGCAGAGAGGACACTCCCCTTGAGCTGCCAGCTTGATACAAATCTAGCAGATCAATAAATGGGGAGATCTCTGGATCCATGTGAGGTACCCGACTGGTTCTAGCTTTGTTAGAAACAGATTGTCATTAGAGATGAGCGAATTTCAGGTTATGAAATTCGTTCACACTTCGTTTGGTGGTAAAAGCAGAATTGCGTTATGGATTCTGTTACCACGGACCATAACGCAATTCTATGACGGAATGCATAATGGAATGCCTTTACAGGCATTCCGTTACTTATTCCGTCATAATAGAAGTCTATGGGCTGCAAAATGGATCTGTCCCATAGAATTGCGTTATGGTCCGTGGTGAACTGCAGTGACCGGCTGTAAGCAGCACGTGTCGCCTGAAGTCTCACACATAATGCATGTCAACTGCTCATCACAAATTGCCAGCCTGTATACAGTAAACTGGTTTGGCATAATGTCCCAGTAGAGTGAATCACCTTCCAACTAGTGTTCCTTATTTGTAATCACACGTGCTTTGTCTCTGTTCAGAATATTTATAGATTCTTTAATGATAGGCATTGTACCAAGGGACTGGCGCAACGCAAATGTGGTGCCCATTTTCAAAAAGGGCACTAGGTCCTCACTGTGAAATTATAGACCAGTAAGCTTAACATGGGAAAAATGATTAAGGGGCTTATACGGGACTACATACCGGATTATGTAACTGTAAATATTATAAGAACAGAAGCTGTCAAACTAACCGGATTTGTTTTTTATGAGGAGGTGCGCTGAAGACTGGACAAGGGAGTGCTGTTGGTATTGTTTTTGGACTTTGCAAAGGCGTTCAATATTGTCCCGCACGGACGACTAATGGGTAAATTGAGGTCTATTGGTTTAGAAAATATAATTTGTAATTGGTTTAAAAATTGGCTCCAAGATCATATCCAAAGAGTTGTGGTCAATGATTTCTACTCTGAATGCTCCCCGGTTACCGTGGTGGTGTACCCCAAGGTTGTGTGCTGGGTCCACTATTATTTAACTTTTTCATTAATGATAGAGGACGGGATTAATAGCACCGTTTCTAATTTTGCAGATGACACCAAGCTTTGTAAGACGGTACAGTCTATGGAAGATGTTAATAAGTCACAAGCTGACTTGGACAAACTTACTGTTTGGGCCTCTACTAAGCAAATGAGGTTCAATATAGATAAATGTAAAGTTATGCACTTGGGGGCTACTAATGTGCATGCCGAATATGGCCTAGGGGGAGTAAAACTGGAGAGTCACTGGTTGAGAAGGATCTGAGTATATGGTAGAGCATAGATTAAATAACAGCATGCAATGCCAGTCAGCTGCCTCTAAGACCAACAGAATTTTGTCTTGTATTAAAAGAGTCATGGACTCGCGGGACAGGGATGTAATATTGCCACTATACAAAGCATTGGTGCGGCCCTCAACTGGAATACCGGGTTTAGTTCATAAAAAGGATGCCCTGGAGTTAAAAAAAAGTACAGCGGAGAGCAACTAAACCCATAAAGGACTGGGAAGATCTTACCTTTGAGCAAAGATTAAAAGAACTTAATTTGTTTAGCCTCGAAAAAAGACATCTAAGGGGGACTTGATTAAACTGTACAAATATATAAATGGACCATACAAGAAATATCGACAGAATCTATGCGGTGTTAAACTAAAAACAAGGGGCCACTCCCTATGTCTAAAGAAAAAAAAGATTCAGCCATAAGAGGCAAGAAGCATTCTTTACAGTAAGGGCTGTGAATCTCTGGAATAGCTGCAGAAGCTGGTCACAGAAAATAAAGTAGATGGCTTCATAAAAGGTTTAGATGACTTTTTAATTCAAAATAACATTAAGGCTTATGACAATGTATAAAAACCTTTTTCTGCACACCCTTTCCCTGGAAGGATTTGTTTTTTGCCCCTCAAAAGTTTTTTTTTTTTAATGTCTTCCCCTGGATCAATATATCAGGATTACAGGTTGGACTTCATGCACTTTCGTTTTTTTCCAACCTTAACAAATATGTAACGTCTTGCTATACTGTATATATATATATATATATTAATTTTTTTTTATGAGTAACTGTGCTATAGATTATGTTGAAAGGGACACTTCATGGATGCCTACATTTTCCATATTTCTTTTTTTTTTATTGGTTCTATCCAGAAAACTAAAACTTAAAAGGGGTGTCCCAGTTACCGATCCCCACATTGTTTACATCCAGCTGGCTATGGGCATTTGGGGGATGTGCTGCTTGTGGCCACATCACCACTAAAGCCAGTCATTGGCTGGAGCAGTGCACGTGACCATGCCCATAGCCAGCCAGATATGAACAGCACTGAGAAAGCAGAGGCAGCATGGAGCGGAGCAGGTAAGTATTATTCTTCTGTTTCAAGGACCATGCTGCAATTATTTTTATGGGAAAACCCTTTTAAAGGAAATGCGTCATCAGCAAAAAACCTTTTTTCTTTTAAATCACATTTATGTTAAAAACTTTTTTTGTTTTTTTAGCATTTTTGATTATTATTATTTTTTTTTATTTTGCATGTGCCCATCTATACTGATAAAAAAATCCTAAACAGGCAGTTTTCGCACTGGCCACTAGGCCTAAAAAAATACTGTATTTTTTTTAATACTATAAGACGCACCTACGTTTTTAGAGGTGGAAAAGAAGGTGTGCTAATTTCAACAATATATGCAGCAAGAGACTACAGTATCTCTCTGCCACAAAATAAAGTAATATCCTTCATAGTAAAAGAGGCACTGTATAAATTTGAGGCAATATGGGGTCCTTGGATAGACAGGTCGGGTTGCTGCAGTTCATGGTTGGCGCTTTCTAGAGGCCCTTTAGGTCTCAGATGAGCGGCAGTGGGTGGGAAGAGGAGATATACTAGAGATATTGGATATATGCGGTGAAGAACGATGCCTGAAACATGTTGGACTGAGTGATAGGTAGTGGGAAATGGGTGGGAGATATGATAGTCTGGTATGAATGATGGGTGTGATTGATTAATCTGTATTGTGTATGAGGTGCCGACACCCCGAGGGAGGGATGCTATGAGATGTGCGCACTAATAGTTGCTTGCTATTACAACTTGTATATGTAAACTACAAGAGGAGAGTTTTCTTTTCTTTTATTCTTTGACATCATTATTAATGATTTGGTATTAGGGCTTGGGGGGAGGGGGGATTGTTAATTGGTTTGGTGGGGCCAATGTGTAATGTTTACCTGAGATCGTATATGGGGTACGAGTTTCTATCTGGACTTTCGTGTCGTCTTAATCATTGTTTGTACTCTACTTATTGACTACATGTACCATGAAATCTCATGTAATTCTATTTGGTCTTGCGACTTTTGTTGTTATGATAAAAATGGAAAATTGTTTCCTGCTAATAAAGACTTATCTGATTCAAAAAAAAAAAAAGAGGCACTGTAGAAAATCGGTGGATGATGCACTGTTATGAGGGGGGAATCTGCTGCTGATGCTGACACACTTATGGGGGGGGGGGAAGCATGCCCACCTCTCCCTCCAGTAGCAGTACAACTGCCCACAAGCTTTTCCTGCGCAGGGAACTATCTTAGCTCAGGTGTGCAGGGGACTGGAGGATAGCTAGGTTAGTACACATGCCTGTACATCGCAGGCTGCTGTCCGTATGCTGCACAGCGCAGCCTGTGATATACACAAGATCATGTGGTATATTTGCACTTATAAGATGCACAGATAATTTCCCCCACTTTTGGCAGAAAAAAAAGTGTGTGTCTTATAGTCCAAAATATACACATTGAGAACAGCTACATGGAAAAAAACAAACAAAAAAATAGGTGCCTAAAACATCACTTTTAATTAGATACGTTAAAAAACCTCTAAATATTCAATGTAAGTAACAAAATAAACACGTATTGGCGAGGAACCAACTAGTATACCAATGGTAGTATCAGCTGCCCCCTATCTAGTGGAAAAGAGGGGTAAGGGAACAGGGGAGGAGGGGACACTGGGTCTATGGCCCTCAAAACTCACCCTATACTCATTCCCTTAGTGACTAGAGAGGCGCCTCCTAAGTACGTACTGGAGCTGGCCCTAACCGTGAAGGACTGCCCAGTTTCGTCATGAGGAAAGGGAAGGAGGTGAATGGGTCCCTACAATTAGGGTGGGCAGTTGATACGGTAACTATGGGATGTCCTCTACCATAAAATCACACATCCGTGTGACCAAATAAAGGTGACTGTGAGGGAAGGGGGAAACACAGGGTAAGCCCCCTCACACACAGATACGCCACCGTCAAAACCCGACGCGTTTCCCTGGCCAGCCGGCCAGTTCATCAGGGGAAGTAACAGAGATGGTATAATGAACAGGCACAACCTAAAAGCAGTGTTTATATTGGAGTGCTCAAATTCATCAGTGCGCGATAATAGCAACCGAATGACTTAGCTTATAAATGAGACTTTGGTAAGTCCAGCCTTCCGGAGCGCGGGGCCATAAGGTCCATATGGCACAGTCCACTATGGTGGAAGCACCGCGTGTGGCAGCAGCAGCCTCAAACGCCCGCGTGCAGCGCCGTTTAAATGCCTGCATTATGGACGGAGCTAGCGCGCAGTTCCGATCACGTGGGCCGCGACGTCACTCCCCATGTCACATGGGAGGTCAAGTGGCCGCAGGTCCTTGTAGGGCACGTTTTAGGAACGGAACGTAGTGATGAATGGAGGAGTATGGGAATGATTTAATGGCAAATAAATTCCCACCATTCATAACACAGTATCATGTGACTAAGGTTATTCAATAACTGGAGTTATTCAGTAATGTCACCGCTAGCTCACCTTATCTTAGGTCTGTACAGAGGATATACAGAACCCGATAACAGAAAGTAATAATATAGAACACATTGATGATAGATGTTAGGATGGGAATTACGAGAAAATAAACGTCCCACACCAATATATAGAGCATTTTGGCCGGAATGGATAGAAGGTATTCCGGTCACCGACTGCATCCTATAACGATGATACATAATGCAGTCCTAGCCAATGGCTATGACTCCCACGTAAACTACCCCGTATATCGATAGCAATTATCATACGGGGAAAGAGAGAGAGCTACGCAGGAGGAAATAGGTCAACTGGGAAATGAAAGAAAGTTATTTATATGAACGGGACAAATGATAGCTGCTCATTGAGGCCTTTAGGGTGGACAGTTTTAAGATGGAAAATCCACCATGCTTCTCTTTTAAGGATCATTCGATCCCAATTACCCCCACGTATGGGATATGGGACCAACTCAATTCCCATAAATCTTAGTTTAGAAACATCTCCTCTCTGACAAATAGTTATGTGCCGTGCCAGTGGTGTATCCTTTCCATGGCGCACATCTCCCAGATGTTCGCCAATTCTCCTGCGCAGCTCTCTCTTCATCTTTCCGATATATTCAAGGCCACAAACACACTGTGCCCGATACACAACTCCCCTTGTTCGACAGTTGATAAAACTGTTGATGTAGTATTTACGTCCTGTGACGTGACTCACAAAGCAGTTTCCTTTAGCAACAACTTGACATGCCACACAGTTACCGCATTTGTAGGACCTCTTCGGGGGCTGTAACCATGTGGTTGTAGGGCGCTCGAGATCGCTGAAATGACTATGTACAACGTGATCTCGTATATTCCGCCCTCGACGATACGTGATTTGTGGAGATGGAGAGATCACTTTAGCTAAGTCAGGGTCAAGCAACAAAGTATCCCAGTTTCTTGTCAATACTTCCCTCACCTCCTCCGCCCCCGCATCATAGGTCGCAATCAGACGTATTTTGTTGTCTGTAGTATGCGGCCTATTGGGATGGAGTAACTCGGAACGAGTAGATGACTGGGCTCTCTGAAAAGCCTTCCTCAGGGTGGCATCCGGATAGCCCTTAGCCAGAAATCTTCCTCGGAGGTCATCCGCCTGTTTGCGGAAGACTCCGGGAGAAGAGCAATTACGCTTGATGCGGAGATACTGCCCAGTTGGAATACCGCGTTTCAGTGGCAGTGGATGGTGGCTACGCCAATTTAGAAGAGAATTTGTTGCAGTGGCCTTTCTAAAAGTTTCTGTAGCGAGTTCACCATTGACTCCCCGCGAGATTTTGATACCCAAAAAGGGCAGCGTCTCTGCCGAACACTCCGCTGTGAAGTGCAATCCAAGCTCATTCTCATTGAGGGTCCCAACAAAGGAGAAGAAGGTGGTGTCCGTCCCCCACCAGATGAGTAGGATGTCATCAATATATCTGGCCCACAGAACAATGTGTGAAACATATGGATGTGGGGGATCAGCGAACACCACCTCCCTCTCCCACCAGCCCAGGAGCAAGTTAGCATACGATGGGGCACAAGAACTCCCCATCGCTGTGCCCCTGAGCTGGTGGTATAGAGACCCATCAAAGAGAAAGAAATTGCTTGTTAAGGTAAATTTAAGCAATTCAAGTACCAAGCTACTGTGTGCTGAGAACTGTTGTCCTCTCGATCTCAAAAAAGAGTCCACTGCACAGATGCCCAACTCATGTCTTATAGATGAATACAATGCCTCTACATCTATAGAGGCTAGGATACAATCAGAGTCTATTGATATTCCCTCCAATCTAGACAAAAGGTCACTCGTGTCCCTGATGTAAGAGGGAAGAGCTCTGACAAAGGGGGCGAGGATGCCGTCAACGTACACTCCAATGTTTTGGCAGAGACTATTGATGCCTGACACAATAGGGAGACCTTTTAACGGGGAAATCCCCTTGTGCACTTTAGGTAAAGGATAGAAGGTTGCAATCATCGGATATCTACAGTCCATAAACTGGAATTCATCCTCTGAGATCAATTCAGATCTTTTTGCCTCTAAGAGTATCTGATGGAGGGTGGACTGGTATTTGGCTAAGGGGTTTTCCTTGAGTCTGGCATATGTGCCCCTGTCTGAAAGTAAACAAAGGCACATTTCTCTGTACTGGGCAGCATCCAACACCACAATATTGCCCCCTTTGTCAGAGGGCTTGATGACCAAACCTCTGTCTTTTTCTAGCTTACTCAACGCTGTGAACTCATCTTTTGTGCAATTAAATCTCCTTCCCGATATTACCAAGTCTTCCAATTCCTGGGAGACCCGATGTAAGAACACATCAGCACACGTGGGATCACCCATCGGGGGCATCCTAGTGCTTTTTGGTTTAAGGGAAGTAAAAGGTCCCTTCCCACTCTGTGGATCGGTGTCTGTCAAACTGTAAAGGAGTCGTATATCTTTCACAATGTCTGCTGGAACGCCCAACTCTCTACTTTCGCGTCTTTCAACTAGGGCGAAATGTTTCGCCCATTTAAGGCGTCTTACGAACAAGTTTAGATTCGTTATCCAAAGAAAAAGGTTAAAGGGAGGGGTAGGAACAAAGGAAAGGCCACGGCTTAAAATAGACAATTCAGCCGATGTTAGGGCCTTCTGTGAGAGGTTCAGGATCTGGGAGGGGCAGGTTGAGGAGCCGTTTGTTTGACGGGTGGGGATGTCTTTCGCATCCGAAGGTGATACGGTTGGTCTAAAAAACCTTGATTACCCCCATCGAAGGCACCTCTACCTCCACGTCCCCTCCCCCTACCACGACCCCGACCTCTATTCCTTCTATTACCCTCCCTTTCACCTTCAGAGGCTTCACTTGATGAGATGTCTGATTCAGATTTTCTCGTTGGATTAGTAGTCGTACCGACAGTGGTGTATACCCTATTGTCCCTAAAATCCTGTAAGTCTCGGTTGAACTGCTTGTGTTTACGTTCTTTTAGTTGATACTCAACTAAAAGCTACATGGGCCACAGAGTCAATGGTCAGGAGGGGACCTCATTGACTTAAATGGGAGAGTTTTCTAGGCATGCTCTGTGACCTGTGAAGAGGTCAGGGGGGAGTAGATAAGCTGTGACATCACCTATTGCGTGAATAATGGATCCTGTGTTATTTATGGGTAATAGCTGTAATTTTAATTCTGCCTGTGATAACGAAACGGCTGCTGAAAAGTTACCTGTACAGAACAGGAAGTCTTGACAAATGATTAGGCTTCGTGGCCAGTGCACAATTTTTTATATATATATATATATATATATATATATATATATATATATATATATATTAGGGATGTCGCAATACCATTTTTTAAGACCAAGTGCG
The DNA here is from genome assembly GCA_033119425.1 of Bufotes viridis. Lineage (NCBI taxonomy): Eukaryota > Metazoa > Chordata > Amphibia > Anura > Bufonidae > Bufotes > Bufotes viridis. Next base: position 80,692,692 of record CM065589.1, read on the forward strand.
AGTACCGATACTTTTATTTAAGTACTCGCCAATACCAATTACCGATACCTCGTATAAATAGCGGCGCAGTTGCCGATAGCAATGAAAAAAATTAAAGCTGGAATTTGGTTGCTATGGACAATGGCTTTTCTTTTCCTTTGTACAAGTGTTAATAAATTGATAAATGGGAATATAATAGTGTTTTCCAACCAATGTGCCTCCAGGGGGATCTGTTATGGGGGATCTGTGGATGACGCTGTTATGGGGGATCTCTGGATGACACTAATGGGGGATCTCTGGATGACACTGTCAGGGGGCTATGTGGATGACACATATCTAGCATATTATGCTATATACGTGTCATCCACAGATCCCCCATTAGTGTCATCCACAGACCCACATAGTGTCATCCACAGATCCCCCATTAGTGTCATCCACAGACCCCCATAGTGTCATCCAGAGATCCCCCCATAGTGTCATCCAGAGATCTTCCATACACTATTGACCTAAACTTAATCTTTATTAATGTGGCTGGAATTACTAACTATTAATGCGCAGTCTCCCTCAGGTTAGGCGATCAGTCCCTCCATGCTCCTCCTGCCCCGCGCACCTTCTACATTCATAAAGTGGGCGGAGCGCACAGGAGGGACATGAGGTGCTTGGAGGAATCGGGCAGCTTGAGCTCTCAGTTCCTCCATGCGCCTCATGTCCCGCCTGCTCGCTCAGCCCACTTTTATGAATGAAGAAGGCAGGCGGGGCAGGAGGAGCATGGAGGGACTGAGCGCCTGACCTGAGGGGGACTGGGCAGGTTAGGTTTACTTTAATAGCGTATAGGAGCTGCCGGACCGGAACTTCCGGTATCGGCGGCATTTTCACGAGTACAAGTACTCGTGAAAATGCCGGTATCGGTCCCGATACCGATACTGGTATCGGGACATCCCTAATATATATATATATATATATATATATATATATATATATATATATATATATATATAGTGTGACAGGAAAAATTAAAACAAAAATCACCATAAAGCCCAAAAGGATCTGTTTAACATAAAAATATAATTTAAACAATGGGTAATTTTCTGATGACACATTCCATTTAAAGACTACACTTTTTGCATAGATATGGTAGATTTCAGCTCTGGAGCCTGCCGAACTGCAAAGGCAGCTGTTTCAGTATTACAGCTGCAAATCCCGTCCCTACCACAGGTCTAATGAGCTGCAATTACAGCATAATAGACCCCCATTTTAGTTTGGGTCATCAGACCCGCAGTGAGACCAGGAATTGAGTCTATAATACGGGTGCTACAACGTGCCCAATAGTGATGAGCGAAGTGAGCTTCGAATGCTTCATCCGAAGTCGCTTCGTTCAAAACTTCGGTTGCAAGTTTTAAAGTAGTTTTCCACTGTAAAAATCGCAGGTCTTCGTTAGTAACTAACTTCAGCTCATCGGAACCCTTACATTCTAATATTGTAGACGGATCTCCGTACAATATTAATCCGAAGTTTTAAACAAAGCAACTTCGCTGAAGCATCCAAAGCTAGCTTCACTCAACACTCGTGCCCACATTAAGTGCATTTAAACAAGGCCTAATTCGAAATCAAAACCATGTAGGTTTGTCAACTTTCAATGTAGTTTCATTGTGTGTGTAATCTGGGGTTTATCGAACCAAAAATCAAATGCAGTAACGAGAATATCACCGATTTATTCCACCATCGACCCGCACAGTATTCCTGGCACTGTATAGGCCTCTAACCGTCATTATTACAAGATCTGATAGAATGGATTTCCATCGAGTTGTCGGGCATATTACCTGCAGGTTCTCGTTGCCTACACCGCAGCACTATTTTCCAGACCCATCATTACGTGATAAAAATCTGCATGTGTGGCTTTGCTTCCGATCCCACCCTATGCATTGCAAAAGGTGAACTCTGCACTGAAAATCCACCCAAACAATGTACACACTGCAGATTGCAAAATCCACACCTTGGGTCAGTTTCCTCATCATGTACATGAGATTTTGGAAATCTCATCTACCTAGCTGGAACTGTATTACGTGGCAGATTTTCCGTCTGGTTTCCCGTGTGACTTTTGACCTGAAATCATGAGGTCTTGATGGTATGCTCATTTTTACGTCTGGGTACAAATGTCCTGAAAAGTGCCAGACTCATGACTGATGCACTTTTGCCATCATTTGTCCACAAAAGGGAAAGTTTTATGTTTCTCTTTGCAAAAAATATTATAGGTTAAATATTTCTTTATGTCACAAAAGACAGACAACAGGGGGCGCTACTTACATCAAATGGTGTAGAAAAGGGAATGGAATAAGAAAGGGGAATACTATACACGTCTACAGTAAGGGGTTCAGTCTATTCCTCCAAACCCAAATCTTTGGATATTTGTCATAAATTCTAACCATTTACAGTATGTACATTGAATCATGCGTCTGCTACAGCAGTGAACGTAGAAACACGCATCAGCACAGGAATCACACCTAATGAAGTAAAAGGCAGTCCACTGTCACTATTCAGTTGTTATCCTTCATCCATTGCTCAATCCACTGGGAAATCTGTTCCATGTTCTGCTCCAGGTCTTCTGGTGTGTTACTGGGCAGCTGGTGGACGATTTCCTGTTGATAAGACTCCACAGCCTCTTCATAGATGGTCTGGAAAATCTCACATTGGACGTTGTCTTGTAGCTTTTTCTGCTTGTATCCCCTAAAAAAATTTAAAAAAAAATTAATTTGATGCCAAAAGATGTGTCCTTGTGTAAACTGGAGCCTTTGTTGTTAGTATAGGCATCAATGGCCTCTCCCTATATTAATGGTGTAAAGGTATAGTTCCATCCAATCAAAAATCACCTTACATAATAAGGAGCTAGTCAGATCTATAAAGAATGGCTGCGTGTAAATCCAATTGTCAACTAGACATTCACCCGTGATAGTTCCACCAGCTATGGTCAGACTCCCCATTAACATGTGCATTGAGAGTGGACAGTTAAGAAGTGTGTGTGGGGGGGGGGGGGGGATTAATGGCTGCTCCAGCGCTACTTAGGGCAAGCCATAACACCAGTTCTTGTTTGATCCTCGTTTCCCCCAACGTGTATTTGGGGAGAGTATGGAAGTTTGGGATTTTGTGAGATCCTCATCACTTAGCAGAAGAAAAGGGACTACAGCTGCTGAGGATCAGGGAACTAGACAGCCACATTCTGCTCAAAGGTGAGAGCCCTATATTATTCCATAAAAGTTTAAGATGGGAATGCCCCTGTCTTATCTCTATCACCGTAGCATTTACCTGCTCTCCAGTCTTTCATATAATAAGGAATTGTCTGTTCTCAGAACAAATACTATGTGGAACCATCTCTCTGGGAAAAAGTCGCAGCCGTGATAGTCTACGATGACGCCTCCTTCGCTCATTCTGTCCTCCAGCTCATCAATCACCTGCAAGAAACAAAATAGCTGAAAGGAAATTGCAGATGGAGGAAAAAAAAACAACCTCTTCTTGAATTCAGTGACGCCCTATATCCCATGTTGGCATGTGTAAATGAATCCTGTACTTTAGCATTTATTGGGACCTGTTGACATCTTGGACTAGGTGGCAGCTTAAATAGGTTGTGCCGCGGGTGCCCTTTAACTACGAACAATTGTTTCAACTGACCGATGACCATTATCTTTTTTTTTTTAAATGTAGTATTTTCGTCCGCTAGTCGGAAGCAAGATCTTTTGTTCAAAGAAAGATTGTTCGTGAATGAAAGGTGCTAATTTGAAAGAAAGTTCTCAGAATGATCTTCTGTCCATCGCCTTGTTCTACTGACCACTTATGGACTGGTTGAACAACTATAACAATCCAGGTTTACCTCCTCTTCACTTTCACACTCCCCAGATTGATACTGACACGTGTTTGTTACCAAAACTTATTGGGATCAAAGGGGTTTTCTGAGAAAACAGCTAAAACAAGATGAAAAAAAAGGGGCTGGTTTAAAAACAATATATTACAACTTACTCTGTCTTCATCAAGAACCGGACACTCATACTCTTCATCGAAACCTTCATACAGGTTGCCTGTAAAAACAGAGAGCGAGAAGCAATGGTTTACGAGAGATGCATTATTTTGATTTTCTAACGCTATTTCCCCTTCTAGGATATGAAAAATACTCGTCAATATGTCTACCCTGCATGCAAGTGGAGAACTTTAGGATGAAATGCTACATTAGGACCAGGTCATATAAATGTTTCCTTTACACTTGTGTTATGACCCACTTCTAGTCGGGCTTCATCTTCTAGTGACCAACATGTACTGCGCCTGGTGCAGGGCTTTTATCCGGAGTGCTGTTGTAGAATTAAATCTCTTACGATCTAACAGGAGCATTTTGGGTCCCTGGGATGGCAGTGACAGCTGGGGACCCCTAGGAGAAGACAGAAGTGGTGTAGAACTGCTTCTGCGTTCTTTCCTTGGCATACAGCACTATGCAGTGAACAGAGGAAGCGGAAAAGCCTACTGGACTCCGGGCTATTTTGTCCTGATTTTTTTTATGGAATCTGCTATGGAGGCTCCTAATGAATGGAGCTTTGGCTGTTCTTTCCGTCAAAAGCAACGGAAACCCGACAGAACCTGACTGCCAGAATCAGCAGAACCAAAGGCATCTGCAAAGCAAACAGGAGCATCTTGTGAATGCTGAAAAATCTGTATAATTAAAGGAAAACACCCAAGTGCTGACTAATCATCCACTGAGACAACAGACTGGGATTTACTAGTCTTTACGAATTTTTTCATCCTCACCAAGAGTTTTTTCTGGGTGGAGCAGCCTTATAATTACAGTCCTCACCAGCTTTACCCAATACCACTCCTGGAAGGAGGACACTGGGCTCGATATGAAAATGAAAATTCACCCTCCCTTTCTTCTGATCTGCATATAGTGCACAACAGACTGTACAGCAAAAGATATCATCTTGGACCTGATTATCAGTCTTCTTTCATAAAAAAAACAAAAAAACACAAATTTGAAAAGCTCATTAGAATTTCAAGAGACTAACTATATTCTTCTAAATTACACTAAACATTAGGCTGTGGCTTGGAGGCTGCATCCAGAGTAAACTAAAGGGGATGTCTGGTCTCCTGGTACCTTAAGGCATCATAGGATAGATGGAGGTACTGAAATGCTTTCTCTAATTTCATTATTTACCTGTAAAAAAAACAAAAAAAAAAAACGTTTAACCCTTTCAGCCCCGGAGGGTTTTCTGTTTTTCTGCCCTTCCAGGGTCATAACTTTTTTATCTTTCTGTTTCCATAGCCGCACAAGGGCTTGTATTTTTGCGAGACAAGTTCCACCGTTTAATATTGCATACATTGAAGTCGGGGAAAAATTCCAAATGGATAACTTTTTTGTAGTTGTATTTGTATAGAGCTGTTCTTTGTGGTGCGATCTGTACCTTTCATTGCTACCATTTTGGAGTGTGTATGACTTTTTGGTTACTTTTAAATTTTTTGTGGGAGGTGAAGTGACCAAAAAACAGCGAGTCGGCCATTTTAATTTTTTCCCCTCTGTTTCGCTGTTTGCCGTATGGGATAAATATTTTTATATTTTAATAGTACGGGTGTTTCGCACGTGGCCGTGTCCATGATGTGTATTTTTTTTTTATTACTTACATATTTTTAATGACATTTTGGGGAAAGGGGGGCGATTTGAATTTTTAGATTTTTTTTAACACTTTTTTTTTTTTAATAGTTCCCATAGGAACTAATGTGCTGTAGCCTCTTGTCATTCAGGAGGACAGAGGCTGCCGCACACTGCACTGGTGTACATCTGTCTGGGCATGCGCTTTCTGGTCTTTAATACAATGGTCTTATACATGCATGCAGATTGAACCATTAAAATATTTTGGTGGTGCCCGGTGTCCCGCTCTATCATTTCTTGACTACAGACATGCTGTAGCATATAATAATTAAAGATTAAAATCATACTTTTTATAGCGAAAAAAAAAAAAGCTCTAGTCCCGGATATCCCTCTTAATACTCCTTATTCTCAGCCTTGCAGCTTACCTTCTTTTGCCAAATCTCCAATATTGACATAATGAAGACCTGTTCTCTCTGCCAGCTCCTTACCCAGGGTTGTCTTTCCAACACCCGGGGTACCTGAAAAACGGTAAGAAAAGGCTTATAGTAGGCATATGTTAATTAACATTTAAAAGACGCCCATCATAAAAAGACAAAGGCAGAATTTCTATCTGATCACCTGAAGTTTCCGGCCCGCAGAATAGGACTGAACTGATTGTGATCTCGGCATGTCCCCTATATCTGCTGCAGGGTGGTCTAGGAATATCTCTCCCCATCTACACCAGTGCTCACCATTATACATAATTATCAGCCACTCTTCATACCAGGAAGGAGGCAGATAAAGATTTAGGTTGTGATTTGGATGCACACAATGGCTTAAAGTGTAACTGTGATTCTTTTTTTCTTATTTGTGTAATGTATCGGGGCAGTGACACTGACCATTTTGTAATATACTTTAATTACTGAAATCGTACAGGTCTTCACTGTTATGTAAGCAGAAGACGGAGGAGAGTTGCTCAAAATAGGCCACTTTACAGCTAGTTTTCTAATAGAAATGTATGATTCCACTAATTAAAGTATATTACAAAAATGGTAAGTATCACTGCTCCTATACATTACACAAATAAAAAATAAAAAAGAATGACAGTTTCACTTTAACACTGCAGCTGACAGGAGGGTATATGGCATAATAACCTGGAAGTAGTGCAGCCTCAGGCTTTGAAGTGGATACCTGTATGTCAGCAACAAGCTAGGCTCTCTTCACACTTGCATTGTGATGTTGATGCACAGTCTCATCCACCACATGAAGGGGCCTGTCTGCTTTTTAGTGATTTTGATGGAAAGAACTGCTCTGCACACAGCAGCACTGACGGGACTGCCACAAACCTCCGCCAGCAAAGTGAACATTGCCTAAAAGTAATGATGAGCGAGCAGACACTTTCCTGACAGTAGTAGGGTGGTATTGGGGCAGTATGGGGGTACACCGTACTCTCCTGGCAGTAGTAGGGTGGTATTGGGGCAGTATGTGGGTACACTGTACTCTCCTGACAGTAGTAGGGTGGTATTGGGGCAGTATGGGGGTACACTGTACTCTCCTGCCAGTAGTAGGGTGGTATTGAGGCAGTATGCGGGTACACTGTACTCTCCAACCAGGAGTAGGATGGTATTGGGGCAGTATGTGGGTACACTGTACTCTCCTGCCAGTAGTAGGGTGGTATTGGGGCAGTATGTGGGTACACTGTACTCTCCTGCCAGGAGTAGGATGGTATTGGGGCAGTATGTGGGTACACTGTAATCTCCTGACAGTAGTAGGGTGGTATTGGGGCAGTATGGGGGTACACCGTACTCTCCTGACAGTAGTAGGGTGGTATCGGGGCAGTATGCGGGTACACTGTACTCTCCTGCCAGTAGTAGGATGGTATTGGGGCAGTATGGGGGTAAACTGTACTCTCCTGCCAGTAGTAGGGTGGCATTGGGGCAGTATGCGGGTACACCGTACTCTCCTGCCAGGAGTAGGATGGTATTGGGGCAGTATGCGGGTACACTGTACTCTCCTGCTAGTAGTAGGGTGGCATTGGGGCAGTATGCGGGTACACTGTACTCTCCTGCCAGGAGTAGGATGGTATTGGGGCAGTATGCGGGTACACCGTACTCTCCCGCCAGTAGTAGGGTGGTATTGGGGCAGTATGGGGTACACCGTACTCTCCTGACAGTAGTAGGGTGGTATTGGGGCAGTATGTGGGTACACTGTACTCTCCTGACAGTAGTAGGGTGGTATTGGGGTACACCGTACTCTCCTGCCAGTAGTAGGGTGGTATTGGGGCAGTATGCGGGTACACTGTACTCTCCTGCCAGGAGTAGGATGGTATTGGGGCAGTATGCGGGTACACTGTACTCTCCTGCTAGTAGTAGGGTGGTATTGGGGCAGTATGTGGGTACACTGTACTCTCCTGCCAGGAGTAGGATGGTATTGGGGCAGTATGTGGGTACACTGTACTCTCCTGACAGTAGTAGGGTGGTATTGGGGCAGTATGTGGGTACACTGTACTCTCCTGCCAGTAGTAGGGTGGCATTGGGGCAGTATGCGGGTACACTGTACTCTCCTGCCAGGAGTAGGATGGTATTGGGGCAGTATACGGGTACACTGTACTCTCCTGCCAGTAGTAGGGTGGCATTGGGGCAGTATGCGGGTACACTGTACTCTCCTGCCAGGAGTAGGATGGTATTGGGGCAGTATGCGGGTACACCGTACTCTCCTGCCAGTAGTAGGGTGGTATTGGGGCAGTATGGGGTACACCGTACTCTCCTGACAGTAGTAGGGTGGTATTGGGGCAGTATGTGGGTACACTGTACTCTCCTGCCAGTAGTAGGGTGGTATTGGGGCAGTATGCGGGTACACTGTACTCTACTGCCAGTAGTAGGGTGGTATTGGGGCAGTATGCGGGTACACTGTACTCTCCTGCCAGGAGTAGGATGGTATTGGGGCAGTATGGGGTACACCGTACTCTCCTGACAGTAGTAGGGTGGTATTGGGGCAGTATGCGGGTACACTGTACTCTCCTGACAGTAGTAGGGTGGTATTGGGGCAGTATGCGGGTACACTGTAGTCTCCTGCCAGGATTAGGATGGTATTGGGGCAGTATGTGGGTACACTGTACTCTCCTGCCAGTAGTAGGATGGTATTGGGGCAGTATGCGGGTACACTGTACTCTCCTGCCAGTAGTAGGGTGGTATGGGGGCAGTATGTGGGTACACTGTACTCTCCTGCCAGTAGTAGGGTGGTATTGGGGCAGTATGCGGGTACACTGTACTCTCCTGCCAGTAGTAGGATGGTATTGGGGCAGTATGCGGGTACACTGTACTCTCCTGCCAGGAGTAGGATGGTATTGGGGCAGTATGCGGGTACACCGTACTCTCCCGCCAGTAGTAGGGTGGTATTGGGGCAGTATGGGGTACACCGTACTCTCCTAACAGTAGTAGGGTGGTATTGGGGCAGTATGTGGGTACACTGTACTCTCCTGACAGTAGTAGGGTGGTATTGGGGCAGTATGTGGGTACACTGTACTCTCCTGACAGTAGTAGGGTGGTATTGGGGCAGTATGGGGGTACACCGTACTCTCCTGCCAGTAGTAGGGTGGTATTGGGGCAGTATGCGGGTACACTGTACTCTCCTGCCAGGAGTAGGATGGTATTGGGGCAGTATGCGGGTACACTGTACTCTCCTGCCAGTAGTAGGGTGGTATTGGGGCAGTATGTGGGTACACTGTACTCTCCTGCCAGGAGTAGGATGGTATTGGGGCAGTATGTGGGTACACTGTAATCTCCTGACAGTAGTAGGGTGGTATTGGGGCAGTATGTGGGTACACCGTACTCTCCTGCCAGTAGTAGGGTGGCATTGGGGCAGTATGCGGGTACACTGTACTCTCCTGCCAGGAGTAGGATGGTATTGGGGCAGTATACGGGTACACTGTACTCTCCTGCCAGTAGTAGGGTGGCATTGGGGCAGTATGCGGGTACACTGTACTCTCCTGTCAGGAGTAGGATGGTATTGGGGCAGTACGCGGGTACACCGTACTCTCCTGCCAGTAGTAGGGTGGTATTGGGGCAGTATGGGGTACACCGTACTCTCCTGACAGTAGTAGGGTGGTATTGGGGCAGTATGTGGGTACACTGTACTCTCCTGCCAGTAGTAGGGTGGTATTGGGGCAGTATGCGGGTACACTGTACTCTACTGCCAGTAGTAGGGTGGTATTGGGGCAGTATGCGGGTACACTGTACTCTTCTGCCAGTATTAAAATGGTATTGGGGCAGTATGGGGGTACACTGTACTCTCCTGCCAGTAGTAGGGTGGTATTGGGGCAGTATGCGGGTACACTGTACTCTCCTGTCAGTAGTAGGGTGGTATTGGGGCAGTATATGGGTACACTGTACTCTCCTGCCAGTAGTAGGGTGGTATTGGGGCAGTATGTGGGTACACTGTACTCTCCTGCCAGTAGCAGGGTGGTATTGGGGCAGTATACGGGTACACAGTACTCTCCTGCCAGTAGTAGGGTGGTATTGGGGCAGTATGCGGGTACACTGTACTCTCCTGCTAGTAGTAGGGTGGTATTGGGGCAGTATGGGGGTACACTGTACTCTCCTGCCAGTAGTAGGGTGGTATTGGGGCAGTATGCGGGTACACTGTACTCTCCTGCCAGTAGTAGGGTGGTATTGGGGCAGTATGGGGGTACACTGTACTCTCCTGCCAGTAGTAGGGTGGTATTGGGGCAGTATGCGGGTACACTGTACTCTCCTGCCAGTAGTAGGGGGGTATTGGGGCAGTATGCGGGTACACTGTACTCTCCTGCTAGTAGTAGGGTGGTAATGGGGCAGTATGGGGGTACACTGCTCTCACCTGTCAGCAGTATATTGGGGCTCCTCATGGTCACACGCGCTCTCTCCCTGTCACGTGCAGTACTGGTGTCACACGCTGTATTCCGCGCACCATAAACTCGTTCATGCGGGAGGCAGGGCTACGTGACGTCATAGCCGAGGGCCGCGCCGTCCGGTTAGACATCATTAGTATAAGACTACAATTTAAAATGAAATTGACGTGTTATTACAGTGTTCACGATATCGAATAGAGGTATCATACTGGGACACTAAGGGTTAATGGGCAATCAGTGCCCACGTCAAAGATGGCGTCGTGGGCTTCACCAGGCTAAGCCGTCAGCGGCATCTTTCAACTCGGCATTTACGTCATTGCTGCGACGGTGACGTTGAAGTGCAGCGGCCGCTGTGTGAGGGAACAGTGCAAGAGTGGCAGCGTTGTTGTGGCGGTGAGTATCTGTGCTATGAGTGCGCTGCCTTCTTCACCAGTAGGGGGCCTCCTTGCCTGGAGGAGGTGACACAACGGGTGACATTGTCTGCCTCCAGACGGGTCACGTGTGGGACTACAAGTCCCATCATCACTAACACACAGGCTCTGAGATGGCAGGAGACTGCTAGTCCAGTCACTGTTATATCCCTGCACTTAGAATTACTAAGGCACTGGACTTGGTGCTCACATGGTCTGTCCTGAAGGTTTAATATCCCTCAGAAATAAATTACTGCCACAGTAATTCATACCCAACCGCGCTGATCTGTCGGCCAGTGCACGTTAGGCCTCATTCACACGTCCATGATGACTTCCGTGACGTGACTGTCAGTGGTTCATCCAAAAAGATGTCCGTTAAAGATCCGTGTTTTTAACATGTATGTTTATTACCTTCCTTGTGTCGTCCGTATTCCATGAGAAGCAGACAAACGCTGCCAGAGGCAGGAGAAACTGCGCGTTGCACCTGAGAACACATCTAAAAACAAGCAACACTTTTCAGTGGCAGTCCGCCACCTTCATCAGGCAAAGTTTCAGTGGCGGTCTGCCACCTTCATCAGGCAAAGTTTCAGTGGCGGTCTGCCACCTTCATCAGGCAAGGTTGCCTGATGAAGGTGGTGGGCTGGCATTGAAACGCGTTGCTTCTTTTTGATGTTTTTTTTAGTTTTTATAAATAACTTTATACCTACCGGAAATTCTCTGGTGCAGTGCACTGTTTTCCTGCTTCTGGCAGAGTTTTTCTGCTTCTGGTCTTCCCCGGCTCTGTGCGGCAGCCGGGACCCCCCCCCCCCCCCCCCATTGAGGGGCTGAACTTCCTTTGATGCTAATGTTGTGCCTAGTGCTGCACAACATCAAAGGGTAAGGTACCTTTCCCTTGAGGATATTAAACAGGGATCGCCCCCTCTTCTTTTTGTTTTCACATCCGTATTCCACGGACACTGCTCTGCTGTGAAGGGGTTTCCAGAGCTTCTCCCATCAGTGGTCCATGAAAACCACGGACCAGACGTGGACAGCCTGTGTTTGTGGTTTTTATGTAGCTGTAGACTATAATTTCCGTGAGGGATCAGTAATAAAAATAGGGCATGCGTCGGAGGTGTCACTACGATACATGGAAAACCAATGACATGTGAATACACAAATCAAAGTCAGCGGATATGTGAGCGGTCCATGATTCACGGACGTGTCAATACACAGACATGCAACATCCGAAGTATGGAGATTTGCCTCTGTACAGTGTTAGAATGTATGGGCTCCGATGGCTAAGTTTACAATTACCAAAGTTATTCAATGAAGCCTCGCGCGACTTCGTGAATGACTTACTTCGGCTCATCGGAGCCCATACATTCTAATACTGTACGGAGACAAGTCTACATACAGTATTATAATTAATTTTTTATGGACGCGACTTCGGATTTGCATCTAAAGTCTTTTTGCTCATCTCTAGTGCTGATTATCTTAGAATCCAGTGGATGTCGGATGTGAAAATGAAAGGGGTTGTCTCCTCTCAGACATTAATGGCATATCGCTAGGATATGCCGCCAATGTCAGATAGATGCTGTTCCCACCTCTGGGACCCTCTCCTATCTCCAAAATGGGCTGCCCAAAATGAATGAGGGCACACCATGCATGAAAAGCCACCTCCTCATTCACTGCTATGGGAGCTATGACAATATTCGACTAGCTCGGCTATTTTCGGCGGTCCCATAGTGGTGAATGAAGAGGTGGCTGTGCATGCATGGTGCGCTCTTCTTCACTTTGGGGGGCCATTTCTGGAGATGGGAGTGGGGACCAACACCTATCTGACATTGGTGGCATATCCGAGCGATGTCCGTGTCTGAGATGGGAATTCTTCTTTAAGTTATACTCATACCTATTACATAGTATGTGATACCATAGAAATCAGAAGGGCCTGCCAACAAAACTCTCTATGGTTAACTTAAAGGAGTATTCTAGTTGTTACAAGTTATCCCCTATCCACAGGATAGGTCAGTGATGGCTAACCTCCGGCCCTCCAGCTGTGGTGAAACTACAACTCCCAGCATGCTCCATTCATTTCTGTGGAATTCTGAGAACAGCCAAGCAAGAGTGCATTTTGGGAGTTGTAGTTTTACCAGAGCTGGTGTGCCGGAGGTTAGCCATCACAGAATTAGATCAGTGGGGGTCCGGAGATAGCAGAGTACAGTGCTCGGCTATCTCTGGAATTCCCATAGAAATGAATAGAGAGGCCATACCCATGTGTGACTGGCAGCTCCATTCTTTTCAGGGAGGCTGCTGGGGTACAGGGTCCCTAATCTCGTGGTTGGTGGGGGTCCAAGCGGTTGGACCCCCACAAATCTAATAGTTATCCCAGTTATCCTCTATCATGTGAATAGGGTATAACTTGTAACAATCAGAGTACCCCTTTAAAGGGTTTTTGCCTATATATATATATATATATATATATATATATAATCTCATATCCATTCAGTATGTTATCAGTGGGAGTCTTATGTTTGGAGCTACTGAGAACGAAGGGGACGCTGCTCGGGTAAATGCACTGCGGCTTTTAGACCATGTTCATTATTCTCACGGATTTTGCAAAAAAAGCAATGGTGATGCTTTAGCTGTTGCTATACTAAAACTCCCAACAAGTCCTGACAGATATTCTCATGCTTGTTGAAGCCTGTAGGATGGCATAGAGCGTGGTACTTTGCCGATAGAACGAATCTGTATCTTGGAATTCCGTGGCCTGGTAGTTACTGTATAGATCTTGCAGTTGAGGGGGTTTTGCCACCATATACAGATCGGATGGTTTTATATTTTGTGTATTATCCTCTTGTGTGCTTTGTTACAGTGCATCAGCCAGATCCCTCATACCATGCAGTGCTGAGCTGATGGGAATTTTCCAACTTTATAATGTCAAAGACATCTTGCAGAAGAAAAGTAACTTCTGCTAAGGTAATGTGTCCTTTACTATTGATATCTAGAAACGAATTCACATTTTGTTTAATTTAACATTTACAGGAAGTTTCCAGGCAAAAAACTATATATAAAAAAACTGCTCTGAATGCTGTTTAAAATGAAAAATAACATAAAAACTCCCCTCACGGGTCCCTTCCATTTCTATTCAAATGCTGCCCAGTCCTCCACTGCTCTCTACCTCTTGGTCCAGCGATGACATGTCGAAACATGGGCAGAGGACCACAGCATCGGAGCAGGAGATCTGGGAAGTGAGCTTTTTTTTATTTTTTTAAATAAATGTATATTTTTATTTTTATTTTTGTCTGGAAAACTCCATCAAAGGGATGTGTTTAACATAAAATGTGATTTAAGCAATAGGTCTTTTTCCGATGGCACATTCCTTAAGTATTCTCAAGAACATAGGCATTCGGCACATAGGACGTGTCTCCTGGAAGAGATGTCTGTGATGCAGTCTGTCTTAGTTTTTTGGGTTCATTGGTCTTAATATTGCCGTTTGTACTACAAGTATAGTAAATGTCATTTGAATTGAGAAATTTGCCATTTGAGTGTTATGCTAGTTCAAAGTGTTAAAGGGGTTATTTGCCATTTAGGACTATCCCTAGGAAAGGCCATCAATATTATATGGAAGTGGGTACGACTCTCAGCGCCCCTTGATTGTTTACCAGGCTCCGTCCTTATAGCAGTGGCTCAGATCTCTTCAGAACTACTAAAAGTTCAGAGCTGTGTCTGGTAAAAGATGACTGGCATGTGCCCATGTCACAGCTGATCGGCCGTGGTGCCACGAGTCAGACTGCTCGAATATTGATGGCCTGTCCTAAGAATAACCCCTTTTAAATTGCTTTATGTAAACTAAAGTGTTTTTCCGCTGTGTTAAATAATAAATTATGAGTTCCTGAGACAACCGTTGTTTTCACATGTAAAGTAGAAGAAATGAAACAACAGAATGGGGGAAATTTATCAAACTGGTGTAAAGTGGAAGTGGCTTAGTTGCCCATAGCCACCAACCAGATTCCACCTTTCATGTTGGACAGCTCCATTGGAAAATGAAAGGTGGAATCTGATTGGTTGCTTTGGGCAACTAAACCAGTTCTACCTTACACCAGTTTGATAAATCTCCCCCAGTGTGTTTGCAGTGATTGTATGCTATAAAATCCTGGTTACGTCTTCCATGTGTATTGTGTGGATTCCGTGGTGGAATGGGCTTTATAAAGTAAATGAAAGAATAGTAAAAAAAAAAAAAAGGCTAATATGAGAAATAATAGCAAATAAATAACAGAAGTGCGTGTCAAACATGATATGTTACAGATCACGGACTGGGTAGAACCATCCTTTGAAGATCTCTTTGGCGGCTCAGGCAAAGTCACTTCTAGTGCTTTTGGGACGTCTAAAAGAGGTGCTGGCAAGAAAGATGAGTCCACATTAGAAAACACATCCCAGAGCAAGAAGAGAGCGCATCCCTTCTCTGCCAGTCATTGCAATGAAGGAGTGAAAGCGACGTCAGACCAGCCTCAGGATGACCCGTGGATTGACAAATACAGACCCAGTGTTCAGGTAGGTTCCTCAGGAAAGAAGGCAGATCTGTAATGTACTGTAATATGTGCAGATCTCAAGAGAGGACTGTTTTTTACTTGAAAATGTCGGTTTATGGTTCCAATTTCACCCCATTACATTTCTGTGCTAGATGCAGGAACCATGAATGTGTATTATAGGACAGGGATCAGCAACCTTCGGCACTCCAGCTGTGAAGGGTAAACTACAACTCCCAGAATGCTTCTTTCACTTCTGTGGGAGTTCACAGGACAGCCAAGCAAGTGTGCATGATGGGAGATGTAGTTTTACAACACCTGGAGTGCTGAAGCTTGCTGATCCCTGTTAACAATCCCCATTTTACATAGAAGCCAGAGCAGTCATCAGGATGCTGTCTACGAGCCTTTCTTCTCTATCCCTTGGGATTAATCTGACTCTGGCCGGACATTTACCCTGCAGCAGCGACTGTGTACCATTAGACTCTGTTCACATAACGCTTTTTACAACTGTTCGGCATGCTGACACATAATCCCTGCATATGTGAACAGTTTCCTTTACCATACGTTTGGGAGTTATTTTTTTTCTTTCTGTACCGGAAAACGTAGCCTATTACACTTTCATTTGCAGAGGGACACATTAAAAAATGTATATGTTTTTATATGTAGCCATTTTTTTACTTTTTTAATTTTTTTTACAATCTTCTCCATGTATGCCACTGTATTCCTGTACGGTGACATATGTCGGAGGTATACACCAGTCAGTGCTGTAGGCTTATATCTCTGGTGCAGCAACAAAAAAAGAGATATGAACAGGGCCTTACATGACAGCCATTCTGATGAATAGCTGACCATGTAGTTCCTGGACGGGCAGCTCTTAGGCAAGTTTCACACCCACGGTGTGAAACTCAGGCACGCTGTTCTGGCAGACAAATGGAGAATTGTCCAGACACAAACCGCAGCATGCAGCAGTTTGTGTCCAGCTGACTCTCCGCTTGTCTGCTAGACCCCAATATACTTAAAAGGGTTTTTCCATGTCAGACAATGGGGACATATCGCTAGAACGGAGCGGGGAAATGAACGGAGGGCGCACTGCGCATGCACAGCCTCCCTCCATTCATTTCTATGGAGCCGCCGAAAATAGCCGAGCGCTGGCTCGGCTATTTCCGTCTGCCCTATAGAAATGAATGGGAGCATGGGCCTTACATAACGTACCCTTACATAGCAGCTCTCTATTTTAACTCGCTAGAGGAGGTTTCGAGTGGGACCCTTCCATTCCGTGGCATGTCGCCTAAAAGGGCATTGGGGACAAGTGTAATCTTTAAGAGACAACCCCTTTAATGCTCAAAAATGTCTTCAGTGAGTACTGCCATTATCGCACCAGATGTTACATAATGGTAACGAGACAGTCAGCATTCAGGATTTGAATGAAAGTACCCATGCTTTTTTTGCAGGCAGACCTTGCTGTACATAAGAAGAAAGTGGAGGAGGTTGAAACCTGGCTAAGAGCTCATGCTGACAAAAAACAGGTTTGTGTACATTAGAAAATGTCTTTCTATGGCTCTTTTTTTTATTAGGTATAACATGGATTTTGTTCAAACCATATTATCTTTAACTTCAGCTCATTTGCATTTATTCACAGGGGGGGTCTATTTTGTTGCTGACTGGCCCTCCAGGTTGTGGAAAGACTGCAACCATCCTAGTACTTGCCAAGGAGCTGGGGATCCAAGTGCAGGAATGGATCAACCCTTTAATGGAGGAGTTTAAACATGATGAGCCACCAAGAATTTTTGACCGAGGTAATTAAAAGTAATATACTGTATATTTCACCTATAAGACGCACCTAGGTTTTAGAGGAGCAAAATAAGACAAAAAATGTTTTTCATCAGACCGCCAATGTTAATAAGACCCCCCAATCAGACTTCAGATCAAACCCCTATGTTACTTAGGCCCCAATTAAACTTCAGATCAGACCCCCATGTTACTTAGGCCCCAATCAGAACTCAGATCAGACAAAAAAAAAAAGGATATCAACTTACTTTTCCTGATTCGGATGCTGCCGTCGCTTCTGAGTTCCAGAGCTCCTCATGCTGCACTGTGCTGTGACCCGGCGTCGCATGAGCCTGCAGGAGAAGTCCAGGAAGCAGTGAGTGCAGAGCCCGCACAGGGAGCACTGCATTCACTGCTCCCCAGTCCTCCTGTACTAATGAGCGCTTATATAATGGAAGCGCTCTTTAGTATTCGCCCCATAACTGACATTTATTAAAAAATAGTATTCATTTTAATAAAATAATTTATTTTTATTTTTAAAAGCTTCCCTTGGGGCAGCCATATTGCAGACACACACTTGCTTCCTTTAAAGGCAGGACATCAAGGTGTGTTTGCTTTATAAGAAGTAATAGACAGAGAAATGTCACATTATTACAGTCCCGTGGATGCTCTCCCTCCCAGAGAATGAAGCATGCAGAGCCATTTCTGTGTGTATAGTGTTGAAGGGGTTCGCCGGGCTTTTAATATTGTTGACCTATTCTCGGGATAGGTCATCAATATCAGATCGGTGGGGTCCGACACCTGGCACCCCCACCGATCAGCTGTATGAGGAGACGGTGCGCAATGTGCACATGCCTACTCTCTTCCTGCTCCTGCGCCCCATTTTCCTCCAACAGCTGATCGGCGGGGGTGCCGGATGTTGGACCCCTTCCGATCTGATATTGATGACCTATCCTGAAGATAGGTCATTAATATTAAAAGCCTGGAGAACTTATTTAACTCTCCTAGGCTGTCAGCCATACAATGTATTTGTCTGTAACTTTGTCAACTTCTGTTTATAATGAGATGACTCTGCATGTGCTGTCCCCATTTATACAGCAAAGCTAATGAGGAAATGGGAAGCACCAGTTTAGTGGCCACTGTGATTTTTTTTTATGTGAATAGTTAAATAAAAAGCACCATGAAATTTTTGGCATATCAGCACCCATTAAGGGGATATAATACTTGTGGTTAGGGGGCTGTTCATCTGTAATAACTTTGCGGCTGATATTTTCAAAATATTCTGTATCCCATTTATTTGTATGGACGTTAATCAAGTATACAATATGGCTTTTAACCTTAATGTTTGTCTTTTTCATTTCCTCCTTTAGATATGGGATTTCAGATTTTCACTAGTCAGTCTCAGTCCGTTCTTTTTCAGGACTTTCTTTTAAGGGCAAATAAATACAACAAACTTCAGATGTTGGGAGAGTCGCCTTCTACTGACAGAAAACTTATAATTGTTGATGTAAGTCCTAAAGTAAAGTAAGAATAAATTGTGCTCATTGCCTGGTTCCATAGGTAATCAATGGCAAATTAAATATATTTCTACAATTTTAGTTGTGACTGATGTAATAATACATCTGGTGTGCAGTTCAGATTAAAGTGATAAGTAAAGTGAAAGAAAAATGTTGGAGAAGCTGTGCTTTCACAAAACTGTCACATCTTTAGAGACATGTGTCCTTCTGACTGTCCTGCTGCTCATTGCTATGTTGTCTCTGCTTTCTCGCTCTCTTCCTTCACTGTTATCCTTCACTGTTATTCACTGATACAGGTAGAAGGACGAGGAGGTTGAACACAGCAGATCAGAGTGTGGAGAGGGAGGAAGTTATCAAGGTTTTCATGGAGATCAGCTCACACAGGCTGTTAGGGAGGTGAGCAGACACAGGGTAGACAGCAGGGGAACAGATCACACAGGCTAAGTATCAAAGTAGACAGAGAATCCACAGCAGGCTCTCTAGGAGGATATCACACGTTCTTCAGCATTAGTGTCTATCAGAATAAGGCTACATGCACACGACTGTATGTGTTTTGCGGTCCGCATGCCATCTGTTTTTTTTTTTTTTTTTTTGCGGATCCATTTTAACAATGCCTAAAACTGACAAAATAGGACGTTATACTTTTTTTGCGGGGCTATGGAACAGACATACTGATGCAGACAGCACATGGTGTGCAGTCAGCATTTTTTGCAGACCCATTGAAACTAATAGGTCTATCTGCAAAAAAAAAAGGAACGGACGCGGAAACAAAATTCGTTCGTGTGTATGATGTCTAAGTGATATGAGATACCTCATGAGCTAGGGAAGGATGAGGAAAGTCTGAAACTAGGAGGAAGTTGCTAATTGCATGTCAGGGGGTATAAAAATGAGTGCATAAATGAAGATTCCAGTTCAACTTTTTTTTTTTTGTCAAGATAACAGCTAACGTATGTAAAAGTTAATGGGGGAGATTCATCAATACTTCTGTAAAGTAGAACTGGCTTAGTTGCTCATAGCAACCAGATTTCACCTTTCATTTTCCAAAGGAGCTCTGAAAAATGAAAGGTGGAATCTGATTGGTTGCTATGGGCAACTAAGCCAGTTTTCTTTTGCACCAGGTTTGATAAATCTCCCCCAATGTATTTATTGTCAGAGGTGTCCATAGCATTCCTGCTCCGAGGATTATATAGCACATATCTCATGGTTCTCTATTGGTGAATTGTACATACGATCACATGTGCATGTATCTGATACAGCTTTTGGTTTTCTTTAGGATATGCCCAACCAATTTTACAGGGACCCTTCAAATCTACATGATATTCTCAGGTAAGATAAAATCCTAACCATGTATACGCTCCGCAGTTGTATATGCACATACGTAACTGAGATAAGCGTCTTTTTTCCATTTCACTATAGGAGGTTTGTAAAGACGGGTCGCTGCCCCCTAGTGTTTATAATTTCAGACAGTCTGAGCGGTGACAGCCATCAGAGACGACTGTTCCCCAAAGAAATCCAGGATGCGTTGGGTGTATGCAATATCAGGTAAAGGCATCTACAGGACATTACTGAAATATTATCTTTTCTAAGAACAGTTACGCCTAAAACATCAAATGGGCCATATAGCAATACATCAGAAGTTCGAGCAGCAGCCACAGCTCTTGATAATCGTGTTATATTTCACATCTATGCTGTAGACATCTGCACTGTGTGACTGTGTTTGTAAAACGTCTGTTCACTACAATGTGCTTTAATCCCTTCCCGCCGCTCCACCGTGAAATTACATTGGCAGGTTGGGGTTTAAAGATGGCGCCCGCTCGCGGGTGCAGCAGGCGCCATAGCTGCTGGCTGCCTGCTGTTTTGAACAGCAGGCACCTGGGACTAATGTATACGATTGGCGATAACGTCGATCACATACACTTAACCCTTCAGATGTTATGATCAAATGTGACCACAGCATCTGGGAGTGCATGGAGATCCTGCCTGTGGCAGAGCTCCATAAGAACACAGTGTAATCCCCATAGACTCCAATGGTAATGCGTTGGGGTCTATGAGAAGAGCAATCTACTGATTTTTTGTTATAGTTCCCTAGGGGAACTATTAAAAGGCGTAGAAAAAAGAAGTTAAGAAATCTCAAATAAAAATACGAGAACAATTTAAAAAATAAACATCATGGGATTTGTCATGTGTGAAAATTCCCGTACTATTAACAATATAAAAATATTTATCCCATACGGAAAATGGCGAAACGGAAAAAAGTCAAAATGGCCCAATTCGCTATTTTTTGGTAGCTTCACCTCCCACAAAAATGTAATAAAAAGTGATCATAAACACCCCATAATCAATGAAAAGTACAGATCGCCCTGCAAAAAATGAGCCCTAATACGGCTCCGTAAACCTAAAATTTAAAAAAGTAATGGGGGTCAGAATATGGCGATGCAAAGAATTTTTTTTTTATTTTTTTTCAAAAGTTGACATTTTTTTCAGTATTAAAACGCAAAAAGAAACCCATACATGTGTGGTATCGTTGTAATCGTACTGCCCTGGAGACTGAAAGTAAATAATGAATGAATGCTGTAAAAACAAAACCCATAAAACTATGGCGGAATTATTATTATATTTTTTTAGAATTCTATCCTATTTGGAATTTTTTTCCCCGCTTCCCATTACATTGTATGCAACCTTATATTTAGTACAACTCATCCCGCAAAAAACAAGGTCTCATATGACTATTTAAATGGGGAAAAAAAAGTTCTGTTTTTGGGAAGGCTGGGAGTAAAAAAAAAATTAAGAAAATTGCCTGGTCCTGAAAAGGTTGAAAACCCTTTAAACAGGACAGTTATGGGTACGACAGTTACCGGTAGTTTTATTTTGTGTACATGTGCCGGCAATCGGTCAACAAATGGGTAAGCTCATATCAAGGACATAGTAGACCCCGCTCCTTTTCTTACATTAAAGGGGTTGTCCTGCAAAGGATATGTATCACCACAGGATAGATGAGGAGTCACTAATTGCTGGAATCACTGCTCACTAGGATGGGAGACCCACTGTAGTCAGCTGTTTGCATACACTGTATTATAATATCACCTGCTGGTTATGTACAGTGATTTAGTGTATACATCTACTTTTGTTCTTAAAGCACTTTTACTCTTGCAGCTTCAATCCCGTTGCTCCCACCAGCATGATGAAAGTGCTCAGCAGGATTGCAGCCACAGAAGCTACTACGGTCAGTATGGGCATAGTTTAGACTGTACTGTACATGGACCATAATGCCATGCTTTTATGTGTCCAGTTCCAACGCCATGAGTAGTGATTTATTTTTATTTTTTATTTTTAGGGTACTTTCACACTAGCGTTAGTGTGATCCAGGTGCGGATCCGTCTACAAATGCATTGCAAGAATGGATCCGTCTCTCCACTTGTCATGCGGATGGACGGATCCGTCTTGCAGTCTTTGTCACAGTTTTCCCGCAGACCGGAAGGACGGATTCATCCTTCAGTTGTTTTGCAATGTCGGATCCGGCACTAATGCAAGTCAATGTAAATTAATGCCGGATCCGGCATTCCGGCGACTGATCAGGCCTTTTTGAATGACATAATACCGCAGCATGCTGCGGTATTATGTCCGGCCAAAACGCCTGACAGTGACTGAACGGAAGGCATACTGATGCAAACTGAACGGATTTCTATCCATTCAGAATGCATTGGGATGTGACTGATCAGTTCTTTTCCGGCATAGAGCCCTTTTGACGGAACTCTATGCCGGAAAAGAATAACGCAAGTGTGAAAGTACCCTTAGCTTGGGTTTACATGTGGCAGAATAGTTTCAGACTGGAAATCTGCAATGGAGAGTACAATGCAAGTGTAAAGAGGGGATTTTCAAAAATTCCATTCACACACTGCAAACAAAATTCACAATTCTGTTAGGACATGCTGTAAAACTTCAAATCCGCAGTATACTCTGTCATATTGTGCAGGATTTTTGCTCCCAGTAACTGTACATTCAGGTTTTCACAAAGTGAATTTGCTGACAAAAGTCTGAACCTGGTAAAAATATATTTGGAGAAGCGGCTTCACCCAGCAGAGGACAAATGGAATGGAGGTGCTCACCTAGTTGCCTTCACCCCAAGGCGTACAAAAAGAAATTCACAACACTTAATCGATTCAAGGGGCACACTCCACCATCAGGATCATACGTTTTATTGAATTCAATATAAAACCACAATATAGACACATTAAATGCAGCTCACTTGAAAACACACTTAAAATAGCTAGCTACATATAAGTGCAAATATGCGTGAACTGCGCATAAATATTAGGTCAGTACTGAATTGTGCAAAATGAGCAAAGTGCAGATTGTGCAAATTACAAACTTGATAGAACCTGATAAAACTTGCCAAGGAGGACTAATAGTTCAAGTCTCTGGTAGGATAACTATACTGTCTGGCCAGTATGCTGCGGATAATAACAGTGCACCAGTAGTAGTAAAGTTCCATAATAGTCCGATAGTTCGCATTGACGGGCACTTGCTTACCTCCTCTAGGAGAGAGTCGGCAGCCTTCGCGCGCATTATCCAACACACTGGCGCCCCACGGGTGGCTTCCAGGCGCCCGTGACAGTGAGCGAGAGCGCTCAGGGAGGATCGCTGCTTCAGGTCCTAGCGCCTGCTTATGCTATCTGAGACACGTCGTTGTAGTGAGGGAGGCTTTATAAATGACCAAAGTTCTTCAATGATTTCACATCACAGCTCACATCACAGCTGTGATGTGAAATCATTGAAGAACTTTGGTCATTTATAAAGCCTCCCTCCACTACAACGACCGGTGTCTACAGACAACATAGAAGCCGAGGGCGCTAGGACCTGGAAGCAGCGATCCTCCCTGAAGCGCTCTAACCCGCTCCCCTTCCGGTCACGTGGGACGCCACGGGAAGACCTACACCACGTGGGACGCCAGTGGTGTTGGGGATAACGTACGCGCGGGGAAGGCTGCACGAATTCCTTCTCCTAGAGGGAGGTAAGCAAGTGCCCGTAATAGCACGAACTATCGGACTATTATTGGAACTTTACTTTACTACTTGGTGCACTTGTTATTATCCGGCAGCTATAACTTGGCCAGACAATATAAGTTATCCCTACCAAGAGACTTTGAACTATTAATCCTCCTTTGGCAAGTTTTTATCAAGGTTTTATCAAGTTTGTAATTTGCACAATCTGCACTTTTTGCTCATTTTGCACAATTCAATTACTGACCTAATATTTATGCACAGGTTCACGCATATTTGCACTTATATGGTAGCTAGCTATTTTAAGTGTGTGTTTTTTTCAAGTGAGCTGCGATTTTAATAGTGTCCTATATTGTGGTTTTATATTGAATTCAATAAAACGTATGATCCTGATGGTGGAGTGTGCCCCTTGAATCGATTAAGTGTTGTAAAAGTCTGAACCTGTGAGTATCATTTATCAGATCCTGTTTGCCACCATCTGCTTTGTGTGAATAGGCACATTTGCACTTGCATACTGAAAATTTTCAGAAAATTTTTAGTTTGCTCCTCAACTGTTAAATTACAGTTATTGGGTATTCCCATCTTAGAATGGCACCCTCCTCAACCACCGGAGGTGGTCAGAACTACAGAAGCAGCCAAGCGGGCTGCACTATGATGTTTCCATAGGTCTCATACAAGTAAATGGAACAAAAAAAATCTTTAGGGTGATGCCACACACAACTTTTTGATTTAGTTTTTGAGCCCAAGCCAGAAGTGAAAGTCCTCCTTTATATTTCTCGTCCTTTTTAAAAGGAAATGTGTCACCAAAATGTTTCCGCCAGTTAAAATCAGATAGTGTCACATATCCTTTTTTCTAGTGTTTTTTTTTTCTTTTTATTCTATTTCCTGAACATGAGTATGGGGGCAGCCATCTTGCCTGAGCTATTCTTAACAGCTTTTAGAGATATCCTTTACAGCAGCCACCATGGAACATAGACACAATGAACAGGGGATGACTTTATTGACTTCAATGGGAGAGTTTTCTAGGCATGCTCTGTGTGAGGTCACAGGGAGTAGATAAGCTGTGATATCGCCTATTGTGAATAGTGGATCATGTTATCTACACAGAGGTTATATCTGTCATTGTTATCCTGCTTGTAATTAGGGATGAGCGAATCGACTTCGGATGAAACATCCGAAGTAGATACGCATAAAACTTAGTTTCAATACTGTACGGATCGCGTGCTCCGTACAGTATTAGAATGTATTGGCTCCGATGAGCCAAAGTTATTACTTTGTGAAGTCTCGTGAGACTTCGCATAATAACTTCAGAAATTGATTTATACTGTAAAAAGCCATTTCCCGAACTCGGGTTCGGTTACAATGTACCTCATGGAGCCGAACCGGAGTTGAAGAAATGTTTTTTTACAGTATAAATCAATTTCTGAAGTCATCGGAGCCAATACATTCTAATACTGTACGGAGCGCTCGCTCCGTACAGTATTAAAACAAAGTTTTATGCAAATTGACTTTGGATGTTTCAAGTCTATTTGCTCATCCCTACTTGTAATGATAAGCAGATAACTGCAGTAAATTGATCTGTACTGGCAAAGAAGTGGCGACTATTATTAGACTTAGTGGTCAGTGCCAAAAACTGCAGGATTTTTTATTTTTATTTTTTTAAATATACACATTGACATGAAAAACTTAAAAATAACATCACCAAATATTCTTAAAGAATACTTTTAACATAAAAATGAGAAGGTCATTTTCTGATGACACATTCTACTGCTGGCTTTGGATAAAAAAACTGCATCCCAAAGTTGTGTGTGACACCACCCTTAGGGTATGATCACATGGGGCAGATTTTCCACGGATTCCCTTTTACAGTGCAAAGGGTAAAATCTGTGGTCTGAATCTGTAACAAAAATTGACATGTTGTGGATTTAAAATCCGTACAGCAGGACAATTTACAGTGCAGATGTTTTCTTTCAGCATGTGAATGAGATTTCTTAAGATCCCATCCACTTTGCTGGTACTGTAAAATACTACATGCAAATCCACAGTGTATGTGTGGCCTTAAAGGGGTTGTCTCATCTTGAACATCGGCGGCATACCACTAGCCTTAGAACGGTGCCTGCAAAGTGACGGAGCGCGCACCATTTCTATGAGAGCGGCGCGCTCAGCTATTTTTTGAAGTCCCATTGAAATGAATAGGTAGCGGTGCGCGCAAGTGTGGCCACCGCTTTATTCACTACCTCTTACGGAAATAGCCGAACCAGCGCTAATTTTGGCACTCACATAGAAAGGAATGGAGAGCGGCCGTGCATGCGTTGTGCGCCCTCTTGCAGGCTCCGTTCTAAGGATAGAGGTGGGACCCGCACCTATCAGACATTGGGGGCATATCCTAGCGATATTCCCCCAATGTCCAAGTTGAGACAATCCCTTTAACCTTAGAATGCAGCATTCCAAAAGGTAAAATTTTGCAGGAAGGCGCAAAATACTCCTCTCCTAAGGGTTACTATCTTTGAAGTCTATAAAGATTGGCTAATAAGTAAGTGGCACATTGAGCTGCTTTGTGACGTGCTCCTTGCTGTTCTATGCTGTTTCAGAGCGGAGGGAAGTTTGCTGTTCCTGATAAGGAAGCTCTGGAGATGCTATGCTCTGGATGTTCAGGGGATATTAGAAGCGCTATTAACAGTCTACAGTTCTCAGCCCGTAAAGGTAAGATTAAACTTGTCTTGATCAGTCCTGAAAATGGTACCTGCAAAGAGGGTAGATTTGGTACAGACACACAGCTAAAACACAACCGTGGTCATCGACTATGATGCTCTATGGCGGAATCTTGTGTAAAAAAGAAAAGTAGCAAACCACGTTGCGCCTAAATGTAGGCACAAGCGGTGTTACAAGGCTACCCTCACCACCTCTCAAAAGGGTCTGGGGCCAATGGCCCCAGCTCATTTGCCATAATTTATGCGTGTGCACCTTGTCATAAATTAAGTGCATCCTCCGACTCCATAGGGGATGTCAATACCATCGTATAAATGCAGATCTTGATAAATGACCCCCAGTGTGTTCGTGGAGCATAAGGGTGAATGCACGTGTTGCATATTGCCAGCAATTTTTTCTGACAGAAAATACACAGCATAATACAATACCAGCAGAGTACACAACATTTCACAAATTTCATTTACGTCCTGCTTAAACTTTCCGCACGCAAGTTGATGTATATATTTTTTTTAATCATTTGGAAAGTTCCCCTCAGAATATCCTGCAACCTGAAACTGCATAATTTATCTCGCAGATTCTTCTTTGCCAAGAGACTTATGGTCTAAGAAGAAGGGGAAACCATCAAAGGTGTCAAAAACGTCATCGAAATTAAAAAATGCTAAAAAATCTGATAAAGTAGGAGACAAAACAGAAGAAGTTCAAGCCATTGGAGGCAAAGATGCTTCTCTTTTCTTGTTCCGAGCACTGGGGAAAATACTCCACTGTAAAAGTAAGTTGTTTTGGGCATTGTGGTTTCAATATTTTTTAAGTAAAAAACAGCATAATTGCTGTAGTTGTCTTCCATTCCAGTAAATCAAATGACTTTTCTTCCATGTAAAGATATTGGGACTGCACATGTATCTGCGCAGCGCTCCACCTCCAGGTACAGTGGGTATTGCCTTGCTTATAAGGACAGTAAAATAAATTCAAGGACAAAAGACCCTCTTTATGGGCCTGTCAAAATTAAGGAATATGTCTGACAATGCAGCTTCTTCATATAAGAGGAAGATTAGCTGCATAATCACATGGAAAAGGCATTCAGTTTCAGTATAGCATTTTAATAATTAGCGATCTTTTGGTGACATACTATTTTAGGGTGCTTTCTAGGTGGTTCAGCTTTCGTGGTAGCGGAATCCATAACGGAATACTTAGAGAACCCGAACCTTGTACACCGAACATGAAAACACAAGTTCGCTCATCCCTAGTCGTTTCACATACACCATTTTTGGGGGGAAAAACACTGCAGCTTTTGTGGCAGTTTTCATGCAGTGTTTTGTATCCAAAGCCATTATTGAATTTGAAAGGAATGGGAAATGTAAAGGAGGAACGTCACCTTTCTGCCTGCTCAAAAAACTGCAGTGGTGTTTTTCCTAAAGACACTGGCCCAGATTTACTAATGTGTCTGTGCCTAAAAGCTGTCCAAAAATTTTGACACAACTAGGATTTCTTACACTTCTTTCTAACCTGCTCGACAGAGGACGGGGCCTACGATGCGCAATTTTGTCCCAAAATTGCATCACAATTCTGGCATAAGATTCTGTTTCAAAGTAAGTCCATCAATAGTTAGTATAGAGCTAGAGTGTCTATTCCTGCACCGCATTTATCATTCAGCCTGAGCCCCTGTGATAAATCTGGTGCAGGTCTAGCTTATGCCGTCCATGGGATTAGATATGAAAAACTCCATGTTGCAGTGAAAATAAGGTGATTGTCATTAACCCGGCAGGGCGACGTTTCCAATGCATGTAGTCTTCCTCAAGCATTAATATAGTACATACAGCTTAAACATTTATAGGCACCCAGGTGTCATGTGATCATTAAATATGTAAATGATATACTTTGCATATTCATTAGAAGCATTAACTGATCAAAGTAAAGACATAACTAAAACAATATATACCCCAAACAAGAGCAAGCAGGAGAGATCATAGTCTTCAAAAAATGCACAGCGGCCTCGGCGTCCAGCGCTCATCACTGCGCATGCACCTGCAGTCCTCGTGGAGGAAGTTGTTAGAGATGCTGCTCTGCAACATAGTCTGGCATCTCATTGAGTTCCGGTAAACTGTCAACAGCATTGTCACAGTCCCGGAGGCTCGGAGTTGCACCTTGATACAGAGTACTATATAAATCGGTAACAAAACATGTATCCCAAGCCAGTGGCTGGATAAAATCTGCATGGACTTGTTACATTAGGTTGGGTTCAGACGGGTGTTGTGGGAAAAGATGTGCGTGCTTTGTGGGAAAATGCGCGATTTTTCCGCACGAGTGCAAAGCGTTTTAATGCGTTTTGCACGCTCATGAGAAAAATCGGCATGTTTGGTACCCAGACGGAACCTGGACTTCATCACGAACATGGTTATATTCTTTAATACAGAATGCTTAGTAAATGGTCAATTGAGGGTTAAAAAATAAAATAAAATGAACTCACCTCCTCTAATTGATCACGTAGCTGCCGGTCTCCTGTTCTTTGTTCAGGACCTGTCAAAGGACCTGTGGTGATGTCACTGTGCTCATCACATGGCAGTGACATCGCCACAGGTCCTTTTCCTGCCAGGTCCTGAAGATAGAAGAAGAAACAAGCCGCTGCGCGAACAAGTGGATTAGGTGAGTTTTATTTTTTTAACCCCTCCATCTTTAATATACTTAGCATTCTGTATTAGGAATGCTATTATTTTCCCTTATAACCATGTTATAAGGGAAAATAATAAAGATCTGGTCCCGTTGCTAAGCAACCATGAGGGAAAATCGCACCGCATCCGCACTTGCTTGCGGATGCTTGCGATTTTCACGCAGCCCTATTCACTTCTATGGGTCCTGCGTTGCTTGAAAAACGCAGAATATAGAGCATGCTGCGATTTTCATGCAACGCACAAGTGATGCGTGAAAATCATCGCACATGTGCACAGCCTCACTGAAGTGAATGGGTCAGGATTCAGTGCGGGTGCAATGCGTTCACGTCATGCATTGCACCCGCGTGGAAATCTCGCCCGTGTGAAAGGGGCCTTACTGAAACCATTTCATATAGGCTAGGAATGGACTTGCTACCAACTGACCAAGGTGCAGAACAGTGCTATAGCATTATATAGGGTGTGTGTAGTGTAAGGACCCTAATAGAATATAGGGCAATAGACCTAGTGTAGGGGAGCTGCCATATGTCAGACCG
This sequence comes from Bufotes viridis, assembly GCA_033119425.1. Taxonomy (NCBI): domain Eukaryota; kingdom Metazoa; phylum Chordata; class Amphibia; order Anura; family Bufonidae; genus Bufotes; species Bufotes viridis. Next base: position 80,722,262 of record CM065589.1, read on the forward strand.
GTTTCCAGGCAGGCTCCATAGGATTAGTAAATCTGGGCCACTGTGTGCAATACCACTCTTACGTGTAATTCTTTTAGGGGAGGCTCCAGAAGCTGACTTGGACTACCATAAATTGCCAACACATTTATCGCAATATGACAGAGACCTGCTTCTTGTTCTTCCAGAGGTAAGGAACATTGCTAAACAAAAGTGATGCTCTTATATTTGTATCCGGGTAACTTATAAGGGTTATTGAATATTTGCTGGATGAGGCAACAATTGAACTTTGGCATAGGGTTATAAGATCGCTCAAACAGATAAATGTTAAATGGTCACTAAAGGTGGATTTAGACGAGCCAACAATCGTCCAGACCATTAATCTGACAATTAATCTAAATGTGTCGCCGATCACCTGATGAACGAGCAAAACGTGATCAGCCGACTGTCGGGATGAAACACAGCGTGACCAGCCACACCTTCAGCCTGTCTAAACCAGCCTTAACTTTTCACACAAAGTAGTACAAACAAGCCCCCTCCCCCATCTCTGCAGGAGAATCATATTACACATGTCAATGCAAGTCTATGGAAAGGGGAGGGGTGAGCAGGAGCTGAGGAGACAGGCACAGACAAAGAGAGACTGCACAGCTGCATAGAAAGCTTATAGCTCAGCACAAGTGCTTCATTCACAAGCATACAGGTCAGTACTTCTCTGTAATGTTCTCCATTATCGTGGCTGCTTCTTAGTGACTGTGAGACAATACGGAAGGAGATTCTCCTCTACTTTGTGTGTGTGCAGTGGATGGTAGCTAGTCTCCACCCGCCAGGTCTGTGAGAACTGCAAACCAGATATTCGGCAAGCACGAAACTGTTACAAAATGTCAGATACAAGTGGTATAATAGCCAGAAATAGTGTTATCCCTCATGTACCCACTGTACAATTGGTGAATGCCGAGTTTGTTGAAAGCTCATGATGCTTTAAGTGATCTGTATTTTCCATGATGACTGCCTTCACTGCCTTTCACCCAATTCTTGGCGTCAATCTAGTTTTCATGTTTGAGAACATTATGGTGTTCATTTCAGTTTACTATAATGTTTCTCTTGTGTTTTCTCCACAGGCCGTTGTAGAGAAGTCTCACATGCGAAGTGAATTATTTAATTTATATCTTCACCAAAACTACTTAGATTTCTTCTCCGATATTGATGATGTTGTCCGAGCCAGCGATTATCTCAGTGCTGCCGACGTTCTGACTGGAGACTGGAATGTAAGCGGTCTTACTTGCGCAGTCATTATTACAGTCTTTGGTTTCCTACATACAGATACTGTATAGAGATCTCGGTTAGTAATATACACTCTGCTTAGGGTATACTCATATGGCAGATTGCGACAAATAGTTCAGTGTGATTTTCACGCCGAAATAAGTGCGGAGCCTCTTTACCGTCTGCCTCCCATTGTTTTCAGTGGGAAATCCACACCATATGGAGGGAAAAAAGCAGCATGTCTCTTTTCTAAGGCTACTTTCAAACTCGCGTTTTGGTGGACGGATCCGTTCCAATAATACAACCGTCTGCATCCGTTCAGAACGGATCCGTTTGTATTATCCTTAACATAGCCAAAACGGATCTGTTTTCTATTGTGCCAGATTGTGTCTGTGAAAACGGATCCGTCGCCATTGACTTGCATTGTGTGCCAGGATGGATCTGTTTGGCTTAGTTTCATCAGACGGACATCAAAACGCCGCAAGCAGCGTTTTGTTTTGGTGTCCGCCTCCAAAGCGGAACGGAGACTGAACTGATGCATTCTGAGCGGATCCTTTTCCATTCAGAATGCATTAGAATGCAAACTGATGTGTTTTGGACCGCTTGTTAGAGCCCTGAACTGATCTCGGAAAACGGAAAGCCAAAACGCGAGTGTGAAAGTAGACAAACTGGTTTCCAGGCAGAAAAATTGAACAGTTTGCCCCATTCAGATGAGCACCCACAGAAAGGTGGCCACACACATACAGCTCTCTCGATTCAATTCTACGGTAGTTCCCTTTAAATGCCTTAAAGATCTGAGATAATCTGTGTTGTGCAGTCTGCCGCTTATGCTATATCAGAAGGCTCAAAATAACAGATGTTGGAGTGATCTCTTATTTAGTAGATCTACAATATGTTTTGCAGTTCAGCTACATTGACTTTAGTGGGACTGAGCTGCAAAATCAGACACAGAACACAGACAAGCGTGTCGCTGTATGTGGTAAAACACTGAAGGGGTCACCTAGTCATAGGCCTTTTGTTCTTTTAACATTAGAGTACTGTATCATGCAGTCGTATACTCTTAGCCGTTTATCAGGTCCAACTTGGTTTATTCCTGAATTTGATCAGGATCCCAGCGATCATATATGATCCTTGCATGTCAGCGTACAGTGGTTTTATTCATTTCATGTGTTTACACCCTGCAGGTCAGATCCACGCTGAATGTATATAGCTCCTCAGTGGCGAGCAGAGGGATCATACACGCTAACAGTTCCAGGGCTTTTGCCAGTTGTCAATCAGGAGTTGGATTCCGACCTCTACATAAACCACAATGGCTTCTTGTAAATAAAAAGGTTGGTAGAATATGTATTAGAGTATGGTTTTTATACAGACTCCACTTAAAGAGGAGCCATCGCTTCTCCTGGCTTGTATGTTTTGGTAAATAATTGTTTTCCACATGAAATAACAAATCTAGGCACTCTATGGTGTGCTGTTCCTCCATTATTCCTATAAGACATTTATGAATAAATCGCCAGTTGCGTATTACCAGTTTTTTTTTTTGGAGGGGGGGTTTCCTGTACAGTCTGACACTGTCTAATCAATGCTGGCAGATTGTGCAAGGACACACCCATTCAACAAGGTTAATGACAACACCCAGTTGGCAATTTATTGGTAAATTTATAGTAGGAAAAATTGAGGAGCGGCAAAGCATACAGAATTCTTATATTATAGGGAATGCAAGTATTTACTAAAACTGACATGTCATGAGAAGGGACAGCTGGTGTTGAGCGAACTTGTTTTTTAAGTTCTGTGTCCAAAGTTCGGATTCGGGTTATTGAAGAATCCCGTTATAGATTCCAAATTCTGTAATGGTCCCTGGTAGCGGAATCCATAACGGGATTCTTCGATAACCCGAACTTTGGACTCAGAACTTAAAACACAAGTTCGCTCAAGTTCACTAGTGACAGCCCCTTTATAGGGCCTTCCCAGGATGTAATACTAATGGCCCACTGATTTACCCACCTATCAACTGATAAAAATGGGCTGCAGCGTTCACTTGAAACACTGCAGCCCCAATGCTGTAGTCCATGACTGTGCCGGTTACTGCAGGGTGAACTGGTCACATGCAAGCAGATGCACTGTATTGAGGTACACCATTAAAATGCTCTCTGCAAACACTTCTTTCTACTGATTAGAGAAGCCTTGTCTTCTGTATTAATTTCTGATGAAACCAACAAGGAGGAAGTGCTTAACCCTTTCTCTCTCGTATCATTGGGGGACACAGAAGACCATTGTTATAGCTGTTGCCACTAGGAGGCGACAATAAGTAAAAAAGTGTTATCTCCTCCTCTCAGATATACCCCTCCTGCACACACTGAGCTTATCAGTTTTAGCTTAGTGTCCGTAGGAGGCAGATGTTTTTTTCTGCAGGTCTGCCAAAGATCTCTTTCTTTTCTTCTTTATTTTTCGGATCGGACTACAGGCAGGCTCCAACCACCTGTTTTCCCCACTCTTGAGGCGGAAGACCAGTGGGTCCTCAAGGCCGCTGCTCGTTCCCCACCTCTGGAAGACAGGGAGGAACAGTGGATCTCAAATCCACTGTTACCCACCATCTACAGTGTCACCTTGTCTGTTACTTCCAAAAGTCCCCCCCTGTTACCGGTGTTTCCTTAAAACCTTGGCGTCTTACCGGCCCTCGGTCCGGCTCCTGCCCCCAGCCGCCATATTCCTCCTTCCTCCAGCCCCGGTGGTACTCCAGCGCTCACAGACCTCCTTGGGCGGCCGATGCTTTCTCTCACTGGGCGTCGGTATGCCTGTTCCCGGCCTTCTCTGTTTGGAGGGCAAGATCCCCCTGACACTCCCGCTCCCTCCATGCGCTGCTCTCCCAGCCTGAAGTTCTTCCGGTCGGCCCCACCTATACGCAAGGCCCCGGCTCTGCGGTCTACTATGCCGCGTTCTCCCAGAGTGTTTGGGGGGTGGGGACTGTACTTTGAGCGTGAAACTTCATGCCCATATCTTCGGTTCATTGAGCTCCGCCCCAACCTACTTAACCTCTTCCTTGCCTCAGTGCTTCTGTGGCTGGGGGGAAAATAATTACCTATAACTCTTAAAAGGGTTGATAGGGTTTGGGCTGCATGTAATTCCCACAGCTATTATTATTATTATTATTATTATTATTAACCCTTGGAGCTCTGCTCCTATTTTGGGCTTAGTTTCCATCGCCCTATAGCACTGTGTGACCAGCTTGTTATCTTAGTGCTTGTAGTGCCCCACGTTCAGACTTACACTGTGTCCTCTCTACAGCTACAGCGGAGCCAGTGGCGCAATGGATAGGCGGCGTGCTTGCCCTACCGCTAGCTACTTACGACTAGGATACTGTACAGCCTGTAGCATTACCCTCTTCTATAGGCGGAGTAATTGCACTACCACGGAATACTGTACAGCCTGTAGCATTACCCTCCTTTCATAGGCAGTGTACTTGCACTACCACGGGATATTGTACAGCCTGTAACATTATCCTCCTTCTATAGGCGGAGTAATTGCACTTCCACTGATACTGTACAGCCTGTAGCATTACCCTCCTTCCACAGGTGGAGTACTTGCACTTCCACTGGATACTGTCCAGCCCGTCGCATTACTCTCCTCATAGGTTGGGTACTTGCACTACCTCTGGATACTGTCTGACCTGTAGCATTACTCTCCTTCATAGGCGGAGTACTTGCACCACCTCTGGATACTGTCCGACCTGTAGCATTACCCTCCTTTCATAGGTGGATTATTTGCGCTACCACTGGATCCTATTCATTCTGTATCATTGCTCTTTATTCATAGGCATCATATTTGCGCATGGTACCATATACATTCGGTAGCAAGGCCTCTTTCCATAGGTGGAGTATTTACTTTACCACTGGATACTGTACAGCCTGTCACATTACTCTCCTTTTATAGACGGAGTACTAGCAATACCGCTGGATACTGTACGTTCCCGGACTATCCCGGCATATGGAATCCATAAGGGGCGGCTTCCACGAACCCGAACTTTGGAAAAGCCGAAGGACCTGGGGTGACGTCACCATCATGTGATCAGTGCAGGGGGCGTGACTCAGCACTGCTTTTCCAAAGTTCGGGTTCGTGGAAGCCGCCCCTTATGGATTCCATATGCCGAGATAGTCCGCAGTAGTGGAATCCATAACGGGATGCGGCGATTACCCCAACCCGAACGCCGAACTAATTTTGAAGTTCGCTCATCTCTAATCTCTACCCATGGTCTTCTGTGTCCCCCAATGAACTCAGCGAGAAAAGGATTTTACAGGTAAGACAAAAATCCTACTTTCATGACCAGGCTTGAATGTCCGGGCAATTTTAGGTGATTTTTGTGCACGTTGTGGTTTAGTGACCCGACCTGCTCCTGCTAGATTGCAGGAGCTTTAATTCCAACGCTGTACAGGGATTTAAAGGCCTGCCTGACCATTTATATACATCTCCTCTGGGTATGTACAGATAGGCCTGTATATAATTGTATATAATCAGTGGACAGTCGGAAAGGGGTTAATTTGATTCTGTTGCTTCTTTTACCTATTGTCGCACTGGGGGATCACGAATAATGCAGTTTTGCAGGTTCGTAGCACAGTATGTAAAATGGTTTCAAATTGGAGGCTCTTCTTGAACAGCCTCTTAAAGATCCCGTTAGAGGATGATAATTAGGTAGCTGAATATATCCCTGTGTGTCATTTACGCTCATCTTGGTAAGACGTTTTGTATTTTTACCAAAACTGGTTTTATAAGCGATCCCCTCTGGTTTCCCAGCCATACTGTATTTCCATCCTGTAAAATATGATGCTTGCAGCGTACCTCTCACCTCTGGAATCTCTGCATCCATTTTTCTTCATTTTTCTTTCTGATAACAGTATCAGGAAAATACACATGCTGCAAGAGAACTGTTCTCAAGTTTCTGCTCCTCACCAATGTGCCTTCAGACCCAGGTGGTACCATACCTGGCAAAGCTCACAAACCCATTAAGAAATCAAGGTAAACTGTACAGTTCTATCCATAGTAACTTTTTAATTTTTTTTTTTTTGGGGGATGTATTGTGATTGTTCACATTGCTTCCTTTGCTGGTTAATTTTTTCATCACATTATACACTTCTGATTTCCAAGGTTATGACCACCCTGCAATCCACCAGTGGCGGCTGTGCTTGCACACTATGGGAAAAATTGCTGGCCGGGACCGTGGGACTGCACATAGGCTGGTGCTTTTTCCTATAGTGTGCAAGCACGACCACTACTGCTGGATTGCAGGGTGGTAATAACCATGGAAATGAGAAGTGTATAATGTGATGGAAAAATGAATCAAGCAAGCAAAGGAGGCGATATGGAAAAAAGAGTACATTAGTAAGTGTATCTTATTAACTTTCTCTACATGATAAATGCCACTTGCTGAAGTTAGACAACCCTTTTAAACGCTTAAGGACCCACGCTGTACATGTAGGGCGGGCTGATAGGGCGGGTGCAGGAGCTGCGCCCACCGTTCAGCAGCAGGGGTCCGGCAGTCACTGATAGCCGGATCCCTGCTGTATGTGCCGGCATCGGTGAAAACACCAATGCCAGTGCATTAACCCTCACACTGCCGTGGTCAGCGCTGACCGCGGCACGTGCGGGGTGGCCATCAGGTCCCCGCGCTGCTGTGACGCAGGAAGCAGGCTTGTAAGTGTATTACAGTGTGTAATACATTTACAGACAATGCATTACAATACAGAAGTATTGTAATACATTGTAAAGGGGATCAGACCCCCAAAAGTTGAAGTCCCAGAGTGCGACAAAAAATAAAGTGATAAAAAAAGTTACAAAAATAGTTTTCCCAAAAAAAAAAGGTAAAAAAAAAAAGTTGACATATTGGGTATTGCCGCAAAAATAAAAAAGACTATGGCTTTCAGAATATGGAGACACTTAAAAATCTTTCTTTTCAAAAATGCTTTATTATGTAAAACTTAAACAACCAAAAAAAGTAGTCATATTTGGTATTGTCTATAAAAATAGCACATGATCTAACCTGTGTGGGGAGTCGCTCTGGTAGACAGCGGTGCGGGTGCAGTTTAGAGGCAAAACAAGGAGTCCAGATTGTGCAACAAACAGTGTTTTATTCACACTTGCACACAAAATGAAAAACAGTCTCTTGGTGACAGTTCACACACAACGGAAATAACGTAGCCAAACAAAAACAGTCCAACACAGGTTCAGTCACCTGGGAGGTGTAGGTGCAGGTTCGCACCACGCTGTCGGCCCAGCCGCAGGAGAATCCAGCTTCAGGTAGCCAGGAACAAAATACCTCCTTGCTGAGCTCTTTCCTCCTGGACAGAGAACTCCCAGCCCTGTTAGCAGCTCCAGGATAATCACACTCCCCAGACACAGCTGCTGGCTGCGTTTTATATCCAGCCCAAAACATGGACTGGACCGTGGGAGCAGCCACCCACCCTACTCTTTAGCTGCTCCCAGTAAGAGCCGGCCCGGATCGGCTTTGCAGCCATGCTATTTAACAAAGTCAAACAGCACTAGCTGCTGCAGACAAAAACCCGGCTCTCACCTCACCGAGGCCAGCAACCTCGGTGACACGTACCTGCCATCACATATGACACCTTGCACCTTACCACATACCCCCTTTGTTCAGCCCTGAGGGGTGAACACACGTGAGGCAGTGGACGCGGGACAGGGCATCTGCGTTGCCCTGCAAGCGGCCTGCCCTGTGTTCCACGGAAAACTTGAAATTTTGAAGAGATAGGAACCACCTGGTGACCCGAGCATTCCTCTCCTTGGCCTGACTCATCCATTTGAGGGGAATGGTCGGTCACCAGACAGAACCTCCTCCCTAACAGGTAGTAGCGGAGAGATTCGAGTGCCCACTTGATAGCCAGGCACTCCCTCTCCACTATACTATACCTGGACTCGGCGGGACTGAGCTTACGGCTCAGGAAGACAACGGGATGTTCTTCCCGTTGACCTCCTGCGACAGTACCGCACCGAGGCCTACCTCCGAGGCGTCGGTCTGTACGACAAACTCCTTGTTGAAGTCGGGTGTCACCAAAACCGGGGACCCACACAGGGCCGACTTCAACGCGGAGAAAGCCTCCTCCGCCTTCTCACTCCAGCTAACCCTCCCAGACTTTCGCCCCTTCAACAGGTCTGTCAATGGCGCTGCTATTGTGGCAAAGTGGGGCACAAACCTCATGTAGTAACCTACAATCCCCAGGAACGACTTTACCTGCCTGGTGGTGACCGGTCGGGGCCAGTTACGAATGGCCTCTACCTTAGTTACCTGAGGTTTGATGACTCCCGCCCAATTACATATCCCAGATATTTTGTCTCCTCTAACCCTATGGAGCACTTCTTTGGGTTAGCGGTCAGTCCGGCTTTCCTCAGGGCATCCACTACCGCCTGCACCTTGGGTAAATGGCTTTCCCAGTCGGTGCTGTGGATGACTACATCATCAAGTAGGCCGAGGCGTACCGGCGATGTGGTCGCAGCACTATGTCCATTAACCTTTGGAAAGTGGCGGGGCGCCATGCAGGCCAAAGGGTAACACCTTGTAGTGATACAGGCCCTGCGGGTAACAAATGCGGTTTTTCCTTAGCCGACTCCGTTAAGGGTACCTGCCAGTACCCTTTAGTGAGGTCCAGCACAGAAAAATAACGGGCTTGTCCTAAACTTTCAACCAGCTCGTCTACTCGGGGCATGGGATGCGCGTCAAACTTGGATACTTCATTTAACTTGCGAAAGTCGTTGCAGAACCGCAGCGTCCCATCCGGCTTAGGTATTAGGACTATGGGACTGGCCCACTCCTCAATGACCTCGAGCTTCAACATTAACTGTACTTCCTCCGCGATGGCCCGTCGCCGAGCCTCGGGTACCCGGTATGGTTTTAACCGGATCTTGGCCTGAGGCTCAGTGGCGATGTCATGTTGGATGAGAGACGTGCGGCCAGGGAGGTCCGAGAACACATCCGTGTTCCGACTGATGAACTCCTGACTTCCTGAACTTGTTTGGAAGACAGGCTGTCTGCAATTTTACCGTGGTTACTGCTTCACAGGCCTCGAACTGTGGGGCTGGACCCTTTTCACCTAGAAGCCCTGGCCGGGGGCTGTGGTCGTCGGCTGTGTCCCTATCTTTCCACGGCTTAAGTAAATTCACGTGGTACACCTGCTCCGGCTTGCGCCGTCCTGGCTGGTGTACTTTGTAATTACTTCCCTACCTTCTCGATCACCTCATAGGGGCCCTGCCACCTAGCTAGGAATTTGCTGTCAGGGTGGGTACCAGAACCAAAACCCGATCTCCCGGATTGAAGTCCCGTACCCGAGCCTGACGATTGTACACCCTACTCTGGGCTTGTTGCGCTGCCTCCATATGCTCCCGGACCAAGGGCAACACCCTTTCCATCCGGTCCTGCATTTGGGCGACATACTCAATGACACTTTTGTGGGGGACAGGCTGTTGTTCCCACGCTTCCTTGGCGATATCCAACAGGCCCCGAGGGTGTCTGCCATAAAGCAGTTCGAAGGGCGAGAACCCAGTAGAGGCCTGGGGCACCTCTCGCACTGCGAACATGAGATAGGGCAGAAGCAGATCCCAGTCCTTCCCATCTCTAGACACCACCCTCTTTAACATATTTTTAGAGTTTGGTTAAACCTCTCCACAAGACCGTCTGTTTGCGGATGGTAAGCGGACGTCCGTAACTGCTTTATACGCAACAATTTACACAGTTCCCTCATTACTTTGGACATAAAAGGGGTCCCTTGGTCTGTCAGAACCTCTTTTGGCAGGCCCACACGGGAAAACATCTCCATTAACTCTTTGGCAATGAGCTTAGCTGAGGTATGTCGCAGAGGCACCGCCTCCGGATACCGAGTGGCATAGTCGAGAACTACCAGAATGTGTTGGTGGCCCCTGGCGGACTTTGGTACAGGCCCAATTAAATCCATCGCGATTCGCTCAAGCGGTACTTCAATAATTGGCAGAGGTACCAGGGGACTACGGAAATGTGGCTGGGGGCTAGTTATCTGACAGGTCGGACAGGACTTACAATAATTCTCTACCTCCTTGAACACACTGGGCCAATAAAATCGCTGCAGTATGCGGTCCTGGGTTTTCTGCCACCCCAGGTGTCCCCCAAGAACATGTTGGTGGGCAAGCTCCATGACAAGCTTGCGATACGCTGTGGGCACCACCAACTGTTCAACAGGTTCGCCTCGGATTTGGTTCACCCGATACAACATATCCTGCAGAACAATAAACCGTGGGAACATTAATTCAGCCCCTGGTTTCTGGGGTTTCCCATCAATTTCCAGCACATTCTCCCAGGCCCTGGTTAGGGTTTGGTCCCGGTGTTGTGCGGTCCCAAAATTTTCCCGGAGACATTGAGGTCTGCCAACTCAGGTCCCGGTGGCAAGTCCTCCGTGTCTCCCACCATTACACTCAGTGGGGTTGTCTCCCCCTCTACCGCTGGAGCAGTGGTCACCCCTACCGCCGGCCCTTCAGACTCGGGCTCCCAGGGTTCTGGCCTTCCAGCGGTATCAGGCCACTCTACTAGGGTCACCCCTGTCTCGGGTCCCTCAGATACCTTTATTGCCGGCCACAGCGCCGGAAAACCGAGGAAGTCCCTCCCAAGTATTAGTTCGTGTGGGAGTTTAGTAGCGACAGCCACCTCGTGGGTCCACCTACCAGCCGCTGTGGACAAAGTCACTAGTGCAGTGGGATAGTCTTTCAGGTCTCCGTGGATGCACAGGACCCCGACTTTACGGCCAGTATACTCCGCAGGCCGTACAAGTGCAGCCCTTACCAGGGAGACTAAACTCCCGGAGTCCAGCAGAGCCACCGCCAGAGAGTCTCCCACCTCTACCTGACACAGGTGGTTATGGTCCTGCACCTCACGGGTGCCAGTTGCGCACAGCTTCCGTGCATACAGGGAGTGGCGACCCCCGTAGTTCATATCCATCGGCTCATCCCGATGCGGACAGTCGGCCCTGATGTGGCCTGGCTCCTGACACCTCCAGCATACCACGGGAGGCGGACTCGCAGGGGTATATTCCGGGCAGGCCGCTCTGTCGCGGACGTCGGAACTGGGGCAGAGGCCTCCGGGGTTTGACTGACCCCTTCCCGCAAGAGTCCCCTGCAGGTTTCTGGTGGCCTCGTAGCGCTCCACCAGGTCGACCATCTCCAGGGCATTGGTGGGCGATACCTGGCCGATCCAGTGCTGGAGGGGATAAGGCAGGGCCCTCCAAAGATGTCCGCCAACAGTCGATCCAGCATGGCAGTGGGACTTAGTAGATCGGGCTGCAGCCACTTTTGCAGCCTGTGCAGCAGATCGTAGAACTGCGGCCTAGCGGGTTCAGTCGTTTTAAAGTCCCACTGGTGGACTCTTTGGGCGCGGACCAGCACGTTCACGCCCAGTCTGGCTAGGACCTCTCCTTTCACAGTGTCATAATCTGCCGCTTGGTCATCCGACAAGTCGAAAAACACCTGCTGGGGTCCGGAAGCCAGGAACGGAGCGACCACCTCAGCCCACTGGTCACGGGGTAACTTTTCCCTCACGGCGACCTTCTCAAAAACCGCCAGGTACGTCTCAACGTCGTCTGCGGGGTCATTTTGGGATCGCCGCACGGACCGCTTTCCGGGCATCTTGGACGTGGTGGGACGCTCCTGCCGCCTGTAACGCCATCACATGTTGTAGCAGTAGTTGGTTGGTCTCCCGCTGCTGCACGTTAGCCTCTATGAGAGCCTTCACAGCAGCCTCCATGTTGCCAGAAACTCCTGCTTGCAGCTTTGCTGGCTTAATATATTCCATACACTTTAGAAAAACAAAACTTCGGCGTTCACGCCAGCCTCACTGCGCATGCCCGCATCCGCCACCAAATGTGGGGAGTCGCTCTGGTAGACAGCGGTGCGGGTGCAGTTTAGAGGCAAAACAAGGAGTCCAGATTGTGCAACAAACAGTGTTTTATTCACACTTGCACACAAAATGAAAAACAGTCTCTTGGTGACAGTTCACACACAACGGAAATAACGTAGCCAAACAAAAACAGTCCAACACAGGTTCAGTCACCTGGGAGGTGTAGGTGCAGGTTCGCACCACGCTGTCGGCCCAGCCGCAGGAGAATCCAGCTTCAGGTAGCCAGGAACAAAATACCTCCTTGCTGAGCTCTTTCCTCCTGGACAGAGAACTCCCAGCCCTGTTAGCAGCTCCAGGATAATCACACTCCCCAGACACAGCTGCTGGCTGCGTTTTATATCCAGCCCAAAACATGGACTGGACCGTGGGGAGCAGCCACCCACCCTACTCTTTAGCTGCTCCCAGTAAGAGCCGGCCCGGATCGGCTTTGCAGCCATGCTATTTAACAAAGTCAAACAGCACTAGCTGCTGCAGACAAAAACCCGGCTCTCACCTCACCGAGGCCAGCAACCTCGGTGACACGTACCTGCCATCACATATGACACCTTGCACCTTACCACACCTGTCAGAGGAACATTGTAAATAACAAAAAATAAAAGGTGTAAAATAGAGCAACCAAAGATCATATGTAAAATAGTACCAACAAAACTGCCACCTTATCACGTAGTTTCCAAAATGGGGTAATTTTTTGGGGAGTTTCTACTCTAGGGGTGCATCAGGAGGTTTTCAAATGTGACATGGCAACCTAAAATTATCCCAGTGAAATCTGCCTTCCAAACACCAGATGGCGTTCATTTCCTTCTGCGCCCTGCCGTGTGACCCTACAGTAGTTTACGACCACATATCAGGGTAATAAATATTGAGTTTTGTTTGGCTGTTAACCCTTGCTTTTGTTAGTGAAAAAAAATGGATCAAAATGGAAAATCTGCCAAAAAGTGAAATTCAGAAATTTCATCTACATTTTCCTTTAATTCTTGTGGAACACCTAAAAGGTTAACATCAGTTTTGAATACCTTGAGGGGTGTAGTTTCTAAAATGGGGTAATTTTTTGGTGGTTTCTATTATGTAAGCCTCACAAAGTGACTTTAGACTGGTCCCTAAAAAGTGGGTTTTGGAAATTTTCTGACAAATTTCAAGATTGACTTCTAAACTTCTAAGCCTTGTAACGTCCCTAAAAAATAAAATGTCATTGCCAAAATGATCCAACCATGAAGTAGACATATGGGGAATGTAAAGTAATAACTATTTTTGGAGGTATTACTATCTATTATAAAAGTAGAGAAATTGAAATTTGGAAATTTGCAACTTTTTCAAAATGTTTGGTAAATTTGGTATTTTTTTTATAAATAAAAATGAAATATTTTGACTCAAATTCACCAGTGTCATGAAGTACAATATGTGACGAGAAAACAGTCTCAGAATGGCCCGGATAAGTAAAAGCGTTTTAAAGTTATCCCCACATAAAGTGACACTGGTCAGATTTGCCAAAAATGGCCTGTTCCTTAAGGTGAAATATGGCAAGGTCCTTAAGGGGTTAATAGAAGGAACGTAGAACGATAACATCCAACTTACATTACTACAGAACCTCAGAAAATCTGAGAAGGGTCTTCCAACTGAGGAGCTTGTAACCCCCTGCCACCCATTCCTTTCCCTAACACTTATCCCCCTTTTAGCTTTCATTATTAAAGGGAATGTGTCTGTGTTTGAATTACGTTTTTTCTGTTGAGCATTTTTGTTCTAGAATTTGTGGTGATTTTTTATTTTTTTTATTTTCCATGTTACTGTGTTGTAAAAAAAGAAATGCATATAATCCTGCAATTTTCGCACTGCCTACGAGGTCTCATAATAATGATAATGTTTGTCCTGTTCTGTACAGGTAATGATAATTGAACTACTGAAAAGTTACCACCACAGGCAGAATTACAATGACAATTAACACCTCTCTTATAGATAACACAGGCTCCACCATTCACAATAGGTGATATCACAGCTTGACAGGTCAATAGGGTCGGCTCTTGTCCATTGTGTCTGTGGCCTACATGGCTGTTCTCAGAAGACAGGAAGTCCTAGGCTACTTTCACATCTCCGGTTTGATTACCAGCAGGTTGTTTGGCAGAGAACAGCCTGACGAAATTCCCAGATCCGGCGCTGCCATATAATTGGGTCCTGTGAAGATCTGTACGCATTCTGGCAGACAAACGGAGAACCGGCCAGACACAAACCGCTGCGTCTTCCGGAATGGCCATGCCGGAGTTTCACACCGGAGTTGTGAAAGTAGACTTAAAGGGAACCTGTCTTCATGAGAATGCAATGTGCGATACAGGCACAATGTTATATAGCAGGAGGAGCTGAGCAGACTGGTGTATTAGTTTATGGGAAAACATTTACTAAAACGTATAATTTATACATTTAAATTCCTGCTCATTTTGGGCTTTGAAGTCCAGGAGGCGGTCCTATCAGTTATTGACAGCTGTCTGTGTATACACGGTCATAGAGGGAAGGCTGTCAGTCACTAGTAGGACCGCCTCCCGGACTACAAAGCCCAGAATAAGCAGCAAGTTTTACTGAATCTTTTCCCATAAACCATATATCAATCTGCTCAGCTCCTCCTGCTCTATAGCATGGTGCCTGCAGCTCAGACACCAGGTTCAGTGTGACAGGTTCCAGGTCCCCCCCCCCCCCCCCGCTCCCCCCACACCGTTGGAAGACACAGTAAGAGAGCAGTGGAGAAGGCAGAAGCTCTTTTGCAGCTTCTGCCTTCTCAGACAGGTGAGCAGAGCGATAAGCAGCTTGGGCCAGGGGAGTGCAGAGCTGCAGGGTCAGGAAACCCTGATCAGCTCTGCCTTCTATAAACCACCCCACAGGAGGCTAGTCTCCCCTGTAACTGGGGCTCCTTTTGAATGCCCCAGTTACAATGGAAATAGTACAAAAAAAAAAAGCCTCTCATTGTCTCCCAAAGGTTTTTCAGTGGCCTCTGGGGACAAATTATATGGAAAAATATATATAAAAAAAAATAAGTTTACAAATTCTAAAAAGAAAAATTGGAAAACTAAATAAAAAGTAAAATACAAAAAAAAAAAGAAAGAAAATATGTGGCCAAAAAATAGAATATTATAAAAAAAAATACCATAAAAAAAGTGCAAAATAAAAGTGTTCACGGTCTTTTTATGACCATTTGGGGGGAAAAAAATAATATATTTAAAAAAATAGGTAAGTTCTAAATAAATAAAATGCAAATAAAATAAAAAGGAAAAGTGCAAATTAATAGTGTTTATTGTTCCCGAACAGACTTTTTATTACCTCTTGGGGGATATATTATGTGGCAAAAATATGTTTAAAAAATATCAAACCAATTATAAAAAAAAATACAATAAAATATTAATAAATACAAATAAAAGTGCAAAAAAAAAAAAAAAAAAAAAAAAGGCAGTGTCCCCCAAAAGTCTTTCTATGCCCTCTTGGGGGATATATGGTATTAGAAATAAATAAAAAATTAATTTAATAAAATATTTAAAAAAATAAAAAATTCATAAAAAAAAAAAAAAACGCCACCATTACTGCCCCATTCACATGAAACTATAAATTTTATATAACAAATCGGCCTACACAAAATAGGGAACTAATTCTAATAATTTTATTTTGTTGTTAGTTTGCATATTTAAAGAATAAGGAGCTATAGTTTGAAAAAAAAAAAAAAAACTTTTTAAAAATGTTTTGTACAGTTTCCCCAAATAAAACTACTAAAAAAATAAGTTACAAAGCTCTATGTGTCAGGTAAATAATTGTCGCAAAACTTAATTTGGTAATTCAACAAATAATCAGCCGTTTGAACCACTGGTGCTAAATCACAAAATAGTGTCTGGTCATTAAAGGATTAACCAATGAGCTCCTTCCCCACTAGTAAGTTAAAGCGATTACTGGTTAATTTCAGGGCCCCTATAATGGCAGGAGGCAGTTATAACCAGTATGCGCCAGTCTCCACAGTGAAGGAAAGTGCTTACTGGTTATTGCAGGGCCCCTATAACGGCAGGAGGCGGTAATATCCAGTGAGCGGCATTCTCTGCACTGATTTATGAATAGGAGGTAGGATGGAAGGAAATCTCTCCACTTTTCCGGTAAAAATAATTTTTAACCAGTTCCTGCAGCATGGTCCCTGAAACAAAAGGTTCATACTTGCCTGCCGCTCCTGTCTTCCGCGCTGCCCCCACTGCCTACATCTTCCGGTCCCCGCACTGTTTACACTTGCCAGTGCATGGCCATGGTCAGATGCACCTCTCTAGCCATTGACTGGCTTTAGCAGTAACACGCTGCTTGTGGCCACATCACCGCTGAAGCCAGTCATTTTACATGCACTGCCAGATGTAAACAGCGCGGGGCCCGGAAGATGGGGGCAGTGCAGAGGACCCCAGAGGTGGGGAGCAGGTAAGTATTACTCTTTGGTTTCAGAGGCCATGCTGCAGAATGATATTCGGGACAATTACTGGGAAAAAGTGTTCATAGCAGCGCTCATGTATTATATCTGGCCGGTATAATCGTGCTGCTGATCAGTCGATAAACAAGGAATCATTCGTTTTTTGGCTGATTTGCATATTTTATCAGCATGAAAGGTTTACAAATATCGGCAGCACATCTCACTGTGTAATCAGGGATGGGCCACCAATATTCAATATAAATGAAGGCGGAATGACTGTGGTAGTGATCAGTCCTCCCCAATCACTTTGCATTTGTTTGTGTAATAGGCTCAATGTTTTTATTTGCGGCCCCTTGAAACAGAGTGATGTGACAATGCGGCCCTCAGACCAAAAAAGGTTGCTGTAGAGAGTGACAAGGAAAAAAAAAAAAACTTAGTAAAAATTCTTTAAAAAAGTATTAAACATAAAAAGATTTAAACAATAGGTCATTTTCTGCCTTGCAATTATTTCTACTTATGAATTATGGTATATAAAGAGTGAATTTTGGGTATTCATTTAGGAACATCTGGTCACAAATTGTAAAGATTTCCTGACAATGTTTATTGCAATTTCCTTTTTCTTCTGCAGCACAGATTTCATTTATCCATGATGTTGGCAGGCTTCCCTTGAAGACACACTATGGAAGGTATGGAGAGATTTTCATTCCGTGTCAATGTTTCAAATGTGACAGTTCTGTCAGTGTGCTATCTTACTTTTCATGTCTTTATGATTAGATAGGGGCAGACTGCGAACTTAGGGCTCTTTCACACTAGCGTTTTTGTTTTCCGGCATAGAGATCAGTCGTCGGGTCTCTATGCCTGAAAAATCCTGATCAGGATTATCCCAATGCATTCTGAATGGAGAGAAATCCGTTCAGGATGCATCAGGATGTCTTCAGTTCAGGACCGGAACGTTGTTTGGCCGGAGAAAATACCGCAGCATGCTGCGCTTTTTGCTCCGGCCAAAAATCCTGAACACTTGCCGCAAGGCCGGATCCGGAATTAATGCCCATTGAAAGGCATTAATCCGGATGCGGCCTTAAGCTAAATGTTGTTTCGGCGCATCGCCGGATCCGACGTTTAGCTTTTTCTCAATGGTTACCATGGCAGCCAGGACGCTAAAGTCCTGGTTGCCATGGTAAAGTGTAGTGGGGAGCGGGGGAGCAGTATACTTACCGTCCGTGCGACTCCCGGGGCGCTCCAGAGTGACGTCAGGGCGCCCTACACGCATGGATCACGTGATCGCATGAATCACGTGATCTATGCGCATGGGGCGCTCTGACGTCATTCTGGAGCGCCCCGGGAGCCGCACGGACTGTAAGTATACTGCTCCCCTGCTCCCCACTACTACTATGGACAACCAGGACTTTAATAGCGTCCTGGCTGCCATAGTAACGCTGAAAGCATACTGAAGACTGATCAGTCTTCAAATGCTTTCAGGTCACTTGCGTTGTTACGGATCCGGCGGGCACTTCCGGCAAATGGAGTACACGACGGATCCGGACAACGCAAGTGTGAAAGAGGCCTTAAAGGGGTTGTGCAAGGGTGGGGGGCTGGCAAAACTGCCCATTTTGCAGGACCTGCAAAGGGAAAATGTCTTGCCTGTTCCTCGGCAGCAGCTCCCCACTTCTTCTCCTGCGATGCTGCGCTGGGCTCCATCGATATCAACATCCGGTTTGACAATGCCGTAGCCACAGCGGTGTCCGGCTCCCCTTGTGTCGTGACAAATGGTCACGTGATGGAAGAGGAGCCACATACTGCTTATGCATGTGATTGGCTGTGGCCATGTCAGACTGGATCCTGGAGCCGCATTCCTGCAGGAGAAGGGGCTGTAAGGAGGTAAGTCATTTTCTCTTTGCAGGTCTGCTCTCATCTCAAGAGCACTTATGTATGTTCATAAAACAGCTTCTCCATGGAGATGTAAGTACACATGTAGGTCCTATGGTTATTCACAGGATAGGAGATAACTATTGTGTCACAAGAATGGAGGGCCCCTTACCCTCAGGAGTGCCCTAAAATGGATGCAGTGGCTGGATGGAAGAGCGCGCTGCCGCTCCATCAATTTCTATGGGACTGCCGGAGATAGATCTCTCATTCTCAGGAGTCCTGTCAGAATTTATCCCATCTCCAGATATATCACAGAGATCAGCTTCTCTTGAGCATATCCTGCTCTCAGATAGGGCAGCAGAAATCACTGGTCCACATTAACTACGTCTGTGTTTTACAATATAACTTAAGTGCTGTAGTGTTTCAATCTTGACTTGTGTGTAATGTCTGTCTAGGATAAGGCTGGAAGCCCTTACCGACAAGGACCCCGGAGTAGCAGATGTTGACAGTGGTGATGAGGAGGACCCTGCTCATGGACACACCACTAAAGAAAGTGAAAACAGACCCAAGACTCAGCAGGGGTCAGGTGGCTCATTACTTCCTTCCAGCCAAGGAGGAGATACCGATCTTCCAAGCAGTCAACCTCAACCTGTTACAGCCCAGGCCATTATGGAAGATGAAGAGCTGAGGATAGAGGAATTTGACAGTGACTGATACATGCCACGTGTAGGATCTACATTTGTGCAGCTGTCTCGTGTATTCTGTCAGAACTTAACTGAAACATTTATTTTCATGCAAATTTGCTGTGTCTCCAGGCAGCCTTGGCTTTATGCATTTATTTTATAGAAACAGAAACCTATTACACCAGAAGATAAAGTTGTCACATTTCCATGGTACCTCCTCACACCCATGTCCACGTGCAGGAACTTGTGCAGACCTCCATACAGTTTTATCGCAAGCCAGCGATCAGAGAATGTGAAATATAGATTATGTAAGTTCTGCGCTAAACTATTTATGTGAATAAAAGAATTCTGTTTTCCAAACAGGTTTCATATTTTCCTTGTGACCTGATTTCTAGTGTTAAGCGAAGCGAGCTTCCGATGCTACATCCAAAGTCTCTTCGTTCAAAACTTCAGATTAAGGTTACATTCACACGACCGTATGTGCTTTGCGGTCCACAAATTGCGGATCCGCAAAAAAAAGGATGGCATCCGTGTTTTTTTTTTTTTTTTGCGAATCGATTGTAACAATGCCTATCCTTGTCAGCAAAATGGACAAGAATAAGACATGTTCTATCTTTTTTGCAGGGCTACGGAACAGACATACGGATGCGGATAGCACACAGTGTGCTGTCAACATTTTTTGCGGACACGTTGAAATGAATAGGTCTGTATCCTATCCGCAAGAAGAACTCAACGGACATGGAAACAAAATGCGTTCGTGTGAATGTAGCCTAATACTGTACAGAGATTTGCCTCTGTACAGTATTAGAATGTATGGGCTCCGATGAGCCGAAGTTAGCTATTCCCAAAGTCGCGCTTGACTTTGTTGATTAACTTCGGTAGTTGATTTTTAAAGTGGAAAATCACTTTAAAACTTGAAACCGAACTCCACTTCGGTTCTGACTAGTACCTCGGAACCGAAGCCAAGTAGGGATCGACCGATATTGATCTTTTTAGAGCTGATACCGATATTCTGTGAACTCTTAGGCCGATAGCCGATATTTTATACCGATATTCTGCGCATTTTAATATTTGGAATTTTTTTTTCTGTTACAGCGTTCAACGCTTTTTTAAAAAAAATATTAATAGTTTGGACTTTTTGGGCACGGCGATATGTTTTTTTATTTATTGTTTATATATTTTATATGTAAAATTGGAAAAGGGTTAATTTATACTTTAATTTTTTTACTTTTTATTTAATTACTATTTCCCCCCTTAGGTGTAGAACCTGGGCTCTTTACATCCCTTGTCCTATTCCCCCTAATAGAGATCTATCTGGGTGAATAGGATATTACACTCTCCCTGCTGCCCTGTGCTCTGGGCACACAGCAGCAGGAACCGACCATGGCAGCCAGGGCTTCAGGGGGGTCCTGGTTGCCATGGTAACCGATCAGAGCCCCAGCATTACACTGCTGGGGCTCCGATCAGAAGAGAGGAGGTGGGGGACCCTGTGGCCACTGCCACCAATGATATTAATACTGAAGGGATGGGGGGAAAGGAGGAAGGAGGGGGGGCATCTGAGGGGTTAATTGCCGCGGATCGCAGCGCTCTGTCAGAGGCAGGGTCTGGGCAATGTGCTTCTAATGCCTGCGTTTGTAATATCTGAAACGTTATTATCATTGGTGGCCAGTGCGCCCTCAGCCCCTCCTCCTCCTCCTCTTCTCTCTGTCCATTGGTGGCCAGTGCGCCCTCAGCCCCTCCTCCTCCTCCTCTTCTCTCTGTCCATTGGTGGCCAGTGCGCCCTCAGCCCCTCCTCCTCCTCTTCTCTCTGTCCATTGGTGGCCAGTGCGCCCTCAGCCCCGCCTCCTCTTCTCTCATTGGTGGCCAGTGCGCCCTCAGCCCCTCCTCCTCCTTTTCTCTCCATTGGCAGCGCAGCACAGGGGGAGGGAGAGACACTGCCTCCTTCTCCCCTGTGCTGCTGAGGGAACATGGCCGCGCTGAGACCGGCGCGCTCATGTTCTGTGATAGCACAGTTATCGGTATATCGACCTGGTTAGGGGCCGATACCGATAACTCATGAATATCGGCCGATAATATCAGCCAAACCGATAATCGGTCGACCCCAAGTTTCAAGTTCGGCGTACAAGGTTCGGGTTATCTAAGAATTCTATTAAGTTATGGTCCATGGTAGTGGAATCCATAATGGAATTCTTAGATAACCCGAACCTTGTACGCCGAACTTGAAACACAAAGTTCGCTCAACACTAGTTTCAAGTTTTAAACTGGTTTTCCACTTTAAAAGTCAACTACCGAAGTTATTCAACATAGTCTCTCACGACTTCACGAATAACTAACTTCGGCTCATCAGAGCCCATACATTTTAATACTGTACGGAGACGGATCTCTGTACAGTATTAATCCAAAGTTTTGAAAGAAGTGACTTCGGATGTAGCATCCGAAGCTCGGTTCGCTCAGCCATACTGAGTTCCCTGTAAAGATGCAGTCTAACAATTTATTTTGGACATTGCAAACCTAACTGGCCAGCAATATTTCAGCCGCATCATCCCAGCTTAGATAGGTGCATTCATGTTGAACCCTTTCAATTATGGTACACTGTTCCATACGATCCCCAGTCTGACCACCAGCCCAGAGCTTTCTCCCCTGTGTAGACCAGACGTCAGTCTCCTGTGTGGCTGGTTTTCTGAGAACTGCAAGATTTCATCAGCATCTATCAAATTTCTCCTGGCGGCTCTCAGATCCCTCCTCACCAAGCTCCATACTCCTCGCTCCGCTGTAGAGTGCTGCTGAAGATATCATTTCTGCCCTGTCGAAGGCCTGTATTACACCAAAAGATCATCTGCCAGATTTTTTGACCAATCATTGGTCAGATGACCTATTACACACACAGATCTTTTGTTATACACACCAACTATTGGTCCGATTGAAATCACAGATGTGACAAATTCCTGTCAGGGGGTCCTCATAATAATAATGGTGAAGAAAAGTAAAATTATTCACAGACCACCACCATTAAGACTTAGTATTAAAAAATACCAATAAGTTCCCTCTAAAACAAGGGTCAGGGTACTGGAAAGAAGGGAACGAGAATCTGAACCCTGGTGCTTCCCTGTTCTTTATACTGAAACAGAATGGCCACCCCGATAGGGGCGATCCCGTATCAGGAACCTCCTGTATGCCCTAGTTTAGCCCTCACATCAGGATACATCACATTCCCTTATACCGTACAAGTGAATGTGATGTTACCAAAAAATAAAAAACGGGACAAGGTCCCACAAATTGCCAGTACCCTATATAGTACATTATACCGGGTAACGTAGAAATATATTAATCTTTTATAGTCGTCTATCTGTCCCAGGTGGTTGCAGAGAGCATGACGAATCAACCTCACATGATGTAATAGTTCCAACGCGTTTTGCCTCAACACCTATCGTGGCTCATCAGGGGACTGTTATTATCCTTTTAAGTGGATCCGTAATAAATTGGCATACAAGTGTGTCAAATTCACCATATTCACACTATATATAATTAAAATATATCAACTCCATAATGCCAACTGTAAATACAGTGTGTAAGGAATGGATACAGCCGCACTACCGGTGAAGCGATCCCCAGAAAGTATTCTATAGTAAGGGTTATGTCCAGGATATTCTGGTACTTGCGTGACCAATCATGTCAAGCTGCTCGGTCCTCGGCGTATCCCGCAACAGAATGATGGAGGGGGTGGGAGTGGAAAGACCTCCGGTGCCGGTGTGGCTAATGTCTCCTCGGTTGGTCCGGTCGCACATAGTTGCTTATATTTTATTGGATTATGGATTTATCTCCTAGGAGGGTACAGCCTTGAGGGTATCTTCATTTGGTGGAAAAATCCAACGGCAGAAATCTGAGGCTGACCCTTGGATTTCTGCAGCGGTTTTGCAGTTGCACTGATTTGTGGCAACCATTGACGTTGACTGTTTTATTTATTTTTTTCAAGACGCCGAACACAATTTTTTAATTTTTTTTATTTTGAGGCGGAAAATGCAGCATAAAAAAAAAAAAGTGTGAACGTATGCCTCATTCAGACATCCGTGTAGAAATCTTTAATAAGATGGTCAGTGACTCATCAGTGAAGGATCCGTGTTTTGTCCGTGTGTTTGTTTCTTGCTCTCCGTGTGTCATCTGTGTTTCACGGATAGTGTTGAGCGAACTTGTTTTTCTAAGTTCAGCGTCGGGTTATCGAAGAATCCCGTTATGGATTCCAAATTCTGTTATGGTCCCTGGTAGCGGATTCTTGGATAAGCCGAACTTTGGACACAGAACTTAACACACAAGTTCGCTCAACACTATTCACGGACACTGGAAAGCTGAAAATTAATTTTCGTAGCCTCTCCTCCTAATGGTCCGTGAAACACGGATTGCATCCGTGTTTTTCACAGACCCATAGACTGTAATGGACGTGATGGGTGTAAAAAATAGAGCACGAAACACGGATGTGTGAATACATCCATCAAAATGAATGGCTATGTGTGCTGTCACGCGGAAAGCACACGTCTGTGAATCACTAACGTGAAGGAGGCCTTACCCTGAGGGTTCTCGCACACGGGGGGATTTCGCAGCAAACGCACATGTATGATATGCAGATTGTTTGGTGGTTTTACCCCTTACATTAAAAGGACTGAAATCCCCAGGGAAAATCTGCAAAGGAGGTTGATATCCTGCCCAAACCTGCACCCATGTCAATTTACACACGGGCAATTTCTGTAGCGTGTAGATGACATTTGATAATACTGATTCTGTATTATGCTGTGGTTGGGGACAGGCCACATGCTGTGCCATACTATCTGGGTGCAGGGGCGGACTGAGCGGTTGGGCACTTCGGACATGGGCAATTCCTGTAGCGTGTAGATGACATTTGATAATACTGATTCTGTCTTATGCTGTGGTTGGGGACAGGCCACATGCTGTGCCATACTATCTGGGTGCAGGGGCGGACTGAGCGGTTGGGCACTTCGGACATGGGCAATTCCTGTAGCGTGTAGATGACATTTGATAATACTGATTCTGTCTTATGCTGTGGTTGGGGACAGGCCACATGCTGTGCCATACTATCTGGGTGCTAAACTGCACAGCATGCAGATACATCTCTCCATGGTTAATCCCAGGACTCCTCCTGGACACCCCCAGTGATACATGCCTGGCTTCTGGGGCAGGTGTACTGGGACCACCTCCATGCAGCAGGGTCTACCCTACTCCAGGACAGGGCTGGGACTGCACAGGTGCTCTCAGGTGAGCAGTGCCCGGGTGCAGTCCTCGGGTCATGTGACCAGTGGGGCGGGGGAGAGGCCACGTCTGTGGAGGAGGAAGTGGCGCTGCATGTAGTGTCAGATCTCCGGGAGGGAGAGACCGAGACCCCGGGAGAACCCCAGCCGTACGGCAGGTAACCGGGGGCTTCCTGGACTGTGAGGGAGTGCAGGGCTGTAACGTCGGGGTGCATGTCCGCCCATGTGTGCACATATTCGGGACGGGCCCCTCTGTATCTGCTAGCTGGGAGTGGTTGTCCTATTTCCTGAGTACACAGTGACCAGGAGGAGCTGTACTGCATGTAGGCAGGGAGGGGATGCCAGTGTGTGTGCTGGGACGGGACGGGATGCCAGTGTGTGCATGCAGGGAGAGGGATGCCAGTGTGTGTGCTGGGACGGAGGGGATGCCAGTGTGTGCCTCAGACTGTGAGAGTAGGGCACTGTGTCTCCAGAATGGCACACACCTGTGGGGGAGTATGGCATCCACTTAAGATATGTTCACATGAAGCAGATACACCACTGCAGATTTGTGTGCAGCACGTTTGCAGCGTACTACACAACCAGCAAATCTCATCCACAAACCGCAGAAAAAAGTCAATTTATGCTGCAGATATCCATTACAGATTTCACACTTTGCAATGCATAGAGTGGAATCCACTGCAATCCACAAATCTGCTACATACAGTATGGCCGTACCCTAAGGCCTCTCTCAGACGAGTGTGACCTGTGCAGGAATCGCACTCC
Source organism: Bufotes viridis (assembly GCA_033119425.1). Lineage (NCBI taxonomy): Eukaryota > Metazoa > Chordata > Amphibia > Anura > Bufonidae > Bufotes > Bufotes viridis. Next base: position 80,747,396 of record CM065589.1, read on the forward strand.
TTGTGTAAGCGCAATTCCCCATTGTGGACACTGCTAGCTTCTCAGGAGCGTATGGTATTACGATGATTTATAATGCTGTGTGTCTCTGCATGACTTTACGTCTACAGAATGCGGATCCACAAAACACAGGTGTCGGCCCACGCGTGTTCCCCAATTTGCCGACCGCACATAGCCCCGGCACTATGATAGAAATGCCTATTCTTGTCTGTCGCTGTGGACAAGAATAGGACATGCTCTATATTTTTTTTTTTTGGGGGGTGGGGGTTGGGCGGAATGGAACTACAGATGCGCACAGGGTGATGTCCACATCTTTTGTGGCCCCATTGAAATGAATATGTCTGCACCCGTTCTGCAAAATTGCGGAGTGGATGCGGATCCAAACATAGGGTTGTGTAAATGAGCCCTTATGATTCTGTAGCAGTAAGGTCATGCAGAGACACACAGCGTTAGAAATCTGTATAATGCCGTGCGCTCCTGAGAAACGAGCAGTGTCCAGAACGGGGAAAGACTATGAAACACGGAGCTTGATTTCCGCACAGGACACACTCGTGTGAAATTAGCCTAAGGCCTCATGCACACGATAGTATTAATTTTGCAGTCCACAAATTGCGGATACTAAAAAAAAAAAAAAAATGTGGTTTGCCGTTTTGTTTTACCAGACATTATTTATTTTTTGGCCCAAATAAACGCCAGGATCAAAATTGCGAGGGAGCGCTGAAGGGGTTTTCTTGGAGTATAATACGGATGACCTATCCTCAAGATCGATAGGTTCTGACACCGGGCAGCACCACCCTTCAGTTGTTTGTAGCGGCCGTGGCGCTCCAGTGAGCGCTGCGGCCTCCTCAAAGCATACCAAGCAAAGTGCTGTACATTGTATAGCGGCCCATTCACTTGGATTGGACTGAGTGGCACATAGACCATGTGACCAATGAACTGGCCTAGGAAGAGGCCGCAGCGCTCACCGAAGTGCCACTGCCTCTTCAAACAGCTGATCGACGGGGGTGCTGGGAGTTGGACCCCCACATATCTGATACTGATGACCTGTCCTGAGGATAGGCCATCGATATTCTACTCCTGAAAAAAAAAAACTTTTAAGGCCTCATGCACACGATTGTTGTTTATTTCCGCGTTCGTTCCGTTTTTTTTTTCACGGTTAGGATGCTTCCCTATTTATTTCAATGGGTCCGTCAAAAAATGCGAATGGTTATCCGTTTTTGTTCCGCATCTGTGGTCCGTGTTTACCTTCCGTCAAAAAAATAGAGCATGTCCTATTTTTTTCACGTTTGCGGACAAGGATAGGCATTATTACAATGGATCTTCCAAAAAAACGGATCCGTCAAAAAAACACGTCATCCGTTTTTTTTGACGGACGCAAAATTTGTGGACGGAGCGGACGCGGAGGCAAGCAACGGTCGTGTGCATGTAGCCTAATATTGATGACCTATCCTTAGTTCCCATGCACTTGAGTGTGAGCAGTGCTGCAGTGACTATGGCTCCTACACAGTGTATAGAGTTGTGCATGCAAAGCAGCTTCCGAAAACTGTTTCCAGAGTGTCGGGAGTCGGACCCCAGCCGATCTGATATTGATAATATATCCTAAGGATAGGTCATCAGTGTAAACCTGGAAAAGTCCATGATATGCCTAAAGATTCCCGATCTGTGCAGCAGTGTATCCTGTACAGTATGGAGTAATGGTGCCTCATACAGGGTGTATTACACAGCTCACTTCTTAAAGGGGTTCTGCAAATTGCGGCCCCCAATGTGCGGAATGACTGGCATACGTTTGTGTGCATGAGACCTAATAACTATGCTTTATGGAGAAAGTACCGTATGTGTATTCTAATGTCAGGGACCATGGAGCAATACTGTATATTTGTACATGTTGGTATGCTACAAAATGCCAGCGGCACAATATAATGCTACTCTGTATTTTAGATCCTCAAGACAGTCTCTTCCTCACTGTGCGCACTGGAGATGATGGACTGCCTGTCAGAGGAGGAGGAAGACTTCATGGCTGGAGGAGATTTGGGAGAGGGCTTTGGGAGAAAGCCTGGTGGACTCTACGAGGGTCTTGACGTGACAAAAGGATTGAAATTGAGAAAAGGATCAAGTTCTCATCATTACCACCTTATTAAGAAGGGAGACGATGATTGTAACACAAGTCATCACATTGGAAAACGTAGCGAGGAAAGGGAGACTGTGAGGCCTGCCAAAGAGGGCTACACACGGTGCCGACAGAACAGCATGGGTAAGAGTAACAGTCACTTAAAACGTAAAGATGAATATAGCCTTTGCCATCCCGCCTAGATTTCCTACGGCATAGAGAGACCAGCTCGTCTTAACCTTTTGGTGCAGAACTGGGGGGGGGGGGGGGAGACTCAGTTCAATTTTATAAGATTCAGGATCCTGGTAGGCAGAATATCCAAAGTGACTGTCACCCATACTGTGGATTTTTCCCTGTCCGGTGCAGATTGTGAGTGATAGAGATCCGCAGTGTAAATTGACATTTCAAATCTGCACAGCATTTTTTTTTTAATTTGTTTTGTTTTTTATTCAGCATATGGATAAGTTCTTAAACGGTTCCCCCGGCAATTAAGAAAATGAAAATACTTAGATATTAATTTATTATAAATATATTCCCAAATACCTTTCATTAGTTATAATGGCTCATTTTGTCTGGAGAGCAAACATTAGGAGAAATAATATGGCTGCCGTCCAATTAGTACACACAAAAGCTGTCCTAATCACACAAGACAAGTTACTTCACAACACTGAGCTAAAGAGCTGCCTCATCCTCCTCTCTGCTCTGACTGTCAGGGATTATGATCCTGGATACAGATGATAAGATCTTCATCTGAATCTCTGTGGGAATGAAGTTCATTAGGAGACATGAAGTAAAGAGAGGATGGACAGGACAGACTGTGGTAATGGAGACTGCATAAAAGCGCTGCTGCTCATTACCACATCCCCACCATCCTCTCTGTACTTCATGTCTCCTCATAACCTCTATTCCTACAGAGATTCAGCTGAAGATCTACTATCTGTTGTCGGAATAATAATAATTCAATTAAGAATTATTAATTATGGTCATAAAAATAATTAATCATAAATTTTTCATAACTTCTCGAAATTATGACCTGGTGAATTGTAGATAACCCAATCGATACAATTCACATCTGAGGCCGACTATTTCCTCAGATAATAAGTTCTTTTCATGTGAGATGACATTAATGCTAAAGATATAGTTTTGACATTAAATAATAATACGCAGGTATTATAAAAACATGCAGATTTATTGGTTACAAGGTTCTAAATATAAATAAGTAAATAAACACAATGATATATGCAAATTAATATATACGACGATATAAAGCATTACAAGCTTAACAGAAGTAAATAAACACAATGTTATCATCGATATAAAGCAATATAAGCTTAGCAATACATGTGGGTAGAAGCAACTTGTCACATTATAACAAAGCTATTATTTGGTTAGGATATCAAAACAAGAAGTTAAATTATATACATCACTTCTGTTCAGAGGAAACCTCATGATATCAGGACGGGCATGTCTAATCCTAGACATCAATATGGAATGGTGAATACCTTCCGCCTCCCTCTAACCAACTACACCTCACATGACTTCAGGAATGGGCAAATCCAACCAAGGATATAACTTAGAAGAGATAACTGTATCCTTCCGCCCCATCCTGGACTATTTTCACATGTATGACTTGGTAAGACTACTAAGACACACAACAGAAATGGGAAGAACTTGGAACAAGTCTTTCCAGTGGGAATTTATCACCTAGCTTGGCGAAGAATGCTACTATTAATATATATATATCTATGCAATCATTTAATACTTTGCTAGATTATGAGTCTTGATTCTTCTGCAGGTAGAATGAAGCCTCACAATATCCTAAGACTACATCTCAATATGGAGATGATCAATTAATTAATGTGTTTATGTATTCGCCAATCTAGATGGTATGACTTCACCCACATTATCCAATTAGTCTTAATAAAATGAAATATCATTCTTTATGTCTCTTACCAAGTCCTAGCAGGAATCACACTTCTGCTCCTAGGAAAGCTGGGTGGTCCATCATCGCATGTCTCACCATCACTCTCATATTGATAGACCCCTCTCTCTTGTGTGTTCTGGCTGAATCCTGGAATGTTCCTGTTCTTTGCTTGTTGCTTCTTGGAAATCCCCTTCTTCCAACAGTAAATATCCCAATCCTTATCTTACATTAGCAGTCCACAAAGATGAAGAAAAGATAGAAGGCGGCACTCACCATGACTTGTAAAAAATGCTTGTTGCTTTATTTATTTCATATGCGAAGGCAAGCAGGGGCTGGAGCGGACAATCTTGAACACTGCCATGCAATACATTACCTTCCCCCTGGATTAAGATCTTCCAATCATACGCTTATATGGTAATGATCCTATGAGATCATATTTACCCATAATGCAACTATGGAGGACGGTGTAGCGATATCCATCTGTCTCCGGATGGCACTGTTGTGCAAGCTATTAGCACCATACTATAAAGAGTTAACTATAGCACTCTTGTATTATATACATTTGATCCTCGTCGTCGTAAATCAGAGATAAGGATTAGTTTAGACATTAAAACAACTAAAGACAGACTTCTAGGCGTCTCTCTGAATGTTTCTTACACCGTTGATCTATGGACCATAATGATATGAATGGGCCTTGTTCTCTTCAGATGGACATGTCTGGAGAATCCAGTGTACTCCCTACAGATAAGACCACATCTGTGGCAATAACTTTTTAAAAATATAATGTTCTTTGTATTTAGTATACTCTTTTACACAGACTGAACTCTGTGTGACCTCAAATCTTGGCGTGTTCCAGTCGTGTATCAAAACTTTGGTTCAGTCTGTCTCTTAAAGACAATGAGCATCTATTTTGGACTATAATACGATCAGGTATCATATACACTCATGAAAATGCCCGACACTGTACTCAGGATTAGGACAGGTTTTGTGGGTACTAATAAGACGGCGGCCATTTTTTTTCTCCCAATGATTGCTCCCCAGACAAACTGAGCCATTATAACTAATGAAAGGTATATGGGAATATATTTATAATAAAGTCATATTTATTTATTTTCATTTTCTTAATTCCCGGAGAACCCATTTAAAATCTAGTTCCCTTTTCAGGTATTGTCAAACGATGTGGATTTGTCTCGCAAAAACCTGCGACAGCAAATCCACAGCATTTCAGCCATGTGTGGATGCAGGCTTCAATTGTAAAATCCAGTTATACAATAATAAGGGTGTTCTAAACAATAGTGCGGGGTTCTAAATAATTTTCTGTAAGGCCTTGTTCACACGTCAGTAATTTCCACCAGTGATTGTGAGCCAAAACCAGGTGCGGGTCAAAAACACAGAACAGGTGCAGATCTGTTCATTATACCTTATCTCTGTGTAGCCTCCACTCCTGGTTTCGGCTCACAAAAACTGACGGAAATAACTGATCAACTAACGGACGTGTGAACAAGGCCTCAGCCACACACATCTATAAACAGCGCATATGTTATCACTGGGTGCCTGTGACCTTCACTGATTGGTAGAACCAGTGGGTCAGGTTGTTCTTCTGAGCTTTGTGCCCCTTTCTTTCCTGACTCTAACTTGTGAGTCTGATCAAAAGAGACAAAGCAAAACCGTATGAAAAGCTGCACATCTCAAGTAAAATCAATACATATTTTATTGAGAACCACAAAAGTTAAAATATTGTATACGATAGAAACCTTGTGCAGGACCAAATACTCCCTGTGCAGGACCTAAGCCAGGCAATACAAATGAGCTCAGGAGTCCTCCCAGTACATTTTGCTTCCGGTTTGTTAGAGCATGGCGTGGGTATGAAGATAAAAATGAAATAATCGGACCCAGCGTCACTTACTCACAATACACCGATTACTCTAGTTTGGGGATTTTTTTATATTTTTTTATTTTTTTGAGCTGACAGATTCCCTTTAAACAGTATGCAGGTCTAGAGCAGTGACGGTTGTGTACATCCCTGGTGGTTAATGTCTATATGCCTAGTGGTCTAGGGCAGTAATGGGTTTAATGCTTGTTTCTCTGGAGGCTTAGGGCAGTGAGGGAGTTAATGTCTATATTCTCGGTGGTCTACAGCAGTAACTGTGTTAGGCCCCTTTCACACAAGAGAGTTTTCCCGTACAGGTGCAATACGTGAATTAAACACATTGCACCCGCGCTGAATCCTGACCCATTCATTTCTATGGGTCTGTGTATGTGAGCATTGATTTTTTTCATGCATCATCTCTGCGTTACATCAAAATCGCAGCCTGTTCTATATTCTGCGTTTTTCACGCAGCCCTGGTCCCATAGAAGTGATTGGGACTTCGTGAAAAAATATATATAGGGATGCTTACCAGACTCACATTTAAAGGGGTATTCCCATCACAGACAATGGAAGCAGTAGGATATGCCCTCATTGTCTGATAGGTGCAGGTCCACCTCTGGGACCCGCACCTACAAAAAAACAGAGCGGAGAAATTAATGGAGGGCGCATGCGCAGCCGCCCTACATTCATTTCAATGGGGCCACCGAAAATAGCAGAGAGCTGGCTCGGCTATTTCTGTCTGCCCCATAGAAATGAATGGGAGCAGGGGCTGCACGTGCACGGTGCGCTCCCATTCACTTGTATGAGAGCAGCGCTTGGTGTTGGACAGACCCCGGAAAACCCGGGGTCCTCCAGCCACAGCTCTCTCCGCTCCGTTTTCCTTGTAAGTGCAGGTCCCAAAGGTGAGACCTGCACCTATCAGACAATCGGCGCATATCCTAGCGATATGCCCCCATTGTATGTGATGGGAATACCCCTTTAACTGGAGCGCTGCCGGCCTTCTACCTCTGGGCACTTAAACAATCCCAATAAATGAATATGGCTGGCTCACAGTAACATTAGTACATTTAATCACTGTTTAAAAATATATATAATTCATAAAAATGCATTCCAGAATGTTATAACAATATTAAAACAAATATAACACTGTCACGGTCCCTTTAAATAATAACATGCTCACGCATGTACTCTCGTAGATGGCGGTCCTTGTGGCTTTATTATTATATATCTAGATTGCAATGTCCACTATTTCCTCTGTTCAAGATGTTTGGTAAGTGCCAGAGATTTGGGGCACTATATGTCCTCCTAATAAAGCGCCAGTTCACACAGCAGTCTTCCTATTGTTGGGAAGATTTGTCGCAAATGTTGCTCTACAATAGCGCTGGATGTTCTAGTTAAGCAATATTGTGTGATACTATATGCTCGTATATCGCAGACATATATACACTTCCAGTGCTGCTGTAAATGAGAGATGGGTATCTCTTACCAATCTCGGCGTTCCCCCTGCACTTGTCGCGCTTGTTTGCATATAGCGGCCGGGATGTCTTAACGCATGCGCTCTTGAATCTTACCCACGGCGGACTTCGGGAGATACTTTTTCTTTAGCGCTGCAAATAATATGTAGCCAGTATATATTTACAATAGATTGAGCCAGTACCGCCGTCCACTCCAGACGCGTTTCGGAAACTCTGTTCCTTCCTCAGTGGCAAAATGATTATTTCTTCGTGAAAAACGCATTGCATCCGGATGCAAAGCGTTTTCACTGGTGGTTGCTAGGAGATGTTGTTTCTAATCCTTTTAGTTTTTTTTAACGCGCGTGAATAAAGCATCAAAACTGATCACACCCGCGGCGCGGAATAAACTGAACCACTGAACGCAATCGCAGGCAAAACTGGCTGCACTTGCGTGAAAAACTTTTTTTCTGAACAGATCCGGATACAATCAGCATCGTTTGTAAAAACGGGGCCTCAGTGACGGCATCCCTAATGATCTAGGGCAGTTAAAGGGTGACTGCATGACTGCTCCTCCATTCAGATGGGGAGAGTGAGCCTCCATTCTTGTGACTGGCGGGGATACATTGTCTTCATGTATTAACCCCTTGGGGTTGTCCCACCATAACAACTTAACACCTATCCACAGGATAGTGTTCGCTGGGGGTCCAATCCCTGGGACCCTGACGTTCACAAGAGCAAGGGTCTGATGTGCCAAACATGCCAAATGCCCTGTGTTATATGCATCATGCCACGGGGGCTCAACTATTTTCATGTAATGACACCTAATATTGGTGACCTTTGGTTCATGGTCATTCTGGAAAAAATAGGCAGCAGTGAGCAGCCCATTGTGCATGTCATCTGGTATTATTATAATTCTCCCTCTTTGGGTATTGCCATGCTGGTCAGGACAATAATGCCATCAATATCATTTTTCTTCAACTGGAAATTCTGAGAAAATATTTTTGCGTTGAATAACTTCATGGTTTCCAGCGTGGACAGTCCAGTAACGCTGTTGCTTTTTTTCTGTCCTCCACAGATGCGAGCTCTGAAATCTCTAATGAAGATCTGAGGCAACGTCTCCAAGACTTAACCGAGGTGCGTTTACTTATGGTGTAGCCCCAGCGTCTGCAGTAATTTTACAATTAGTACTTGTCCTGACTGTGCTGTAATAGGTAGTTTTTGTTTGCGGCCAGTGATGAGTTGTTCTTAGCCAGTTTTGCAAGTTCCTCAACATAAATGCTCTTAGGGATCATCATTTCTGAAATCCTCTTTGTTTTGCATTGCCTCGCTCTCCTGTCTTTTTATTGGCGGGAGAATTTCTTACAGAATTTGTAAAATCATAGAGTTTGGGCCCCAGGAACTTAAAGGGGTATTCTGGTTATATTAGGTTATGCCCTATCCACAGTATAGCGCATAACCAACAACAAGAATGGGGGCTGGGTACCCCATGGACTCCCCTGAAATAAACGGTCACGCATGTGCTCAGCCTCTCCTTTAATTTTTAAGGGAGTTCAAGAGATAGCCAAGCGTTGTATTTCTATTCCCATACAAATGAACAGAGCAGCTAAGCACATGCCCAACCATATTGGGTCCCGGTTCTCATGATTGGTGGCAGTCCCAGCGGTTGGACCACCACTGATCTAAAAGTTACCCCTATCCTGTAGATAGGGGATAACTTAAAGGGCATTTGTCAGCAGATTTGTACCTATGACACTGGCTGACCTATTACATGTGCACTTGGCAGCTGAAGGCACATGTGTTGGCCCCATGTTCACATCTGCCCGCATAGCTGAGAAAAATGATGTTTTAATATGTGCAAATGAGCCTCTAGGAGCAATGGGGGCGTTGCCATTACACCTAAGGGCTCTGCTTTCTCTGCAACTGCCACGCCCTCTGCACTTTGATTGACAGGATCACATGTTTAAGTTCTCCCAAAGGGACGAAAAATTAAAGTTAAAAAAAAACGATGAAAGATGAAAAATTATCTGATTACACCAGCCTGTGTTTTGGCTTTGTATTATCAATAGCATGTTCCTCCTCATTTTTCTCTTTGGCCCTGCACGCTCATAAGTGATTTTATTTGAATGTGTACTTTTTCATTGGAAATCTTAATAAAAACAGATTGTACAAAAAAAAAAAAAAATTCAAATAACCCTATTTACCACTTTTACATCTAAAAATAAAAAGTAAAAAATAAGCATAATTGGCATTCAAAAATTTTCAAACTAATTGTATAAAAAATAAATTCCTGTGTGGTGAAAGCCTAAATAGAAAAAAGAGCAATTCTCATTTTTTTTTGTCACCAAAAAAATAAAAATAAATAAAGTTGTAAAGTGGTATGTACCAATTAAAACTATAGCTCACCCCACAAATAAAAGCCCTCACACAGCTCTGTAGACAAAAACATATACAAATGTATGGGTGTCAGAATATGGTGATGTAAAATAAATTTTTTATTTTTTCAAAGGTTTACATTTTTTTATAGTAGTAATACAGAATAATAACTATATAAAGGCTGGGTTCACATCACGGTTTAATTTTTCTCTTCTTCTGATCCGTTAGAAGAACAGAAAAAACCCCTGAAAAAAACTCGATCCTATGAAAAAACAGATCCTCTGCTTTTGGCATCCATTTGAGTCATTTCCGTCTGAGATCTGTTTTTTTTAGACGGGGGTATCAATGGGTCCGTCAAAAAATGCGGATGGTCAACCGTTTTTGTTCCGCCTCCGTGGTCCGTGTTTACATTCTGTCAAAAAAATAGAGCATGTCCTATTTTTTTCACATTTGCGGACAAGGATAGGCATTATTACAATGGATCTTCCAAAAAAAAAAGGTCCGTCATCCGTTTTTTTTGACGGACGCAAAATTTGCGGACGGAGCGGACGCGGAGGCAGGTAACGGTCGTGTGCATGTAGCCTAAGGGTGTCATATCATTGTTAGCATACAGTGAGCACCTTTTTTTCAATTTTACCTCGCAAATAATTATTTTCCCCATTTTCCAATACAGGCTATGGTAAATGAAATGGTCCTCTTAAAAAATTGTCTAAAAAATAAATAGCGCCTACAATGAGAACAAAGCAGGGAGCTCTGTGGCTGGAGGACCCCAGATTTCCCGGGGTCCGTCCACCACCAGGCGCTGCTCCCCGCTGCTCCCATAGAAGTGAATGGGATCACACCGCTCATGCGCGGCCCATGCTCCCATTCATTTCTTTGGGGCAGATGTAAATAGCCGAGCCCGCCCTCCGTTCATTTCCCTGCTCTGTTCTCATTGCAGGTGCGGGTCCCAGCGGTGGTACTCGCGCCTATCAGACAATGGGGGCATATCCTAGCGATATGCCCCCATTGTCTGAGATGGGAAAACCTCTTTAAAGGGTTAAATTGCCTGGTAAAGTAATTACTTCCTGTGCCCGCTCCTCTGCTCTCTCATCGTCCCTAGGCTGCAGCCAATCACTGACCTCAGTGGTGAGTGGAGATCCAACTAACAATGATCATGCTGCACGGCATAGATTTCAGCCTAAAGATGGGTACAAGCTGTGAGCTTGGGCAGCCACCAATTTTCAGAATCTAGGATTGTTGTCATGTTATTGAATCAGAAACCCTGAGAGATTTCATTCACTGGAGATATTTCTGAGGCTCTGTTCACACTACCGTCATGACTTCCGTTCATAAAGGGGCCATGATTAGTATGAGGAATCCGTTTTTTTACTGGATGCTATTGACTTATGACGTGGTCTGTATATAATAAAAAAGTATATACCGGTATATAATCTTTTTTTTCATATTTCATAACTGCTTTCAGGAAGTGGACTTTCTAAGAGTGGAGCTTGAAGCTTCCCAAAGACAGCTTGATGGGAAGGATGAAGCGCTGAGGATATTACAAAACATGGTAAGTTATAAAGCTGGTATGTGACATACCCTATAGGTGGGTGCAGGTGACCATAGGACTATGAGCTCTTCCCTGTTCATATACCCGTTTGGATCATATTTAGGACATGGAGGGTGGTCCCCGACTCAGAGCTACTGGAAGAACATCCCTTGCTCTGTGTGGTTTGGTGTGTTTCCGTATTACATGATTGCCCTTTTTGCGATTGCGTCGTTAGTAAGGTGATAAGGCTAGATATATATACATTAGATAGCTATCGTCTGCCAATTTTCTCTCCTGAGTCCCCCATCCCTCTTACAAATGCAGTTAGCTCAACCATGCCTGAAAAGCTGAACAAAAGGGTTAGGCATGCTGAAATATAGCAGCCAGATCCTTCTCTCCCCCAACATTTGCTGTCACGGTCAGATTAGATATCTCAAAAGTAATACCGTAGTTTATCGAAATTTGAAGCAATTTTGGGTAGGTGGTTAGACACCCCAGACAACCCCAGTAGGTGGTTAGACACCCCAGATTTACCATCTCGGTTACTTTCTGAGATCAGAGCTGGAATGCTAATACATTTGGGGTTTCCTGTCGTGCCTAATTCTTCAGTAGCGGTGACTAGAGCAGTATACTGACTTGCATTGTTCCACAGGCGAAGGTTCTGATTCTACATACAAGATACCGCCACAGTAGTTAAGAGGCAAAAGTGCCTGAGCTGAAATCTGCTTCACCCAGAAGCTGGAGTAGTTTTCTGTTGTTAAATATGTCGGGCCACTGAGATCCGGCCATGGCCTGCTGCCCATGCCCCATACACTTTTTGGACAAAGTTGCTATTTTGTTGCAAACAGACCTGACAAAATATGCGACTTTTCTAATCCTGAAAACTGCTGCCGAGCCATAATAAATCTCCCCCTATATTCTTGTCATGTGACATTCGGCCCGCACGTGGAATAGAGAGGTAAGTATGATTTGGACAGTAAAACGTTGAGTGATTTGTGACGCTGACTCATGGATCTGGTACTTTGTCTTTTGTAGGCTGTGTTTGATAAAGCCACAAGTCACACTAAGGTCATGCTTCAAAAAGCAGATGATCAGTGCAGAGTCCTAGAAAAGGTCAGTGCCACACATACGTGTATCTCCTGTTATATATTTTTCCAATAAAGCCGAAATTTCAAATGATTTTGAGCCCTTTCCCTCTACACCTAAAGGTCGTTTTCTGTATTGCCAATAGAGAACCCAATCTGTATGCATTTCTATTGGTTGTTATTGACTCACTACTAAGTGGCATTAACCCAATTTTCAGCCATTGTTAAAATTTAGCTACTTAACGTGTCTTTAAGGGGGTGTCAGTTTTCACAGGCTACAGTGACACAACCTCATACTACTACATTTTTTTTCCAGAGGCGATGTCTTGAAAATGGGGGCTATGTACCCCCTGCATGCCCCGTACTACTCCCGTGGAATGACCAAAGAGGTTGGTCGCACATCTGTGAGGCCACTCTATTAATTCCTACGAGAGTTCGGCGATAGCCGAGTAGAGCATGTGCGACTGGCCGCTCCGGTCATTTCAGCGGAACAGCAAGGGGCTTGCAGGGTGGTACAGGGCCCCTGTTCTCGTGATCAGTGTGGGTCCCAGTGGTATGAACATAGCCTAAATCAGATGGCAGGAGAGTGGGCGGCCCAGTGTCCATCATATAATGCTAGAAGCCTGTTTGGAAAGGGGTCTTCCAGTGTTGTATGTTTGCCTTTACACCTGGATATTTTGATCTTCTGAGCTCATGTTCACCCTTAAATTTAAAACTTCTAGTTGGACAGATGGTCAGCAACATTTTTGGAGGCTTTCTGTGTAATCAGGGCATAAAACCTTTACAAAGAGTAACTGCTCCTCTGGAAGGTGTAGCTGGTTGGTACAAAAAATGGGTGCCATGCAATAGTCATGCTGGGGAAAAGATACAATCTAACAGGATGTGTTACCCCATGTGTTATCTTCTCAGTGTTTCATAAAATTTATTTTCCATAACAATAAATAATGGCTTGCTGCTTTACGTACATATGTAGTCTGCTTTCTTAGCCAGTTGGCAGCACATTTACTTTTGGGTCTGGCTCAAGTTTCTCTTTGTCTAAGGAGGTGGTTCTGTAAGAGGCGATGGGAACAATTTCTGCATTTTTCACCTTTTGGCACAAGGTGATAACAATTGCTGTTCCTGACTTTCCAGGATTTTATTCATGAGAGTAGCATTTTCACACAGTTTAAAGTGTACCTGAGTTTTCAAAAAAAGTTTGCATAATGGCTGTGCTTCTTTGTACAATCATAACTGTGAAGAGACAGGTCTTTTTGGGCTTCCCTAATGTCTTTTTTTAGTGTAATTATTCCCGTCTTTAGCAGCACAGCCAGATGCATTTCTCTCACAGCCAGGGAGAGTATCCCTTCTGTGAAATCTAGCAGTACTGCTGTGATATCCTGTCCCTCACTTCCCACTATTTATGTTTTTAGCTTTGGAGCTCACAGAACAGATGCGGAGGGTGGTGGGGTGGAGAATCACACTTAGAGAAAAGCAGGATGCTTCTGTGATCATCAGAATCTCAGCTAGCTTGCACATGCCCCCACTTCCTCTCTTGTGTCTCTTTTACTAGGGACAGATCTTGCCTGACAACAAGCAGTGGACAGCAATTTAGGTGGAAGTGATTTTGATAGTTTTTTGTTTTTTTTTCAGGTGAAAGCAGGCAAACTTTCTTTTTAATGAAGTGACTTAGAAATTTGCTAGTTACACCATTCTCTAATAAATGAAATTGTGTGAAAGTACAGGGACTCTTTAAGCTGCATAATTCATACCTGTCTTACAGGCGAGATAACCGGACCTTTTAAAAGGAATGTGTCATGAGAAAACAACCTATTGTTTAAATATTTATTTAATTCTCTTTTTTTTTTTTTTTTTTTTTTTTAGAATTTTTGGGGATTTTTTAAATTATCCATGGGACTATAATAAAAAAAAAAGTGTATAATCACTTATATACATGTGTGTATATGTATGTATGTGTATATATATATATATATATATATATATATATATATATATATATATATACAAATTAAAAGAAGGGCCAGCAGCACTCCAGATGAGAAAGGATGGCTTGAGAAAGACTGCAATAAGCAGTCGAAACGTCGCTGTTTGACCCGGACACTGGGTGAATAAACCTTGTTCACTGGAATTCATCTGGAGTGCTGCTGGCCCTTCTTTCAATTTGTATATTGTGGACTTTGATGCCAGTCCTTAGACCTTGATTTGCACCCGCTGCCTACAAGTGTGCTGCTACCTCTTTCTTTTACACCTATATATATATATATATATATATATATATATATATATATATATACACACACACACAGTATTCAGTCGCTGCTGTCAGGCAAAAATATTTAATGATGAGGTTTTAACGTTTAGTCTTTCTTTACAGGAGATAAATGTTCTGCAGTGGGAGATTGAATTTGATCAGGTGAGGCTGAAGAACCTGGAGGCGTCCTGGCAAGAGAAATATGAACGGTACGTCTCCTATGTGCCCATGACCTGGGATTATATTATTAAAATGGCTTTGGGGGTGGGGGTGGGGGGCGGGGCCAGCAGCCAAGATGGCTGGACGCACTTGAGAGGAGCTCCGTAGCTAGCGCTACACTACAGGACAAATCTTGGTGAACACTGGCCATTCACAGCAAAACTAGACCCCTGGATGTGCCCTACGACACCCAAGAAGTGAGCATATCTCAGACTCACCCTGCGGGGGGATCGGAGAGAGCCGCAGTGGGACCTGAGACACGAGTGCCGAGGGAGAAGGCTGGGCGGCAGATCTGCAAAGCACTGTAGCGCACATGACACAGTGAGCAGTGTGGGGAGAGGTTTGGGAATAGGAGGACAGGAGAGGCAGCAGCAGAGGACGGGGTGCAGCTGGAGTCACGAGCCCCGCCGTTTTCCCGCCTGACTGCCATCTTGCTGGCTCCCCTGCAGCACCAGGAAGGGGAGAGAGCCCAGATCAGCACAGGCTCCAGCCATAACGGAGACCTCAGTACGCTCTGTAATACACAGAACAGCCAAAACCTCCTGACCAAATTACTAGGGACATAATCCCAGACTGTTTATACATACAGATATATAGCACATTATAGGAGCACAAGATAGCTCCAGAGAAAACTCCTGCTGATTCCACTGTCAGCTCTAATAGATGCGAGAAGGCACACTGCTCTAACCAATCCCTGGAATCAGATCTATCTACTGTCTATCTATATACTGATATCACAATGGGGCCACAAAAAACACAAAGTGCCCCTGAAAAATTGAGAGAATTTGCCAGACAACCAGATGAGAGGTCGCGGTCACCTCTTCCGCAGCAGAATATGCACACCAGGGCTAGCACTGCCTCAGATGTATCGGTCCCCGTAACTGCCCCTGAGGAAGCCTATGACGAACTCACTCTTAAGCAAGTATCAGCCCAAGTTCTGGATTCTATTACTGGATGTAAAAAATCTCTCACAGGGAAATTAGATGAAGTCAAGATTGATTTGGGTCTCCTGCGTCAAGACCTGCACAATCTACGAGACAGAGTTTAACACACTAAAGAGCGTATATCACGCATAGAAGATGCTACTGCCACTGTTTCCAGATCCCTATCTGATCTTAATACTAAAGCAAATGACCTAGAAAATATCAACATAGAAACAACATCAGAATCATCGGCTTGACTGAAAAAGCAGAGGGCCGCACACTGGATGAGTTCATTGAAATCTGGATAAAAGAACTCTTCTCGGAAGCAAATTTCTCTCCGGCTTTTGCGGTAGAAAGGGCTCATAGAGTACCAGCAAAACCTCCCCCACCTGGAGCCCCACCTCAACCCATGCTTGCCAGATTTCTCAACTGGAGGTTACTTAGTTCATCCAGAGTACCGTTATGCGCTGGCCCCCTCCTAGTGTTCAACTCCGTATTATATATTGAGCACAAAATAACAAAGTGAAATTCTGTGTCCTACCTGGTGAATTAGTAGGTAGTTCTTCCTAATATCGCTGGATCGGCAGGATGCTGGGATCCCGGAACGCCGTCTTCAGCAGCGCTGCTTCACACGTGCTGCCCCGGCCGGCAGCAGACACGCGCGCAGAAGCCGCTCTCTGTATGAGATGAGCGGCTCATCTCATACAGAGAGTGGCTTCTGCGCGCGTGTCTGCTGCCGGCCGGCAGCACGTGAAGCGCTGCTGAAGACGGCGTTCGGATCCCAGCTCCTGCCGATCCAGCGATACTAGGAAGAACTACCTAATTCACCAGGTAGGACACAGAATTTCACTTTGTTATTTTGTGCTCAATATATAATACGGAGTTGAACACTAGGAGGGGGCCAGCGCATAACGGTACTCTGGATGAACTAAGTAACCTCCACTTAACTGAAGCTGACATCACTGAAGGGATCAGCAAACCGTTAATTGCAGCGGCAAGTTGTGGAACCTCCTGTGTGTTTTCAACATCCCCACTATTGGAGGGAGCGCAGTGGTACTCTTTTATTATAATCAACAGATTTCTCAACTGCACAGATATTGACAAGATATTGGCCCTAGCCAAAAGACGGTAATAAATCAAATATGACAACACCAGAGTCTCCATCTTTCCATATTTTTCCATGGAGCTGCAGAAACAACATGCCACCTTCATGGATGTGAAGCGACGCCTGAGAGAGGCCAACATACCATACTCCATGGGACATCCTGCAAAATTATGAGTGGTGGATGGCGACAGAGCGGTCTTCACCTCTCCTGAAGAGGTCTCTGAGTGGCTGGCCCTACGGCAAAGATCCCCAAGACGGTGAGACTCTTGGTAGAAACTAAGGACTGGTCACCAGACGGCGTCATCGGACTGGCTAGGCCAAGTTGAAATGTTACAGATATGTCTAACTGCAACTTCTTGTTTATCCTTTTATACACTTTAGCCAATGACTAAGGGTCACATTAACTATACTTATACACTTAAATGGATACACTATAGTAGTAGCCTCAGCCTGCATGCTTCTGTCAGAACATCATCAAAGACAGAAGTATCCCGGTTTCACTGGCCTATAGTCTGGTTTGAGAGAAGGTATACCAGACATAACACCAAATTCATGAGAAACACAATGTTAGTGAATATAGGTTGTTTATCCAGTTTTATGTTCTTTTGGTTGCTTACAGCTACCCAAACAGCACTGTTGCAACCATTGCAATATGGTCAACTCCTGATACTATATGCTTTCCCAGGATTCCATGGCTGAGTTAAAAACTCTATCATGGAATGTCAGGGGACTAGGCACTCCACAAAAGAGATCAATGGTGCTGGCCTTTATCAGAAATTCTACGACTCAGTCCACTCACTCCAATTTTCCACAACCCAGCCTTCCCTGCATGCATGAACAGAGATTTTTTACTTGGTATGCTATCCAAAGATGATCCTCGTTTCAACCATCTCTTGGCCGGAAAACCCCTCCCCCCATTCTCCACGATATCCGCAAAATTCACTAACACGCGGATATCTTGGCTAGAATATGAACAATTCGAATGATAATATCTGATTGACCAGCGCCTTCCACTGACTTATGGCCTAAGTCGGTGGCCTATCCGCCATCCATCGAAGTGCTATGGCCTTTCTGACCTGGAATAAGGTTTCTCTCAGAAAAGTACATACATACAGTGTGCGGGAGTCATCTTCCACCACTCCTAAAAGACACACCTTGGGACAACAGGGTACCACCTCTGCAATCATCGAAGACAACATGTCTACAACCGCTTTCCTAAATGACTGTATATATTGGCAATCCCACATAAGATGCCAGAAATCCGCGTTAGATTGAGCACATCTATGGAATCTGGTGTGGTCTATTCTGCCCATCTTACACAACCTGGTGGGTGTCAAGTAACTCCTGTGGAGTATGAAAAGCTGAGAATATGAACAATTAAAATGATTTGTTACATCTAGAGGGGAGCAGTGTTTTTTGGATCTACTTTAACTGAGATCAAAAAACTGTCTACAATGTCCTCTCCACCGACACACCTCATCTCTCGGCTGTATCGGAACTTACTGACAGATTCATACAAAGATACTTCGAACCTTCTTCCGGGCTGGGAACAGGAATTAGGAACTGGCATAGAACGCTCTGATCAGAAAAAAGCGTTTTTATTTATGCGCAAGCTTTCTATGGCATGCGCCGCTCAGGAAAAAAATTTTGTCACGCTTGTACAGATACCCAGTTAGATTGCACCAAATTTTTCCTAATGTCTCAGATTCCTGCTGGCGATGCGGCAAAGAAAAGGGCACAATGTTACACATTTGGTGGAGTTACGAACTAATCAAGCCATTTAGGGACAACATTTTTTGGAATATTCCATAATATCACACAGAAGGTGGTTGGTTGATAATTCTCCCCAAATAGCGCTCCTCTCCATCCTACCGGGCTCCATTGCATCCTAAAAAAAGAGCTTGCTGAGATTTTGTATCACGGCAGCTAGATCAGTAATAACTAGACACTGGAGCTCGACACACATACCCACCATGAGAAAATGTTTTCAGGAAATGTTTTCGAAGCATTTGAAGACATGGGCGAGCTGGACAGACGCTCAGGATTCCGCTGATTTCCTTTCCCTACTAGCTGCCTAAACCATTGTTGTTCAAGGAACCATACACAGCACCCACCTGACGCTGCCTTACATGGCGCCCACCTGACGCTGCCCTACACAGCATCCATCTGACGTTGCCCTACACAGCATCCACCTGACGCTGCCCTACACGGCACCCACCTTACACTGCCTTACACGACACCCACCTGACGCTGCCCTACACGGCACTCACCTGACGCTTCCATACACGGCGCCCACCTGACACTACTATATACATATTACATACAGAAAACTGTACAATAGACTGACATATCTCTGCTTTATACACACCTTCCATACATAAAGTACCTCTGCATTCTCCGCCAGCACAGTCCTACACGGAGCCTGTGTTTCCCTAACTCCTCCCACACACATGGCTGATCACATGACTTTGACATCACCACAGGTCCTGTAACCACAATGTAGTGTTTAGTCCAGACTGGAGCTTCTGTAAGAGATGTCCGAGAGGGGCTGGGCTTCATGTGTGCCGGACCTGGCAGCTTCTGATACAGAGCGCTCCTGACTAGAAAAAGACCATGCATAAAAATACCCATGAGTCTTTTTCCAGGGAGTAAAATGGCCTGAACAGGCATCTATGATGCTTGTACAGGAGTTATTGCGACCTCTGCTTCCAGCAATGGTTGCAGGGTGTTTGTTTTCTGATGTTTCTCGCTTGACACGCCAACCTCCATCCATTTGATGAAACAGAAAACATGACTCATCGAAGAAGACAACTCTCTGCCAGTCAGCAGAGGTCCGATTCCGATGCCATGAAAATTAAAGCCTTTTTTGTCGATGCAACTTAATTCGTAGTGACCATCCGTCTGCTTTGGAGCCCTATATACAGTAGGATTAGCTGAACTGTTGTTTTAGACACATCTGGTAGCCTCCTGGTTCATTTTGGCAGTGAACTTCTCCACTGTGATATGTCAGTCCTTCCTCGTGCACCTTCGTAGCCAATGATCACCTTTCACATCAATTCCACGTGGTGCTCTGCGGTTTCCATGTCACTTAATCACAATGGTACCACAGCAGCACGCGAACAGTTCACAAAATGCACAATCTCAAAAATGCTGCCACTCTTGGCCTGGAAGCCAATAATCATCCCCTTTTGCAAATCTTTTACCCTTGATAGTAACAAACAAAACAATAGCTGATCTCAGGGAGACCAGCCACAAAAACACCGCAGAGCCTCAGTTAAGAGTCTCAACACAGCAATCCGAAGTACAAAGCTCCCTGGGAAACAGTAATATGCAAAATAAATGTGGAGCCCTAGTATTGGGTCTACAACACAATGAAAGCCAGATATCCCTCAAAGGAAGGAACACCGAGCAAAGGGGTGTCTCCATTACAGAGATCACCAAATCCACCATATTACGTGGCCCCTATGTCAAGATCCCGCTTTTTTACAAGCTTTAAGGATGTGTCGGGGAAAACCTAAGCCAGTTATCCATCCACAGACAGCTGTTTCGGGGTGTTGCCCCTCATCAGTGTGGAGTAGTATTCTGGCCATGCCTTGGAGACTACTCAAACAAAACAATAGCTGATCTCAGGGAGACCAGCCACAAAAACACCGCAGAGCCTCATTTAAGAGTCTCAACACATCAATCCAAAGTGCAAAGCTCCCTGGGAAACAGGAATGTGCAAAATAAATGTGGAGCCCCAGTATTGGTTCTACAACACAATGAAAGCCAGATATCGCTCAAAGGAAGGAAAACCGAGCAAAGGGGTGTCTCCATTACAGAGATCACCCCTTTGCTCGAGAGATTGATAGTAGCAAGGGACATGTGTACAGACAGCCTATCACACATCTTATATACCCACCAAGCAAGCTCCCGACACGCGACTTACTTTATGAGCTATGGGCTGCCAACATGGAAAGTAGGAAGTGGTCATAATAATGTGACTCGACTGTATATGTTTTTCCATTTTCCACTGTGTGTACAGTCCATCTGCTTACATACCAGAGTAGTTATGTTTTCAGGGAGCACTTCCTTAACTCTTTCGCTACCAAATGCAAACGTGGCACCCACTCACGCATGCAGCGGGCATCATTGCTGGCTGGACTCCGCTGTTTCAAACATCAGAGACTCGCAGCTAATGACTGCGACCAGCAATAATGCCGATCATGGCATCTAAAGGGCATCGTCATCCTCTGCAGCCAATGACGATGCCGGTAATTGATTTCAATACCCTGGGTCCCTCTAAAGAGACCCAGGGTATTGAAGCTGCAATTCTTAATTTAGGCCAACATAAGAAATTGGGCAATTCTGCTCAAATAATAATAATTGTTTAGAATTGTAAAAAGAAATGGATTTTGTAGGCTCAAATATGAGCTTCAAAAGCATTAAAAAATATGTTTGTCACCCCCCTTTCCATAGAATTAAAAATATATATATATATAAACATCATGGGCATCACTGCAACCAAAAATGCCCGTACCATTAAAATATAAAAATATTTTTCCAATATGGTGAATGGCGTAACGGAAAAAAGGTTCAAAATAGCCAATTTGGCGGGTCAGAATATGATGTAAAAAATATATTTTCTTTTTCTAAGTTTAAATTTATTTTTACATTATTTAGACATATAAAGCCTATACATATGTGGTATCGTTGTAATCATACTAACCCAGAGAATGAAGGGCACAGGTCAGTTTTGACGCAAACGGAACGCAGTGGAAACAAAACCCTTAAATGGTGGAGGAATCAAGTGTTTTTTTTCCAATTCCACCCCATTTGGATTTTTTTCCCTCCTACCACTACATTGTATGCCATATTAAATGGTAGCGTTAGAAAATAAAACTTGTCCCACAAAAAATAAGCTCTTATACAGCTATGTGTACATAATGATTAAAAAGCTATGGCTAAAGGAAGATAGGGAAGAAAAATGAAAACGCAAAAACGAAAAAACCTACGCTATCCTAAGGGTTAAATTGGATGTCCAGGCTACAAATGTTGATGACCTATTGTCAGGCTAGGTCATCAATAGAAGATTGGTTGGGGTGCCGGGTTTTGAACCTGCACTAATTAGCTGCAGCTCTGGAAGCTATACAGTGTATGGCGCGATAGCAGAAGGCTCCAAACATTGTGTAGTTTCCAAAACCAGCATACTGCAGCTCGGTTTCCATTCACTTGAATGGGAGCAGAGCTGCTGTACCCCAGCACAGCCACTAGACAATGTATGGAGCTGTCTGCTTTCAGCTCCATACATTGTATAGGTTCTAGAACCATGGCTGCCCGAAACAGCTGATCGGTGGGGGTATCGGACCCTCCCTCATCTGATAATCATCATCTATCTTGAGGATACGTCATCAATATCAACAGATACACTGAGCTGTCAGAGCTGCTGGAGGGCTGTCCCTTTGAGCTGCCGCATGGACAAGTTTCCTTCAGTAGAATTAGGCTTGTCCATGCTACAACCACTTTGACAGCTCAAAGGGGTTCTCGGAGCATTCTTGAAATCTTTCTGTATGCTGAGCTGTGGAAGATATTTAGCTCAGTACTTACCCCTACATTGCACCGCCTTCTCTGCTGCAGCTCAGATTGGCTGCGGGCTTTACCGTTCATGCCCCAACCTGATGTGTTCCTGAGTCTTCCTATTTCACTGCATATTACACTGTATATGCAATTGGAGGGGGCTTTTTTTGAAAGCTTAAATTCTGAATGTTTCATTCTGTATTATATATATATATATATATATATATATATATATATATAATTTTCATATTTTTTTGCTCCTGTGTGTGTAAATGGGAATTGAGCAGACATTTCTTTCTCTTAGTGCACAGTGTGAAAATGCAGCCCTGAAAGAAAGTCTGGAGCTACGGACAAATGAAGTGAAGACCCTGAAGTCAGAAAACACAAGTAAGAATCAGGGCTACAGAGTAAACCTCATATGGGGGGGCAGACTTTTTTTTTTTTTTTTTTTATATATATATAACTGGGATAATAAGTTATCATAATTTGCCTCTTAAATTATTAGTAACCATCGGCTTCCATTATACTTGGCAGCCAGTGTATGGTTTCTAGAAGATATATTGGCCTAATTATATTTTTAGTCTTTCATTCTGGTTTATGTGTAATTAGTTTATCTTGCCTGTTGTATTAACCCATTGTTTCTCCACCTTTGTATAGTTATAAACCAGCAGTGCCAGGAGCTGTTAGCAATGCTTGATGTGAAACAGCAGAAAATGTTCCAGGATAATGTGTCTCTTGATAAAAGCAATCTATCGGAAATCACAGCACTTGAAGTAAGTATTGCGTTAGGCCCCTTTCACATCTGCGTTTTTCCTTTCCGTCCTAGAGTTCTGTCCTCGGGGCTCTAGGATGGAAAGATACTGATCAGGATTTCCCTAATGCATTCTGAATGAAGAGCATTCCGTTCAGGATGCATCAGGATGTCTTCTGTTCAGTACGTGAACGTTTTTTGGACGTTGACAAAACCGCAGCATGCTGCGGATTTGTCTCTGTCCAAAAATCCGGAAGACATGCTGTAATGCCGGATCCGGAATTAATGCCCATTGAAGAGCATTAATCCGGATCCGGCATTAAGCTAAACGTCGTTTCGGCGCATCGCCGGATCCGACGTTTAGCTTTTTTCTCAATAATTACTATGGCAGCCAGGACGCTAAAGTCCCGGCTGCCATGGTAAAGTGTAGTGGGGAGCGGGGGAGCAGTATACTTACCATCCGTGCGGCTTCCGGGGCGCTCCAGAGTGACCTCAGGGCGCCCCACGCGCATGGATCACGTGATCCATGCGCATGGGGCGCTCTGACGTCATTCTGGAGCGCCCCGGGAGCCGCACGGGCGGTAAGTATACTGCTCCCCTGCTCCCCACTACTACTATGGCAACCAGGACTTTAATAGCGTCCTGGCTGCCATAGTAACACTGAAAGCATTTTGAAGACTGATCAGTCTTCAAATGCTTTCAGGTCACTTGCGTTGTTACGGATCCGGCGGGCATTTCCGGCAACGGAAGTGCATGCCGGATCCTAACAACGCAAGTGTGAAAGAGGACTTAGACTACTTTCACACTTGCGTTTTGGCTTTCCGTTTGTAAGATCAGGACTCTCAGAAGCGGTCCAACACGGATCAGTTTTGCCCTAATCCATTCTGAAAGGAAAAGGATCCGCTCAGAATGCATCAGTTTGCCTCCGTTCAGTCATCATTCCGCTCTGGAGGCAGACACCAAAACGCTGCCTGCAGCGGAGCCAAACGGATCCGTCCTGGCATATAATGTAAGTCAATGGGAACGGATCCATTTTCTCTGACGCAATCTGGCACGATAGAAAATGGATACGTCCCCCATTGACTTTCAATGATGTTCATGACGGATACGTCATGGCTATATAAGACATAATACAACTGTAACCGTTCATGACGGATGCAGGCGGTTGTATTATTGTAACGGAAGCGTTTTTGCAGATCCATGACGGATCCGCAAACGATGCTAATGTGAAAGTAGCCTTAGCTGTGACTACCCAGCCCCTTCCTCTTATTTATTTACAGAGCCAGATTCCTGAATAATCTTCTCGCCTGGTCCTGTCAATCAAGTAGGAGGGTCTGGCAGAGGAAGCAGGTGGAGAATAGGGTGCACAGGGTGGCTTGGGTCTGCCCCCTGTGCACTTAACTGCTCATTTTTATATAAATTTAAATTTTTCTCCAGAATAAATTAACAGATTGCTAAGTGAAAGCTATCGTTACATTCAGCTGAGCTAGCCCTACAAGGCATTGTGCCTGGTATAAAAGTGAATTTCCTGATGACAAAATCCCGTTGACTGTAACATAAAAACAGTGTAAGATAAATCAAGCAAATTAGTTAGCATTTTATATAGACTTAAACAAAGCAGCGTTGTTAAAGGGGTTATCCAATTTCTCAAACAGCCCCCCATGTTCCGGACCCCTCACAGGTAATATATTTACCCCACTCCGCTTCTGGTCCCCGCACTGCCGCTGCTGCTTCTCCCTGTACACGGATGAAAACATCCGGTGTCGGGTGGAGCAGCCAATGGCAGACTGGGACGAGCCTCCCTAGCATCGCGGGTGACGCTATGGAGGCTCGTCCCCATCCCCGCCTACCATTGGTGTACAGGAAGAAGCAGCAGCGGGGGTGCTGGGACCAGGAGCGGTGCTGGGAGTGAGGTAAGTATATTACTTGTGAGGGGCCCGGCACATGTGGGAGGGGGCTGTTTGAGAAATTAAATAACCCCTTTAATTGTTATTTAAAAGTGAATTTCTCCTTTCAAATAATTGTGTGAACTGCAGCTGAAGTGCTGTACGTAATGTCCTATTCTGAGACTTGATATAATTGTGGTTAGCTTGCAGTGCTTGGCGCCTGTACATGTTGTCCTGGAGGAGATCCCTGCTCATGTGCGAAGATGTCAGCTGCTACTCGCAAACAGCTCCTTCAGCTCCGGCAAGAGGTAAGCTATTGTAATTCTGTAATAATTATACATACATTGAAACGTGATAGAAAAGACCTCCCAAAAATTCACTAGATGTGAGGGTGGGCTTCTCAAAGACGATGGCAGCAGCGATGTGGTAAGAAGCATTTTCCTGAGGCTAGGTCTACACGGTGACAAGTGTCGTGCGATATTTCATGTAACGTAATATGGTGTTGCAATGCGACACGCGACAGACATACTGGATTTTGTGTCGGAAGTCACATGTCACACCCGACTCGCCGGCAACTTAGCTGTGTTTTTACAGCCAAATCACAGCTCAGAAACATGACATCAAGCTGCAAACAAGTTGCACTTGTTGCGCAACACATCGGCATGTAGCTCTAGCCTGAATATTTAACATCAGCAGCCACATGCAGTCCATCCCTGTGCCTGTGCATGCACTGTAATGGGTCTGATCTCCAAGCGTGCAGAGCGTTTGATTACATGTGCACCAGTGAAATACATAACATTAGAGAAACAGGCAGTTTCTTGTATTTTGAACATCATGGGCGCCCCATACCAGATTGTTCATTGTTTTTACCTGAGAAATGCAAGTATTTACTAAAGCAGAGATTTTAGGTGACCTGACCGGTTTTTAAAGGAGAACTGCCACGAGTCTTAAAAATCCCCATGACAACACTTCCTCTACGTTACTCTTGCACTTCTAGAAATAATGAGCTCTACGTAGGGTACTGAAGATACATAAAGAAAAGGTATCTGCCGGCTAATATGTTTATCATGTTTTGATCAGTCACACCAATTTTTAAGTATTACATTTTGCTTTCAAGGCAGGCAGCAGGTGCAGGTAGTTTATGCCTTGGGATATCCAAAGGAACTCCCAAGTGTGGCATGGACCTTCAGAACAGGGGAAAAAGACTGCACAAGTGTCATCAGCCTCAGGAGAATTAAATTCCAACAGTTTTCAGTTCAGCATGTCACATTTTTCACCTACTGTTGAGCACCTTTCTATATGACACTTCTGGAAGTGTGGAAATAAATAATGAAATGTTGTGGTACACTTTTTGTCATGATCACTAGAGATAAACGAATTTCAAATCCCCTGCAAAGCGAATCTCTTGCATAACGGAAACCGGGCGGATCCGTTTTGCAGCCCATAGACTTCTATTAAGACAGGATGAATAACGGAATGACTCTAAAGGCATTCAATTATGCATTCCGTCATAGAACTGCATTATGGTCTGTGGTAACGGAATCCATAACGCAATTCATCCTTTTACCAACAAACGAAGCGTGAACGAATTTCATAAGCGGAAATTCGCTCATCTCTAATGATCACCCTCGCTGGAGTTCACATGTGGGTGTAGCTGGGAAACCAATAAAAAAACACCACATCTATCGCAATTATTAATATTGCACAGTAATATCTCAAGACTGCCACCACTAAGGCTTGTTTCAGGAGCTGACACTTACAGGAAGCCTTCAGTTATGGTGGATTTACACGTCCCGATAGTTGGGCAGATCATCAGGAATGAACGTTCCTGCGAACGCTTGTTCCCAACAATCCGCCCATCTAAAGATTCAGCCGAAATGCTCGTTCATCAGATGAAACTGTCATTTGTGCAGTCAAGTAAATTATCGTTTCTGGGCAGCAGATCGTGCTGTCCAAACTGCACTCTGCTGCCCAGAAATAATACAGCTATATGAATACAAGCGATCACTCGTTCTCATGCTGTGGAGGTGATCGCTACATGTAAATGCAGTGGTTCACCCCCACTGAACGAGCGACGGTTGTTGGGAAGGAACTCTTCATTCACGATAATCGGCTGTTTCTCTGCACGTGAAATCCACCAGTTTATGTTACGATTTCCTCTAAACTATTCTCTATACAGGTAGCCTTATGTGCTCCAAGTTTAGCACCTGGATTTATTCAGGAACACAAGACAGAACTTATCAAAGGTAGCTGAATATGACCAAAAGAGTTACAATGTGTGTGTGTAGATAGATATATATATATATATATATATATATATACCGTATGTTTTGCTTTATAAGATGCACTCCCCCCCAAAGTGGGGGGAAAATTACCGTGCGTCTTATAAAGCGAATACTAGTGAGTGCGTCCATTATGTAAGCGCTCACTAGTATGCATTAGGTGCCGGAAGCAGTGAGTGAAGCGCTGCGAGCGCTTCTGGTACTCTCCCTCCCGGTACTCACTCTGGTCTTCCTTCCTGGGGCTGGCGCTGCACTGTCCTGACCCCATACACCATCAGGACGTAGTATGTGCACTATGATCTGACGCTGCACGCAGTCAGGTGACAGTGCAGCACGGGCCGGAAAAGACATGGGAGCGCTGCAGGAGCGGTAAGAGGAATTTTTTATTTTATTCTGATCTGAGCTCTGATGGTTCTAGCAAGGAATTCTGGGGGTCTGACACTGAGGGCTGATCTGATGTCTGGTGAGGGGTCTGACAATGAGGACTGATGGGGCTCTGAAATAAAGGATTGAACTGAGGTCTGATGGGGTCTCATATTGAGGGCTGATCTGAGGGCTGATGGTGGTCTCGCATTAAGGGCTGATCTTAGGTCCGATGGGGGTCTCGCATTAAGGGCTGATCTGAGGTCTGATGGGGGTCTGAAATAAATGGCTAATATAAGGGCTGATGGGGGTCTGACATGGAGGGCTGATGGGGGTCTGACATGGAGGGCTGATGTGAGGTCCTGATATGGGGGTCTGATCTGATGTCCTGATATGAGGTCTGATGAAAAATATTTTTTTCTTATTTTCCTCCTCTAAAACCTGGGGTGCGTCTTATCATCAGGTGCGTCTTATAAAGCAAAAAATACGGTATACACATGTAACAAAAGGCACAAGTTTCTTAAAATGAAATAAATTAGAAACTTAAGGCTAAGTTCACACTGAAAAATCAGCAGCTGAAAGCAGGTCATTTTTTGTGGCAGATTTGTAATTTGGTGGAGGTTTTAGAGGTGTTTTTACAAGAGTATTAGAGGACTATTTGGTTGAGATTTCTCTGCTTCCTCATTGACTATTACATCCACAATCAAATCTGCTTCCAAGAAGTAACATGTCACTTCTCATATGTTTTTCAAATCTGCTACTAAAAAAACCTCCACCATTTTACACTGTGTGCACAAGGTGGAGTTTTTAACATTAAAGGGGTTGTCTGGGTTCAGAGCTGAACCCGGACATATCCCCTTCTTCCCCCACTCATCCCCTTTGACATGAGCATCGGAGCATTTCACGTGCGATGCAGCACAGGGCAAGGGCTTTTTTTTTTTTAGATCCAGTGACATACCGAGCTCTCCATGGGTAAGCTAGGTGAAGGCTTCCACCTAGCATTGACCCTGGTGACATCACGACACTAATGGGAGAGCTTTAGCGCTGCCCTAACCTGTAAAACTGCTAGGGCTACGCTAAAGCCCAGCCATTAGTGCCTGTGATGTCACTGGGAACACTGCTAGGCGGGAACCTCCGCCTAGCAGTTTAACCCCTTCCCCACTGCTCACTGGCTATATTTGCACATAGCACGTACATAAACGGTCAGACAGCTCTTTAATCCCAGTGCTGTACAGCGCTGGGATTAAATCTCCTGCAATCTAGCAGTGTCCTGGCTGTGAGACACAGATGCTGTTCATTACCGCTCTTGCCTTCTCTGGTGCCGGCTGCCAGGAGGAGAGTGATGAACGAGCGCAGGGGGGGGAGATCAAGAAGTGGCCAAGCCGCTTCCTCTACTGGACCTGCTGGTCACGTGACCGCCGGGTGTCTGGGGCAGGAGCAGGGTCTAGGGAGTCTTTTAATGACCTCCTGGGGGACATATTGTGTGCCAAAAATTAATTAAAATATTAGTTACATTTTTTTAAATAAAAAATGCAAATAAAAAAAAGTAAAAATGCCATCGCTAACGGAAACAGTCACCATAGGTTCACTCAAATGAGTGTTATATATCAAAACTATCATCACAAAATAGGGAACCCATTGCAATAACTAATTTTTGTCTCAGTTTTAATATATAAGAAATAAAAAGCCATAATTAAAAATGACTTTTTAATAAGAATTAACGGTTTTCGCCCAAGTAAAAAAACATCGCAAAAATTATTTTGGTAGTCAAACAAATAAAGTCAGTCATTAAACCACCATGTGCACAAAAAGACAAAAAATTGCCTGGACATTCAGGCTTTTTTAGGCCCGGTCATGAAAGGGTTAAAAATGTAATCAAAAAAGCCCTTTCCCTTGTGCAAGACAGCTCAGGGCAAGGTAGAGCATCGGAGCATGAAATGCTCGGATGCTCATGTCGGGGGGCTGCGTGGGGGAAGAAGAGGATATGTCCAGGTTCAGCTCTGAACCGGACAACCCCTTTAAAGTGAATGGGAAAACTGGTGGTGAGTTTTGAATGTGGATTTAACAGTCAAAGCCGCCTGTTTTCTGCTGCTGAATCAGTGGCAGATTTTAGCTGTGTGAATATGCACTAACCCTGGGTTCACACCTGAGCGTTTCTGAGTCGCGTGTTTTTGTCACGCGTATTACAGCGCGTTTTTGCAAAAAGGAAACGCGCGTCATACGCGCGTTCGTGACTGGAGACCAATTGAAAAAGGCATATCTACACTTTAATGCGTGTTAACGCGCGTTTTACGCGCGTTCCCATTGAAGTCTATGGGTGCAAACGCGCGACAAAACGCCCCAAAGAAGCTCAAGAACTTCTTTGAGCGTAGGGCGTTTTACAGCGCGTTCAAACGCGCTGTAAAATGCTCAGGTGAGAACCATGCCCATAGGGAAACTTGAGTTTTCTCCTGTTGAGCGTTTTACAGCGCGTTCGAACGCGCTGTAAAACGCGCAAGTGTGAACTGAGGGTAACACTCACGTAGTTGAGCATGGGATCTGGCACTAGGGACAAGCAGAGACCCAGACAAGTCTTCACTTCTAGTGAGCCCCCAAGAAATGACCCCAGCCCTGGTTTTACATACCTTTTTGACTTTCCTATATCCATCCCCAACCTCTGATGTCACTGCAGAGGATCCAAGTATAGCTGATTGTATTCATGACCTTCTTTTATGATGAGGGCCCTGTTGAGGTGTGACTGGCTAGAAGGCCGCTTTAAAGGCCCTGGTAGACAAGACGCATATCTGCGCACACATGTACAGGAATCGGCACTGACACTATTCATTTTATGTGCAGTTTGAGATGGAGAAGAAGGGTAAGGAAGAAGCCTATATAATGGCTGATGCCTTTCGCATTGCCTTTGAGCAGCAACTAAAGCGCAGGAATGATGCGACGCTGCCTCTGAGTGAAATTGAGCGACTCTGCAAGAAAGGGAGCAAAAGACTAAACAGCTGGAGGCGTCTTAAAGTGGATGGTAATCCTTCTTGTGTGGAGAGTCTGCAATTACTAATTATTACTCTGTGTGTATATATGTCTGTATTCATTTTTTTTTTTTTTTTTGCTCCATCAGGACACCCCCTTTTTCATGTGCCTTATTTGTGCCCTGTAATACTTAAGTCACCAACATCATATAAGATTTTAGTAAATGTATACTAAATATTTATTCCACATAGAATTGCAGTGTAAAATTGTGCTCTTATGTACAGTATGTATATATTATATGTATTTTTTTTGTTTTTTTAAGAAAACTCAATTTCCAGAGATAAAGGCAGAAGTTTAGGTCAGAAGTTAAAGGACATGTTGGGATCAGCAGCTGACAGTATGAATCTGGACAGTGTGGATGACCCACAAGAAATTCTAAGGCTATTAATTGATCTGGTAAGTACAAACATAACATTTACAACATATATTATTTTTTTTATTGAGGTATAATAATCCAGGCTACAGAATTTTAAAGGTTAAAGGGGTAAGGCTACATGCACACAAACGTTAAAAATGGCCTTGTGACAGCCATTTAAGTAACGGCTGTCACACTGCCATATTTGGCACCAAGTCTATGAGGCCATTTTTTAGCGGCCGTGAGAAAATAAGACATTCCATATTCTTGGCCGCTTTGACGGCCAGATAGACCCCGCTGAGATCAATAGGGACGTCTTTAACGGCCTCTTAGACACCAGGGCACCCGACTATGGGTTGTTTAAAATGGATACACCAGTGCAATATGGCATTTTACGTGTGAAATAAAAACACCTCGCCTTATTCACTTGCACTTGCGGGGCAGTCGTTCCTCTCTTCATTTCTTGATTCTGAAAGACATGCCATCAGCTTGATGATGTCACCACGCAATCATGCTGGGAGCGTGTGGTGACGTCATCACGCTTGACCGCAGGTCCTTCAGAATTAAGAGAGAAGTGACTGCCTCCGCGTGTGCAAGAGGATGAGGCGAGTGTTTTTTTTTTTTCTGCTGAGGATCACTATGGGGGACATTGGGGGTCACTATAAGGGACATTATTACTGCTGGGGCCATTATGGCGGACATTATAGGTCTCTATGGGGGACATTATTACTGCTGGGGGCCACTATGGGCCGTTAAAAAACAGACATATGTAACTGTTTTTTAGCAGTCTTTTTTTTTTTTTTCACTTTTGTGTGCATGTAGTCAGAGTCTACAGTCACACGACAGTGAAAAAATATGGCCATGAAAAACAGACCCACTGTCAGTTTTTCATGTCCGCAGACTGCAAAGCAAAAACTATTACGTGCATGAGCCCTTTGGCTGGATAGCCCATCTAATGTAACAGATTAAGGATTTATGCACACGACCGTATGTATTTTGCAGTCCGAAAAAAAAAACATCCGCAAAAAAATATGAATGACATCCATGTGCATTTCGTATGTTGCGGAACAAAACAGCTGACCCCTAATAGAACAGTACTATCCTTGTCCGTAATATGGACGATAATAGGAGATGTTCTATTATTTTGCGGAACGGAAATACGGACATAAAACGGCATGCACACGGAGTAACTTCCGTTTTTTTTTTGTTTTTTTTTGCGGACCCATTGAAATGAATAGTTCCGCATACGGTCCGCAAAAAAAATGGAACGGACACGGAAAGAAAATGCGTTCGTGTGCATGAGCCTTAAACCTGATATCTCGAAACTTGCTTTGTATATAGCATCCTTTGGGATATGGTATACACGATGAATGCAGTATACTGTGCATGTTGTGAATCCTAATATTTGTGTTATTTGGACTTGCAGCTTAATGATAAAGAGGAGGCTTTAGCCCATCAGAGAAAAGTAAGCTACATGCTCGCGCGATCTATAGAAGGCAAAGTAGATCCAGCAATAACCCATGGTAAAAGTAACGCTAAGAAAGAACTCTCTGTGCCTGACGATGAGCACGATTGCCATGGTGTAGGAGTAATAGTGGATCCGTGCCACTGCCTGACAGACAATGCAACACGAGGTAGCGAAGAACAGAGTACATTCGGGAGTCTAGAAACCTCCTTTTCCCTGCTGCTAAAAGATGACTGCCCTCAACAAAACTTCACTGAAGAGACCGCCATAAACCAGGAGACCATTTCTGAAGTTTCCACACACCCTCAGTCTATAAATGATGGTTGTTAATATTGTGAATGTATCATTTTATTTGTTAAAATGTTGAGTTGCTTGATGGACTCAAAGTGTAACTGCCGTTTCATTTTTTATTCCCTAATGGTATAGTCAGGGCCGACGTTGGGGGTTGGGGGGGGGGCGAGCTTTGGAGCGGCAAACAGGGGAATTGCCCAGGGCCCCCAAACCTAAATGGGGCCCCCTGCTCAGCTGCCCTCACAGAAGTGGAAGAGAGCTGGTGGCCACACCTGAGAAGAGCACAGACAGCACCGCAAGGTCCCTGATCCCCCGGCTCCACAGCCGTCAGGCAGACCTTGGCCCCTCCTCCTTCCTCTTTCTCACCGGAGGCCCTGCACTGTGAATGTAATGGCCTCCTCTGGCCTGCTCCCCTGGTTTACTGTTGAGTTCAGAATGTCACCCTCTAATGACCTGACATATGTGCTGCTGGCCCCTCTCTCCTCTCTGTGCTGCAATAAATGACAGACATAACCTGATAGGTGCAGGAGGGGAGGCAGCCTGCAGGGAATATACAGGACCTGTCCTCTGCAACCGCAAAAGTTGTTCAAAAGTCGTGTTCTTTAATCACCAATGCGACGTTTCAGTCCTGTTACCAGGACTTTTCTCAAGCATTATAAAAATACTGTGTGAGACAAGTCCTGGTAAGAGGACTAAAACATCGCATTGGTGATTAAAGAACACGACCTTTGAACAACTTTTGGGAGCAGCGGGGAATTTTCTTCTCTAGTTACTTGGATGCTGGATCACTTCCACAGCTGCTGGCTCGGCGTCATTCACATTGCTCCTGCTGTGCCGCTTGTGTTTTCGTTTTTGGGAATATCTTATGTCTATCTATCTATCTAATATCTATCTTTGTCATATCTATCTATCTAAAATTATGGAAGAAATGCAGCATTTTGACTTCAGTGAAACAAGTGGATTCCTTTATTCACCCAACAGTCAAAGCTTCCTGCCTGTTGGTAGTCTACATGTATAGATTGCTTAGCCCCAGTGTGTAGCATTTGCATTCCTTATTACTGAGCCATTGCATTTTTGCATTGCATCTTGGTATAGATCTGGCTTTTGCACACAAACCGGCCGTTCCGTGCATTGGGGACCGCAATTTGCTGTCCCCAATGCACCATCCGTGTGGTTGCCGCAGACAGAAACAGACCCATTCAACTTGAAAGGGTCCGTAATCCGTCCGCACCGCAAAAAAATAGAACATGTTCTATTTTTTTGTGGTGCGGAGCCACGGAGAAAAACCTCACGGCAGCGCTCCGTAGATCTTCCGTGGGGTTCCGTGCCTCCGTTACGCACCGCACCATCTGGATTGCGGACCCATCTGTGATATGGTGAGCACACAGTCGGTGCCCACATATTGCAGACAAGCAATGGCCGTCTGCATAAGCCCTTAGGCTGAGTTCACACTTCAGTTATTTCCTTAAATTATTGTGAGACAAAACCAGGTGCGGGTCAAAAACTCAGAACAGGAGGAAATCTTTGCCTTATACCTTATCTCTGAGCAGCCTCCACTACTGGTTTGGGCTCACAATAACTGATGGAAATAACTGACCAAACAACTGAAGTGTGAACTGGGCCTTTCCTGCTTCCTGACACTGGCTCTTGGCTCCGGTGCTCTCTGACCTCTGCTCAGGTCCCTGGATGTCATCATCCATTTTGATGCTGCCTGCAACCTATCGTGGGCCACGGCG
Source organism: Bufotes viridis (assembly GCA_033119425.1). Taxonomy (NCBI): domain Eukaryota; kingdom Metazoa; phylum Chordata; class Amphibia; order Anura; family Bufonidae; genus Bufotes; species Bufotes viridis. The sequence goes on from CM065589.1 coordinate 80,781,938, forward strand.
GGGACTTCTCTGCTTGCGTCGTGAATAAATGTGACTGTTGATACAGTACTTCCGAATTTGGGGCCCCCCTTTTAATTTCGCCCAGGGCCACATTTTGTCTAAAACTGGCCCTGTGGATAGTACACCCTGCTGTATAAATGCTTTTGTGCTTTATAATTTAATCTTTTTCAGTTTCACCTCATAATAACACCCAGAAATGTGTGTCACTTTCACATTGAGCAGCGTCTTCTCACAGCGCTGTCATGTGCAGGCCGTCTCCTCTCTGAAACAAGAGACGGGAGAGCACTGGAAGGAGGAGCACAGCCCTAAATGCCTGAGATCCGGCAGAAAGTGGGGGGCGGCTTTAGATGGTGATGTCTCCTGAATGCAACTGGTCTTGTTTGAAATCTGACAGTCCACGCTTTCATACAAGACAAAAATGACAGCTAAAGTCCAAGCAACAGAGGAGAAATCACTGTTAGAAATCGAGTCAGGAATAATGGCGGGTAAAACCTGCTTTTACTTTCACTTTCAGCTGTATCGACTGTATCCCAATTTCTATCAGTGATATCTTCCCGTGTACTGAACATATTGATGTCATTCTGGTATTTTCTAAAGGTTGGTCAGCTTTCAAACAATACAAAGCCTATAACTCTAGCTAGTACCAAACCAGAGATATGAGCAGCTAAAGCACCCCCGTCTGTGTGAAAGAGCATGCCGAAGCAGCTGCAGAGCCGGCAGGAGGAGAGAAAGATCGTAAACAAAAATATATAGAATTGGGACATCATCATCAGTGTAGTGACCCACATAATAGAATTACGTTATTTTTACCACACAGTAAACGCCGTAACAAAAATTCCACAAAATAATGTAAAAATAGCTGTTTTTTTTTTATCTTTCCCCCTAACAATAAAATAATAAAAGTTATTTAATAAGCTATATATACCCCAAAATGGTTCCTATAAAACCTTTTAATGTGACTATTAAGAGGCTAAAACAAATGCTTACTGATTTCATGTAATCGCAGGGCTTGTCTCTGGTTAGCTGTATGTGAGAGGATACTTGCCGCTCTGGGGTAGTGAGAGAAGTTATCTGCATTCTGATTGGTCTTGTCTGTCTATGGCTAGCTGTATGTGAGAGGATACTTGTCGCTCTGGGGTAGTGAGAGAAGTTATCTGCATTCTGATTGGTCTTGTCTATTTATGGTTAGCTGTATGTGAGAGGATACTTGTCGCTCTGGGGTAGTGAGAGAAGTTATCTGCATTCTGATTGGTCTTGTCTATCTATGGTTAGCTGTATGTGAGAGGATACACACTGCTCTGGGGTAGTGGGGGAGGTTATCTGCGTTCTGATTGGTCCTGCTAGTACATGTGAGGAGAGCAAGGGATTATGGGAAGTGAGGGAAATACAGGATGGCCTTAAGAACAGGGCAAAGATCACCACAGTAAGTGCAGCAGAGGCCATCTTAGGAAGATGCTGAAATAGAGGCACAGAGAAATAGGGTTGCTAACGGCTGAATACAGATATCAGAAAGGTAAAATTAACAGAAAAATAAAGCTTCATGAATATCTACCCTTCAGCATCACATATGTAAGGAATTTCATTTTTGGTAGTGAAATGGCAGTTGCACTTTAATTAGGGATTAGCGAATTTCATACTTTGAAATTCATTTTCGTTTCGTGTTGTGGTATTTACTGAATTGCAGTATGGATTCCGTTACCACGGACCATAACGCAATTCCATAACGGAATGCCTTTAGAGGCATTCCGTTATTCATTCTGTCATAATAGAAGTCTATGGGCTGCATAACGGATCGTCCGGTTTCCGTTATGCTGGAGTCCTCTCCTGCATAACAGAAACGGGACAGATCTGTTATACAGCCCATAGACTTCTATTATGACGGAATGAATAACGGAATGCCTCTGAAGGCATTCCGTTATGGAATTGCGTTATGGTCCGTGGTAACGGAATCCATACTGCAATTCAGTACATACCACAACGAGAAAACGAATTTTAAAATATGAAATTCGCTCATCCCTAACTTTAATGATGGTGCTCACTATTTACCATTATGGTTTATTACTTTAACAAACCTTCCGTTTATCACATTTTACAGGAATCACTGTATTTATTAAATATGATTTTTATAAGTATCTGTAGCCTATCTTTTTATTCACATTGCTAAGTGCTTACAATAGTGGGACATTTGAATGGTTATTCCCATCTTTTAAAAGATTCGGACATATTGCTAGGATTTGCCATTACTTTATGAATGTGGAGGTCCAGCCTTTTGGACCCCCCACCAGTCCTGAGAAGGAAGGGTCTATAGCAATGGTTTAGTGTTTTTAGTATCACAATGAAGATCCTCAGAAGCTAAAGATGATGACCTCACGAAGAGCCCTGTCTGCTGGACAGCCAGTAAATTGGTTAGTGGAGGTATGTAGTTGTACATGGCAGATAAGCCATCCCATGCACAGGTAAGGAGAGCACGTGTACATAATCCACTGTGGATTTTAATGCACAACATGTTGAGTAGGTAAAAAAAAAAAAAAAAAACATACAATTTATTTAGCTTTTTTTGTATATGTGTCATTCCTACCTCCTGTGTCCTGACCTGCTCTTCTTCCTCTCCCATACCACCTCCTTTTTGTAGATGTAGCATTCCACCAAGAGATGTCCTTGAATGGAGAGGAAGTTTTAGAAATTAGCAGCAGCTACCAAAGGGGGAAGCTAGTAGCTGCCGCCCTGAAACTGTGACCTGGATTCATGTACCGTCCTTATGTAGCCCACACCCCCACTATTTAAAAAAAAAATTTTTTACCTTACCAACTGATCTATAAATGGAACGTTACAGACCATTTAAAATGATCTCTGTACCATATTTGTCAAGAAAAGAGTCCATCTGCATTTTCCTACCCTGGCAATGCCTTTATCAGGCCAAGTCAAATTATTGGACAGACGCTGGATACTTAGCTGCATTCTGGCAGTAAACCAAGGCTTTGTAACCCATAAGAAGGTGTTTCCCAAAATAATCGTTAATTTCTAACGATAATTTGTTTTCCCTTAGTCCTAAAAGCAGCACAGATGGGGTTAACCACCCCCCGTGGACTGGCAGGACCGGCGGAATGTTTAATGAGCCCAAGACTAATAACTCAATTTAACAATTAAGTGTCTCCTTAAAAGGAGGAAGTCAACCCCCAGCCCACTGTGTTTATAGTAAGAAGAAAACTAGACTTACTAGGGTGGGAAATTTGTGTGCTGCTGTTAGGACTAAGGGAAAACAAATTATCGTTAGAAATTAACGATTCCCTTACGTCCTACCAGCAGCACAGATGGGGAGATAGCAGAAGAAACCCCTAGGGAGGGCCTTCCTGCCTGGCAGAACTAAGAAAAGTCTGCCCAAAGGCCGAAAACTCAGCTAGACTGGCATCTAGTCTATAATGGGAGATGAATGTCGATTCAGAGCTCCAGGAGGCAGCTTTGCAAATCATGTTGAGAGGCAGAAGACTCCTCTCGGCAAAAGAAGTAGCCACAACTCTAGTAGAGTGGGCCTTCACGAATCCCGGAGGGTCCAGAGATTGTGGAAACAAGGGATTCCTTAATAGCCTCCTCAATCCACCGACTGATGGAAGGTTTGGATGCCTTACAGCCTTTAAACTTACCGGCAACAGGATTAGCAGATTCTCATCTTTCCTGAACTCCTTGATCTATCCACATAGATCCGGAGACATCTCGAGACGTCCAGAGGATGTCTAGCAGGTTCCTAGGAGGAGGTGGTAGATGTCGACAGAACCGGGAGGAATATCACCTGGTTGATGTTCTGGAAGGAAGGAACTTTAGGCCTACAATACGGGAGGAATCTAAGAAAGTCCCGGTCATGTAAGAAAATGGTATAGGGCTCATGCTGAGAGAGCTTGAAGCTCAGAGACCCTCTTGGCCAAAGTCACTGTAAGGAGAAACACAAACTTCCAAGTGACGAACTTGATGTCCATCTCCTCTCACGGTTCAAAGGGGGGAGATGCTAACCCCCTGAGAACTACTGAAAAACCCATTGAAAAAAAGGGGTCTCAGTACTGTAGGCTTTAATCTTTCAGCTCCTCTAAGGAACTGTTTGATCAGCGGGTCCTGAGAAAAAAGCCTGTTAAGGCAAGCTGAAATGGCTGAAACTTGAACCTTCAGAGTAGAAGGGAAAGGCCTCTATCAAGGTCGTCTTGCAGGAACTGAAGGATAGCGGAGAGGGGCGGATCTGCAGATGCCACCTCAGTTGAGGTACAACAGAATGAGAATATCCTCATAATACAAGAGTAGGCTCTCTTGGTAGAGTCCGCTCTAGAATGAGACAGCGTTCTCAGGACCGACTCTGAAAGCCCTTCTATTCCGGGAGGGAAGGGACTGATCAACCTCCAGGCTGTCAGGTTGAATCTGTGCAGATCTGAGCAGAGGTGAGTGTCCCACGACACCAGGGTCTGCTGTGGGGGGAGCCTCCAATATTGTCCTCGACTCAACTGGGTGAGCTAGGTAAACCAGGATCTCTTCGGCCAAAACAGTATGATGGCTATCACCGAGGCCTGATCCTGACGGATTTTCATCAATACCCTCGGTATCATGGAAAAGGGAGGGAAGATGTAAGCCAGCCTGAACCTCCAGGATATTGACAGAGCGCCTAACGCCAGGGGGTTGTCCTCCCTGTAAAGGGAGCAGAACCTCTCCACCTTGGCATTGAACCTTGTTGCCAAGAGATCCACCTCTGGCATACCCACTTGAGGACTATCTGCTTGATTCTCCGGATGTAAGGACCACTCCACCGACGGAAGACCGCGGCTCAGCCGCTATCATCTTGAGGAGCCTTGGATGTGGATAGCAGATAAGTGGGAAGGTACAACTCTGCCTAATCCAGAATCACCCCGATCTCTGACAGGAGGGGAAGTGATCTTGTGCCTCCCTGCTGGTTGCTGTAAAGTACCGCAGTCACATTGTCTGACTGGACTTTCACCGTTTTGCCCCGGATCTGAGGGGCTAAGTGAAGGAGGGCTAGCCGGATAGCTTGAATCTCGCAGAGATTGGATGAAAGAAGCCACTCCTGAGGAAACCAGGTCCCGTGAACTGGAGAGTTGTCTAGGTGAGCGTCCCAGCCTACTTAGGACGCATCCATAGTCAGTATGACCCAGATTGGCTGGGTCATAGACTTCCCGTCTAAAGATGGCACCACCATCTGAGGGAATACCGAGTTTGCCAAGTCAGGGAGCACAGGGAGTTTAGTCCAGCAGGGCTGCCATTCCATTAGGAGAGGACCTCCGACTGTAGAGGGCGGAGGTGCCATAGAGCTCAAGGGACTGCTTCCGCAGACGCTGACATGACCCCCAACATCTTCATGAGAGTCCAGATTGGAACTCGCCGGGGAACGGAAAGGAACTTGCCGTGTTCTGAACCCGGAATCTTCTTTCTGGAGTCAACTGGAGCGACATCCCAGTGGAGTCGATTATGAAGCCTAGATATCTTACTGAAGTCGACGGGCTCACGTTCAAATTCTACCAGCTGATCCAACCTAGGTGGAACAGAAAGGAGATTGTTACCTGAAGAAGTTGGGTTAGGACAGCTAGAGCAGAGGCTTTCAAAGCCAGTCGTCCAGATAAGGAATGATGGTCAGTCCTTGAAGCCTCAAAGCCGCCACCACAGAACCACCTTGGTAAAAGTGTGAGGGGCAAAAGAAATGCCAAAGGGAAGGGCAACAAACAGAAGATGCCTGACGACACCGGACACCTGGACCGTGATCCTGATATACTTCCTGGAACCAGGATGGATCGGGATAGTGCAGATATGCATTCTTGAGGTCCAGGGTTGCCATCACGTCTCCAGGATTGACGACGTGAACTACTGACCTGATGGTTTCTACACGAAACTTCACCTTCCTTATAAATCGATTGAAATATCTCAGATCGATAATCATCCGGAGATCTCCTGAAGCCTTGGGAACCAGAAAAACTAGTGAATAGATCCCTAGGCCCCGTTCTCCTGCCGGAACCTCCTCCAGAGCCCCTTTGCAAATGTAGTCCTGAATGTAGGCCTCTAGGATCGCCTCCTTGGCAGCTTGTAGAAGGTTGATCTTGACAAACCTGTCCAGAGGAAAAGAGGTGTTGTTGACTAAATAACCGTTGGAAATGATATTCAGGACCCAGGGATCCGAGATCTCTTGGATCCATTCTTCTCAGAAGTGGGAGAGACGACTCCCGACGGGTACATGAAGCTTAGGAATGGGGAAGCTTATTGGCAGGACGGCAGGAGTAACGGGAATTAACCAAGAGCCTCGACGAGGCCCGTAGTCAGGAGGTGGATTTTCCATCTTTGGCTCCTCCACGAGAGCACCTCAGCCTTTCGCTGTGCTCTCCAGTCACTACAAGAGCTTGTTTGCTGGCCAGACCTGCCACCGCGGTCTTGTCTGCCCTGCCCTCGAAATGACTGCTGGGAAGGCTCTTCACCTTCTAGTCTGAAAGGCCCTCCATGATCTTATCTAGCTCCGAACCGAACAAACGGTTGGGCTCGAATGGAAGGCCATATAAGCTGTATTTTGAGGAATTGTCAGCGACCCAAGGCTCAAGCCAAAATGGAATATGGGCCGCGAACCCCGGGCCATGCTATTATAGGCCCCTGACATTATTTGATAGTATTGTTACAGGGTGCCAAAGGTGCACTTGGTCTCCCATGAGCCACAGACCTGCTGCTTAGCTTCAAGAGCAAGGATCTGTGTTTGGCCTCGCTCCCAGGACTTGCTTCACATCAACTTGAATTTGATCCAGGCGAGATCAGAGGAACGTAGAGACTTCAAAAGCCGCTATGGCTGTGGAAGCGGAAGCCGCAGCTGCCGTAACACCCCGTCTTAGTTTGCACTCTGCAAGGGGTCCTGCAGCTAGACCCATCGTCTGCAGGAACCAGAGTGCGCTTGGACAACTTGGCAATAGCCATGTCCACCTTGGGAATGGATCCCCACGAATCCACCAAGGGTTAAGCCATCGGGAACATGGATTTAACTTCTTTGTTAAAACCGGACCTTTTCCAGGTTTTTCCACTCTATATCATGACAGAGAGGAGGGTCTCATCCGCTTTGAAGACACGATGTGCCCGAGTAGCGGGAACGGGAGGCTCCCCACAGTCAACATCATGGTCCCCCGACCTGATGGACTTGAGCAACTTCTGTGTCTTTCCAGGGAGAAAACACAACGTCAGCTCCTCCTCATCCGAGGAGGAAGAAACTAAGGAGACCAAAAGGTCTCCTTACCGGGACAGAGGTCTCCATAGGGGCCTGGGCACGAATAGGAAGCCTTTCCATCCAGCAGGCCTATGACTCCTTTAACAGAGCCATTGATACATATCCTGCAAAGTAGGTTCACTAGAGGTCCGAACCTCTAACGGCAGCTGTAACACCTGGTGTAGGTTAGGTCAACAGACCAAGGGATTCCCAACCAGTCTCCCAAACTGGTCTTAGCCCAGCCTTAAGCTGTTTAGCTTCTGCGATCTCACGAGTGCAGGTATGATCAGCTTACAATAACCGTTGACTGCTGCAATGGTAGCAGGATAGATGCTTCCTCTTGAAATCCACTTTCCTGCCTTCCGAATCCCGCGGAGAAGACTTCACTGCGGGAAAAAAAAGAGACAAATAAAACATTTGTAAACCACCTATCTGCGCAGGAAAGGTAGAAAAACAGACCGGAGGCAGCTGAGGAAAAAAACACCACAAGTGGAACAACACCAATTTTAGGACTCTGGGAGCTTGCTGAAAAAGCATATGCAGCCAGAGACTGAACTGGAGCACACAGCCTCCAAAAATAGGGGAAGGGGAGAGATAGCCAATCCACCCTTCCCCCGGTAAATCCTCCACAGGAAGATGCATAAAAAAAAATCGCATCTATGAAAAAAATCACGGCCGGATTACCCGGAGGTGATGCAAAAGGAGAGTCCCCGTGTTACCTCCGGAAGATGGCGGCGCACAGGGACCGGGATCCCGGACCAAGGACGCCGCCAAAATACCCCAGCCAGGCGCACTGCGCGGGGCCGGCAGCAAACAAGCTGCCGGCCAAACTGACAAGGTACCTAGGAAAAAAGGGCAACGCCGTTACCCAAACGAAAAGAAGGCTCCCCGCACTTTCCATAAGAAAGGGGGGAACAAACCGCCTAGTCCACCTGTCCAGGAGGACAGAAAAAAACACAGTGGGCTGGGGGTTGACTTCCTCCTTTTAAGGAGACACTTAATTGTTAAATTGAGTCATTAGTCTTGGGCTCATTAAACATTCCGCCGGTCCTGCCAGTCCACGGGGGGTGGTTAACCCCATCTGTGCTGCTGGTAGGACGTAAGGGAATGATTAGTCCCGTTTCAGATGAGCGAGTTCACTGCAAGAAACACACTCCTTGTGGGAGCATGATTTTACGCCCTGAACTCTGCTGTTGAAACAGGAGGGGGCCCAAAGACCCTTGTGCCGCATAAGAAGACACACAAAGCACTGAGGGAAGGGGGGCCCAAGCTTAACTCTTGAACCAGGGCCCATGAGCCGTTAGCTACGCCCCTGGATACTACTGATGTTTTATTCCAGAATTTGTGGTCATAATTGCTTATCTGGCTGACTAAGGGCTCATGCACACGAACATATTTTCTTTCCGTGTCTGTTCCTTTTTTTTGCAGACCATATGCGGAACCATTCATTTCAATGGGTCCGCAAAAGAAAAAACGGAAGTTACTCTGTGTGCATTCCATTTCCGTATGTCTGTATTTCTGTTCCGCAAAGAAATAGAACATCTCCTATTATTATCCGTATTACAGACAAGGATAGTACTGTTCGATTAGGGGCCAGCAAAAATGTAATATTGCCTTATCGATTTCACACTCAGTTACAGACCAAGGAGCCTGCTTTAAAAACAGAGTGATTAATGAGCTGTGCCGGCTGTACATGTAAGGAAGAAATGCTCCACACCATTCCAGCCACAGGGAGCTGCTGCTTGGGAGAGTGTGAATCTGACTTTGCTACAGTTATTGAGAACTCTACATCACCAGTGACTACACTGCCACGACCAGGCCCACTGGAGAGAAGAGTCGCATGTGCCACTCGGAAAACAAAAAACCTGAGAAAGACGTTTGTTCTCCAGAATAGCACTCATCACTCACCTAATTTTATCAGGTTGCCCTCTAGATTAGAGAACTATGTGACATCTACCCGGGATGGCAACTATATAGCTGGAGAGGTAAGTAGTAACCTACAAATGTAAGTACAAGTTACTAAAGGACTTGTGGTCACATGACCAAGGTTAGGAGTTCCTCAAGTCAAAGTAAGGGCTGAGTTACATTAAAAGAGGACCTTTCATTACCCTAACAAATCTAAACTAAGTACACATACATGGAGAGCGGCGCCCAGGGATCTCCCTGCACTTACTATTATCCCTGGGCGGCGCTCCGTTCTCCCGGTATGTCCTCCGGTGACTTCAGCTCTGCGTCTCAACTGGGAGGAGCCTGCCCTTGTTCTCCTGGGCGTCTCCTTCTCCCAGGCTGTAGCGCTGAACAACCGCAGCGCTCAGCTCATAGCCTGGGAGAAGAAAACCTCCCAGGCTATGAGCTGAGCGCTGCGGTTGGTCAGCGCTACAGCCTGGGAGAAGGAGACGCTCAGGAGAACAAGGGCAGGCTCCTCCCAGTTGAGACGCAGAGCTGAAGTCACCGGAGGACATACCGGGAGAACGGAGCGGCGCCCAGGGATAATAGTAAGTGCAGGGAGATCCCTGGGCGCCGCTCTCCATGTATGTGTACTTAGTTTAGATTTGTTAGGGTGATGAAAGGTCCTCTTTAATGATTTTGCTAGTACATGTAGCGCTCTCCTCCAGAGTATGGGGAGGACCGATCGTTATGCCATCACTCGTCCCCATACTGACTAGTCGTTTGCGGGCAGAAGATCATCATTAGACAGCATGATCTGCTGCCGGCAAACAATGATTTTTAAGCATGCTTAAAAATCTGAAATTGCACGATGAACAAGCGTTTTCTCCTTTATTGAGTAAACGCTGGCAGTATTACACTGCCAGATCATCGGTTCCACTTGGAACAGAACCTGAGTTCGGGAAATATTTTTTTACAGTAGAAATCAATTTATGAAATTATCACCCGAAGTCTTGCGAGACTTCGCGAAGTAATAACTTTGCTTCATAGGAGCCAATACATTCTAATATGGTACGGAGCGCTCGCTCTGTACAGTATTCAAACGAAGTTTTATGCGAATCGACTTCGGATGTTTCATCCTTAGTCGATTCGCTCAACCCTAATAACATCATTTGCCACCCACAGATTGTGACATCATAATGGAATCCTGAGTAACGTCATCCACTGCCCATTGTGGGGAGTCGCTCTGGTAGACAGTGGTGCGGGTGCAGTTTAGAGGCAAAACAAGGAGTCCAGATTGTGCATCAAACAGTGTTTTATTCACACTTGCACACCAGAAATGAAAACAGTCTCTTGGTGACAGTTCACACACAACAGAAATCATGTGGCAAAACCAAAAACAGGCCAACACAGGGTCCAGTCACCTTGGGTGGTTTTAAGTGCGGGTTCACACCTAGCAGTCGGTTCAGCCGCAGGCGATTCCTCCTTCAGGTTGCAGGGAAACACCACCTTGCTGAGCTCCGTCCTCCAGCACAGAGAACTCCTCAGCCCTGTTAGCAGGCTCCAGGATAATCACCTCAGACACAGCTGATGGCTGTGTTTTATACCCAGCCCAAAACTCGGACTGGACCGTGGGGAGCAGCCACCCACCCTACTCTTTAGCTGCTCCCAGTAAGAGCCGGCCCGGATCGGCTTTGCAGCCATGCTATTTAAAAGAGTCAAACAGCACTAGCTGCTGCAGACAAAAACCCGGCTCTCACCTCACCGAGGCCAGCAACCTCGGTGACACGTACCTGCCATCGCATATGACACCTTGCACCTTACCACATACCCCCCTTTGTTCAGCCCTGAGGGGTGAACACACGTGAGGCAGTGGACGCGGGACAGGGCATCTGCGTTGCCCTGCAAGCGGCCTGCCCTGTGTTCCACGGAAAACTTGAAATTTTGAAGAGATAGGAACCACCTGGTGACCCGAGCATTCCTCTCCTTGGCCTGACTCATCCATTTGAGGGGAATGGTCGGTCACCAGACGGAACCTCCTCCTAACAGGTAGTAGCGGAGAGATTCGAGTGCCCACTTGATAGCCAGGCACTCCCTCTCCACTATACTATATCTGGACTCGGCGGGACTGAGCTTACGGCTCAGGAAGACAACGGGATGTTCTTCCCCGTTGACCTCCTGCGACAGTACCGCACCGAGGCCTACCTCCGAGGCGTCGGTCTGTACGACAAACTCCTTGTTGAAGTCGGGTGTCACCAAAACCGGGGACCCACACAGGGCCGACTTCAACGCGGAGAAAGCCTCCTCCGCCTTCTCACTCCAGCTAACCCTCCCAGACTTTCGCCCCTTCAACAGGTCTGTCAATGGCGCTGCTATTGTGGCAAAGTGGGGCACAAACCTCATGTAGTAACCTACAATCCCCAGGAACGACTTTACCTGCCTGGTGGTGACCGGTCGGGGCCAGTTACGAATGGCCTCTACCTTAGTTACCTGAGGTTTGATGACTCCCGCCCAATTATATATCCCAGATATTTTGTCTCCTCTAACCCTATGGAGCACTTCTTTGGGTTAGCGGTCAGTCCGGCTTTCCTCAGGGCATCCACTACCGCCTGCACCTTGGGTAAATGGCTTTCCCAGTCGGTGCTGTGGATGACTACATCATCTAAGTAGGCCGAGGCGTACCGGCGATGTGGTCGCAGCACTATGTCCATTAACCTTTGGAAAGTGGCGGGGCGCCATGCAGGCCAAGGGTAACACCTTGTAGTGATACAGGCCCTGCGGAGTAACAAATGCGGTTTTTCCTTAGCCGACTCCGTTAAGGGTACCTGCCAGTACCCTTTAGTGAGGTCCAGCACAGAAAAATAACGGGCTTGTCCTAAACTTTCAACCAGCTCGTCTACTCGGGGCATGGGATACGCGTCAAACTTGGATACTTCATTTAACTTGCGAAAGTCGTTGCAGAACCGCAACGTCCCATCCGGCTTAGGTATTAGGACTATGGGACTGGCCCACTCACTTTTCGACTCCTCAATGACCTCGAGCTTCAACATTAACTGTACTTCCTCCGCGATGGCCCGTCGCCGAGCCTCGGGTACCCGGTATGGTTTTAACCGGATCTTGGCCTGAGGCTCAGTGGCGATGTCATGTTGGATGAGAGGCGTGCGGCCAGGGAGGTCCGAGAACACATCCGTGTTCCGACTGATGAACTCCTGACTTCCTGAACTTGTTTGGAAGACAGGCTGTCTGCAATTTTACCGTGGTTACTGCTTCACAGGCCTCGAACTGTGGGGCTGGACCCTTTCACCTAGAAGCCCTGGCCGGGGGCTGTGGTCGTCGGCTGTGTCCCTATCTTTCCACGGCTTAAGTAAATTCACGTGGTACACCTGCTCCGGCTTGCGCCGCCTGGCTGGTGTACTTTGTAATTTACTTCCCCTACCTTCTCGATCACCTCATAGGGGCCCTGCCACCTAGCTAGGAACTTGCTGTCAAGGGTGGGTACCAGAACCAGAACCCGATCTCCCGGATGGAAGCCCCGTACCCGAGCCTGACGATTATACACCCTACTCTGGGCTTGTTGCGCTGCCTCCATATGCTCCCGGACCAGCGGCAACACCCTTTCTATCCGTTCCTGCATCTGGGTGACATACTCAATGACACTTTTGTGGGGACAGGCTGTTGTTCCCATGCTTCCTTGGCGATATCCAACAGGCCCCGAGGGTGTCTGCCATAAAGCAGTTCGAAGGGCGAGAACCCAGTAGAGGCCTGGGGTACCTCTCGCACTGCGAACATGAGATAGGGCAGAAGCAGGTCCCAGTCCTTCCCATCTCTAGACACCACCCTTTTTAACATATTTTTAGAGTTTGGTTAAACCTCTCAACAAGACCGTCTGTTTGCGGATGAGTAAGCGGACGTCCGTAACTGCTTTATACGCAACAATTTACACAGTTCCTTCATTACTTTGGACATAAAAGGGGTCCCTTGGTCTGTCAGAACCTCTTTTGGCAGGCCCACACGGGAAAACATCTCCATTAACTCTTTGGCAATGAGCCTAGCTGAGGTATGTCGCAGAGGCACCGCCTCCGGATACCGAGTGGCATAGTCGAGAACTACCAGAATGTGTTGGTGGCCCCTGGCAGAACTTTGGTACAGGCCCAATTAAATCCATAGCGATTCGCTCAAGCGGTACTTCAATAATTGGCAGAGGTACCAGAGGACTACGGAAATGAGGCTGGGGGCTAGTTATCTGACAGGTTGGACAGGACTTACAATAATTTTCTACCTCCTTGAACACACTGGGCCAATAAAACCGCTGCAGTATGCGGTCCTGGGTTTTCTGCCACCCCAGGTGTCCCCCAAGAACATGTTGGTGGGCAAGCTCCATGACAAGCTTGCGATACGCTGTGGGCACCACCAACTGTTCAACAGGTTCACCTCGGACTTGGTTCACCCGATACAACATATCCTGTAGAACAATAAATCGTGGGAACATTAATTCAGCCCCTGGTTTCTGGGGTTTACCATCAATTTCCAGCACATTCTCCCAGGCCCTGGTTAGGGTTTGGTCCCGGTGTTGTGCGGTCCCAAAATTTTCCCCGGAGACATTGAGGTCTGCCAACTCAGGTCCCGGTGGCAAGTCCTCCGTGTCTCCCACCATTACACTCAGTGGGGTTGTCTCCCCCTCTACCGCTGGAGCAGTGGTCACCCCTACCGCCGGCCCTTCAGACTCGGGCTCCCAGGGTTCTGGCCTTCCAGCGGTATCAGGCCACTCTACTAGGGTCACCCCTGTCTCGGGTCCCTCAGATACCTTTATTGCCGGCCACAGCGCCGGAAAACCGAGGAAGTCCCTCCCAAGTATTAGTTCATGTGGGAGTTTAGTAGCGACAGCCACCTCGTGGGTCCACCTACCAGCCGCTGTGGACAAAGTCACTAGTGCAGTGGGGTAGTCTTTCAGGTCTCCGTGGATGCACAGGACCCTGACTTTACGGCCAGTATACTCCACAGGCCGTACAAGGGCAGCCCTTACCAGGAGACTAAACTCCCGGAGTCCAGCAGAGCCACCGCCAGCGAATCTCCCACCTCTACCTGACACAGGTGGTTATGGTCTTGCACCTCACGGGTGCCAGTTGCGCACAGCTTCCGTGCATACAAGGAGTGGCGACCCCCGTAGTTCACCTCCATCGGCTCATCCCGATGCGGACAGTCGGCCCTGATGTGGCCTGGCTCCTGACACCTCCAGCATACCACGGGAGGCGGACTCGCAGGGGTATATTCCGTACAGGCCGCTCTGTCGCGGACGTCGGAACTGGGGCAGAGGCCTCCGGGGTTTGACTGACCCCTTCCCAGCAAGACTCCCCTGCAGGTTTCTGGTGGCCTCGTACCGCTCCACCAGGTCGACCATCTCCAGGGCATTGGTGGGCGATACCTGGCCGATCCAGTGCTGGAGAGGGTAAGGCAAAGCCCTCCAGAAGACATCGGCTAACAGACGGTCGAGCATAGCAGTGGGAGTCAGTATGTCTGGCTGCAGCCATTTTGCAACCGTTGTAGCAAGTCATAGTATTGTGGCCTGGCGGGTTCAGCCGGGTTAAACTCCCACTGATGCACCCGCTGGGCCCGGACCAAAACATTCACCCCCAGTCTTGCCAGGATCTCACCTTTCACAGTCGGGTAGTCAGCTGCTTGGTCACCTGGGAGGTCAAAAAATACTTGCTGGGGTCCAGACGCCAGGAACGGAGCGACGACCTCTGCCCACTGTTCTCGGGGTAATTTCTCCCTCACGGCCACCTTCTCGAACACCGCCAGATAGGTCTCCACATCATCCGAGGGGTCATCTTAGGGATCGCGGCACGGACAGCTTTCCGGGCATCGTGGGCGCGGTGGGGCGCTCCTGCCGCTTGCAACGCCATCACGTGCTGTAGCAGTAGCTGGTTGGTCTCCCGCTGCTGCACGTTAGCCTCTATGAGGGCTTTCACAGCCGCCTCCATTTTGTCGGGGATCACAGGCTGCAACTTTGCCGGCTTAATATAGGACATTCACTTTTGCTCAGCAAAAACAAAGTTCGGCGTTCACGCCAGCCTCACTGCGCATGCCCGCATCCGACACCAAATGTGGGGAGTCGCTCTGGTAGACAGCGGTGCGGGTGCAGTTTAGAGGCAAAACAAGGAGTCCAGATTGTGCATCAAACAGTGTTTTATTCACACTTGCACACCAGAAATGAAAACAGTCTCTTGGTGACAGTTCACACACAACAGAAATCATGTGGCAAAACCAAAAACAGGCCAACACAGGGTCCAGTCACCTTGGGTGGTTTAAG
Organism: Bufotes viridis; assembly: GCA_033119425.1. Taxonomy (NCBI): domain Eukaryota; kingdom Metazoa; phylum Chordata; class Amphibia; order Anura; family Bufonidae; genus Bufotes; species Bufotes viridis. The sequence continues at coordinate 80,797,357 of CM065589.1, forward strand.
TGCGGGTTCACACCTAGCAGTCGGTTCAGCCGCAGGCGATTCCTCCTTCAGGTTGCAGGAAACACCACCTTGCTGAGCTCCGTCCTCCAGCACAGAGAACTCCTCAGCCCTGTTAGCAGGCTCCAGGATAATCACCTCAGACACAGCTGATGGCTGTGTTTTATACCCAGCCCAAAACTCAGACTGGACCGTGGGGAGCAGCCACCCACCCTACTCTTTAGCTGCTCCCAGTAAGAGCCGGCCCGGATCGGCTTTGCAGCCATGCTATTTAAAAGAGTCAAACAGCACTAGCTGCTGCAGACAAAAACCCGGCTCTCACCTCACCGAGGCCAGCAACCTCGGTGACACGTACCTGCCATCGCATATGACACCTTGCACCTTACCACACCATACATTGTGAAATCATAATGAAATGTTGGATATCATCTATTTCCAGCCATACATTGTGATATCATAATGGTATCCTGGGTAACATCATCCATTGCCCTTACATTGGGACATCATAATGGAATCCTGGGTACCATCATCTGCTGACATACATTGCAAAATCATAATAGAAACATAGAAACATAGAATGTGTCGGCAGATAAGAACCATTTGGCCCATCTAGTCTGCCCAATATGCTGAATACTATGGATAGCCCCAGGCCCTATCTTATATGAAGGATGGCCTTATGCCTATCCCATGCATGCTTAAACTCCTTCACTGTATTTGCAGCTACCAGTTCTGCAGGAAGGCTATTCCATGCGTCCACTACTCTCTCAGTAAAGTAATTCTTCATGATATTACTTTTAAACCTTTGCCCCTCTAATTTAAAACTATGTCCTCTTGTAGCAGTTTTTCTTCTTTTAAATATTCTCTCCTCTTTTACCGTGATGATTCCCTTTATGTATTTAAAAGTTTCTATCATATCCCCTCTGTCTCTTCTTGCTTCCAAGCTATACATGTTAAGGTCCTTTAATCTTTCTTGGTAAGTTTTTTCCTGCAATCCATGTACTTGTTTAGTAGCTCTTCTCTAAACTCTCTCCAAAGTTTCAATATCCTTCTGCAGATATGGTCTCCAGTACTGCACACAATACTCCAAATGAGGTCTCACTAGTGCTCTGTAGAGCGGCACGAGCACCTCCCTCTTTCTACTGTTAATGTCTCTCCCTATACACCCAAGCATTCTGCTGGCATTACCTGCTGCTCTCTGACATTGTCTGCCCACCTTTAGGTTGTCTGATATAATGACCCCTAAATCCCTTTCCTCAGATACTGAGGTTAGTACTGTATCACTGATTTTATTTTCTGCTCTTGAGTCTTTACGCCCCAGGTGCATTATCTTGCACTTATCGACATTAAATTTTAGTTGCCAGATTTTTGACCATTCCTCTAGTTTTCCTAAATCCTTTTCCATTTGGTGTATCCCTCCAGGAACATCAACCCTGTTACAAATCTTTGTGTCATCAGCAAAAAGACACACCTTACCATTGAGGCCTTCTGCAATTTCGCTGATAAAGATATTAAACAATATGGGTCCCAGAACAGATCCTTGAGGTACCCCACTGGTAACAATACCATGGTCTGAATATACTCCATTGACTACAACCCTCTGTTTTCTGTCCTTCAGCCACTGCCTAATCCATTCAACAATATGTGAGCTCAAGCTCAAAGACTGCAGTTTATTGATAAGCCTTCTATGTGGGACAGTATCAAATGCCTTACTAAAGTCCAGATAAGCGATGTCTACTGCACCTCCGCCATCTATTATTTTAGTCACCCAATCAAAAAAGTCAATAAGATTAGTTTGACATGATCTCCTGAAGTAAACCCATGCTGTTTTTTATCAATCAACCCATGGGTTTTTAGATGTTCCACAATCCTCTCCTTGAGTATGGTTTCCATTAATTTCCCCACTATTGATGTCAGGCTTACTGGTCTATAGTTGCCTGATTCCTCTCTACTACCTTTCTTGTGAATTGGCACAACGTTTGCTAATTTCCAATCTTCTGGGACGACACCTGTTACCAGTGATTGGTTAAATAAATCTGTTAATGGTTCTGCTAGTACACCTCTAAGCTCTTTTAATAGCTTTGGGTGTATCCCATCAGGCCCCTGTGATTTATTTGTATTCATTTTAGACAGCTGACTTAGAACCTCTTCCTCTGTAAAGACACATGCATCAAAGGATTCATTAGTCTTCCTCCCTAACTGAGGTCCTTCTCCTTCATTTTCCTTTGTAAAAACTGAACAGAAGTATTCATTGAGGCAGTCAGCTAGTTCTTTATCCTCTTCCATATACCTTCCTTCTTTTGTTTTTAATTTGGTAATTCCTTTTTTTAATTTCCTTTTTTCATCTATGTATCTGAAGAATGTCTTATCACCTTTTTTCACTGACTGAGCTAATTTCTCTTCTGCCTGAGCTTTAGAAGCTCTTATAACTTGCTTGGCCTCTCTCTGCCTCATCTTATAGATTTCCCGGTCATCCTCGTTTTGGGTGTTTTTATACTTGCTAAATGCCATCTTTTTGTTTTTAATGATTTTGGCCACTTCTGCTGAGTACCACAGTGGTCTCTTCCTTTTTTTGCCTTTACTGACAAGCCTAATGCACTTTTCTGTTGCCTTCAGTAGTGCCAATTTTAAGTAGTCCCAATGAAATATTGTATCATCTATTGCCGCCCATACATTGTGACATCATAATGGAATCTTGGATACCATCATCCATTGCCCACAGCTTATGATATCATAATGGAATCCTGTATACCATCAACTTTTATCAATATATTGTGACATCAACTGGATGCCATCATCCGCTCCACATACACTGTGACATCATAATGGAATCCATCTACCATTACCTGCGGACCATACTTTGTAATATCATAATGGAATCCTGGGTTCTATCACTTTTGCTTCACATACTTTGTACAATAATATCATAATGGAATCCAGGATACCATGATCCCCTGCTTGTAGATTAGGCTTGAGCGAATCGAGCTCCGGAGTCGATTAGTTCAAAAACTTCTGTTTTAATTCTGTTTCCTTACAGCATTAAAATGTATTGACTCCGTGGAGCCAAACTTTGTATCGTCTGTCATGCAAGACTTTAGTGAATTACTACGGTATTCCGATATGCGTCTTTCCGAAGTGGGCTTTGGTACTGGCTGGTACCTCGATACCAAAGCACACTTCGGATTCTGATTTTAAAATGTTTTTAAAGAAGTACATAGGACTACCGTAGTAATTCACCAGAGTTTTGTGTGACTTCAAGCAATACGAAGTTTGGCTCCACGGAGCCAATACATTTTAATGTTGTATGGAAACAGCATTAAAAACGAATGTTTTTAAGAAATTGACTTCAGATCTATGATCTGAAGGTTGATTTGCTCAAACCTAGCCATTATAATGGAATCATGGATAACATAATCTTCAGCAAATATATTGTAACACCATAATGGAATCCATGTACCATCACCTGTTGACCTTACATTGTGATATCAATACCATCATCTGCTGCTTTTATATAGTAATATCATAATGAAATCCTGGATACCATCGTCTGCTGCTGTAAGGTGAATTCAAAAGAGTTGAGAATTAATTAGCTTACGCAGACTAAGTGAATAAATATATTTACGAAGTGTGATTAATTATAAGATAACACAGACAAATCACATACAGAATAATAAAAAGTAAATAAACATCACTAGCCTAAATATTCAATATGGGGTAAGGCCAGCCGGCCATACAATGATAATACATGGCTGTCTGACACGTTATAAAACATGAGCGACACCTCATGGTGTACAAGAGATAGGGCAAATCAATACTTACATCCTAACTATGATGAATTTCCAAGTGGAGTCGCCAATAATGTATGTGTGTAACCAGAGTGTGTAATTACGCATGTTCTGAGATCACTACTCAGGAATGTAGCCTTATCAGCACAATGGGGATGGGTACTACATTACAAGGAATATCCTTGCACAGAATACTAAAAGTAATATAAAAGAGAAAAAATTAAAGGGGACAAAACCAATTAGTACTTAAAATACCTTTATAATACATTCCACCCCTGCTTCTTCCACTTTAATTCATTTTCAACAACTAACATCAGGACCTATTCTGCATATATAGCCTAGTCATTTGACAGAAAACCACTTTGGAACCATTGGATTTCTAAAAAAGTAAATAAAATAAAATAAAAAATGGTGTGTTGGACTAACAAGAAGTGTCTTACTGAGGTCTGTATTTCTAATTCTTGGATAACAAAGTCTCTGGTATAAAGTCAATTTTTCTGTGCACCATACAGCAACACATATGTGGTTTTCTATTCTTTACAAAGTTCAGTGTCTTTCTCGTTCTTTCTCTGTGTTGATGTATGAGGGGATTCCAGGTGTAATGATAACGGTAAGTGCAGGTTTCAGAGCCTCTTGTCAGTGCGTGTAGACAGTCCATAACCTTTTCTGTGGGAGGAGATTTGACACTAGGACCTTCGCCCCTCACTGGTCTGCAGGTCGTTGTATCAGCCCTGCTGGTTGGTCAGGAAGTCTTCAGTAGAATATTACCTTTGAGGTCCACAGACAGCTGTAGTACGAGTAGCATGTCTTATTGGGTGGCAAAATCACGGAAAAAGATACAAACATCCTGTACAATATGATAGTAAATATGGTAATGTACATGGCTACATTTATAAAATAACAGGAAAAAATGCACTAAAATAATAGGTACACACATAATATATGGACTAAGCCCTCAATCTAATAATAAATCTGAGACTCTCAGCCAATATATTTTGATCAAAACACATCTGTGCCCGCCTACCCATGCCAAAGTGATCTCAGTCTGAGTGAAGGTTCAGCCCATATACATGTATTATGTAGGGCTTAGTCCATGTATTGTATGCATCTATTATTTTAGTGCATTGTTGTCCGTGATTTTATTGGGTGGCAGGCAGATCAATGAAAGCTGTGTCTTACCACACCGGGTGTCGTTAACTTGAGCAGCCCCCAGAGGTTGCCAGTCTCAGCTCTATTAAAAAGCTGATATAACCTGCACTTAGGAAAGAGTTGTTTGAACAGCTCTGCACAGTCTAGAAGATGTCATTAAATTAAATTAAAAAGTCTCAGTCCATAGTTTTAAACAGAAAAATCCTGTGATGGGATGAATTTGGCACCCCCTCCACTGTGGCACGTAGAAAACATCTCAGGTGGGATCTGCTTGTCATGCCAGTAACGTTGGAAACCATCAGCACCATCAAGGTTAAATTTTTTCTCATTAGAGAATAAAACTTTCTTCCACCTTTGAATGTCCCATGTTTGGTGCTCTCTTGCAAAGTCCAAACGAGCAGTTCTGTGGCGTTCAAGGAGACGAGGTCTTTGAAGACGTTTTTTGTTTTTGAAGCCCTTCAGTCTCAGATGCCGTCAGATGGTTGTGTGGCTGCAGTCAGCACCAGTAGGGGCCTTAATTTAGGTCGAGGATTGTCCAGTGTTTTGACAGATAGCCAATTGGATCCTCCGCCTCAGTTCTGGTAAAAAAAATTTGGGTCTTCCACTTGAATTTTTTGTTCCATAACCCTCAGGATCATTTAAGAAATTCCAAATGACTGTCTTACTGCGTCCCACCTCAGCAGTGATGGCGCGCTGTGAGAGACCCTACTTATGCAGTTCAACAACCCGACCATGTTCAAAAAGGGAGAGTGTTTTTGCCTTTGCCATCACAACGTGTGACTACCTGACAGAAAATGACAATTAATCCCCATCTTTGCACATATTTGGCCTTTTAAAGGCATTCTGTCCTAAAATTTGGATCAGCTGAAAAGCAGCCTGTTTCAGTTTAATCGTTATTTTCAATTAATTGAATGCTCAAAAAATGTTTTCTCTCACTCTCATTTCTTCTTGTTGCATGTTGAAGCTCTACTTGGAACCTTGTTAAGATCCAACAATGTAAAATACGATTTTTTGCCATTTTCAAGTGGTCTTAAACTTTTGATCAGGACTGTACTTTTGTGATACAATAACTATATAATCATGTGTAATAAGCAGTGATCTTGTCTAATCTTGCATTTTGTGTAATAATCATGTTTTTTCATGGAAATCATAGACAAATTGTAACTTCATGCTGTTATTTCTTGTTATCTTTCATGTACACCAGCTTGATAAAGGGCTCAAATGTCATCAACTGAAATGTTGCTACACTTTTGCACTAATCTCTCTGACTAAATAATAAAAATCTTCACTTGAATGTAGCCTTATCAGGACAATGGAGGATGGGTACTACAGGAATATCCTAACACAGATTACTGAAAGTAATATAAAAGAGACAGAATAAAAGGGGACAGAACCAATCAGTACCCAGAAATATCCTTACATTATAATGAAATCCTGGCATCCATCACCTGCTGCCCATACATTGTGACATCATAATGGAACCCAAGATACCATGATCCGCTGCTTGTAGATTATGACATCATAATGGAATCCTAGATACTATCACCTGCTGACTATACATTGTGACATCATAATGGTATCTTGGATACCATTATCTGCTCGCCTCATACTGTGACATCATAATTGAATCCTGGATACCATCATCCGCGGCCCATACAATTTGATATCATAATGGAATACTGGATACCATCATCTGCTGCCCATTCTTTGTGACATCATAATGCAATCCTGGATACCATAATCCCCTGCGAATACATTGTGGAAGCAGGAACCCTCAGCCAGAGGAAGAAAAAACAGCGCACTGCAGCGGAGTCCTTCAAGTAAGGCCTCATGCACACGACCGTTGTTTGATTCCGTGTCCGTTGCTCCGTTTTTCGTGATTCTCTGCAGACCCATTGGTTTTCAATGGGTCCGTGGAAAACTCGGAAAATGCACCGTTTGTCCTCCGCGTCCGTGGTCCGTGATTCCAGTCCGTCAAAAAAATATAACCTGTCCTATTCTTGTCCGTTAAAAAACGGTTTATGGACCCATTCAAGTCAATGGGACCGTGAAAAAAATGCGGATGGCCATCCGTGTGTCATCCGCGTTCCGCGTCCGTTTTTTTTTGCGGATCCCTTGGCAGGCACTTGGCAAAAATTGTCAGCCTGTCTTTTGGTAAAATCTTTTGGGTCATGTCTGCTAAAAAAAACAGAAGACACACGGAAACACAACGGAAGGCAAAAACGGACATGGATCACTGAACAACGGAACCCCTTTTTGCGGACAGCATAAAAAAACGGTCGTGTGCATGAGGCCTAAATGTGATTAATTTAAAAAAAACATTAAAAAAATGTAAAAGAAGCCACGCATTTCGGTGGGGGTCCGCCATCTTCATCAGGCTTGATAAAGGTGGAGGACTGCCAACGAAACACGTAGCTTCTTATCCATGCTTTTTATGTTTTGTAAATAAATCACATTTACTTTAAAGGGAATCTGTCATCTGCATATTACCTAAATTTTTTTCCATTAATCCAGGTGTAATAAATGACATTATTTCCATATGTCTTCTTCTTTTAATTGTGTGCCTTGTCTTTTCTTCAAAAAAACGCTTTATCCGATATGCAAATTAGGCTGTAAGGAGCCCAGAGTGGCGTTATTCCTTTTCCAAGGTGCCCAGGAACACCCCCCTGATGTGCCCGGCCTGCCTAAATTTGAAAAAAGAAACACGCCTCCAGGATGTAAAAGGGCGAGGCTAAGTGCTCCAACCCCCGATCCTCCACTCGCTGGCAGCCCGAAATCCCGCACTGGCGCAGTGATGCTGTTGATGCTGTTGCCCTCAGTTGCCGTACCATCACGCAGGCAATCGGCGGCACTGCGCCTGCGCGGGATTTCGGGCTGCCGGCGAGAGGAGGATCGGGGGTTGGAGCACTTAGCCTCGCCCTTTTACATCCTGGAGGCGTTTTCTTTCACAGGCAGGCCGAGCAGCATCAGGGCGTTCCTGGGCACCTTGAAAAGATACGCCCTCTGGGCTCCTTACAGCCTAGTTAGCATATCGGATAAGCGTTTTGAAGAAAAGACAAGGCACACAATTAAAAGAAGAAGACATATGGAAATAAGGTAATTTATTACACCTGGATTAATGAAAAAAAATGTAGGTAATATGCAGGTGACAGGTTCCCTTTAAGTCCTCTAGTGCAGTGCGCTGTTTTTTTTCTTCCTCTGGCAGAGTATTCCTGCTTCCAGTCATTTCCGGCCTACAGCAGGGTCCGTCCTCCAGCGCAGCAGCCTGGTCTCTTCCCCGGTGTTGGGTTCTCTTCGCTTTAACCTAGTATTGTGCTTAGTCCTGCACAACACCAGTGGGTAAGGTACCCCCTTTGGTGGCCTTGTCTTTATCTCTTGAGGATAACACCCAGGGATCCTCCTCTCTTCTTTTTATTTTTACTGCCAATACTTTGTAACATCATAATGGTATCTTAGATACTATCATCTGCTGCCCACAGATTGTGACATCGTAATGGAATCCTGCAAACCATCATCTTCTGGAAATCCATTGTGACATTGTAATAAAATCCTGGATATTATTATCCGCTGCCCGTTCATTGTGACATCATAATGGAATGCTAGGTACCAGACATACATTGTGACATCATAATGAAATGTTGGATATCATCTATTGCTGCCCATACATTGTGACATCATAAGAGAATCCTGAATACCATCACCCGCTATCCATACATTGTGACATTATAATAGTATTGTGGATACCACCATCTGCTGCCCATACATTGTGACATCATGATGGAATCCTAGATACAATCACATGCTGACCAGATATTGTGACATCATAAAGAAATACTGGATACCATGTTTCCCTGTCCATTAATAGTGACATCATAATGGAATCCTAGGTGTCATCATCTGCTGACCATACATTGTGACATTATAATGGATCCCTGTATACCATCACCTGCTTGACATATATTGTGATAACATAATGGAATCCTAGGTACCATCACCTGCTGACCATAAAATGTGACATCATACTAGAATCCCAGATACCATCATAAGACACGTACTGGTCAGTTGGCCAGAAAAAATCCCACTATTGATCCTCTCAATAATCTTTTTAAAACTTAACTTTTATTAAATATACAATTATAAATGCAAAAAATGTGCCCAGTGTTGGATTGTAAATTAAAATTATCAGCTGGCTGCTTGTGACACGGGTCAATATTTGAGGCCTTAGACGTTCCCCCTATAACTGGGGGTGATCCCTTCTACTGAGCTTAAACGTTTTTCCCCCCTGTACCGCGCAAACAGTGTTTTATTACATTGCAGTGCTGTTCGGTATATCACAGAACCGCCATGCGGTACTCGGGGCTATTGAAGGCGGTCAGTGGTTGCTTGGCGCTGGCAGCTTCAATGTGCTCTTTAGGTTTTGCGCAATCGCTGGTACAGGACGGATGTATTATTCTAGCCTGTGATGGCTAACCTCCGGCACTCCAGCTGTTCCAAGATTCACAATTGCTTGGCTGTTCTTAGAACTCTATAGAAATGAATGGAGCATGCTGGGAGTTGTAGTTTCTCCACAGCTGGCGTGCCGGAGGTTAGCCATCACTGTATGTGACTGATTGAACTGTGGCAACGTACTGTATGCCACAATCCAATATAAATGCACTATTTTAAGCAGCCGTTCTGATATCTGCAGCTCAGAATCTGCTCTAATAATGATATACAACCCCAAGATTGAGCAGTTACTTAACTCCTTAAGGACCAGCGCCGTACATGTATGGCGGGCTGATCGGGCGGGTGCAGGAGCTGCGCCCTGCCCGATCATCCACATAGAACCGGCAGTCACTGACAGCCGGGCCCCTGCTGCATATGCCGGCATCGATGAAAACACTGATGCCGGCGTATTAACCCCTTGCGGTCAATGCTGACCGCTGCGTGCAGAGGGTTTGCGGGGGTTACGGGTGCCCTCCGCATCTCCATCGGGTCCCCACGCTGCTGTGACGGGGACCCGATGGCAGAGAAGGCAGCCCGATGCCTTCTACAGGCATCGTGGCTTGTCTTCTACGGAAGCCTGTGAGTTCCAGCCCCTTAGGCTGGTTTTCAAAGGCAGGCTGTCAGCATAAAAGCTGACATGCAATATATTACAATGCAGGATGTTGAAGTTGAAGTCCCAGAGTGGGACAAAAAAAAAAAGTTAAAAAAAAACAAAAACGTTTTTCATAATTAAAAAAAATTAAGCTTCAAGTAAAAAAAAAAAAAAAGCCCCTTTCCCAAAATAAAACACATAAAAAAAGAAAAACAAGTATTGGGTATTGCTGCGTCCGTAACGACTGGCTCTATAAAAATATCACATGATCCTGGGTTCACCTGAACGCCATAGAAAAAATAAAATAAAAACTGTGCTAAAACAATCATTTTTTGTCACCCTACATCACAAAAAGTGCGGCACAAAGCAATCAAAAAAGCGTATGCCCCCAAATAGTACCAATCAAACCATCACCTCATCCTGCAAAAAATGAGCCCCTACATAAAACAATCGCCCAAAAAATAAAAAAAATCTATGGCTTTGAGAATATGAAGACGCTAAAACATGATTTTTTTTGTTTCAAAAATGCTTTTATTGTGTAAAACTTAAATAAATGTAAAAAAGTATACAAATTAGGTATTTCCACGTCCATAACGAACTGCGGTAAAAAAAAATCACATGACCTAACCCCGGGGGTGAACACCGTAAAAAAAAAAAAAAGTGTTATACCGAGCGATCAAAAAGTCACCTGGCTGTCTTCTCTTCCCACGGCCCGCGCTGCAGTCACCTGAACTGCTGCAGCGTCAGGTCAGAGTGCGCTCTGTACGTCCTGGCGCTGCAGGCGGCCAGGACACAGCAGCGCAGGCCCCGGGAAGGGCGAGCAGGAGGAGGGGTAAGTACTGTACAGTGCTCACAGCTCTTCTCTCTCCCTCCTCCTGCAGACTAGTGAGCGCTTCAATTATGGAAGCGCTCACTAGTATTCCATTTATAAGATGCACTGCATCTTATAAAGGGAATAGTACAGTACCACTGGGGAGCGCCTCTCCATATGGAGAGCAGTACCTTCCAAGAGATGGGTTGTTTGTATGACATATCTTCTACCTGTAAGGTATATTTGGGGTCATTTATCAAGTGTACAGTAGAACTGGCGTAGTTGCCCATAGCAACCAATCAGATTCCACCTTTCATTTTCCAAAGGAGCTGTCAAAATTGAAAGGAGGAATCTGATTGGTTGCTATGGGCAACTAAGCCAGTTCTAATGGACACCAGTTTGATAAATTACCCCAATTGTGTTTTTTTTTTATGTTGATGACTTTGAGCAGTCTTAGGCCTCTTGCACACGAAGATTTTTTTTTCCCCGTTTCCACTCCGTTTTTTCCGTTCCACATAAGGAACCATTCATTTCAATGGATCCGCAAAAAAAATGGAAGGTACTCCGTATGCCTTCAATTTCCGTTCAAAGATAGAACATGTCCTATTATTATCCGCATAACAGACAAGGATAGTACTGTTCTAACAGGGGGCGGCTGTTCCGTTCCGCAAAAAACGGAATGCACAAGGACATCATCCGTATTTTTTACTGATCAGTTTTTTGCCATAAAAAGCCATACAGTCGTGTGCATGAGTCCTTAGGGTATTAGGGTCCATTCACGTGTCCGTTGTGTATTGCGAATCCGCAATACACCAGGCCGGCACCCCTATAGAAATGCCTATTCTTGTCCGCTATTGCGGACAAGAATAGGACATGTTCTATTTTTTTTGGGGAGCCTTGGACTGGAAGATCGGGGCCAAACACTGGAAATGCGGATACGGTCAGCATACTGTCTGCGGTCCGCATCTCTTCCGACCCCATTGAAAATGAATGAGTCTGATCCATCCATACGCTGCGGAACGGATCCGGACTCGTTCTATGGACGTGTGAATGGACCTTTGGGGTAACTGTTTTTAGCGTAGATAGCACTCCAGCTGTTGTGAGACTACAACTCCCAGCATGCTCCATACAGCAGAGCAGGTGTGTGCCAGTTGGAAGTTGTGGTTTTCCAGCAGCTGGAGTGCCAGAGGTTGTTCACCCCTTAGTAGCCCCTCCCCGGCAACACAATTTTCCACGTGACACAATAGCACGTGCTGAAGAAGAACCAATTGCTGGGAACAATCAGCTTCCTGCCAGTGCGCAGGGCTGTACCGCCTCCCCTCACACAGCAGCTTAGCTCCGCCCATCACCAGGCACTATCTCCCGATCACATGACCCACATGGTTTCTGGGCGACCATGTGACTATGACGTCTTCCACTCACATGACAGAGAGGCGGGCAGTCGTGACGTCAGAGGTGAACGTACCCCCGAGAGGCAGAGACGCAGATAGAGGGACGGGATGAGGCCGGGGTGACTCAGGAGGTGAGCAGGGCAATTGTGCTTCATTGTGAGCGGCGCTGCGGCTGCCCTCCCGGTGATAACAGAGCGGGGCTGCGAGGAGCCATCTGTATAATAAAGTCATTCAGCAGAGCGAGACTTGTGTGTACCTGTGAGTGGTGATGTGCGGGGAGAAATGCGGCTAATGTGCGGGATTTGCCCAGAGATAGTCTGCGTGGAATGGCCAGAAGTTATCCTGTAGTGCTGCCTGGTATGTGTGTGTGTGAACGTGTACATATACTGTACATAGTATGTATAGAGGGGGACTATCCCAGTGTTGTGGCATAACAAATGTCACAAGTGATGTAGTGTCGCCATGTTGTGCACATATTTGGGTGAAATGTTGGGCTTTTGATGAGTTTTGCTACTTTAAGAAGTGCGGTGGAAAGTTGCAGCAGGATTAGGTCTCATTTATGATGTGCGACTGTCTAAGAAGTGACATCTCCATGTCCGGTACTCTCACTGACAGTGGTGAGACCACAGAACAAGTCTTCGGTTCTAGAGCAGGTGGTGTATAGCTTTATGGGAAAAGATTACCTAGAACCTGTCATCTATAGATGTACATCTCTGCTTTTCCACCTCCTGTGAAGAGCTATAGGTACAGGAGGGGGGTTTATCAGTGATTGATAGCATTGTGTGTATTAGGCCTCTCACGCGAATGCTACGGATTGGCTCAGGGTGCGTTCAGTCAAACTCGCACCATTTTGCAAGCGAGTTCAGTCAGTTTCGTCTGCTGTTGCGTTCAGTGTTTTTCCCAGGCGGGTGCAATCAGTTTTGATGCGTTTTTCATGCGCGTGAAAAAAACCTGAAGAATAACAATCTACATCTTCTAGCAACCATCAGTGAAAAACACCTTGCATCCAGACTACATCCGTTTTTCACTGACGCCCCACTCACTTCTAAGGGCCCGGAAAACTTGTTCGCGCGAAAGGAGCCTAAGTGTCAGTCACTGGTAACCCCTCCCTCCTGTACCTATAGCTGTTCACAGAGTGATAAATGTATAAATGACACGTTTTACTGAATCTCTTCCCAAAAAACTATACATCAGTCTGCTCAGCTCGTCCTGCTCTATAATATAGTGCATTACATTGTATGGGGACAGGTCCTCACACCTACACTGGTAAACCCCCCCTCTCCCAGCGTGCGTCATTGCTGTAGGTTTGTTTCCACATAAGCGCGGCGAAGCACAGTATCCCGTATGATTGTCATATGGGGACCCCAGAAGAGAGTGCTCACGACCTCACTGACCTGGGGAGGTGTGGGCATGTCTTTCATATTCGGTGTGTATGTGGTATGCCACTGACGCCAACAACGAAACTTAAATTTTTTTTTTTTTTTTTTACTGATGACCTGTCCTGTGGATATGATTAGTAGGGGTCCGATCAGCTGTTTGAGAAGGCGCAGGAGCTCACAGTAGCGTCACGGCCTTCTCCCCGCTCAGCAAGCACAGCGCCGTAGATTGTATAGTGGCCGTGCTTTGTATTGCAACCCAGCCCCATTCACTTCTATGGGGCTAGGCTGCGACTAGGCAACGTGACCGATGAATGTGATATCACAGGGCCTAGGCTAAGCGTCGAGAAGGACGTGGTGCTACTGTGAGTGCTGGTGTCTTCTCCAACGTCGCAGTGTCGGACCCCCCCACCAATCAGATACTGATGACCTTTCCAGAGGATAGGAAAACCCCTTTAATATTGTGTTCTCACACCCAGTATTCCAGGAAGCTCTCTAGGTACTACACTTGCCACGGCAATCATCCCACACCCAAAGGCTCTCATGCTGTGGCCCTGTGCACGAGATGGTGACGTACAATTTCCTCGGTACTGGTCTGCCAGCTACCTTCGTCTCTCCACATCGGAGAGCAGTCACAGGGATAATTGCATGGTAATGGGGATGCGTAGTGTTTTGCCAGCAGACTCCATGGTGAAGACCAGTAATGCCGCCACCCGGCAGGATGGGCTGGTAAGAGCCTAGTACCTTCATCCCCTATCCGCTGTCACTGTGGTGTGGACTGTGTCATAGGGATAGGGTGTATGCATTGCCAGCCTCCCCCCAGTGATGACAGCCGATCCATAGGGGAATCTGTTAAGGAATGGGGTTTAAGTCGCAGGCCAATCCTCCCAAGGAGCTGAATTCTGATACAACTGCCTTGTAGTTATGTGCTTACTATATGAGTGTTGTGTCAGCGATAGCCGTGCATTGTTACATGGGTGTCATCTAGTGTCTCCCATATTACAGGCTTTATTAGAAAGAACATGGATTGTCGTGCATGCTGTATATCACCGCGGCCCCCCTGGCTGATGGCAGCCCTCCGTGTAGGACATAGTATAATACTCGTGTAGAAAACATCCGCCTATGACTGCAATTCTACGCATACAAAACACAGCAGGCGGTGGGGGAAATGGGGCTTACAGCCGGGTCAGGTACAGGTTAGGTTTGAAGTTTCTGCAGTGCTGAAAAGATGTCCTCCGAACGGTATTATCACCAAGAGGGTAGTATTCAAAGGGGTTTCTGCAAGTGGCCCCCAGGTGAATTTATATCCAGGGCCCTGGACAGGGGTTAGTCTGGAGCATCAGACGCCATTCAGGCTTTTTAGTCTGTAACGATGGACACAGATCTGCATAAGAGTGGCATGCACCAAGCAGTAAGATGTTTAAAGAGATATGCAATGCAATATTACAGCACGTAGTGATGAGCGGCGCAAGCTTCGGATGTTACATCCAAAATCGTTTTGTTCAAAAC
This sequence comes from Bufotes viridis, assembly GCA_033119425.1. Lineage (NCBI taxonomy): Eukaryota > Metazoa > Chordata > Amphibia > Anura > Bufonidae > Bufotes > Bufotes viridis. The sequence goes on from CM065589.1 coordinate 80,812,449, forward strand.
TTCGGATTAATAATGTACGGAGATTCGTCTACGTACAGTATTAGAATGTATGGGCTCCAATGACTGAAGTTAGTCATTCGTGAAGTCTCACGTGACTTCGTTAAATTACTTCGGTAGTTGAGTTTTAGGGCGGAAAACCACTTTGAAATTTGAAACCGGACTTGGGTTCTGTTCCAAGGTACCAGTTGCAAATAACTAACTTCGGCTCATTGGAGCCCATACGTTCTAATACTGTACGGAGACAGAACTCCATACCATATTAATCCGAAGTTTTGAACGAAGCTACTTCGGATGTAATATCCGAGGCTCGCTTCGCTCATCACTAACTGCACCATGTTATAGAGCAGGAGGAGCTGAGCAGATTGTATATAGTTTGGTGGGCAAAGATTCAGTAAAACCTGTAATTTATACATTTATATCTTTGTTTTTCACTTCCTGTGAACAGCTATCGGTACAGGAGGGAGGAGGGGAGCCCACAAAAGAGCAGAGATATAAAGGTATAAATGACAGGTTTTACTGAATCTTTTCCCATAAAGCTGTATACAATCTGCTCAGCTCCTCCTGCTCTATAACATGCTGCTCTCAGATCGCACTGTATGTTTGGTGACGGGTCCTCTTTAAATCAAACCTGCTTGCATAGTTGTGGCATCTCTTATTTTAGATGACCCTATGATGCACATAAGCTTTAAAGGGGATGTTCGGCCACTTAGCATTTTTTAAAAACCTCTAAAGATGGTGTAAAGTAATAAAATAAGTAATCCTGTACCGATTTACTGACCCCCCCCCCCACTCCTGTGCTAGCTCTTCCTGGGTTCCCCGCCATTCTCTGTATCTTTTGCTCCCTTTCATGCGGACCCGTTTTGCGGACGTGTGAATAGACCCTTAGTCACATATCCCCCCTCAAAACAGGGTATCGTGCCTGGGCATATTTTTGATTGGTATCCAGAACAGAGCATAACTGCATCTCCTCAGAGCAGCACTGTTCGTGTTCTTAAGGGCATCTGTCAGCAGATTTGTACCTATGACACTGGCTGACCTGTTACATGTGCACTTGGCAGCTGAAGGCATCTGTGTTGGTCCCATGTTCATATGTGCCCGCATTGCTGGAAAAATGATGTTTTAATATATGCAAATAAACCTCTAGGAGCAACGGGGGCGTTGCCGTTACTCCCAGAGACTGCTCTGCTGTGCCCTCTGCACTTTGAATGACAGAGCCAGGCAGTGAAAACTCATCACATCTGGTCCTGTCAATCAAAGTAAAGCTGGTGCAGTAGTTGCAGAGAGAGAAGAGCCTCCAGGTGTAACGGCAACGCCCCCGTTGCTCCTAGAGGTTCATTTGCATATATTAAAACTTCATATTTCTCAGCAATGCGGGCACATATGAACATGGGACAACACCAAAGTAGTCACACACACGTACAAATAATAATGAATTTTATTAGATACCATATTTATAAAAACATGATCGTACAACACATAATAAAAGAATACAGTGGTAAGTGGCAATAAGGATGTGGAATGAATGGTCCCACAGACTCAAAATACGTAATAGCTCCCGGGAGTAGAGCACTATTCAAGGATCAATATCAATGTAACAGTGACAATGCTTGCTCACCGATCCCTATCACCCACATTCTCCCATATACCTAAGATGGGTAACAGGCAACACATATTAAGGGATTATAATCCACTCTAGCGGAAAATTCCATCATTAGAAAGCCTGAACATTCCTATCTGTATAAAGAGGGAGCAGAAAAGAGAGCCATGCCGTACCTGTGAATGAGGGACGCTACCCCGACGTACGTTTCGCCGTTTGCGTCTTCCTAGGGGTGTAAACATGGGACCAACACAGATGCCGTCAGTTGCTAAGTGCACATGTAACAGGTCAGCCAGTGTCATAGGGACAAAAATGCTGACAGATGCCCTTTAAAAAATTACTGAAACCATGAAAGAACCATAATGAACCCTTTTAGGCTAGATGCACTCGTCCGTTAAACCCAGACATGAGCAGTCTGTGGTAATGCGGGCTGGATTTGTTCTTTACAGCCGGAGCGCACAGCGTCATTGGTTGCTATGACGCCGTGCGCTCCCTGCCGCCGCTGCAGGATAGTAATACATTGGTATAGACCATAGCGGGGATCAGCAATTGGTGGTGAACGGATCCCAGGAAATCCGGGGTCCTCCAGCCACAACGCTCCCTGCTTTGTGGTTGCGGGTCCCAGCGGTGTGACCCGCTTCTATAAGACAATGGTGGCATATCCTCGGAATATGCCCCATTTTATGTGATGGGAATACCCCTTTGAGGGCTCATGCACATGACCGTATGTACTTTAGGGTCCGCAAAACACGGATCTCCACAAAAACGGATTACATCCGTGTTGCATCTGTTTTGTTTATTTTTTGTTGCGGATCCTTCGTAACGATGCCTGTCCTTGTCCGCAAAACGTACAAGAATAGGACATGTTCCGTTTTTTTCCAGAACGGACATATGGACACTGAATGCACACTTGATTTCCGTTTTTTTTCAGCGCCATTGAAATAAATAGGCTGCCAAAAAACGGCATGGACACGAACAAAAAATGCGCTCGTGTGCATGAGCCCTAAAACAGCTGATCCGTAGCGATGCTAAAAAGGCTAAATATAGGGTACATTTAGGACTTGCATTTAGTGCGGTTTTCGTTAAAACCAAAGCAGTCAGCCTCCGAACGTGTGTGTGTAATGTAAGTTACACTTGGGAGAGAACGGCCCAGTTGTCCCTATCAACTATTTCATTACATTTGTAATGCGAGATGGATACGACCTCGGTGATTGCTCGAGGTTACTTTTTTTTTTTGTTACGTTTTAATTTCTATTATACTTTTTATTACCAATCTCGGTGTGGAACAGGGTAATATCAATGTACTGAGTGGGTATAAAGGGCTTTCCCCATATGACCATTATTTTCTTGGTCATAAGTGGTCATCTTACTAGAATCAAAACGCGTCTGTAAATGGTCTTTTTAAAAGGGATTTCTTCTATCAGGATAAAGAGGCCTCGGCGCTTTCCCTGCAGCCCCTTCCAGCCTGGAAACGCCCTTTAATTGCCTCCTTTATGTCCCCTACCCCCAGTACATTTGTGGAGCAGAGGGCGGTCACGTTACTGCAGTAATGGATGAAGCCCCTCATGATGAGGTCATATGGCTGCTGTAAGGCAGGAGGGTGCCCCCAGTCAGCCACGGGAGGGTGTAAAAGTTATCTTTCTTAATAAAGGTCATTTACAGACTTGTTTTGATTTCTGGTAAAACGGTCGCTTATGGCGCAGTGAAAAGGCAATCTTGAGCAAGCCCCAGTCTGAGTTTGAATATTCAGTTTCTATATGTTGTATTTTAATTTTTTCATTTAAAATCCCTTTTTTCAGGTGCCGAAGAAAATTGTGGATCCATAGGACGATGGACACTTACTTTCAATCAGCAGTTGTTGATTTGGATAAACTGCTGGATGATTTTGAGCAGAATACAGGTGAGTCCTGGCATTTTCTTTTAGATGGTTTCAGGTTTTTTGGTTAGGATATCTTCACCTAGGGTTTTCATACTACAGGATAAGTAGATTTTGTCTTCTGAAACAGAATAACTAATCCAATATAATGTCGCTGCAGCATTGAAGGGAACCTGTGAAAGTTCAGTGTAAACTGCAGGAGGAGCTGAGCAGACTGATGCATAGTTGTATCGGAAAAGATTCAGTATAACCTGTATTTCATTCACTTAAAGCGGTTCTCCACCTTGTTCTTACTGATGATCTATCCTTTGGATAGGTCATCGGCATCTGATTGGCAGGGGTCCGACATGTGAGACCCCTACTGATCAGCTTTTTCAGAAGGCAGCGGCGCTCGCAGCAACTTCCCGCAGGCTAGTGACATCACAAGTATGTCATGTGGCCTATCCTTTGGATAGGTCATCGGCATTTGACTGGCAGGGGTCCGACACCTGGGACCCCTACTGATCAGCTTTTTGAGAAGGCAGCGGCGCTCGCAGTAACTTCCCGCAGGCTAGTGACATCACAAGTATGTCATGTGGCCCAGGCACATCTCAGCCCCATTGAAGTGAATGGTGCTGAGCTGCGCCCAAGCCAGTGAAATAGTCGTGACATCACTGGCCTTCGAGAAGGCCATGGTGCTGCTGCCTTCTCCAACAGCTGATTAACAGGGGTCCTGGGTGTCAGACCCCTGCCAATCAGATGCTTATGACCTATCTAAAGGATAGATAATCAGTAAAAAAAAAAAAAAGTATAGACCCCCTTTAAATTCCTGCTCATTCTGGGCTTTGACGTCCAGGAGGCGGTCCTATCAGTGATTGACAGCCTTCCCTCTATGACTGTGTATACAGAGATAGCTGTCAATCACTGATAGGACTGAATGAGTTACAAGTTTTACTGAATCTTTTCCCATAAAACTATACATCTGTCTGCTCAGCTCCTCCTGCTCTATGACAGCTATCATGTTCAGCGTGACAGGTTCCCTTTAATTTCTGAGCAAGAATTCATTACCTGTTAGTCCTCATGCACACAACTGTATGTATTTGGTGGTCAGCAAAATGGGGATCTGCAAAATACGGGTGAGGTCCTTGTTGGATCAGTTTTTTTCCAGACCCATCGACTTCAATGGGTCCGTAGTCCGAATAGGACATGTTCTATCTTTTGCGGACTGGGCATAAGGAAAGCACGCAGATGATCCATGCGCTTTCTACATCCGTACGTCCGTTTAAAAAAAACAATACATACGGTCGTGTGCATGAGACCTAACACGAAGAGGTGTATAGGCTGTAGAACCCTGAGATGACTACTAAGCTGCTGCAGAACCTTTTTTTGAAGTGAAAAAGGGGAAAATCCTGTTCGCTATTTAATTGGTGAGACGTATCCCCCTTCATAATGCCGGTCTGCCGCAGTTGTATTTTCTAGATCTGCAGCAGCAGGATCTCAGTACTGCGGCATGCAAACTGCAGCTGCTGCAGAACCTCTCCTTACGAAGGACTTGTCAGCTCCTGACATGTCTGATTTAGTTACTCTGACTGCATTCCCTGTCATATAAAATTCCATTATTCTTCTCAGAAATCTATTTGCAAACTTGGAGGAGGTATAATGGAGGAACAGCACAATACAGATAAGAATTTAAATATAAGCCGATATTTTCTTCGACGAGATGAATACATAAAATGGCAAAACGCGCGAATGTTTAAGTATGTAGTGGGCGGTCGTCAGCGCAGAGAAGAGATGGCTCTACACAGGATATGTGTATATCTAAGCACCATGATCCGTTTCAGGCTTTGATGTCTTTGCTTTCTTACTTTCTTTGTACAGATGAGTTGGAAACCTACCAGTCACGTGACGCACCTCTCGACCCAAACCAAAGTGCTCTTTCTTCAGGCGACTTCTACCTGCAGCCAGATTTCTCAGCTCCCAGGAAGCAGTCCTATGGTAGTAGTCATGAGGACCCTCCGTCCCCAATCTCTCCGAAGGAAGAAGGGCTTAAAAATGTTACTGCGGTCTCACAAGGTGAAAGAAATGTCAGCGGCCCAGATCTCTTATCTTGTGTAGAGGAAGGAATGTCCAATGAAGGTGAATCGAGCGCCGGCAGGAGCAGTGTTCCTATATGTGACCTTGTCAGCGACACTGGCAGCTTGCTTCATCCAGCAAGCAGCAACGAGTCCTTAATTCCTGAGGCCCTCCAGCCAAGCACTAATGTGGTGTCCGACCTTGAATTGCTTTCTGACCCAGGTTTCTTTACAGTCCCAGCTTCAGATCTGCCCACTTCATTGGGAAATGAGGAGCTGTGTTGTGCAGATGTCTCTACAAGGAACTCGGACTGGTTACCTGGAAGCCAATCAGATCTGCTCGACCTGAGCCCTGAAGTTAGTATTACAAATGTCAGTGCCGCCTCCGATTTTACTGCTCATGTAGACGACGCAAGAGAAGCTTCAGACATTGCTTCTAGTATCGATTCCACCAGTACATCAAGTTCGTCGAGCACTGACGGCTATGTCAGCGATGATCTCTGCTATGAGACGTTGCCTGATGATCAGACTGACCTGGAGTCAAGCGTACAGGCGGATACACTAACTTTTCAGCCCAAGCAACTAACAGCAAATTTAGATTTCCCTGCAGAAAATGCCGACTTTGGTTTGGAAAGTGAGATTTATAGTAATTTAGGTGCTTGCCAAAACGAATGTCCGTCTGTGGAGAAGCCTGGGATCTCAAGTGTCATCTCCTCAGAATGCGATGGCGAAATATCTAAGGTATCAGCGCCCCGTGAGCAGACTCCTCACACCGAATCTCTGCCTTTCTTAAACTGTGCTACACAAGATGACTTGCCCGTGAAAGACAACGCAATGAAGCTGAATAACCAAGCCTCAGAAGAAGTACCGGCGGAGGTCTCACAAGACGACTCTGAGATGCCAAGTTGTAAAACCGCATCCTCACCACCCACACCTCTGCCGGTACCTGCAGAGAAATGTAAAGCCAATGACGTTAAATCAACAGATGATGATATCCCACCGCAACCTGTTACCAAACTGCCTACAGTGGAAACATGCAAGCCCATTCCCCCGAGCCCAACCCTTACAGACAATATTTATAGCCCTGGTTTTGAAAATGCTGTATTATCTGATTTCATAAGTGACCATAATGACCTGTTGTTAAGTGACGCATACATTAGTGACGCAGAGCTTGATGCTTTTCTTGGTGCGGAAAGTGTTCCTTTGAATAAGGAAACTGCCTTGGAAAACCTCCCACCTTGTGATTTAACCTGGGCTGAATCCTGTGGGACTGAGACGGTTGGCGCTGAGTCTCGGGAAGTAGAAGAAGGCAAAGCACTGAGCAGCACGGTGGATATTTCACCGAATAAAGCTGCTGCTTCACCTCCGCCTCACAATCTAGGGAATCTTACCGGTGCTACTATGGTTTCTCACATTGGAGGTGCTAGGCCAAAACAGTTGTTCAATCAGCCACCAAAGTCTCTGTCTCTTAGACAACCTGAAAAGCTAAATAATCAGATCGTAGACCAAACGCCCGAAGAGTCGGGATCGAGCGGCGTGCATTCACCCAGTGCTTTTCCAGGGTCGGTGAATGAAGATACTGATGAGAGTCCTGAGGTCAGTGTGATGGAAGCGGTGGAAAGACCTGAGAATGAGGCATTGGAAAATCCTGTACCTGGTCAGAGGCAGCCAATCTGGATTCCTGACTCTGAAGCTCCAAACTGCATGAACTGCAGCACGAGGTTCACTTTCACTAAGCGAAGACACCATTGTAGAGCCTGTGGAAAAGTAAGTTGGTCATATGTAGATCTGGCTTTCTGCCCTCAAGTCACTTGTCTACGTAACTGCTTAAAACTTTAAGGGTCCATTCACACGTCCGCAATTTCAGTACCCATTCACTTTCAATGGGGCTGGAACGGATGTGGATCCGCATTTCCAGGATCCGCATCTGCATTTTCGGGATCCGCAATTCCGTTCCCGAAAAAAATAGAACGTAATTGCGGACCAGAAAAGGCATTTTCTATGATAGTGTCGGCAACGTGCGGTCCACAAATTGCGGATCGCACATTGCCGGTGTCCGTGTTTTGCGGATCCCCAAAACACTTATAGACGTGTGAATGGACCCTAAAGGGGTTGTTCCAGGACTCAAAGGGATTTTATGGGATTACTTAAAGGGATTGTTCACCATTTATTAAAGGGGTTGTCTGACTTATCAGTATTTTATCGGTGAGGGTCCAACACCCGGGACCCCCGCCAATCAGCTGTTTGAGAGCTTGCAGTAGCGCAGCGGCTTTCTCTCTGCTCACCAATCACAGCAGCGTGCGTTGGATAGGTCATCAGTTAAAAAATCTCAGACAACCCCTCTAAGTGATGATCTGTCCTCAGGATAGGCCAGCACTAACTGATCAGCAGGGATCCGAGATGGAAAGTACCTGCATGAAAAGAGAGGGAAATGATAAACCCCTTTACAGGTTTTTTGTGCTGGGTGTAGCTCCAGTTTAGTCATGCGTTAAGTCACCGCCGTGTATTTATAGATCACAGGTGTGTAATCCCGTAAACCGCCTTCTCATTCACTGTGTATTTGGCTTTAGGTTTTTTGTGCTGTCTGCTGTAGTCAGAAGTGCCGGCTGCAGTACCTGGAGAAAGAAGCCAGAGTCTGTGTGCTGTGCTATGACTCCATCTCTAAAGGTAAGGCTCCTTTTGTGCTTCCCACCACATGTATTGCTTATGGTTTCCCCAGGCCGCTAGGTGTGGTAACCATCAGTAGATGTGGCATTCATGTTCTCACATTCCGTTTTCTTCCCTACTAACCTTTATCCTACTTGCCGACATCCTACAAATGTGCCGTAAACTTTGAGCAGGGCTTTTTTCCATTTCACATAATCTGTTGAGTGCTTGCATTTTCAAACTATTGAGAAACTGCCATGATATGTGGATGCAAGCAGTTAAAAGGCACCTGAGCTGTACTGTGCCGCCCCCACTGAGGACCACATAGCAAAGTGAGAGACCCCCTGATTCCAGTGGTCTGTCACTTCTCGGATGGCAGCCAGTACGTAGTACTGACCTGACGAAGCCAGCAGCATGCGCCAATGCTGTGATGGAGATGAGTCCGAAAAGGATTGCGGTTCCCACCTTCCTCCTCCAGACTATGATTGATAGATTTTCTTTGTGCACAGGAAAGAAATCTGTCGCCCAACGTCAGAAGGTGGGGGTGAGTGGAGACAGGCGAAATCACTGGGTCTGTCACTACGCTTTGCTGTGTGCAGCATAGTACAGGTGACAAGTTCCCTTTATATCTAGACGTATCCGGATGTGAACGAAGCTCAGGACAGAGAGCGATGCTCCATATCCGGAGGCCTTTGTTATCAGCGCTCCATAGCTCTGGTTCGTCACTTAGAGGATGTCAGTCAGTATGAGCTCTTCTTCTAGGACTCTAGGACTGCTTCCATCTGCTTTCTTCAGAAGCCTCTCTTTTAGCTCTTCTATCACTGTTCTTCCTCTGATGCTTCTGTCTGTCCTCTTGGGCGAGGCTTTAGTGCACTCTGCAATGTAGACTGCAGCACCTTAGTGTATCCCTATCAAAAGTCTTCTGTTTTGTTTCCCTTCCTTTAGTACAGGCCATTAAGAGGATGATGAGCCCATCGTCTCCTAGTCCAAATCCCACTGTCCCCTCTGAGTACTGTTCCACCATTCCTCCTTTCGTGCAGGCACAGGCAGCAGGTACAATTAACTCTCCGCCGCCCACCATTTTGGTGCCTGGCTCAGTGCGTAAGCAACCAGGAGCTGAAGGTAAATCCGAGCTGATGAATAGACGGGAAATAACTGGTTGAGAATAATGGAGGAATATGCACTTCAATATCTTACTTATAATGTACAGACGTGAATGAGCCGGCAGAGGGGGATTTTGGAGACATTGCACCTTATTTTAGAGTTCAAGGAAACCTCTGGGCAAAACTGATTCAGGCCATGCACACGGCAATGGGGGAGATTTATATCAGATAGGTAAGAGTCTGACCCCCCCCCCCAGCTGTTTGTGGCAGCCATTGACACCTGAAGCAGGAGGCTCTATCGCTATGTAGCGGCCATGCGGGCGTACTGCAGCTCAGCTTCTATTTACGAGAAACGGAGCCTTCGGCTTCTGGCTCCGATGGCTGTCGCGTCCCTGGTGTCAGACCTCACCTGATATCCCATTTGGAGGGTATATCTAGAACCCCTTTAAGGTCCCACATTTAGACTACATACAACACGACAAGATAGGCAGAGAATGTGGCACATGCTGTGCGATAGATTTGCAGCATCTAGCTAGACATGTTAGACACTTTCCCTTACATCGCCTCTTGGTTGGCTTATTTTGGGCCAATATTTTGCTCCAAAAAAATGTCTCACACCGTTAATTAATGCGATGCATTGTTTGACTCCTCTTAGTTGTGCCTCCTTTTATAGCTCCTTTTGAAAACTTTTTAGAGAGTCGTTAAAAATGCCTAAAATGCATAATAAAATTGGTGTGCAGGGTGTAGGGCAAATTCTTTGGCTGCATTTGCCCCGAATTCTGCTGCATTTGGCTTAGTGAATCTTCCCCAGTGTCTCGGTTTTCCATGAAGTGTTCCTTTAAAGAGGAGCTGTCTCTTCTCCTGACATGTCTGCATTCCCCGGGTAATAACAATACTGCAGTCTATTGCTCTACTATTTCTACTATAAGTTTATGAATGAATTACCAGCAGTCTGCAGTAACGGACTATTGCTGTGTATCTATACTGCTGCGGAACTGAATGGGGTCGCAGCGCAACTCGCAAGTTGCTTGCAATTCGGAGCCCACAGTTACGAAATGTGTGATCCCGCTCAGTTCAATGGCTACACTGCTACCCAGCGATCTTTGCTCGTGATTTGTAGCCTCCAACTTTAAAGGGGTTGTCCGCTTTACCTATATTCATGATACATCCTCAATATCAGATTGGCGGGGGTCCGACCGCCCGAGGCCCCCCTGTTCAGCTGTCTGAAGTGACTGCAGCGCTTGTACTAGCGTCGTGTTGTCTTCACTGTTTACCTGCCTGCCATCGACATTGCACCGGCGAGCAGTGTCATTCCAGCCCATCCGTCCCCATTCCCTTCAGCGGGGCGGCTCCATCCTAATCACTTGAATTGAAGTGAATGGGACGGAGTTTCTGCAGTGAGCAGGTAAACAGTGAAGAGAGCAAAGCGCTTGTACAGTTTCTGTACTTTCTCTTCATACAGCTGATCGGTGGGGGTGCCTTCAGTCGGACCCCCTCCAGTCTGATATTGAGGACCTACCCTGGCAAAACCCAACGGACTTTAAAGTCTGTGGGGTTTTACCAGTTGGGGGGTGTGCCCTGCCTCTGGCAGCGCTGATTTGATAGCTCAGATTGCAGCAACAAGCCCCCAACTGGTAAAATCCAGATGTTTTTTTATTGCAGACTGCTGGAAATTCATGAATAACTTCTAAAAGTAATAACAGAGGAATGACACAACATGAATAAGATTAGTTTCTCCAGAATTGCGATTACATGGGGAATGCAAGTAGTTCCTGCAGCAGCCATGTGAGGAGAGGTGACGGGTCCTCTTAAAGCTGCGCTTGTGCAAGATCCCGTTTTTACCCTTTGTCTGTGCCCGGCTTCACAAGTGTTTGCATACCTTTTTAATGCTTGCTTTGTCCTTTTTACAGCACGACTTTAAAATCACTGATGGTTAACTTTCGCTGCCGGTGTGCGGTCAGACAGATACAATGTGAACCTTTACAGATATTTCACTTGTTCAGCCACCTATCCCAGTAGAAGGGCTCATGCACACAAAGTTTTTTTTTTTTTTTTTTTTTTATCCGCATCCGTATGTCCGTTCCGTGGCACACGAAAAAAATATAAAACATGTCCTTTTCTGGTCCGCATTATGGACCAGGATAGGACTGTTCTGTTATGGCCCAGACCGCCCACAGCCAGTATCCTCGTTTTGCAGATCTGTAATTTGCAGACCTATGGTCATGTGTATGAGCCCTAACAATGTAGTTTGCTAATCTTAAAGGTAATGCACTTGATGCCTGACAACCTGATTTGGGGTGAGACCAATGTTATACTTGGTCACAGTGGCCCTGATTGATCATGCTTCACTCTGGAATTCTAGCTTCAAAATGTCTCACAATAGGGCTTTGCATTTTTACACCGCTTCCTCCAGTTTTGTAATGTGGTGTGGTTAGCTATGTTAATGAGTTCACTCCAGATTTATTATTTACTGAGGCGTTTTTTAAAAAAAGTCGCAATCTCTCTACAGTCGGAGGGTGAAGTAGGAAAACTGGAGGAGCTTTTCTAGACAAAAGTGTTAGATTTAAAGGGGTTGTCTCACTTCAGCAAGTGGCATTTATCATGTAGAGAAAGTTAATACAAGGCACTTACTAATGTATTGTGATTGTCCATATTGCCTCCTTTGCCGGCTGGACTCATTTTTCCATCACATTATACACTGCTCGTTTCCATGGTTACAGACCATATATAGGATATGCCTCCATTGTCTCTTAGGTGCGGGTCCCACCTCTGGGACCCGCACCTACAAGGAGAACGGAGCGGGGAGAGCGGTGGCTGGAGTATGGTCCATCACCAAGAGCTGCTCCCATACAAGTGAATGGGAGCGCACGCGCGGCCCCTGCTCCCGTTGATTTCTATGGGGCAGGCGGGAATAGCTGAGCATGTGCTTGGCTTTTTTCGGCGGCCCCATTGAAATGAATGGAGGACGGCTGCGCATGTGCAGTGCGCCCACCGTTTATTTTCCCGCTCTGTTTTTGTTGTAGGTGCAGGTCCCAGAGGTGGGACCCACACCTATCAGACAATGAGTGCATATGCTAGCGATATGCCACCATTGTATGTGATGGTAAAACCCCTTTAACTTTCTCAACATGATAAATGCCACTTACTGAAGTGAGACAACCGCTTTAACACCTTCAGGACCCTGCCATTTTTCACTTTCCCAGTGGGTAACAGGACAAAATGTACCCCACATTTTGTTCCCCATTTCCCCTGTATACGGCAACGCCCCATACGTGCTCAAAAAATGATGTATGGGTGCACAGCAGGGCTCTAGAGTCAAACGGCAAAATATGGATTTTGCTAACCTGAATTGGCAGACATGGACTTTAGGTGCCATGTCTCATAAAAAAAATCCTGAGGTCCCCAGGAATTAAAAACCCCAAGAAGTGACCCCATTTTAACAGGTTTTTCATAGAAATGAATATGTAGTGGTTGGTGAAAAGTGGATCTGTAAGCTATGTGGTCTAAATCAGATATATAAGGCGGTAAAACTGCAGGGTATATCATGGATGAAATGAACGCTCCATGGATGAGTGGTAGATTCTGAAACACTCCTGCATGCACAGGTCAGGTTTTTCAGGGCAGGTTTCGCAGTGGTAAATGGTGTCTTTTAGGGATGTCACGATACCATTTTTTTAAGACCGAGTACGAGTACCGATACTTTTATTTAAGTACTCGCCGATACCAATTACCGATACCTCGTATAAACAGCGGCGCAGTTGCTGATAGCAATGAAAAAAATTAAAGCTGGAATTTGGTTGCTATGGACAACGGCTTTTCTTTTCCTTTGTACAAGTGTTAATAAATTAATAAATGGGAATATAATAGCGTTTTCCAACCAATGTGCCACCAGGGGGATCTGTTATGGGGGATCTGTGGATGACACTGTTATGGGGGATCTGTGGATGACGCTGTAATGGGGGATCTGTGGATGACACTGTTATGGGATCTGTGGATGACGCTGTAATGGGGGATCTGTGGATGACACTGTTATGGGATCTGTGGATGACACTGTTATGGGGGATCTGTGGATGACACTGTTATGGGGGATCTGTGGATGGCACTGTTATGGGGTTATCTGTGGATGGCACTGTTATGGGGGATCTGGGGTTGACAATGTGATGGGGGATCTGTGGAGGACACACTGTTATGGGGGTCTATGGCTGACACTGTTATGGGGGATCTGTGGATGACGCTGTTATGGGGGATCTGTGGATGACACTGTTATGGGGGATCTGTGGATGACGCTGTTATGGGGGATCTGTGGATGACGCTGTTATGGGGGATCTGTGGATGACACTGTTATGGGGGATCTGTGGATGACACTGTTATGGGGATCTGTGGATGACACTGTTATGGGGGATCTGTGGATGACACTGTTATGGGGTTATCTGTGGATGGCAGTGCTATGGGGGATCTGTGGATGACACTGTTATGGGGGATCTGTGGATGACGCTGTTATGGGGGATCTGTGGATGACGCTGTTATGGGGGATCTGTGGATGACGCTGTTATGGGGGATCTGTGGATGACGCTGTTATGGGGGATCTGTGGATGACACTGTTATGGGGGATCTGTGGATGACACTGTTATGGGGGATCTGTGGATGGCACTGTTATGGGGTTATCTGTGGATGGCACTGTTATGGGGGATCTGGGGTTGACAATGTGATGGGGGATCTGTGGAGGACACACTGTTATGGGGGTCTATGGCTGACACTGTTATGGGGATCTGTGGATGACGCTGTTATGGGGGATCTGTGGATGACACATTGTTATGGGGGATCTGTGGGTGACACTGTTATGGGGATCTGTGGATGACACTGTAATGGGGGATCTGTGGATGACACTGTAATGGGGGATCTGTGGGTGACACTGTTATGGGGGATCTGTGGGTGACACTGTTATGGGGGGATCTGTGGATGACACTGTAATGGGGGATCTGTGGATGACGCTGTTATGGGGGATCTGTGGGTGACACTGTTATGGGGGATCTGTGGGTGACACTGTTATGGGGGATCTGTGGGTGACACTGTTATGGGGGATCTGTGGGTGACACTGTTATGGGGGATCTGTGGGTGACACTGTTATGGGGGATCTGTGGGTGACACTGTTATGGGGGATCTGTGGGTGACACTGTTATGGGGGATCTGTGGATGACGCTGTAATGGGGGATCTGTGGATGACGCTGTAATGGGGGATCTGTGGATGACGCTGTAATGGGGGATCTGTGGATGACAATGTTATGGGGGATCTGTGAATGACACTGTTATGGGGGATCTGTGAATGACACTAATGGGGGGGGATCTCTGGGTGACACTAATGGGGGGGGATCTCTGGATGACACTAATGGGGGATCTCTGGATGACACTATGAGGGATCTCTGGATGACACTAATGGGGGATCTCTGGATGACACTATGGGGGATCTCTGGATGACACTATGGGGGATCTGTGGATGACACTGTCAGGGGGCTATGTGGATGACACTGTCAGGGGGCTATGTGGATGACACTGTCAGGGGGCTATGTGGATGACACATATATAGCATATTATGCTATATACGTGTCATCCACAGATCCCCCATTAGTGTCATCCACATACCCCCATAAGTGCCAACATAGTGTGTGTGGGGGGGGGGCAGTTTACACTCGCAGGGGCTGGTGTAGCTTGACTCTTTCATACACCGGCACCGCAGCTCCTATACACTATTGACGTAAACTTAATCTCTATTAATGTGGTCGGAATTACTAACTATTAATGCGCAGTCTCCTCAGGTCAGGCGCTCAGTCTCTCCATGCTCCTCCTGCCCCGCGCGCCTTCTACATTCATAAAGTGGGCGGAGCGCGCAGGAGGGACGTGAGGTGCTTGGAGGAATCAGGCAGCTTGAGCTCTCAGTTTCTCCATGCGCCTCATGTCCCGCCTGCCCGCTCCGCCCACTTTTATGAATGAAGAAGGCAGGCGGGGCAGGAGGAGAATGGAGGGACTGAGCGCCTGACCTGAGGGAGACTGCTCATCAATAGTTAGTAATTCCGGCCACATTAATAGAGGTTAAGTTTACTTCAATAGTGTATAGGAGCTGCTGGACCGGAACTTCTGGTATCGGCAGCGGTATCGGAGGCATTTTCACGAGTACAAGTACTCATGAAAATGCCGGTATCGGTCCTGATACCGATACTGGTATCGGGACATCCCTAGTGTCTTTCCTTAT
The DNA here is from genome assembly GCA_033119425.1 of Bufotes viridis. Taxonomy (NCBI): domain Eukaryota; kingdom Metazoa; phylum Chordata; class Amphibia; order Anura; family Bufonidae; genus Bufotes; species Bufotes viridis. Next base: position 80,827,969 of record CM065589.1, read on the forward strand.
CCCCCTTTTGGAACACACCCTGCATCTTTTTTGGGTCCTTCCATTCCTTGCTGTCTGAGGGACTTGACCTGAAAAATGTTGCCCTGGTACAACACGGGGACCGTAACTTCCTGAAGTACTGGGACCCTCCCCGGCCTGGCTTTGAAAAATTAGGACTATGATAACCACCTCTTGGAAGGTTTCTGTGTGGCCTGCAGATTGAAATAGCACGTATGCATTGCACATTGCCGTCTGTACGAGGTGCACGGCCAGCTTTTTGTACCACACTTTCGTTTTTCGTGTGGCACTGTAGGGCTTCAGAAGTTGATCTGAAAGATCCACTCCTCCTATGTGCCTGTTGTAGTCCAGGATACAAACTGGTTTGGTGGTAGTGGTTGTGGTACCTCATACAGGAGCAGGGGAGCTGGTGTTAGTGTGAATGGTGGTCAGTACAAGGACCTCCCTCTTGTCGTTGTACTTAACCACCAGCATGTTCTCATGGAGGAGAGCCCTACTTTCACCCATTCACAGTGGTTGCCCTACCAGGGATCTAGGGAGGCCTCTCTGATTTTTGCGCACTGTGCCGGCGCCGCAAGCCACAGTACCTCTGGCAGTTAGTGACATGAATACGGGTATGCTGGTATAATAGTTATCCACATAAAGGTGGTAAACCTTATCCAGCAGTGGGCGAAGCAAGTCCCACACGATCTTCCCACTAACTCCTAGGATGGGGAGGGGGGCATTCTGGGGGTTCTATTCGGGAATCTTTCCCTTTGTAAATGCGGAACTTGTGAGTGTACCCGGAGCTACTCCCACAGAGTTTGTATATCTTTATGCCATACCTTGCCCGTTTGCTAGGCAGGTTCTGGCGGAATCTAATCCTCCCTTTTGAAAAGTAATAGGGACTCATCTACACTGACATTTTTATTTGGGTTGTACACCTCAGCAAACTTGGTGTTAAAGTGGTCAAGGACAGGCCTAACCTTGAACAGACAGTCAAATGTCGGGTCGTTTTGGGGTGGGCACTGTGCATTGTCGTTGTAGTGTAGGAATTTCCGAATTGACTCAAATCGTTTCCGGGTCATGGTCTTACTGTAAATTGGAGTCTGGTAGAAAATGTCTGCGCTCCAATATTGTCTAGCGTTTGGCTTCTTTACCACCCCATATGCTGCACGAGTCCCCAAAACTTCATCATCTCTGCTGCACTTACTGGGGTCCAACCTAGGGGTCTAGCGTATGCCGATGTAGGGTACTGAATTCTGATCAATGAATTGTTGGGCATATAAATTGGTTTGGGCCACCATTAAATTTGCTAAATCTTCAGAGAAGAAGATTTTGAAAAAATCTAGTTCAGTGAAGCCCGCACAATCTATATTCCGGAGCTGCCCTCAAAATCCGGAATTTGGGGCTGATAATCGTCAGGGGGTGGGGTCAATAAGCATTAAATCTGGAGGGCTGCCTCCGGTGCTACCCTGGGGCCCTTCTAGAGGGTCCCTCTTCAGCAGATGATGATGAGGGGGTAGAGGAAAGTGGCATCCTCTTCTCCCTCACTGGCAGACTCGGTATCGGAGGCAAGATACGTGTATGCCTCTTCAGCGCAGTATAGTTGTTGGGACGGAGGTGCCATTTTTATTTTATTGGGGTGGGACGTGTGAAACGTGTAAACCTTTATTTAGGGTGAGGGGTGTGTATGTTGTGTTTTCACACGTGAAGGGGCTTGTAATAAATTTAAATTACAGAGAAAAGGAGTAGAAAAAAGTAAATTACAGGTGCAGGATGCACACACAAAGATGTTGCGTGCATGCAAAAATCTACACTAACGCTACCTAACTAAATAATAAAAATAAAGAATAAATTCTGCACAGTAAACTGAGCAGACTGGTCAAAAAGATTGATGTTTCTGATCAGCGCTTAGCAGGTGCAGGACGCACACAGATATTATGTGCGTGCAAAAATCTACAGTAACACTACCTAACTAAAATTAATTTCTATATATACAGTTAGGTCCATGTATATTTGGAGAGACACAACATTTTTCTAATTTTTGTTCTGTACATTACCACAATGGATTTTGAACAAAACAATTCAGATGCAGTTGTAGTTCAGACTTTCAGAGTTAATTCCGTGGGTTGAACAAAATGATTTCATAAAAACGTGAGGAACTAAAGCATTTTTTAAAAACTCAATCCCTTCATTTCAGGGGTTCAAAAGTAATTGGACAAATTAAATAATTGTTGGCAATGACTGCCTGAAGTCTTGAACTCCTGGACATCACCAGACGCTGTGTTTCCTCCTCTTTAATGCTCTCCAGGCCTTTACTGCAGCGGTTTTCAGTTGCTGTTTGTTTTGGGTCTTTCTGTCTGAAGTTTAGTCTTTAACAAGTGAAATGCTCCATTGGGTTCAGATCCGGTGACTGACTCGGCCATACAAGAATATTCCATTACTTTGCTTTAATAAACCCCTGGGTTGCTTTGGATTTATTTTTTTGGTCATTGTCCATCTGTATTATGAAACGCCGCCCAATCAGTTTGGCTGGATTTGAGCACTCAGTATGTCTCTGACAACCCTAGAATTCATCCGGCTGCTTCTGTCCTGTGTCACATCATCAATAACCACTAGGGACTAGTTGTTTCGGGTATCGAACTTTCGATACCCATTCGATACTTTTCTCTGGTATCGAGCTCGATACCAGGATTAGTCTTTTATCGATACTAGGCTGTGCTGCCGCACAGCCCAGTATCAGAGAACGTGGCTGCGGTGTTCTCAGCGCAGCCATATTCTCCTTGGCAGCACAGGGAGAAGGAGGCGGTCTCTCTCTCCCCCTGTGCTGCCGCTGCCAATGAGGAGAGAGGGGCGGGCGCACTGGCCACCAATGACAAGTAACCATTCATATACAAACGCAGGCAGCAGGAATACATTGCCAGCACCTGCCTGTGACCAAGCGTTGCGATCCGTGGCAATCAACTGCAATGAATTGCCGCGGATCGCTGCGCTCAGTGACAGGCAGGATGCTGGCAATGTATTCCTGCTGCCTGCGTTTGTATATGAATGGTTACTTGTCATTGTTGGCCAGTGCGACGCCTCCCCCTCCCCAGTATTAAAGATATTGGTGGCCAATGTGCAGTGTAATGCTGGGGCTCCGATTGGTTACCATGGCAACCAGGACGCTACTGAAGTCCTGGCTGCCATGGTCAGCTCCCTGCTGCTGTGTGCACAGGGCAGCAGGGAGAGTGTGAAGTGCTATTCACCCTGATAGAGCTCTATTAGGGTGAATAGGATGAAAAAGATCCCAGGTTCTAGCCCCCAAGGGGGGAAAAGTTAATAAATAAACTGTAAAAAAAAAAAGTTTAAAAAAGTACGCCAAAATATTAAGTATAAATCCCAATTTTACATATAAAATATATAAACAAATAAATAAAATATTACATATCGCCGCGTCCAAAAAGTCTAAACTATCAAAAAAATCCTCTTTTATGTGGTGAACTCCCGCACCGTTAAAGAAAAAAAAAATATTAAAATAAAAACTACACTATTCGCCATTTTCTTTTAGTCGCCTTGTCCCCCCCAAAAATAGGATAGGACTGTTGTATTATGAGCCAGCCGTTCCATAAAATGTGGAATGCACGTAATTTTTTTTGGGGCGTTTTATTTTTTCCGCGTGGTATCGAATATCGCAATACTTTTTTGTGGTATCGATACCGAATCAAAATTTTGCTATCGAAACAACTCTACTAGGGACGCAGTGCCACTGGCAGCCACGCATGCCCAAGCCATCACACTGCCTCCGCCGTGTTTTACAGATGATGTGGTATGCTTTGGATCATGAGCTGTACCATGCCTTCGCCATACTTTTTTCTTTCCCTTATTCTGGTAGAGGTTGATCTTGGTTTCATCTGTCCAAAGAATGTTCTTCCAGAAGTGTGCTGGTTTTTTAAGATTTTTTTTTAGCAAAGTCTGATCTAGCCTTCTTATTCTTGAGGCTTATGAGTGGCTCGCACCGCGCAGTGAACCCTCTGTAGTTACTTTCATGCAGTCTTCTCTTTATGGTAGATGTGGATATTGATACGCCTATATCCCGGAGAGTGTCGGTCACTTGGTTGGCTGTTGTGAAGGGGTTTCTCTTCACCATGGTAGTTATTCTGCGATCATCCACCACTGTTGTCTTCTGGGGGCGTCCAGGTCTTTTTGCATTGTTGAGGTCACCAGTGCTTTCTTTCTTCAGGATGTACCAAACGGTAGATTTTGCCACTCCTAATAGTGTAGAAATTTCTCGGATGTCTTTTTTCTATTTTCGCAGATGAAGGATGGCTTGTTTCACCTGCATGGAGAGCTCCTTTGACCGCATGTTTACTTCTCAGCAAAATCTTCAAAATGCAAGCACCACACCTCAAATCAACTCCAGGCCTTTTATGTGCTTAATTGAGAATGAAATAATGAAGGAATTGCCCACACCTGCCCATGAAACAGCCTTTAAGTCAATTGTCCAATTACTTTTGGTCCCTTTAAAAACAGGGTGCCACATGTGAAGGAGCTGAAACTCCTAAACCCTTCATCCAATTTTAATGTGGATACCCTCAAATGAAAGCTAAATGTCTATAACGTAAATATGTTTTAGTAAACAGGTAAAAAAAAAAAAAATTGTGTCGGTGTACAAATATATATACACTTAACTATGTATATTGAGATAGAGAGAGAGAGATATATATATACACACACACACACTCACCATATTTTTCCCCTATAAGACGCACCTGCCCATAAGTAGCACCTAGGTTTTAGAGGGTGAAAATAGGCAAAAAAAATTATTTTGAACAAAGGGTATAGTGAATGTGTCCGGGGCGGACTTCCGGTGGGTTAGCATTAGTATGCATTCGGCATGCTCTTCCTTATTAGGGTGGGTCACTCTTTATTAGGGGTACCTTATAGATGACACAGCTCTAGGGGAAGAACAGGAGCAGGCACATGTGGCAGGGAAGCCTGCTCCACCCCCTCCACTGCCTGCTGACGTGCTCCCATCAACCTCTGCATCTTCTGTCCGGCCGGTTCACATCACTCAACACCTTCCGTGGCCGGCCGGTCCATACCACGGAGCACCCACAGTGCCACCTAGTCCCTGCCTCCCACCAACTGCAGCGGTCCCTGCCTTCCCCCACCATCTGCAGCGACAGCCGGTCCCTGCCTCCCCCACCATCTGCAGCGTTGTCCAGCCACTTCCTCACAGAGGTGGCCAGGTAGTATAAAATGCATTAACGTTTTTCCCCCCATTTTGGGGGGAAAAAGTGTGTCTTATGGGGTGAAAAATACGAAAATATGTGTGTGTGTGTATATATATATATATTACATGGAGAAAAAAAAAGCATGGTAAACTGAGCAGACCGATCAGAAAAATTGACGTTTCTGATCAGCACTTAGCAGGTGCAGAACGCGCACGCACACAGATATTACGTGTGTGCAAAAATCTACACTAACACTACTTAAAATTTCTATTTAACACTAAATTTATTTTTTACACCCCAAAAAAAAAAGAAAACTGAACACAAAAGCGACCAGTAAAAAAAAAAAAGGTACTCATTAGTGCTGAGGGTTGCAAGCTGACGTTTTGTGCGTCCATGCAGACACTGCAGTATAAAAATTTACTGCAGATACCAAAAAAAACAGTATCTAAAAAAAATATATATATATATATGTGTGTATATATATATATATATATCTCTAACTATTACTTCTTTTAAAAAAAGCAGAGATGAAAAAAAAAAATTATCTGCACCAAAAAAAAATTGCCCAGGTGTTGAATAGGGAATTACGGACTGCTCAGCGCTTGGCGTTCACAGTTTACACACATAAAAGTGGTGCAGAGCAGTAAAAAAAAAAGCCAGATAAAAGTGACCAAAAAAGTCACCATTTATTCGCCGAAAGCAAAACCCGGCTGGTGGGGGTGGGGGGGGGGGGAGAGTGGGATAAGGACAGGGATTAGCGCTTGGGAAGGGGGGGTGGATTAGGCATCTGGAATTTCTGCTGCAAAAAAAAATCACTGCAGCAGATGTTCTTCTTTCTTCTTCTTTACATGAAGCAGTAGATTGCTGTGTTGGTGAAACACAAGTCCCAGCAAGCAGGTACAGCACAGAAGGGCACAGGTCCACTCTGCATGCAGTCGCCTTGTAGAATGACTGCATGCAGAGGGATTCTTCTGGTTCCCTCTGCTGCTGTAGCGCTGCCATTGTCTGGAGTGTTGTTCCAGCCTAATGAAGCGCTGGCAGGGATCGCCAAACACTGAAGTCCCCTGCCTGATCGGAAGAGACTGGTGCTGACTAGTTCAGCATCGGTCACCTTCCCATGACCAAACCCCCCCCCCCCCCCCCCAGCTTCCTTCTACTTCCGGTGCTGCGATGTGCCAATCTTCATTGCCCGGCCAATCGCAGCGCGTGGAGCAGCAGGGGGGCAGAAATACATCATGCTGCCCTTACCCGGCATATATGCCTGCTGGTAAGAGCAGCCTCGGTGCCCCCATTCCGCCGCGATTCCTTCCCAGCACCTAGCGGACCTTGCTCCGTACATGTACGGCGCTGGTCTTTAAGTCACATCCAGCTGCCCCGTACATGTATAGCGCTGGTCCTTAAGGGGTTAAGGATAAGAGAAATTTATCAAACATGAGACATGTGATAAATGTGGCATAAAGTACAACCTAGACTGAAGCAAAACTGCCTTTAAAGTGTAACTGCCATTCTGCTCTTATTTGTGCCATGTGTGGGGGCAGTGATACTCGTCTTCTGCTTACATAACAGTCAGTGTTAGCAGGTCTGCTCTGTTATGTAAGCAGAAGACAGAGCGGCGCTGCTAAGGCTCAAAATGGGCCAATTTACAGCTAGTTTTTTGAGGATTGCGATACCATATAGGTATTGTTATGGTTTACTATTTCTGATTAATCAAACACCTTTTAAAAAAATTTTTTTTTCTGTAGCCATATTCTGAGAGCCATCATTTTTTAAATTTTCCTCTGAGGAAGCGTGTATTGAGGGCTTGTATTTTGCAGATTGAGCTGTAGTTTTTATTGATACCATTTTGGGATACCAATTTTATTGCATTTTTTAGATGTTAAGTGACTGAAAACTACTGGCATTGTTTTTTTTTTATTTATTTATCCCACACAGTATTCATTGTACGGGATAAATAATTCAATTGAGTTATAGCAAAGATCGTTACAAAAGTGGCAATGCAATGATATTTATTTTAAAGGGGTGTGTGCATTTTTTATATTGATGACCTATCCTCAGGATAGTTTATCAATATCAGATCAGTGGGGGTCTGACTGTTGGCACCCCTGCCGATCAGCTGTTTGAAGAGAAAGCTGCGCTAATAACAGCGCTGCCTTCACTTCACTGTTTACCTGCTCGCTGTCACAACTGCAGAGGTGAGCAGGTGTAATTACAGTATGGCATCGCATTCACTTCTATGGGATGGCCCTTTGAATAGGAAGGAGCCATTTTATAGAAGTGAGTGGAACGTCTTAGTTGTAATTACTCCTGGTCACCGCTGCTGTTGCGACGCAGAACAGGTAAACAATGAAGCGAAGGCAGCGCTGGCACGAGCGTGGCTTTCTCTTTAAACAGCTGATTTGTGGGAGTCGGCCCACCCACCGATCTGATATTGATGAACTATCCTGAGGATAGGTCATCAATATTAAAAAAGCAGACAACCTATTAGACCCTGTCTCTCGTAGGGTCTAATGGGTGTACAAAGATGTACCATCCAAAAGTTCTTTGGCATCCTGCCATGACATAGCGATGGAGTTGACAGCATTTTTGTTAAACCTTTTAGATGCCTCGGTTACTATTGACTGCAGCATCCAAGGGGATAACCTGCTGGGGATCTGATTTGCAGTCCTGGCAGTTGCATCGGGATGTCTGCTGTATGTAAGAGCCAGCACCCGATGCAGATGGTGCGACCAAAGCTACAGCGCCTGCACCATCCCATGGTCATAGTTGTATGCCCATGTGCGGTTAAGGCATCTCTAAAACACACAGGGAAAGGGTTAACTATTTATTATGTGCTTATTCCACGTCCATCTGTCTGGTGACTTCAGATTATGGAATGCTGCCTTTTAAAACATCAGTGTAACCACATGATATATAATGGTGCCCTTTACCCTCTGGTATGTTAAAATAATGCTCAAGGAATGTCAGCAGCAAGTTAATAAATGATTCCATGGTCTGTGCTTGAAGAGACATTTAGTTATAGGTAAGTGCAGGATATACGGTTTTAGCAAAAAATTTGGGGTGTTTTGCAGCTTTTTTTTTTTTTTCAAAACTGTATTTTTTTGCAGAAGTTTCACAAAGACCATGTTATGAACGGGGAGGCATTTGTCACCAGTGGGTCTTCACCTGTTACCCATCAGTGATTTGGAGTATTGTAAAGCTGTATGAAGTCTGCGCGCCCCGGGCTTTGGATAAAAGATATTTGATGTCTTGTGCCTATGCTCATTCATATTTCAGAACGCGGTGTCTATATTTGCTTTACTTTACCCTCGACTTTTCATGTGCTTCTCTAGACCTTCTTTCTGCAGAGCTGCGGCGAGATCCGGTCATACACTGCCTCTAGCTCCACTACATGGTCACAGAAAAGAGCTACGTAGCCCCAGGCTCTGACCTTAGGCTACATTCACACTACGTTTTCAGAACACTGGTCGTCCAAGGAGGTATTCACATGGCCCTTTTTTGACAGCCAGTGAATTACGGACGTTAAAAAAAAAAAAAAATAGAACATGTTCTTTTCTGTCCATTTTCACTGACCAGAAGCCTCCATACAATTGAAGGGGACCAGTGAAAAAAACGTCCATTAAAAACGGACCATGTGAATGTAGCCTTAGTATTGGCGAGGGGCCTGTTTATAGGCTGCGTCTCCGTTAACTAAATATATTCTAAAGTGGCAAATGAAAATCTGGTATCCGAAGCCTCAGTTATACTAAAAGGAGGGGATGTCGCCCGACTTACATTCTCCTTGACAGAACAATTCTGGAGCAATGATTCTTTAGAACTCTGTATTGTGCTATTATTCCTCCTGGAAGTATATAAGTAAGGGCTCATGCACACGAACGCATTTTCTTTTTATGTCCGTTACGTTTTTGTTTTTTTGCGGACCGTATGCGGAACCGTTCATTTCAATAGATCTGCAAAAAAAATTTGAACTTGTCCTAATCGTGTCCACATTATGGACCGGGATAGGACTGTTCTATTTTTTTTTTTTTTTGCAGACCGCAAAATACATAAGGTCGTGTGCATGAGCCCTAAATGCACAACTGGGAGCTACTATTCTCCTGCTCAATAGCGTTTGTTCCTATAGATACTTCCAGCACCTATAGGACCGTAGACTGTAGGGACACAACTCTTTGACAAGGGGAATGATAACAGCCAGTTGCCAGTCTATGCTGGCCATGTACGTGAGATTAAATTTGGCCGTATAGGCCGACTATCATTAGAAAAAAATAGCGCTAACCATCGCTCACCATGGCGGATAGTAGACTTTCCACTTTAGCCAATTTCAGCTGTTGTTGGTCAGACTGCACGTGTGCGGCATAATTGACTAGATTCGGCCAATCTTTTGCCATTGTGCTCGAGATAAAAATCGGACCGCCTCATCAGCCAGATTCATTGATGTTGGGATTGATCCCATATTTGACTTGCATTGCAGCCAATCATTTTCTCGTGCGTGGCAGCATTGTTTCATGCATTTTGAGGAGGAAAGACAGAGGAACTGCAAAATGTAGAGTTCTGACAAAGTATTCATTTTAAATAATTGTGAAGAAAGTTGTTAGGGCCTCGTTAAAAGAAAAGCAGCCGGAGTATTTTCTTAGGCCATCGTACAGTGCTGCGTCCGATTTATACTTGTGTTATGCCTCTCGGAGTTTAGAACAAGTCGGGTTATGCTGAGCTTGGTACGTTATTACTTTTCTGCTTTATTGGTATTAACTGGCTACAAGCAGATCTTACTGACTTCCACAAACCTGATTAGGATCCAGGTTTATTGTGAATAGCTGCACCTCAATGCAGACGCTGCTTCTTCCACCTTCATATAGATCGGGGGATCCTCCACAAACCTCTGGATATTGATGAGTTAGGTCAATGCCAGTGTACTGAGCCCTGTATTTGGATGAGTGTCTGATTTGTGCTTCATTGTAACTTTTTCCATCCTCAGGAATGAATCCAAAGGAACAGAAAAGAGTGTGGTTTGCGGATGGCTTATTACCTAATGGAGAAGTTGCAGACACAAGTAAACTTGCTGCTGTTGGCAAGAAGGCTGCCCAAGACTCCAGTCCAGTTACTCCAGTTTCACCAGATTCTGCCACGGTGAGATCGTCGGTCATCGTCAATGTCATTTACTTGTGTGATCAACAGGACAATAAACAGGTTCACAAGTACAATAAAGACCCATGGTCAGGACGGAACCCATAGCGTCGTTATGATGCTAGGAGTTCGGGTCAGAGGAGCAGTGTTCGGTCCAGGAGATGTGGTCAACACATGAAGCGCGTTTCCCAGACCGGACATGCTTGTGTGAAAGAGGCCTAAGAGTATAGATACGCTGTAGAATTTCTGCCTTGAAGTTGCAGGCAGAAAAAAATGCAGTTTACAGTCGAAATCTCACCCACACTGGGAAAGATCTGTGCGGGAATCGACCTGATTTATACACCACAGATTTGACCCTTTTCAATGCATGAGGTCAAATCTGCAGCAACATCCAAAACAAATTTGCATGTAACTCATACAGAGTTTTATGTGGCAGTTTCTGTTCTTTGGGAGTACATTCACAATGCATTTGTAATGTCTGTATGGGACATTACCTTTCACACACCCAAAGGCCCTTTTTTCACCATGTCCTTTTGGCCTCCACTAGGCCAGTATATGTATACTTTTTTTTTGGCTGTATGAAATAGCGCCGTCCTCCGCGTTATTTCATGTAGAGACATTCCACACAAAAAACATTCTCTGCAGTATACATGGTTTTTTATGTACACATATTTGCACATGGATGACATATGCCTCTTTATGGCTATACAGTGGCATACCGTATTTTTTTGGCTATAAGACGCACCCCCCCCCCCCCCAAAAAAAAAGAAATGTACTCTCTTCCCCTGGTCTTTTTCCGGATCCTACTTGGTGTCCTGACCACGCAGAGCGGCAGGACGTAGTGCATGTAGGGACACTGTGCAGGACCCGGAAGAAGCATTGAGTCCAGGTTATTGTGGAACAATCTGGCGCAAGCAAGGTAAGTTTGTTTATTTTTTAAACATCTGATCTGAGGTTTGAAGGGGGCTGGGGGTGCTATGTGAGACACGGGTCTGATCAGAGCCTGACCGGGTCTGACTGGGGGACTGATCTGAGGCTGATCTAAGGCTGATGGGATCTATAGTTTCCTATCTGAGGCTGATTGGGCATCTGATCCGAGTCTGATGGGAGGCTGATCTTAGGCTAATGGAGGCTGGGTGTCTGATGGGAGGCTGGGTGGGTCTGATCTGAGGCTGATGGAGGTTTGAGGGGTCTAACTGAGGCTTATGGAGTTTAGGGGACTGATTTGGGGGTCTGATGAAGAATGGGGGTCTGATTTCGGAGTCTACTCTGAGATCTGATGGAAACTATATATATTTTTTTCTTATTTTCCTCCTCCAAATCCTAGGTGCGTCTTACAAAAAAAAAAAAAAAGTACTTTGGGAGGACTTCTATGTATATGCCTCAAATGCTGTATTAATGCAACCTGCAGTATGTCTTGCACCTTTATGATCTTCACATGACCAGGACAGATTTTCATTCTCTGGAAGTAAACCGTGAAAGTTCCTATTAAATGACTGCAGGCAGAGATCTTAGAAATTGTATGTATAGGTGTACTTACTAAATGAAAACCTGTGTGTGTACCTTTTGTTATTAGAATTGAGCTGTAAAATAGTTATTTTTGTTGTCTCTGATGCAGAATAAGGGCTCATACATATGACCGTATATTTTTTCTGTATCCGACCCGCATTTTTATTGGGTTGGATGCGGACCCATTCTCGTCAGTGGGGCAGCAAAAGGTGCGGGCAGCACACCGTATGCTGTCTGCATCCGTATGGCCATTCTGAGGCACCCACAAAAAAAAAAAGGAACATTTCCTATAGGACTGTTCCATAACGGGCAAGATGTTCCGTCCTGCAAAATGCGGAACGCACATGGCCGGTAACTGTGTTTTGTGGATCCGCAATTTGCAGACCGCAAAACATGCTGTTGTCGCGTGCATGAGGCCTAACTAGGAGGGTTCTCATGTAATGTAGTAGAACAGATCAGCGATTGGGGTAGAACTGCTCTGATCTATCAGTAAGGAACAATAGGTGGGGTCGTTGTGTTGTGTTCCTGATATTAGAAACCGTCACATCAGTAAATGCTAAATTTCTATCCGCAGGCTGTTGAATCTTTTCAGGATGGTTCAAAGCAATCTGATAACACCGAAAAATCAGAGCCCACACAAGAAGTGCCCATAGCTCAGGTATCTGCAGCTGATGAAACAGCTAGTGCCTTCAAAGTGTCTTCTGCATCAGACCACAGGATGCTTTGCTGCATAGAGAAGTGTGTGAGCCGAGAAGTCAGCCTTATTCCAGACGATGAGACGGGTCTGCCTCCCCTGTTAATGACGGTTGGAGAAAGTGAAGGTAATTGCTGTGCAGCTTGTCCCTTTCACGCTGCTATCGATATGACGTTGATTCTGAATATTTTATGGAACATTATAAAAAGATGCACTGGAAATCTTCTCAGCATCTGTAATGCCAATTTTTCATCCCTTTGAAGGCATCTGTGTTGGTCCCATGTTCATATGTGCCCACATTGCTGAGAAAAGTGATGTTTTAATATATGCAAATGAGCCTCTAGGAGCAATGGGGGCGTTGCTGTTACACCTAGAGGCTCTGCTCTCTCTGCAACTGCTACGTCCTCTCCACTTTGCTTGACAGGGCTAGGCAGTGAAAACATCATCATGCCTGGCTCTGTCAATCAAAGTGCAGAGGGCATGGTAGTTGCAGAGAGATTTGCATATATTAAAGAGCACGTTTCACCACTTCTGACATGTCTGGTTTAATAGCTTACATTCCCCATGTAATAACTATTCTGGAGCATCTATTCTTATGGTTCTATGTTGTGCCATTCCATTATTATTTCTACTAGAAGTTATGAATGAATTGCTAGCAGTCTGCAGTAAGGGTACAGAGGGGTGGTAACCAGTTGGGGGTGTACCTGCACAGACTCACTCTATCCAATCAGTGCTGCCATTTTCAGACTGTGAAGGTACACACCCCCAACTGGTTACCACCCCTCTGTACCCTTACTGCAGACTGCTAGAAATTCATTCATAACTTCTAGTAGAAATAATAATGGAATGGCACAACATAGAACCATAAGAATAGATGCTCCAGAATAGTTATGTCTGTTTTAATAGCTTGCAATCCCCATGTAATGTCAGATGTGGTGAAAGGTCCTCTTTAAAAAAAAATTCTCAGCAATTCGGACACACATGAACATGGGACCAACACAGATGCCTTCAGCTGCCAAGTGCACAGGTAACCGTTCAGCCAGTGTCATAGGGACAAGTCTGCTGACAGATGCCCTTTAACCGCTCCAGGACCGCCTAAAGCACGGATGCGGGCGGTCGGGTTATTCTGGGTGGACGCATCGGTGTGTCATCTCACAAGACGCGAGATGACGCGCTGATGCCGCCGCGCATGCGCAGTGCGCGGCGGTAAAAGTTTTAGAAGGAGTTAGTCATCAGCCTGCCAGCCAATGGTCATCGCTGGCAGGCTGATGACTTTTAAAAAATCGAATCAAAAGCCATATAACACATTATATTTATTTATAATGTGTTAAATGGCTTCTGTGCTCTCTGCTGGGTCCTTTTCGTCGGTTGGACCCTGCAGAGAGCAGATGTGACTGTAAGTACACCAAACACTATACACTTAGCCCCCCATCACCCCAATTAACCCCTTGATCACCCATTTCAATCACCTGTCAATCACTAGTGAAAGGGAAAAAAGTGATCAGTGTAAACTGTCACTTTTTTTTCCCCACTAGTATTGACTGTTAGGTTTAGTTTAGTTTAGGCCCCTTTGGTAGGTAGTTAGCGTTAGCGCCCAGCCCACCGCACCGCAGTCACTGATTCGCTGATTAGCGTAGCGCTAATCAGCATTTGTACTTTTATAGTATCTGTAAGTGATCAGAACTGATCACAGTCAGATCTATAATAGTATTAGTGTCACCTTAGTTCGCCCCCCCACCCAAAACACAGTGTTTGCCCGATCAGGCCTGATCGGTCGCCCACACGTGTGTTCACCCACGCCCGCCCCGCCGCAGTGACAAAATTTTTTTGTCACAAGTAAGTGGAATATGAGACTTTGTAAAAAAAAAAATAGAAAAATTCCATTTCCGCTCACTTGTGACAAAAAATAAAAACTTCCATGAACTCACTATGCCCCTCAGCGAATACCTTAGGGTGTCTACTTTCCGAAATGGGGTCACTTATGGGGTGTTTCTACTGTCTGGGCATTGTAGTGCCTCAGGAAACATGACAGGTGCTCAGAAAGTCAAAGTGCGGAAATTCACTTTTTTTGCACCATAGTTTGTAAACGCTATAACTTTTACCCAAACCAATAAATATACACTTATTGCATTTTTTGTTATCAAAGACATGTAGAACAATAAATTCAGAGAAAAATGTATATAGAAATGTAGTTTTATTTGAAAAATTTTACAACAGAAAGTGAAAAATTTTTTTTTTTTGCAAAAAAATCTGTAATTTTTGATTAATAAAAAAAAGTAAAAATGTCAGCAGCAATGAAATACCACCAAATGAAAGCTCTATTAGTGAGAAGAAAAGGAGGCAAAATTCATTTGGGTGGTAAGTTGTATGACGGAGCAATAAACGGTGAAAGTAGTGTAGTGCAGAACTGTAAAAAGTGGCCTGGTCATTAAGGGTGTTTAAGCTAGGGGGGCTGAGGTGGTTAATTTGGATTTTTTTCTATTAATTTGGGCTTTTGTCACTTTTTTATGCTGATTACTCACACCGATCCAGCACTATTGACCTCTTGCACACTTATTTGTTTCAGATGCTGTGGTGGAAAATAGGCCAACTCATGCAGGAGTCATGTCCCTTTTGGAAGAATATGGGTCTAATCCATTAACATTTATCCTAAATGCAAATCTGCTTGTTAATGTCAAGCTAGTAACTTGTAAGTACGAACAAAGAGAAGCTTTCTTAGGTATACACGTGTTCTCCGTGCCTTTTATGTGACACACAAAGAAAATAGTACATTCCATCTTTTCGTATTCTCTTCAGATGCTTCAGAAAAATGCTGGTTTTTCTCAACTAATGGATTGCATGGATTAGGCCAAGCTGAAATTGTCATAATATTGAATTGCTTGCCGAATGAAGACTCCGTTCCTAAGGATGTATTTAAACTTCTGGTGAACATCTACAAGGAGGCACAGAAAGGTACAGCCTGGTTACAGTTTGTTTCTATGTCCACCTGAAAAGAGCAAAGGGTGGGTATTATAAGAAGAGCCCCGGCCATTCAGCTTCTCTGGGCACATCAGCATTAGTAAGACAGATTAGTAAGCATTAGTAAGACTCTAAGCACAAGATGTTAAGAGCCTTCCTTTGGGTGGATACAACAGGACGATCTCCCAGTGTATACCCCCAATGGAAGGCTGTGACCTATCAGCATACAATGGGATACTCCACTAACAGTCCTTCTTGTCTTCTGCCCGTTCTCACTTTAGTGTAAGTGCTGTTTGGTGTGCTGCTGCCACTAGGAGGTGACACTAAGCTGAAAAGTGTTAGCTCCTCCTCTCACTGAGCTAATCAATTTTAGCTTAGTCTTAAACCACCCGCACACGAGAGGTGAGACCAGCGCATCCCCAAGCCTGATGCTTGTTCTCCACCTCTAGAAGGCAAGAAGGAATAGCGGATTTCAAATCCGATGTTACTTGCCAGCGATCGCGTTACTTTAACCGCCACTTCAGGTAGCCTCCTCTGTTCCCGGTATAGCTGCCCTCCCAAGGGGCAGCACGCCAATGATGGGGACACGGCTGGGCAGAAACTGTCAGATGGATAAGTATCTTACCTTCTTGCTTCCTATCCCTGGGTTCTACTTGGTTAATTTTTCCCTGTTGGCCCCCATTCTCCTGTGAACACACAGGAAAAGGTTTTTCCTAAAAAGCCTAGTTTTCTCCTCTAACTTGTGGTGCCAAACCCCCACGTTCTCCAGCCCCCTCACCTTCCTCCTGGGCCCGTTGGTGTGTTCTTAGTAGTCTCATCCCTCCTGGGATGGCCGCTGCATTTCTCTTCAGGGTATTGTATGGCCCTCTCAGGCCTTCCTCTTCCCCCGCTGGAACTCCTGCTCCTTCCCCGCAATCCGTTCTGGCCGGAAGTTCTTCTAGTCGGCCCCGCTTCTGTTCGAGGCCCCGACTTTGCGGCCTAGTAGGCCATAGCTTTTGGGGGACAGGAACTGTGTCTCTCGGGCGTGAAATTCTCACACCCATACTCTCTCCTCCACCCCCCATTTATAACCTTTTCCTTGTCTCTCCACTTAATGTGGCTGGTTCTTAAGGTTGAAATAACTAATTATGGAAAGGAATTAAATATGTAAATCAACAAAAATAAACGTAACCTTTGGAGCTATCTGGTTCCGAACACAGTCCCAACCGCCCATCTTCCCTGTCATTATTCCGATGCCCGGCCAACAAAGACCAGACTGGCAGAACTTCTTTGTTTTATAGTAGCATTGGGTGCGGTAGATCCAACAGGTGTGTGTTAGGCTGCACTTGGTGCTATAGCGGACAAGTCCGCTCATTCCTTATGGCACTGGTCATCTGCCAATAGCATGGCATGCTGTAGCTAATGGCGCTGCTCACGTCTGGTGTGCACCCGTACGGATTTCTTTACCTGACATAACCTACCCATTTCTATGGCACTGGTTTACCGCTTTGTTCCCTTCACAAGTGGAAATTGGCGCTAACAATTGATGCTGTGCCAGCATCAGCGTTGCCTCATTTAGGAGATTGGGTAATCGCGTACTTAGTTTGCATATGTGAGTTGTCTGCATTGCTCCCCTCATCAGGTACAGCGGTTGTACTGTCCTTGCTGTCACCGCTAACAGCTGGTTCGTTGCTGAGACGCACCACCCTTCTCCACTTCTCCTCTTTCACAAGGCCAGTAGTTGCATTCCCCACAGATATTGTTTCTTTCTACTTGGCCGGTCTCCATATTCATTGGGTTCTCGTATTGCCCATTTATGCTTTGGAGTGCTTGTGCTGGTGCCATTTTGTGTGTATCGACAGTTTTTTCTGTTACTTTCTTGGCAGTGGGCATCCTCTACGTGCCTCTGCCAACCACATTGCCATTCTCCTTAGGGTCCATTCACACGTCTGTGTGTTTTGCGGATCCACGGATCCGCAAAGCACAGATACCGACAATGTGCGTTCCGCATTTTGCGGACCGCACATCGCCGGCACTCTCGTAGAAAATGCCTTTTCTTGTCCGCAATTGCGGACAAGAATAGGACATGTTCTATTTTTTTCGGGAACGCGATTGCGGACCCGGAAGTGCGGATCCGGCCGGGACATCGTCTGTCCCTATTGAAATTAATGGGTCTGCAATTCTGTTCCGCAAATGCGGAACAGAATTGCGGACGTGTGAATGGACCCTTAGGGAACACTCTTATGGTGCAATCCCCTCGGTCGTTTGACTGAATGGGATGTTTTTGATCCCTGAGGGCACCTTTTTCCTACTAGGCTACTCCCCAATTTTTTATGGCTTTTGGGTCAGTTCACCTCCCTTGGTGTGGGCACTTATATCTCTCTTGATGAGTGGCTTTACTCCATCATTTTTCCTATGTTGACATATCCCCTCCTGGTATTTGCACATTTTGTAAGATTTTTGTCCAGGTCCACCTGTCAGTAGGTTGGACCAGGTTTCATACGTACCTTGATCCTACAGACCCTTTTCTATTTGGATACGCCTCCCTCCGTTTTTTTCCTTGGGACCATTGTCATGCCAGATGTCCTGGTTATCCAACCCTGACTACTTCATTATCGTCCTGCCGGAGTGTTCTCTTTCTGGCAGCAGTGGCCATTCATGTCATTTGGGCTTGTGCCTTCTGGCACCCCTATTTCTTTGCCCCCATGGGAGACCGGATCTGCCACAGCTGCAGTTCTGTGGTCCCTGATATCCTGGTGTGCCTTCCCAGATATCATTTTCAGCCGGTCTTCTTCCAACCGGTATTTCATAGAGTGGTTTTCCTTATTATTTTTTCCTGCACTGCCCCTTTGCATGCTGCCTATTGCCAGTCTTCACAGACTTCTTTTATCTTTCTTCTCATCCTATGTTGTCACAGTTGATGACTCTGGGGTGTTTTTTTCCTGGGGTTCTGATCCTCTGGTATCACTTTCCTTCTGAGTATTCTGGCCCCAGGTGTAACCAGTTGTGGGTGTCTCTGCAGAGTCTGATTGTCCGGTCAGTGCTGACAGTCTCAGACTGTGTCAGGGACATACCCTGTTGAGAAGGGTAATGCTGCTTTCAGTCGAGCGTATTGAAATCCCTCAGTATTCTGGCTCAGGATCCTGATGATATACCATCAGGATTGCCTCAGGATTTATGGGTATTTCTTCCTTCCTTCCTTCATTATTTATGCACTGCACATGCTGTAATGTGCTTATTTGGAGAAAAATCCGCACAAAATTTGGACATGCTGCGGATTTCAAATACAGACGGAAATGAATCGCCCATGTGAATAGCTCCATTCATTAACATTAGCAGCGGATTCTGTTACATTAAATGCGGACTATATACGCGTTGCAAATACGCTCGTCTGAAAGCGGCCTGATGGTTACACCCAGTTTATTCATAAATATCTAGGAGGGAAGGTTACAGTATAGCATTATGGGATTAAATGCTTCAGAATTATTTCATGGGCTACATAAGTATCTACTAGAAACATGTGAAAACGGTTTTCTTTAAAACCAAGACATAATACCGTACATAGGGTGATACTGTATTAAAGTAATTGACTGAAGTGTTTTGTCCCAGCTGGATTGATGTCCCAAATTACATACAGTGTGCGATTCAGGACAATACTAGTGATATTAAAGAGATAAAATGACCGTCCTTTGTTTCATATGTTCCTATATTCTGTCTAAATAAATTTTTCTTTTTTAACAGGAAAATATATTGGCAATCTGGAAAACATTACATTTACTGAAAGCTTTCTGGATAGCAAGGACCATGGCGGCTTCCTGTTTTTTACACCTACTTTTCAGGATCTCAGCGGACTGCCCATACCAAATAGTCCTTTCTTGTGTGGGGTTATTATCCTGAAAATGGAGGTTCCATGGGCAAAAGTTTTCCCGATTCGTTTAATGTTGACTCTGGGGGCTGAAAGTGGTGGTAGGTTGTGTCATATGCCATATGCAATTGTAGAAATTCATTAATAGAGTTTCCATACCATAGAGGGATAGCCTATTGCTAGGGTCCCCCCCAAAACCCTCCAAAAGTTGCAAAGGTTTGTGCAAGCATGCTGTGCAACACACTTTGCGACTTTTTAACACTAGTTTCCTGGTGTACAGGGGATAATTATTCCCATAAATGTTAAATGGAAGTAGAAGAAGATGGCATGAGATGGTGTGCAATTTCACTTCTCCCTGATGCCATTGGTGAAACATTCTCTCTATAATGGTATATGCCTTGGGCAAAATGGACCCTTTTTTATTGCCTGTTACCCCTTGGTGACATATGCCTCCTCTGTGTGTTTGATGACTGCTGTGTTATAAAGATGACACTCACCACTAGTGTCTGCAATCGGAGATAACTCCAGTCCTCGTCGTTTAACCCCTCAGATAGCACAGTCAAGACCCTATCATTTCCATAGTAGAAGAGGTTCACGGCCCTTAGGGGCTAAAAATGATTTTTAAAAAGGTAAAACTTCTTTTAAAAATCTAAGAACCAAAAGTATTGGAAATTCAAATCACACCTTTCCAAATTTTAGATAAATACAAAAAATTAAAATAAAGGGCATCTGTCAGCAGATTTGTACCTATGGCACTGTCTGACCTGTTATATGTGCGCTTGGCAGCTGAAGACATCTGTGTTGTCCCATGTTCATATGTGCCCGCATTGTGGAAAATGTTAAAATGATGTTTTAATCTATGCAAATAAGCCTCTAGGAGCAACGGGTGGGTTACCATTACACCTAGAGGCTCTGCTCTCTCTGCAACTGCCGCATCCTCTGCACTTTGATTGACAGGGCCAGGCAGTGAGAACCTAATAACGCTGTCGATCAAAATGCAGGGGCGCTGCAGTTGCAAAGAAAGCTGATGCCTCTAGGTGTAATGGTAACGCCCCCATTACTCCTAGAGGCTCATTTGCATATATTAAAACATCATTTTTTTTGCACATGCAAAAGGTCAGTCAGTTTCATAGGTACAAACCTGCCAACAGATGCCCTTTAATGGCTCGCCTAGTCTGAAAATGCCTGAACTTTGAAAATATAAAAGTATCTATCCTGCACAGCGAGCAGAGTCCCAGGAAAAGAAATCAAAATGACTGAATCACTGAATTTTCATCGCCCCCCCCAAAAAAAAAAAAAGTGAATTAAAACTGATCAGTTGTATGTGCCCCAAAATGTTATCAATAAAACTAAAGGTCACCCACATCAGCAAAAAAGTCATTGCATTTATGGGTGTCAGAATATGGTGACACAAGCAAAATTTCTCTGCCCAAATTTTACATTATTTTTTTTAAGGTTGTGAAACACAGCAAAAAAAATTCATAAATTTGGTATCACTGACCACACACTAAAACATCTCAGTTTCAGTGCATCGTGAAAACCATAAAAAAACTGATGGAATAGCTTCTTTTTTTTTTTTCACCCCCTAAAGGGTTTTTTCCCCCCATTTTCCAATACAGGACATGGTAAATAAAATGGTGTCTTTAAAAAATAAATTTGTCCAGCCAACAACGCGCCCTCATACGGCTATGTTAACGGAAAAGTACAAAGTTATGGCTACTAGGAGATGGGAAGGGAAAAGTGAAAATTGTTTACTGTGCCAGGGGGTTAACTTAGACTGCGGGCCAACACTATGCTAGGACACGTCTGTTCCACGGACTTCGGACATAAAAAAAAAAGCCATTTAAAATTGGTTATTAAATTTTTCATGAAACACTGGAACGGAATTCTAAAAATGTAATTGTATAAACTCCTGGCACTTATTAAAGTCAACGTGATTTGTATTTCAGAGGCTCTTTGAGTTGTCAGGCAGCTTTTGGTCTTTGTCAGCTCTGGGCCATCAGCCGTGACCTAAATTGTACCAGCACTTTAGTTATCCTGACTGTCTATCTTTAATAACTTTATTCTGATTTCTATCTGTGTTTAATTCCTCAAGTATATCCCTCTCCTGTAACAAGCCGCAGACATCGCAAATCTGTATTTGGAGAGATTGGACACACTATAATCAACTTATTGACTGTAAGTATTTTTTTTCTGGATGTTTTTAACGCAGAGAGGTTCGCTGTGCTTCCTCCAGTTATACTTACCGGTATCTTTGCCGACATCCTCGAGGATCTTATTGCATGCCCCCCCCCCCCCTCACTTGTCCCAACCGGTGGTTGTCGTAAGCCACAGAATTTTTGGACAGAATATTGGCTTGTGCATAGAGTTATTTACCGTGTAGGTTCCAGTCTCACTTAGTACTGCTTATGCGTAGAGGCTAGGGCTGCACGATATGGGAACTTTGTGCGATTGCTATAAACAGCAATGAAGAAAGAATAGCTGGGACGGCACTCACCAATCGATGCGTTTATTGATTATTTGTAGTCATCAGACAAACTTCGGCAGTAGGGGCAGACCGCCTTGGCGTGGACGTCCGCAACAGGCGACGGCCGTTTCGCGCAAATGAGCTTCCTCAGGCACTGACGTCCGATTTGTGCGATTGCGATTAGGGCCCTAAAAATTGCGATAACGATATGCGATGCGATATTTTAGGGGAATTGTGCTAGAGGTCTATCTGCTTGGATTTTCAAGGTAAAAGCACACACAGATGACTGATAATGTGAAATGTAGTTATGCTGAACTCAAGAACTGAAACGCACAGTGTTTTTCAAAATAAAATACATATTTGCATTACTGCAAAAGTACAAAATGCAAAACTTGCCATTTTATTAATACACTGCACAGAAGAGATAAATAAAATAGATATAAGAACATGTCATTAAAATAACGACTTTCCAGCAGCCCCTCCTCCCTCCCCCACGTAAAAGGTCAACCATCGCTTTATAAGACGCACTGCCATTTCCCCCCCCCCACACACACACACTTTTGGGGGGAAAAAAGTGTGTCTTAGAAAGCGAAAAATAAGGTAATATAATTGCAGCGTTTTTGGGTCGGCAAATTGCGATATTGCGATTGCTTTCGCAATATATTGTGCAGGCCTAGTAGATGCATGTGCAGGCGAAAATATGCATTGGAGATCTCGGCATCTACCTAAGTAAAACTCAGAGTTGGGGAGGTAGTAAAACTCTAGGCAAAAATGATATAAATAGCATTTGGCCAAAGTTTCTCTTTATATGCCTGTGTGCAGCAAAAGTGATTTTAAGAAGATCATCTCACACAATTGTGGTGTTTTTTTTTTCCCAGGACCTTAGAAATTATCAGTACACCATTCCACATGTAGAGGGATTGGTAATTCACATGGAGATGGGCAAAAGCTGCATAAACATCCCTTCAAAGCGACATAATGAGGTGAGCAAGATGCACAAGTTGCATTATTCTTGTTCAAAGTCTCCTACGCCTATATGTATTCGCTGACTGGTTCTGTATCTTTTTACTATCATCACTTGTAAGTTGTAACCCATCATACTAGGGGAGATTTAGCAAGGCAAAGGTGGGGTGTATACAGTATATACGTTTAGAGAGTAAAATCTCAGCAGTGTTTTATTCTTGCATATATGAAGCGAATTTCAACTTTTCGTTTTTTTGGGTGCCTGTTAAAGGGGTCTTCCAAGTGTTTTATCCTCAGGATAGCTCATCAGTAGTGTTGAGCGAACTTGTTTTTTAAGTTGGGCGTCCAAAATTCGGGTTTGGGTTATTAAAGAATCCTGTTATGGATTCCAAATTCCATTATGGTCCGTGGTAGCCATTGGATGCAGAACTTAAAACACAAGTTCGCTCAACACTAGTCATCAGTATCTGATTGGTGGGGGTTCGCCTCCCGATGTCCCCTCCGATCGGGTGTTTGAAGAGGCCTCTGCACTCCGTTGAGTGCCTCTTCCTGCTTGCATCTTAGCAAGCACATCACCATGAATTGGATTGCAGCGGTGCTCGGTATCGCATGTCAACCACATTCACGTGAGCTGCGCCTAGGCCTTGTGACTGATGAACATGACGTCACTGTCCTGGGGAAAGCTGCAAGGAGGCTGCAGCCTTCACTGAGGCACCGCAAACTCTTCAAGCAGCTGATCGGCAGGAGTTGAACCGCCACTGACCAGATACTGGATTTGGGGGGGGTTGTGGCAACCCGACTAAGCTGCTGTCACCTGCAGTCAGCAGAATTGGCACTTTCCACTGAGCCAGAAGCACAGTGAGTGTTAGCTGAGCTACAGTAACCCACCATGGCCACCACACTGAACGAAGCCGTGCTTCTGGCTTTGTTCCCTGTGATGATTCCGATGTTGAAGACCTATTTTGTCTAAAATAAAACTTTTTTTTTAATCTGTTTGAAAGATTCTTAAAGTAATTCATTCGTGCAATGAACACGTCATAAGCATCGGCGCTAGCTTCAGTTTGGAGGCGGACTCCCATCTGGTTTGTGTGCAGAATAGCGATGGAATCTATCAGACGCAAGCCAACAGTGCTGCCGGACAGCCTAGAAAAGGTGAGCCTCTGTTGCTTTTACTGGAAATATCATAAATGCTGTTTCCGTCTTTTGTAGTCCACGTTATACCTGACAGTGAATGGATTTGCCTGTGTGAGCTATTATTTTGTGTACAGTATTGTGGCCAGAATTTGATCATGTACATGAATAACATTTGGGTGTTTTATTATAAATTTGCTTCTCCGCCTGTTCAGCGAAGTGTTGTACGTTGTGGCTACTGGATAATCACGTCAAGTAGAATCTGGGTCACAATTCTTACTGATGACACACCTCCAGAAAAATGTTCACGAGGAACAGATTACTATCATTATCTTGAGATCATAATAATTTTGTAGGCATCTTTTCTTGTGATGGTTTCTCTGGGCTGTTGGTCAATGATACTTTCATTGGTGAACTGTTCATATAGTTTAAAATACTTGAGTTTAGGCCTTACAGGTCAGTCTAAGATTATTTATTATATATTATGATGTTATATATACATATATATTATTTATTTAACATTGTTTTTTAGTTACTGGAGCAAGTTTTGTTGTCTTCAATGGTGCCCTGAAAACATCATCTGGATTCCTTGCTAAGTCTAGCATAGTAGAAGGTATGTGTCAATTTATACCTGTAAATGGCTTCTTTTAGTGATGAAATCCCCTCCTAATCCCCTGACACTTTAACGCCTGCGTTCCACAGCCCCCTGACGGTTTTTTTCCATTGGTAGAGCTTTTACTATAATTCTTTAATCAAATCTTTAAGGTTGAATCACTTAGAACAGAGATGCCCAACCTGTGGCCCTCCAGCTGTTACAAAACTACAACTCCCAGCATGCCCTAATAGCTGTAGGTTGTCCAAGCCTACTGGGAGTTGTAGGTTTGTAACATCTGGAGGGCCGCAGGTTGGGCGTCCCTGACTTGGATGGATTCTTCTTCTATGTAAAGCGCTGGGTTTGTGTAATCCGCCATACATGTATTAGAGCAGGAGAGGCGTTGAGCCCACACCATCGGCAGTAGGTGTATAACGCTTCAGTGGATAAACCCCTTTAACGGTGTTGTTGTCCCTGATTTACAGTAATGATTTTATGTTTTTTATCAGATGGAATGATGGTACAGATAACACAAGAGATGATGGAAGCTCTGCGGCAAGCTCTGCGAGACAAAAAAGACTTCAAGATAACATGTGGAAGAATAGATTCAGGAGACTTGTCTGAAGAAGTGACCATTCGTTGGGTGGAGACTGTAGACACTAAAAATAAAGGGTAAAAGCAAAAAGTGTCAAAATACAAATGAATATTTCGAAATTACCAGCGCTGAGACACAATTGGTAGTTTGGGCTTTTGTCTTTATTATTCACATCACATAGGACGTATGTATTTGTATGCAGAATTATGGCAGATTGCCTGTTCTATTGTATAGGAGGACAGAGGGAGATGCAGGCTGGTTAAAGGATAACTGTCACATTTAGACCCTAATTTCAGTTTTCATATATGTAGTTACTAATATGATAATATACCTGAATCAATAACTATTAGACTTACTTACCCCTTATTTAATAAGATTCAGCCCTTAGCAACCAGTCTGCATAAAACTGCAATTTCACTATTCTGTTAAGATGGCCGCCCTCAGCCCCGAGGCTAATCCATAGGACACCTGCAGTGAAGTTAGTGAAGACCAGCTCTGTATAGGGGGGTCTTACAGTGAAGTTCCCAGGTCTGGCTGAAGCCTGTAGTCCTTCTACAAGCTCTCCTCTTATCAGATAAGGCTGTCATTTATACACTGAGCAGCCACATTGTCCAGAACTGCTAAGGGAGTGTCTGCCAAGCACAGACATGTGGAGAAGTTCACACACACAGCCCAGCACTGTTATCTCCTGTCAGGAAGAACCTGGCTTTTTATACATTCCCTTACAATGTTGACTCACTATCAGTTCCCAGTGCACGCAGCGTGCTCCGTCCTCATCTGGTAGACGGAAGGAGCATAGCAACCTGATTTTATCTCAGGTAACAATAGCCAATACTGGGGACTTTTAGGTGGCTTTTAGGGGTTATTTATTAAACAATCAGAAATTAAAACAGGGCCAACAAGGTGATATTAATCACCAAAATCCAATAGTAAAAAAAAAAAAAATTTGACAGTTATCCTTTAACAAGTTTTGCACAATACATTAAGGCTCATGCACATGACCATATACATTTTGCGGTCAGAAATACGGAAAAGAATAGGACACTATCTTTTTTGTGTGGCCAAGGAACGGACATACTGTTGGGTTTATAATAATTCAATTAAGAATTATTAATTATGGTCATAAAAAAATTAATCAAGAATTTTCCATAACTTATCGAAATTATGACCTGGTGAATTGTAGATAACCCAATCGATACAATTCACATCTGAGGCCGACTATTTCCTCAGATAATAAGTTCTTTTCATGAGAGATGACATTAATGCTAAAGATATAGTTTTGACATTAAATAATAATACACAAGTATTATAAAAATATGCAGATTTTATTAGTTACACGATTATAAACAAATAGGTATATAAACACGATTATATATGCCAAGGAATATATATGGCAATGATATATGAAGCATTGCAAGCTTATCATAAGTAAATAAACAATGATATATGCCAATTAATATATATGGCATTGATATCAGGCACTAGAAGCTTCACAATAAGTAAATAAACACATGTGGGTAAGAGCAGCTTGTCACATTATAACAAAGCTATTTGGTTAGGATATCAAAACAAGAAGTTACATTATATACATTACTCCTGTTCAGAGGCGTGTCTAATCCTAGACATCTATATGGAATGATAAATACATTCCCCACCCCTCTCTAACCAAACTAAAATACACCTCACATGTAGTAATGGGCAAATCCATTCAAGTATATAACTTAGAAGATAGTAGTCAAATCCTAGACTACTTTTGCATGTATACTTCTGTCCTATTCTGGACTACTTTCATATCTGTATAACCTGGTAAGACTATTAAGACAACAGAAATTAGAAGAACTTGGAACAAATCTTCCAGTGGGAATTTATCATCTAGCTTGGCGAAGAATGCTACTATCAATATATCTCCGCATATATGTATGCAATCATTTAATACTCTGATAAATTATGAAAGTTGATTCTTCTGCAGGTAGAATGAAGACTCACAATTATTCTATATCTAAGACTACATCTTACATAAAGAGATGATAAATAAATTAATATGTTCGCCAACATAGATGCTATGATTTTACCCACATTATCTAAATAGTCTTAATAAAATGAAACATCATTCTTTGTGTTTCTTACCAAGTCCTAGCAGGAATCTCACTTCTGCTCCTAGGAAAGCTGGATGGTCCATCACCATGGCTTTCATCTTGGGTGTTGGCTCCTGGAATGTTGGAATGCTATGCTTCCTCCTTTGTTCCTTGCTTTCCTCCTTCTTTCTTCTCTCTTGCCTCCCTTCTGATGCTGATCTATCTAGGGTAATTATCTCCCTTGTAATCTAACATTACCACCCCCTGGATTAGTATTCTCCAATCAATTGAGGGGGTGTAAACATATGTAATAAGATCCTATGAGATCATGTTTACCCATAATGCAACTATGGAGGATGGTGTAACGATATCGATATCTGTCTCCGGATGGCACTGTTGTGCAAGCTATTAACACCATACCATGAAGAGTTAACTAGGGTATTTTTGCATCATATACATTTGACCCTCATCGTCGTAAATTAGAGATGAGGATTAATGTAGACATTTTGTATCAACTAAAGATAGACAACTTGGAGTCTCTCTGACACTATTGATCTATGGGCCATTATGGTATGAATGGGCCTTGTTCTCTAAGACATGTCAGGAGAATCCAGTGTACTCCTTTATAGATAAGACCACCTCTGTGGCAATAACTCTTAAGACACAATACTCTCTGTATTTTTACACAGACTGAGCTTGGCATGACTTCATCTTGGCCTGTTTCAGTCGCATATGAAAACTTTGGCTCATGTATGTTTCTTAAAGACAATGAGCATGCATTTTAAATATAATATGACCAGGTATCAATATGTATACCTATGAAAATGCCCGACAATACGGATGCGGACAGCACACGCCCATTGTAGTGAATGGGTCCGCATTCAATCCGCACCGAAACTATGGTCATGCGCATGAAGCCTTATACAGGAAAAGCTGTCAGTCAGGAGGCTACTACCTATATACCTATGTATACTAACATCTGTCATACATTTGTTTGTTTCTTTCTTTGATTTGTAGGATCATAAGCCCGATTGATGGACAATCCATGGAAGGAATTCCTAGTGAAAGGATTTGTCAAGATACTGATTTCGAAGCACATGATAAGGCTGTGAAATGCACAGAGGTTAGTGTCTGACCACTGGATTTTACAAGCTGTGCCTCGCATACACTTTCCTGGAGTCATGCTATTGAATACATTTGAGTACATTTTCCTTTATAGCTCCTTGGTGCATAAGGGCCCTTTTACAGGGGCCAAGGATCAGGTGACTTAATGACGAGTAACTTTTGTATGATTGTTATTTTTAGGTCTGGGCTACACTGCGACTTTTTGTAGCACGACAGATTGATTTTCACTGTTGAATGACAGCTGCGGTCTACAAGGTTGCATTCAACTGAATGCATTTATTTGGACTGCAGCAGTAGTTCAATAGTCAAAATCAGTCTGTTGTGCTATTTGTCGGGTGATTGCTTGCACTTTTACATGGGGGCGTATGACAGCAGCGCTTGGGTTGAAAGATTTATATATATATATTAGACTTATTCTACCTTCACATCAATGTTATCAGTCTCCGGCAATCTGTTCTGGCAGAGAACAGCCTGCCTGATCTCTCAGGATCCAGTATTGCCACATGTGACTATAAAGGGATCCGACCGAGTACCGGCAAATATTACCGGCATTCGGCCAGACAAAAAACGCTGCATGGGGGCATGTTGGATTTCAACATGCTGGCAGCCAATTATTTCCTTCCCTTCATAACAGATCCATACTTGCGCATACAAGTGCAGTGCGGAGTCACGAGCAGTAGTTGTTGGCCAACTATCTAAGGTGCGTGGCCCTTAGATAAGCTCTATCTAAAGTTTCTTTCCTGTTATTGCACACCCTGTTAACATTTCTACATCAGAGGAATGGCCTCAATTATTAGCTGGAGAGTGAGGCACATATTGGGTCCATGTGTGTTCTTTACAGTTTTCCATGCATTTGAATGTGCTCATGTAATATCTCCTGACGCACTAGGCCCACTAGTTATTTTAGTTCTATATTGTGAGAGGGAGACATTATATAAAATGATGGTACAATGAGCTGCTGCATTGTGACAATGACTGGCCGTTTTTATACACTCGTGCAAAGCAATAATATGAAGCATACCATCGTCCATTTAACACGTCACCTGTAGTTCTCAATTTCTAATATTTGCGTTTTAGGTGTTTTATCTGCTAAGAGACCGTGAACCAGTCAGTGCAATGGCTCACCTTCAGTTTGCTAAAGAAATAGCGACCGCATGTGGAGCTGCTCTCTGTCCACATCTGAAGACCTTGAAGAACAGTGGAATGAATAAGATAGGGCTACGAGTCTCCATGGATATTGACATGGTAACAGTTCTTATCCCGTGATCATTTCTTTTATGTATTCACAGATTTTTTTTTGTGATGTACACACTGTGTCTATATAATGAACTCGCCTATTAATTCAAATACAGCCGCACCCAACCTCTATGAAGGTAGCTGCGATCCACTGCAGTTAACCTCTCAGGTGCTGCAGAGGATCGCAGCTACCTCACATAGAGGTCGGGTGCGGTTATATGATTCACCCGTCTCCTCTTGAATTTGAATGAATAAGTGAGTTAACATCATTGGTGGCGCAGTGGCCACAGCCCCTCCCCTCCTCTTCCCATCTCATTGGTGGCAGCGGCATAGGGGGGAGGGAGAGACTGCTTCCTTCTCCTCTGTGCTGCTGAGCGAACATGGATCGAGCTGACAGGAGCGCGATTCATGTTCGCAATTCGTTATCGGCAAGGTAGATGCCGATACCGATAACTTTAAAAATCCTGAATATCTGCCCATAATATCGGAAACTCCGATAATCGGTCGATCACTAATAAATATATATATATGAAATTATCGGGATGCCTAAACATCACATGTACAGGAACTTTTCTGACCATCAACTTTGCAGCTAAAACGGCCTCTACTCTTCTGAGCAGGCGTTTTTCAAGATTTTGGTTTTGTCCATTTATCTAGAAGAATATTTGAGGTCAGACACTGATGTTGAGAGGACCTGTCTTGCAATCTGCTCTGGTTCATCCCAAAGGTGTTCAGTGGGGATGAGGTCAGGCCCTGTGCGGACCAGTCAAGTAGTTCTACACCAAACCCACCCATCCATGCCTTTATGGACCTTGCTTTGTGCACTGGGCCACAGTATGGCTGGAACAGAAAATGACTTTCCCCAAACTGTTCCCACAAAGTTGGAAGCATACAGTTGTCCACAATGTCTTGGTATGCTGACGCATTGGAACTGGGTACACAATGTTATGCTTGTGTCTAAACACCGCACAGGTTGGTTTTCTGAAATGAAGTAAGATACTGAGCAGTAAGTAGACCTGATGTGATTGTTTTTATATTCTATGCGTTAAATGGTTCTTTTTGTATGGTCTTATCTTCAGGTTGAGTATCGTGCAGGGTCAGGTGGTCAGCCTCTCCCCCAACAGTACTTGAATGACCTGGACAGCGCCCTCATCCCAGTCATCCACAACCGGACCTCAGACACCAGCATTTTACCTCTGGTAATGGAGCTGGTCTTCTTCTTGATGGAGAGCCTTAGTTAGTGTGCGCCTATCTATCATCTTACTCACTGGTCGTTTGACGGCATGGGCTCTCACCAGTTCTTTTACCAGCTTGTTCATGCAGCATATTTTGGACATCAAGTACTTTTATACAGAGAATTCATTACTCACCATTCTAGAAACAGTTTCTCTGCGATACCCTCCATCCTATTGGTGCCACAAGAACATCCATCCATTTTCAAACTAAAGGGGAGATTTCCAACCAAAATCTTCATTTTGTAGCTTTTTTCCAAAGCCATTGTCTTTGTAGTCTTCAGGGCCCGTGACTTTTCTCCAGCATGCTTTATGCACTTGCTTATATCAGTCTACCGATGGCATTAATGAAGCTTTTATTTCAAGTCTCAGATTGGTTAGCATGGACATTACCAGTGTTTGTATCGAGCTAATAGTTATACTGTATTCAAATCTCACATTACTAACCTACTAACATAGCAGTTTACTGATGGAGGGAGCTGTAATGAAAGCCTCTGCCTGGGCGAATTCTACAGCCTTTATGCCTAGGATCAGTGAATGAACTTTCATCAGAGATACGAAAAAAACATCATAAGTAATCGTAGGCATCAAAAGTAAAGGAGAATGCAGGGGCGAGGAGCGGAGGTGGTGGCTACCTCTACGAGTGTCCCTACAATGATAATTAAATTTCTGTACATTTGGTACACTGCCACAGGCACCATGCAGGACTATGAAAAGAACAAATTTTATTAGATTAACAAAAATAGTATTAAAAAAAAAAAAGAAATTGCCGCAGTCTTGTCTGTGTCTGGTAGTGAACAGAGCTGAGTCCCAGTACCAAACACAGGCCGATGACAAGAGCGGCACTGGAATGATTCCCTTAGGGTATGGCCACAAAGGGCTTATTGGAACTTTCCCTGCAAATTATTCTATGGAAATATGCAAGACTTGCCGTGGAAATTGTGGATTTTGCTGCAGATTTATTTCTGAATTGCAAAGGATGATATCCTTACATTGACATGCTAGCAATTTACATCCGCGCTGCAGGTCCGTTTAGGCTGTGCATTTTTTGTCATGTCACCCACATTGCTGGCACTATGCTGCAGAATTGTCGCCTTGAACCTAGCCTGAAGGGTATTCCTACCTTAATAAAGTGTCGAAGTATCACTAGCACATGAAGCCCTCTATGACGGCCCTTTCCTCTGGGACACCCACTGATTCTGATAATGAAGGGGCGCTATTTTAGGGCTGCATCCTCTTTGCTGCCCAGCGGCACTTTTGCCACAGAAACCCGAAGCACAGCACTATTCAGCTACCATATGCAATTGCTTTATATGATGAGAGTACCACATTAAATATATATATTATTATTATTTTTTTTATAAAATCACTGTGTACCTATTCATAGACACTCATTAGGATCAAATCTTTTGCCAAGCACCCTTAAAGGGCAAAAACTTGACTTTATCTGTAGGGACACTTTGCAGGGTCACCTCGATTTTCCTTTAGTATGCACTGCTTTGCACTATGATTTATAGTCCACTATGTTTTTTTTTTTTTTTTTTTTTTTTTTTTTAAACTGAAAAACTACTCAAATCTGGGTAACCTTCCTCTGCTGTAAAGGGTGATGCTTGTTTAAAATAAAGCAGAGAAAGAAAAATGATAAAATGTTTGGTCCAGTGTTAACTAGTCCTAAGCTGTGACTGATGACTCGACCACCGTAACCTATGAACATTTTATATCTCATTGTAATACTGATACTAAAACTTTTCTCTAGAACTTTATAAGCAAATGGATAAGTCTCAGTACTGAACTCTAAACACTAGGCCGTCAGATTGGTTTCCTGTATCGCTGTAAGAGTGGTAAGAAAACTATTGTATGCGGGGCCAGTCCTTGACTATAACACGGTATGGCTATAAAGAATAGAACTGTGCTGTGTGGACACTGAGCGTCTGAGATTAGCCATTACAGCAACCCTGGTGCAATATATTAACATGTAAATGTGCTATCCTGATTAATATAAAGCTCCTAGAACCACGCCTGCCCTGGTAATTACACTGCTGGATCAGTTTATCCCCCACCAAGTAAACCGGGTTGGTTTTTCAAGCCAGGGCTGTAAATTTACTGTATGAAGTTTTACGAGTTGTCATTTTCAAGGCTAAATGAATCCTATGTATTTTATTCTTTATATTTCAGTTTGCTTTGTGTAGATGTTTTCCATCTGTACCATAGTAAAATGCACGCTGTGCAGCGCTATAAAGTTCGTCGCCATGCCTTTATATTCTCATAGCTGTATTTAGGTACAGCATTGTCGCGTGAAAGGAATAATTTAATTTACTTTGTATATGTGTAATTGCACAAAGCAATAATTTAGAGAAGGCACACCTATATTTTTCTATCGCATTTATTCTCCTTGCAGTGTGTCTAGTTCATTTAAGACATGTATGATAATATAATACTAATAAAAACTACATTCATATGCAAAACCGTTTCTGAAGTGGGCAATCGACATCTAGCATTCTTTGCCGGCGCTGGCTTTATGTTGTTTGATTGGTTTGCACCTGCTGTCTAGTGCAGTTTTCATGCAATATAAGATTCTGGGCAAAAACTCAAAATTTGGGTTTTGCTAGTCGCCTCCTCTCCAGTTGTCCTTTTTGGCAGCCTTGTGGTTAGGTACAGTTTATAGGCCACGGCCTCCTTGCATAGCTGCTTCCCCATCTCCATTGAAAAAAATATATATATTGGTTCCGCGGCCAAACTGATTGTGTGTTTTATTGCAAAGTCACGAGGAACGTCTTTCAGTCAGTTTTTTTTCCCCCAGACCGCTTTTTACGAGGAACTGCCATAAAGCGGTTGTCTCATTAGCAAAAACCCTTTCAGCTGATCAACGCAGGTTTTTCTCCTGGCCTATAGCTGATATTGCCCCTGACCCTTGCGTCCCCCTGTATGATGGATCCCGCCATACACGTTAGGTTTTTGGTCAGTGAATCCCACCAACCTACTGCCTTTAAAACCAGCTCTCACCCTGAGGGAAAACATAGGTCAGCGAAGTTGGGTTTTCTTTACAGCTTAGCTTAGCTGAGACATCATGTAATAGGGGATAACTGTTAGATCAGTGGGGGATCCTACTGCTAGGACCCCCATTCGATCATGAGAACGGGGGCCCGTACCCACTGCAGCCCCCCTGAAATGGACAAGCGGTCTTACATGCTCATGGCCGCTCCATTTATTTCTGTGGGAGTTCAGCGCTCAGCTATCTCCAGAATTCCCATAGAAATAAACAGTGGTCATGCGAATCCCCAACTGGGGGCTCCGTTCATTTCAGGGGACTCCTGTTCTCGCGATCAGTGGAGTCTCAGCGGTAGGACCCCCACCGATCTAATTTATATCCTATCCTGTAAATAGGGGATAACTTCAGACAACCCTTTACTTTATTGTTGGCTTCCCCTTTAGGGTTTGACCATATGGGGCAGATTTACGTGGCAAACTCCGCATAAAACAGGTGGCTTTAATGGAATTTGCTTTAGATTTGCACTGAAAAGGGTGAAATCTGCAGCATAAATTGACATGTTGTGGATTTACAATCCGCACTGCATGGCATTTTTTGCAGCAGATTTTATTGCAGCGTGTGGATGAGGTCTTGTCATCCACTTTGCCGGTACAGGAAAATGCAGCGGATTCACCACATGCAAAGACAGAGTGTTTATGTCCTAGGTGGACGTACTTGAAAAAAACAATTCAAGTCATTATTCATGACCATGTAATGTATTTCTTCACCATGTGCCTTGCATTTCAGTGATGTCATCGGTCCCTCCACTGTGTGTGGACTAGTTAATTGGATTCAGGTACTCTAAACTACAATATGTTTCCTGCGTGAATAGTGAAGTTCAATGTTTTGCAGTTTTTTTAAAAAATTTACTCATTGCTTAAATTCCTCGTCATTTTTAAGATTTCTGTGAGTTGTGAGTAAAAAGGAATATTCCTGCTTACATAATGAGGCTTATATATTCAGGCTTAAAGGGGTTGTTTGGTTTCCCATATTAATGACCTATCCTTGGGATAGGTCGTCAGAACCAGATTAATCTAGGGATGAGCGAACTTCATATTTTGAAGTTTGTGTTCGGGTTGGTGTATATGCTCAATTGCATTATGGATTCCGTTACCACGGACCATAACGCAATTCCATGACGGAATAGCTTTAGAAGCATTCTGTTATTCATTCCGTCATAATAGAAGTCTATAGTCATGATAACGGATTTGTCCGGTTTTCATTATGCTGGAGTCTTCTTTTTTTTTTTTTTTTTTTTTATGGCCAATACTTTACTCACTTTTTTTTACCACGCTTTTGCTCAAAAGGGTCTCCTGTAAACAGGCCCACTCCCATCTGGTATGGCACCTTAGCCATATTCTGAGTACCAAACACAGTTCATGTACAGATTTTGTAATCCTGGGCAACCCCTTTCAGTTAATCTTCCAATAATAAAGCGAAGGCAGAGTGGTGAGCGTCACGTCCTCTGAACAGGAGAGAAGGGAATTCTTATACTGTATGTAGTTACATATTTGTTAGATTACCGGTTAGTATTTGATAGAATAATCTCAGCTTTGATTGTTCGCTCAGGTTTCTGTAAATGTCATACTAGGCAAGCTGTGGTTGTGGATCGATGTATACTGTAGCAGCCTACTACATCCTTCATAAGATACGGTTCTCTATCTAACTCTTCCATAGCCAGGCCACGCTGCGCTGCATTGTCTATCATTATGTCCTACTACTGTTTTGTAGGGCCATAGGAAAACCTTCTAGTTTTACATCCAGACTCGTTCATAGTAGTAGTCTGCAACAGATTAAAGCTGGCAAAGCTAGTCTTAGTGTATGACGTGAAGAACAATTCATTAAATAGCAAATCTCAAGCTATGCAAGTTTTTTCATAATAAAACCAATAGATTTCCTAAGCTGCTGGCAGTCCATAGCGTTTCAGTGGTTTAAATTGAAATCTCTTAGGCCCTTCTGTAGCATTGAGTTACACAGAATTTCTGTACAGTTTTACAGTTCACTTTCAACATGTAGTCACATCCCCCGTGAATTGATGAATGCAGAAATTCTAGATTAAAAGAAAGTAACAAAAAAAGTAATACTGACCCATAGGGGTTCGGCATACTGCTATACAGGGTCTGTGCAGTCATTTAGTGCATCACCAGCACTCTGAAAGAGCTATTATGCCCTATACATTAGGTATTACACATTGATAAATAAGTTCACTGCCCTATATAGTTGTAGGGTCAAATTTTGGACTGTGATTCAGTTGGAGAAAACATCAGATTTAGGCTTTTATTCTTTTCTCCCTCGTAGGGGGTTTAAAAAAGCAGTCTCATGAGTGTCATTCTCAGCATTCATGGATTGTCACCTTTTAGTCGTCTTGGACCATTACCCCTCTGGGTTGTTGCCGCCGAGCAACATGCAGTGAAGATTGTGTGGTGTAAGTCACTAGCGAATGATGATGCTCTTTAATAGACCATAGCTGACCATCAATTATATGGACAAATGCAATCCACATTTCTGGGGTGACTGTTGAATTTCGAGGTGTATGGCCAGGGTGGGCAATCGGTATGTCCACTGTCTACAATGAGGTTTTCTGACCTTTTGAATACCCCAGTAATACCAATCCAGTGCCTGCAATTCTGTGGCCCTCACCGGTTTTTGTCTTATTCTTCACGGTGATGCTGATCTATATATGTGACTATGGGAGTCCATTACTCTAGCAGGTAGTGATGTTCCCTCATCTAAAGCTATGGGGAACCACAGAACTTTCAGAATTGATGGGGAAAGGGACAAAAGGTGAGTGACAAGTTGATATTTTTAGGCGTTTGCAGCTGTTACTGAGGAGTGTTTGAGAGGTTGGAAAATCTTTGATAAGGGTAAATTTATTCTCCTCCAACAACATTTTTTTTTCCGCACCATATGTTTTCTTTTGCATACAGTACTCCATTTTATTTTCATTTTTCTCTGTGTACCTAATCATCTATATACATACACGCTTTTTTTTTTTTTTTTTTGTGTGCAAAAGTTGAGCATGAATTTTCCGTAACAACAGTACACCTAATTTGAAGTAGATATCAGGCATATATTTGGTTCAGATCTCAGGATTTTCCAGGCTTACTCTGTCTGTGAACATCTCGGTAAAGGCCAGTTTCACATAGGCATTGTGTTGGATTGTGGGAAATGCTCTCCGCGTGAGAGCAGTATTTTCCAGACTGAACACTGCTCTTCTGAAGTGAACTCGCAGCATCTTAATGATTTATGATACTATGAATTCCCATCTGACTGTGGGTCTACTGAACTGTAGTCACATACAATGACTACAGTTCAGTAGACCTGCAGTGAGATGGGAATTCACAGCATGATAAATTATGATGTGGCGCTTGTTTCCCGGACTGAATATTCTATGTAAAACTGGCCTCATGCAACATAAAGATATTGTAAAATGTATTATTTCTGTATTCAACCTCTAGCAGATCTTGTGCTCTTTTTTTCCTTTTTCATCTAAAGGTCCATTTACACAACTGGATTGGAAATGGTTTTTTTTCCCTCCTGTATTCTGAAAAAACTATTTTTTTTTCTACTTCATACTTCTACAATACAGAGGAGAAAACCCCCCAGAAAGGATCACCAACCTAAAGGTGCACTACGGTTTCTACAAATAAAGCTGCTTCTTTTTAAAATGGAAAATTACAGTTTTCTGATTCATTTTATGTATTAATTGCTTACAGGCTTTTAGGATCTCTGCTTGCGGTCATTTGATAGCCACCTTTACTACTTATTAGGCTACTTTCACACTAGCGTTTTTTGCAGATCCGTCATGGATCTGCAAAAACGCTTCAGTTGCGATAATACAACCGCATGCATCTGTCATGAATGGATCCGGTTGTATTATGTCTTCTACAGCCATGTCAGATGTTCCGCATCCCAGGACGGACAGCAAAACGCTGCCTGCAGCATTATTCTGTCCGAGATGGGGACGCAACCAAACAGAACCGAATGCATTTTGGTGCATTCTGTTTCATCAGTTCAGTTTTGTCCCTGGGGACAAAACTGAAGCGTTTTCCTCCGCTATTGAGATCCTATGACGGATCTCAATAGCGGAATTGAAAACGCTAGTCTGAAAGTAGCCTTGGATGAAAATTTGCCCAGGCCATGCATTTGTCATCACATGACCAGGACAGATTTCTATGCTTGGGAAGTAAATAATGAAGGTTTATATGGTATGACTGCAAGCAGAGATCCTCCAGATACAGGAGATATAGTGGAAAATTGCATAACTTTTCATTGTACAAAGAACCTTTTGCGGTTCAGCTGTGTAAATTTCTTTCTCCAGATATCCCAAATTGTTTGCATATCTTTATATATCTGTTATATTGTTGTAATTCAGTTTTTTTGTGTTTAGTTTTTTTTTTTTGTATTATCAGTTTTGAGAACCTGTGGCATTATGAAATGTTCATCAGCATTATGTCCATTAACTATAATAGTATATAAAACAGGAATGACTGGTGTCCGCATACGAGCATTGTTATATTGAGCTGCTGTTGTGCAAAATGAATTTTACAATTTAAAAAAGGCACAAAATTGTCATAGAAGCAGCGAGGAGTAAGAGTATTTCTACATAAGGTAATCCGCTGCACTGTGTAAAGGTTGGAAAACAATTTTCTGTTATTTAAAATATTTTCTTTTACATTTGTCTTGATTTTTAGATAATTTGTAACGTGTTGTTAATTCATTGTATAATAAAGCAATTTGTATTTAATAAACTGCAAATAAATGTTATTCAGTCCAGTTATGTCTGCGTAACCACTTCATTACCAGGCCAGTTTTTCTGTTTTAGAAATAGGCCTATCGACACTCCACCTACATTTCTTCTATTAGGCAAAAAAGTGGAAAACTAGTATTAAAGACAAAAGATAAAGCTGATGCATTCC
This sequence comes from Bufotes viridis, assembly GCA_033119425.1. NCBI lineage: Eukaryota > Metazoa > Chordata > Amphibia > Anura > Bufonidae > Bufotes > Bufotes viridis. Next base: position 80,866,653 of record CM065589.1, read on the forward strand.
AAGTTCTACCAGGACCTGTATCTTTCCGGACTGGACTCTTGTTCGATCATGGATGACTTTCTGTACAACTTGCAATTACCCCACCTATCTGTGGAGGATGCAGAGACCCTACTGAGACCAATTACGAAAGAGGAGGTTGGGAGGATTATTAAATCAATGCCATTGGGGAGGGGTCCTGGTCCTGTAGGATGATATAAGAAGTTTTTGCCTATTCTGTTACCTCAGCTTACCGACTGGTGCAAATCTCTCTTTTCTGGTTCCCACCTTCACATACCATCCCTTGAAGCAATAGTCGACATTCTGCCTAAAGAGGGGAAGGACCTCCAACAATGTGGGGAGCTACAGATCTATTTCACTCCTAAATGTTGATGTTAAAATTTGGGCAAAGCTGCTGGCCAAGAGGCTCAGCACCTTTCTCCCTAAACTCATACACCCTGATCAGGAAGGCTTTGTCCCAGGTAGAGAAGGGACCCACAACTCTTGCAGGTTTATTACAGCCATTCAAGTAGCCAAAAAGACATGTCAACCACTGGTGCTCCTAGGAATAGATGCGAAGAATATTGATACAATGGTACAAATTCCCAAGCACATGTACTTAAGAAACCCACAGGACTCGGGTGCATGCTGGAGATGTGGGTCTGGAGAAGGCTCGTTAAGCCACATTTTTTGGTTCTGCCCAAAGAAACAAAGTTTTTGGTTGGAGATTACCCATTCGATTAATAGTATATCCCCTTCCTATTACTTTGACCCCAGAAGCTGTCCTCCTTTGGTTATCCATGACCTTTTGGCCGTCTAAAGGGAATCTAGCTACTCAGTGATAAACTTGGCATCAGGGGCAAATAAGGGCTACATAGTGAGAAATCTGACCCTGTCGGAACCCTAGATAATGGCTCAGCCCAGAGGCACACTCTGATGGTGGATGCCCTCTGTCCTCGTACCTAAGCCTTATAGGCCCTTGAAACCCTAACAAAATTGACCACGGCGCTGACTGTAAATAGCCTACATTGGTAATTTTTGGAGCCCACATGTATCTTTTTGCATCAGGTCGTTGCTTCATATTTTTTATGCTCAGGTATTGCTCTGTAAGGTCTCCATTAACCGATGATTATCTTATCAATTGTTGTATTGCCCTCTTTGTTCCCTGATGAACCTTTATCAATCTGCTTGGGGAAAAGCGTCTGGATTTAGGGTATCATTTTTTCACAATTTTGTTAGGGCTTTTACGGGCATATTAAGCTTAGGTACGAGGACAGAGGGCATCTACCATAAGGGTGTGCCTCTGGGCTGAGCCATTATCTAGGGTTCCAACACAGTCAGATTTCCCTCTATGTAGCCCTTATTTGCCCCTGATGCCAAGTTTATCACGGACTATCGGTATAGCAGTGCTACATTGGGATATACATTGATAGCCCTAATTAGACTCTTTTTATATAATATGTATTAAACCGAACCAGAGTTTGGTAAATGTTTTTTTTACAGTACAAATTAATTTATGAATTTATTGCGATAAGCAATAACGTCAGCTCATCAGAGCCAATACATTCTAATACTGTACTGAGCTCCTGCTCCATACAGTATTAGAACGAAGTTTTATGCGAATCGACTTCGCATGTTTTCATCCAAAGTCGATTTGCTCATCCCTAGCTGGCATGGCACCATACTGCCAGAACAGATGTTATATTGCAAAACATTAGAAACGCTTTCAAAGTGACCATTTTTTTTTTATGTTGACAAAGTTATATATCTTGGGGAAATTTGGATGTTTTAACCTTTTTGGCTTTTTACATTTTATTGCTATACTATAGCTAAAACATACTGTATGTGTGTGTGTATATATATATATATATATATATATATATATATATATATATATCTCAGATGGAAATGGCTGAAACTGATTAAGATACAGGATCCGTTTTTTATTTTTCTGTTCTTTTGACGGATGAGAAGAACGAAAAACGAAACAGTTGTGTGCACCAGACCTAATCCAAATGAACTGATGTTATATAACGTTGATTGAAAAAAAACAAACAGTTGTCCTCTGTATAAATTTGTGGGTGCCCCGATGTAAGGCTCATTCTAAGGCCAGACACATAAGCGAGTTCAGTGAAAGAAACTCGTAGTGTGTGTCAGTGAGAGGTCCTGTTCTGTCGCCTGCTTGTCTGACAGTATCGCACAGCAATATAATGATTTATAATGCTGTGTAATCCTGTGGCTTGCGTTTTGTATGTTCACACCATGCGGCTACGATCAATTTTTTGGCTCTTACCTTGACAGGTGTTCCAGGCCAAATTATACGAACTCAGACTTATCGTAAGCCCGTGGCAGGAAATGCAGGACTAAGGGCTAACAGTCACCGCCCAATTCACACTGTGCTAAGCGCACTTGTAGTGAGAAACTACTTTTTCAAATCGATAGAGGAATAAGGGGTTACCCCTCTTGAAAGATCTCGAGAGCCAAATCAATAGCTGGAAATAGGAATCGTTGTGATTTGCTGTTTGGCCAAACAAATGGAAACAATAACAATACTGAATAAATAAATAAAAAACATTTCTACAAACAGGTTTAAACGAAAAATGGTCCTACTCTTGTTTTGACCTACAGCAATCAATTTACTCAAATTCAAAGAGTTTTTTCCAAATGTATCCCCATTTTATATGAGAACTCTGTTTTACATCATCTATTGAGAGAGGGACATAGGGTTGTATCGAGACGACCACCGTCTCTCTGCTTCACTGTCTCCCTCTCTCTTTAGGCATTCCTCTAAACAAACGCAAGGCCAACCGTGGCTGCATTATGAAGGTTTTACACGGTGCGGTATTCACTCGTGCAAGTATGTTGCTCTGAAGAAGTTTTTTCGGGATTCGGGCAATATTAATTAGTATCCTATTAAAGCTTTTATCAATTGCAACACTGCAGGGATTGTATATATCATAGAATGTCAGGAATGTAGCCTCTTATATGTAGGATGTACAATCAGAAAATTTAAAGTCAGACTGTTAGAGCATATTAATCATATTGGTAATCCAGCTTATGTTAATGTTTCTAATGCAGCAAAGCATTTTATTTCGGTTCATAATAGGAGCCTGTCCCCTTTTATAGCATATGCTATTGAACGAGTCTTTGTATCGAAGAAAGGAGGGGTTATTAAGAAATTGGTAGCCCAGAGAGAAGCGTTTTAGATACTGAAATTAAACACCAGGAGCCCTGTAGGTTTAAACCTTAGAAAAGAATTGATGTATATTTATTAACTCTTTTGCCATGTTTTGCATTCTGTATAACCAATAGGGGTTTTTCGGTCAAACACAGGGAACAATTGTATCAGTACATGTTCAGAAGGGGCGTTTTGTTTCACCATTTACCCTGGGTTCGGAGCGTTCTTGAAACGCGCGTTTGTGTCGCGCGTATTACAGCGCGTTTTTGCAAATAGGAAACGCGCGTCATACGCACGTTCTTGTGATTGACTACTGTGGTGTCAATCACAATACGTGCGACAAACGCCCCAAAAAAAGCTCAAGTACTTGTTTATGCGTAGGGCGTTTTACAGCGCGTTCAAACGCGCTGTAAAACGCGAAAATGTGAACCAGTCCCATAGGGAAGCATTGGTTTGCATGTGTTGAGCATTTTACAGCGCGTTTAAATGCGCTGTAAAACGCACAAGTGTGAACTTAGGGTTAGTGTATATGCCCATTTATCCAATGCTGTAAGGGAGCTTCAATCCAATTAATTATATGGATAGATATGGATTCCATTCTTATATTAGTTGTTCAAGTTTTTGATCCTAAGTGAGTTTGACCGCTACACTATTTGGTTTTGGTATTTTAATTAAAGGTGAATTACCTCCGATCTGCTCACTTGATTAAAACACCTGATCTGTCACCTCCGCCCAGTATAGGGGAGGAGTATCTTATTATTATCTATATATGTGAACACTTTGGATGTAAGTCATGAGTAAAAACTTTTGTTCAAAACGCGTAGACTGATGTGGAGATTTTAAAGGATTTTTTACCGCTGTTATTTTGCACATTGGAATAAAAGCAACTTGCACTCAAGATCTGAAGGTGCTGGATTTTTCCTTCTTTTTGCTGCTAACCTAATTCAGTAGATACAGGAATCTCAGGGTCACACAGCATTATAAATCATAATGACGCACACTGCGAGTTTCTCACATTGAACTCTCTTATGTGTGTCTGGCCTTAGCATACAGCCACACATTCGGCTTTAGGGCTCTTTCACATGAGCGAGGTTTCTGTCTGGATGTGATGCATGTAGTGAATGCATAGCATCCAGACCGAATCCTGACCCAATAATTTCAATAGGTCTGTGCACATGAGTGTCGTTTATCACACATCATCTCTGTATGTTCGCAGCATGTTCTGTATTGTGTGCTTTTCGCACAGCTCTGGCTCCATAGAAGTGAATAGGGCTTGCATGAAAAACAAAAGGCATCCGGATGTAATCAATTTTCACTGATAGTTGCTAGGAGATGCCCAAAGTCCCGGCCCTGGAACTGACCCAGACATGCCCCTGCCCAATCTTCAAAAACATTGACAACAGCCATGCCACTTAATATTGTCACATGGTCATTTCCCACCAAATCCACATCAAAACCCGCATGTGTTAGGCCTCTTTCACACGGGCGTGATTTCTGCGCGGGTGCAATGCGTAAGGTGAACGCATTGTACCCGCACTGAATCCGGACCCATTCATTTCTATGGGGCTGTGTACATGAGTGGTGATTTTCTCGCATCACTTTTGCTTTGCGTAAAAATCGCAGCATGCTTTATATTCTGCGTTTTTCACGCAACGCTGGCCCTATAGAAGTGAATGGGGCTGCAGGAAAATCGCAAACAAGTGCGGATGCTGTGCGATTTTCCCGCATGGTTGCTAGGAGACGATCGGGATGGGGACCCGATCTTTATTATTTTCCCTTATAACATAGTTATAAAGGAAAATAATAGCATTCTCAATAGAGAATGCAAAGTAAAAAGGGCAATAGAGGGTTAAAAATAATAAAAAAAACTAACTCACCCCTCTATTTGATCGCGTAGCTGCCGGTTACCGGTCTCCTGTTCTGTCTTCAGCCGGGAAGGAGGTGAAGGACCTTTAGTGACATCACTGGGTCACATGGTCCAATCACCTGCTTCCATCATGGAAGCAGGTGATTGGACCATGTGACCCAGTGACGTCACTGAAGATCTTTCACTCCCTGCCCAGCTGAATACAGAACAGAACACCGGCAGCTACGCGATCAAATGGAAGAGGTGAGTTTATTTTTTTATTATTATTAATCCTCTATTGCCCTTTTTACTTTGCATTCTCTATTGAGAATGCTATTATTTTCCTTTATAACTATGTTATAAGGGAAAATAAAATATACAGAATACTCAACCCGAAACCGGACTTCAGTGATGTAGGGTGAAAAAAAAGAAGCCTGACTAATAAAACTGGGGAACTGGAATTAGTGATGTGTGAGGAGGACTATGACATAGTGGGGATAACTGAGACATGGCTGGATGATAGCTATGACTGGGCAGTTAATGTACAAGGTTACAGACTGTTTAGAAAGGATCGTCAAAACCGGAGATGGGGAGGGGTCTGCCTTAATGTAAAGTCCTGTCTAAAGCCCACAGTCCGAGAAGATATATATGTGAGGGACATGAACATGTGGAGTCACTGTGGGTAGAGATACATGGAGCCAAAAACAATAATAAATTACTCATAGGAGTTTATTATAAACCACCTAATATACCAGAGTCCACAGAAAATCTATTACTAAACGAGATAGACGAGGTGGCAAACCATAATGAGGTGGTTATTATGGGGGACTTCAACTACCCAGATATAGACTGGGAAACTGAAACCTGTACATCCCATAAAGGAAACAGGTTCTTGGCAATAACCAAAGACAATTACCTTTCCCAACTGGTTCAGGACCCCACTAGAGGGCCGGCCATACTGGACTTAGTATTAACCAATAGACCCGTTAGAACAACAGACGTGCAGGTCGGGGGACACCTGGGAAATAGTGACCATAAAGTAATAACCTTCCAATTGTCATTCAAAAGAGTGTTTCTTCATGGAGGAACAAAAATACCAAACTTCAAAAAAGCAAAATTTACATGCCATTGGGACAAAGTCCTTAAAAATAAAAATACAGCCACAAAATGGGATATTTTTAAAGGCATCCTAAACTCTAATTGTGAGAGGTAAATACCTTATGGGAATAAAAGGATAGAAACCGATGTAGATAAATAGAACTGTAAAGATAGCTATAAATGACAAAAAGAAAGCATTTAAATCGCTAAAACAGAAGGGTAGCGAGGAAGCATTGAAAAACTGTAAAGGAAAAAATAGAATATGTAAAAAGCAAATAAAAGCAGCCAGACTAGAGACAAAGAGATTCATTGCCAAAGAGAGCAAAACTAACCCTAAAATGTTCTTCAATTATATAAATGGTAAAAAGCATAAATCTGAAGCTGTCGGCTCTCTACAGAGTAATGAGGGGGAGTTGCAGAGAGCAAAAAAAAAGAAAGAAAAAAAAAATAAATAAAAAAATCTCCACTGTATTTACTGAGGAAAATAAACTGTCAGATGAAATTCAGAATGTAAAAGTAAATTTTCCATTAAAGGTCCCCTGTCTGACCCAGGGAGAGGTGGATCTGTGTCTTAAAAAGATAAAAATAGACAAATCGCCGGACCAGATGGCATACACCCCCGTATCCTAAGAGAATTAAGTGATGTCATAGCCAGACCCTTATTTCTGATATTTAAGGACTCTATAATGACAGGGGGTGTTCCACAGGATTGGCGCATCACAAATGTGGTGCCAATATTCAAAAAGGGTCCAAAAACAGAGCCCGGTACTATAGGCCGGTAAGTTTAACATCTGTCGTGGGTAAACTGTTTAAAGGTTTTCTAAGAGATGCTATCTAGGAGTACCTCAGTGAAAATAAGCTAATAACGCCATATCAGCATGGCTTCATGAGGGATCGGCCATGTCAAACTAATTTAATGAGTTTCTATGAGGAGGTAAGTTCTAGACTTGACTACAGCAAATCTATGGATGTCGTATAACTGAATGGGCAGGTGTCTTTTTTTCAGCCTTATAAACTATGTTACTATGTAATAATGTTGCGGATTTCTGTGTAGATGACATCTCTTTTGAAATGGAGACATTCAGCTACAGGAAATCTTGATAATTCTGCAGCAGAACAGAACGCAGGTATTGATACTTTTCATTCTCTATAGCAGGGATCAGCAACCTCCGGCACTCCAGCTGTTGTGAAACAGCATGCTCCATTCATTTCTATGAGAGTTCTTAGAAGAGCAGAACAAGTTTGCATGCTGGGAGTTGTAGTTTCACAACAGCTGGAGTGCCGGTGGTTGCCTACCCCTGCTCTATAGGCTAACATGGGGATGTCTTTATGGTGCGTAAAGTGTGAAAGCAACCTAAGGCTGGGTTCACATGTGACTGATTAGCTGTGGATTTTCTGCAGCAGAAAAAAAAATGCAGCAAAGGGTGCGTGCATACGCTGTGGATTTTGTTGCAGAAAAGCTGCATAGAAGACAGTGTCATTCTTTGCATTGGAAAGGGTGAAATCTGCAGTATTGGCATGCTGCAGATTGAAAATCCACAATACCACAGCTTTTTCTGCTGCGTGTTTTTTTTTTTATAATGCATCATGTGCATGGGAATTCTGAAATTCCCATCCACTTTGCTGGTACTGTACAATGCTGAGGATTTGCCACACGAAAATCTGCAACGGCAGTTCCGCAGCTACTGTCAGTCACAGGTGATTCCAGCCTAATGCCTCATTCACACGTCCGTGTTCGGTCAGTGATTTCCATCAGTGATTTTGAGCCAAAACCAGGTGCAGATCTTTCCCTTATACCTTATGTCTGTGGAGGTCCCAGTCCTGGTTTTGGCTCAAAATCACTGACCAAAACATTGACTTGTGAATGAGACGTAAAGAATATTCCCATTTCATTGATGATATTTTAATTTGTTATTGAAGTGCCTGTGATCATTTTTCTAATTATGGTTCTTTATCAAATCTCTACCTATCTTGGCAAAAGTCGTTCACCCCTACCCCACTGTTGTCTTCTGGTAACCACTAGATATGGCCACCGCTTGTGTGCCGCATCAGTGGGCCGCGCCTGCGCAGAACACATTGTCCTGCCCCCGGCCGGCCCGCACAGCGCTGTCTTAAATGCACACGCCGGCGTGCGGCTCTGTACTATACTTGGCCTGGAAGAAGTCACCATTGCGCATACGTGGACATGAGCGAGGGACATGCAGGAGAAGTATTGGAGGACCAGCACAACTTCAAAATATGTGAGTATCTTTTTTAGATAAATAAATTCACCACCTAATCCACCAAGGATATTATCCTAATTTACAATAAAAGGGGGTTACTCAGGAGGAACTCCAATGGTTGACATTATACAGTGGAGGGACGCACATACATGTGGATAGAACGAGCACGGCAAGAACTGAGATCTCTGTGTGATGTCATAAAGAGGAGTGGCCGGTTTTCACTCAACTGCCTAAGCCTGCCCAGCCTTAGGCCCCATTCACACGTCCGCAATGTTCGTCCGCACCCGTTCCGTAAATTTGCGGAACAGGTGCGGACCCATTCATTTTGAATTGGGACGTGATAGATGCGGAGAGCACACACTGTGCTCTCCGCATCCGCATTTGCGGAGCGCGCCGTCGATCTTCCGGACGGCGGCTCCGCAAAAAAGTAGAGCATGTCCTATTCTTGCCCGCAATTGCGGACAAGTATAGGCATCTCTATAGGGCCGGTGGCAAGGTGTTTTGCGGATCCGCAAAACACTACGGACGTGTGAATAAGGCCTAAGAAGCAGGAAACCAGAAAGTGAACAGCAGAGCTGGCTGTATGTGAGGATGAATTAGCAAGATGGGAATACCCCTTTAAGTGTACAACCACAAGTAGTGTAGTGTAAATGCTGTGGGATAGTGTGAGAAAAATCTGCAGCATATGCAGTAGCAGTGTCCACAGTGAAAGCTGTGCATAACTTGACCTGCCCTGTGGATTTTAAATCTGCAACATTTCCGTACTATGTGGTGTGTCTGGCCTAGGAGCTTGTGCCCACTTACAAAAAAAAAAAAATCTCGACAAGTGGCTTTTAAGTTTTTTCCACATTTACTTATCATGCCACTGTAAATTTAAAAAAAAAAAGGTTGCAGGATCCTAATTTGTGATTTTTTTTAAACGCCTGTGTGACAATATTTTGTCACACTGGCATTTTTACACAGCCCTCGCTATTAATTTCTCCGGAGATAAAGTACAGCGCTCAGCTATCTCCAACACGCCCAGAGAAATGAATGAAGCAGCGGCGCGCATTTTTGACCTGCGGCTCCGTCCATTTCAAGGGGACTCCACAGGGTACAGCCCTCGTTCTCAGTGGTGGTACAGCGGTAGGAACCCCACCTATCCTGTGGATAACTTGTCATAACCGAAATACCCCTTTAAAAGGTTTCTGTCACCAGATTTAACCCTATTAAGCTAGCTGACATTAGCGATGTGCTAATGTCCGCTAAACCTAACTAGCCTATTCCTACTTTTCTCAGTGCCCCCGTTACGCTAAAAATCTAACTTTTATAGTATGCTAATTAGCCTGTAGGAGCAGGGGGGGCATTGTTCCTGCTCCTAGAGGCTCCGTTCTCCCACCTTTGTCGCCTCCCTCTATGTCCTGATTGACAGGGCCAGGCAGCGCTCGCATCCTTCTGCTCGGATGAAATCTCACGCCGTTCTGAATTCAGCGCAGGCGCGGTAAAGGAAAGACGCTCGACGGCTGCCAGCTTCCTCACCGCGCCTGCGCTGAATTCAGAACGGCGCAAGATTTAAATTTTTTTGTGGTACAGAAATACAGACATACGGAAACGGAATGCACACGGAGTAACTTTTTTTTTTTCTGAATTATTGAAATGCATGGTTCAGCATATGGAACGGACACGGAAAGAAAATAAGTTTTTTTGTCTATTCTAGAGATAACGTGGTTAGCAGACTTTGTTTCCCCAAAGTACCCTTCAAGTCCTCCAGCAGGTACCATGATGCTAGTTTAAAAGGTCCCATAACCCTTGGATTTTCCGACCCCGATACATATTCAAAGATAAATTGCCGCCAAGTGTGATACAACTTTTTACCCAACACCTCTGTCTGTGTGTCTGAGTTGATCTGTCATGAGTTGGGGGTCCCGCGAGAGACCTCCGCGTCGTCTAGCAATAAACATTCGGCAAACAGGCACAGTCACATCTGAGTTTATTGCACAAACAAAGACAAGGAAGGAAGCACAGGGAAAACATGAGCTCTATGTACTGTCAGCACAGTAGGAGAAAACCCCCACTGTGCCACTGTCTAGTAATACTCCAGAGGGGCGTGACTAAGCAACACCTGGTATTCACTAGGGCCCCAGATGGTAGGGTTAGGCTTTGCAGCAGGAAGTTGCCAGGGTCCATTCTGGGGCGTGAACTAGACAGTGACAACAGGAACAACAGTACATAGGCAGAGATGACATATACAGGCGAATACAAACAAAACAACTGATAACACGAGCAGGAGTACTAGCAAGGAACCAGGAGTGACAATGAGCCGAGAAGGACTTGCTCCACCAGTGGTATACTGCGTGGCCTAGCCCACTGCAGCAAGGCAAGCGGCAGCGAGGGCTTGCTGAACAGAGACATAACACATACACAGCTCATGGTTACCAGCAACATGAGAGTTACTGCACGGGCGATGCCCGCTGCACCAGCAGCGGAAGGGCTGCTCCGAGGGCATAACCAAGAGGACAAAGTAACACAGACGTAGCTCATGGCTACCAGCAACATGTGAGTTGCTGCACGGGCGATGCCCGCTGCACCAGCAGCAGGAGAGCTGCTCCGAGGGCATAACCATGAGACGATAATGTTCCCCCTCCGAGGAACGACATAATAATCACGAGGTGACTCAAACATTAACAAATCAGGGCAAAGGCATCAAGACATGGAATACGGACAACAATGAACAAGTAGGCGAACCCACAGAGCACGGACAGACAAGGATCCCATGGGTCAGCAGCATGGGAGACAGAATACAAACCAGGAGAGCTGAACCAGAACTGAGGGAAAGTCAGCCTAATATACAGGTTCCATGGGTGCAGCAGAGAGGCCACACCCATGAAGCAGACAGAGAGGATTAACTCCTGATAGTAACATAGGGGAGTTAACCCATACAACACACAGGAACGGAACTGCAGCGAGGAGCTGCCGTACGAGCATGGACAGAAGGTCACAGCCAGAGTAAGCGGCTGTGACATTATCTATTACCATAGACATGGTCGGGATCTCCGGTTGAAGACAAAATTTCAGTATGCACCTCTTGGCTACCATTAGCAGTCTGTGACCCACTGGAGGTAAAACTCTATTATCACCCCCGCTTCCTTCATGTGTGCCCTGGTCTCTGTCCGTATGTTAAGATTACTAGAGATGGTGTGAGATCATTTCGGTATCTACTCAACTTACATAGAATCTGGCCTTCCTGCACCCAGAACCTCTCAAGTTTAGGGCAGCTCCATAGACCATGGAACAGATTAGACTTTGGTAATAGACATTTGGGGCAAGCCGTTATTCTCTCAGGGTTCCCCGGGGTCTTAGGAAGATTAAATCAATAAATGGCATGATGCAGAATTTTAAGGTGAGTTTCCCCCCATTGCTCGTTTATTACTGCCTTATGTAAAGCCGCTAAGCCTGTAAACAAAGGTTTCGAAATCTCCTTGATCTCCAATAACTGCTCCCATTTTTTGAACAACCCCGTGAGGTCCCTAGTTCTCCATCCATCTCTGAGGCGCTGATATAACAAGGTTATTGACGGCCTAGATTTGATATGTGGAAATGAATCAAAGTCGTTGGGCACCCATTCCCGAGAAAGGTCTCTGACTAGACTCCTACCATAATTCCTTATTTGCAGATAGGGAAAGTAAGTACACCCCTTTAGACCCCGCCTCTCCTCCAATTCTGGTAATGTCGCCCAATGTCCTTCCCTTTCATGAAAAAGGTCTCCCATTTTTCTAATACCCTTTGTTACCCATGCTCTGAAGCTTAGGCTACTTCTCCTCAGCTCAAAGTTGAGGTTATTTGTTAGGAGAAGATATTTGGAAAACTGGTAAGGAAGGTGAAATTTCTTCCTAAGAACTTTCCAAGTGATTATTGTGTCCCTCATTACCAGCGACCTTTTTATTGGAGTCGGAAGGTTGGGAAGGCTTGTGTGCAGCAGCGCTGCCAAATCACAGAGCGCCGCTAGCTGTTGCTCTAAATATAAGTTTGAGAAGTAAGACGTCTTATTAACCCAGTCCAAAATATGTCTGCTGATACACGTTAAGTTGTAACCACGTATATCAGGGAAGTTAAGCCCCCCTTGCTCTTTTCTCAGCTTAAGCTTGTACAATAAGATTCTTGACCTTTTCCCATTCCAGATAAAACGAGTAAATCTGCTTTCCAATAGCTTGACATCAGCGTGGCGGAGAAGAAGTGGTATAGTTTGGAGGGGGTATAAGAACTTGGACATATCATTCTGACAAGATGGCATCGACCTGCCAGAGAGAGAGGCAGACCTTGCCATCTATCCAAGTCAGATATTATTTTAGATATCAACGGGGGGAAGTTTAGCTGATATAAGGAGTGTGGCTCTCTCCCTACTGTTATACCCAAATAAGTAATATGCGTTTTGGCCTGTGTGACAGTCGAGAATTCAGCTGAATACCCCTCTCTTCCGGTACTAGAGAAAGGAGCTCACATTTTGAGGAGTTTATCCTATAACCGGAATAAGTTCCAAAGCTTTCAAGCACCCTAAAGATCTTTTCTATGTGCTCCTTTGGTTTAGCTAAAAATAATATAACGTCATCAGCAAATAATGCTGCTTTTAACTGTTTGTTTCCTACCATTATCCCCTCAAATAAGTCTGACTGGAATAGGTTCCTGGCCAACGGTTCAAGAACCAGATTGAACAGGAGGGGTGACAGTGGGCATCCCTGCCGTGTTCCTTTCAGAAGTCTAAAAGTCCTTGAGAGAAAGGCCTGCGTGTACACCCGGGCCATAGGATTACTATACAGCCGAGACAAAAACACCCTAAATGTTCCTGCGAACCCATTTTGTCCAGGACCGCCTCCAGCCATGCCCACCTGACATCATCGAAGGCTTTTTCGGCGTCTAGTAGATGCAGAGTAAAAAAGTTGTTGGAGACCGTATTTTCGGCGCTGCAGGCAGATAGATGACTACTAAAATGATTCCTTTTTATTGATTGAATGGCTGTCTACGCGTTTCAGGGGCGAAATGCTGCCCTCTTCCTCAGGACAATACAGTATATTTATTTTTCGGCATCTTAGGTGAGCAGGGCTGGGGACTCGCCAGGTCTCGGTTGGTGATGTACCCTATCCAAGACCGTCAGAACAGTTCTAATATTGGTCACAGCAGAACGTCCCTGAACAAACCCTACCTGCTCCGACGCTATTAGGGAGGGTAAGGCTTTAGCCAAGCGGTCTGCCAGGATTTTAGATAATATCTTGGTGTCTACGTTAATAAGCGAAATAGGCCTATAAGACCCCGACAATAAAGGACCCTTCCCTGGCTTAGGTAACAATTTGTTAAAAGAGATGTTATCCTTATCCGGGTGCGCTTGGCCTTTCAGTACTTCATTAAACAGTCTCAGTAGGACAGGGGAGATATGTGTCACCAGAGTTTTGTAATATTCTCCCGTGAAACCATCAGGCCCGGGAGCTTTCGCACTGCCTAACTGTTTAACAACTGACTGAAGTTCCTCCATAGTAATATCAGCATTCAGGTGCTGTAGCTGTTCCGAACTAAGTCTCGGCAAGTTAACCCATTCCAGAAGGGTATCTGTCAGACTAGCCTGTGTTTCATTATTGTATAGTGCTGCATAGTAATCCCCCACTATGGAAGTTAATACGTGCAGGATCCGTGACCACCCTACCATCCGAATCTTTGAGACTGGATATAAATTGAGGCTTTCTCTGTCCTCTAGCTAAGTTAGCCAGCAAACGCCCGGTTTTATTACCAAATTTGCGTATTGTCGCCTCAAAGTACGTGTGTCTCAAAGATTCTTTATGTCTTTCACACATGTCAAATACTCGACAGGCCTCCACCCACTCCCTCTTGTTTTCCCTTGTGGGATCTTTAGTAAATGCTTGATAGGCTTGTCTAACCCTAAGGCCCTATTCACACGTCCGCAATGTTCGTCAGCACCCGTTCCGCAAATCTGCGGAACGGGTGAGGACCCATTCATTTTGAATGGGTACTTGATGGATGCGGAGTGCACACACTGTGCTCTCCGCATCCGCATTTGCGGAGTGCGCCGCCAATCTTCCGGCCAGGGGCTCTGCAATAATATAGAGCATGTCCTATTCTTGCCTGCAATTGCGGACAAGTATAGGAATCTCTATAGGGCTGGTGGCAAGGTGTGTTGCGGATCCAGCAAGTGAACTAGAATATAATCAATATGGGACCAAGAATCACTTGCATGAGAGTAGAAGGTGAAACTCTTTTTATCTGGATGAAATTGGCGCCAGGTGTCTATCAACCCCACTCCCTCCATCAACGGGCTAAGAACCTTATCTTGAGAGCCACCGTCACCTAGTATAGGTGAACTGGATTTCGTATCTTCTGTCCTGTGCACTACTGAGTTAAAGTAACCCCCCACTATCTTGTTAGGACACCAGTCTGTTAGTAATGTACCTTCCAAATTTCTAAAGAATTGGGTGTTATTGGAGTTCAGACCATAAATATTATAAACACTGTACTGGGAATCCTGAATCCGCAGTGATACTCTCTCACCCAACGTCCCTGGTCGTCCGATGTAAACCCCAAGACCTGGCAATTCAGATGTTTATTTAACAGGATCAGAACTCCCGCTTTCTGTTTTATTGACGCAGACCCGTATACCTGTCCCACCCAGAGCTTTTTCATTCGTGCAAAATCCCCAGCCTCCAAGTGAGTTTCCTGCAAAAAGGCAATATCAGGTTTCAACTTCTTAAGGTGTCGGAGCACCATCCACCTCTTGTGTGGAGATCTCAGACCATTAACATTTCAGGATAGTACTCTCATAATGTAATTTGTAAGAACAATCGGATATCTTATGAGGATGGAACACCCTTATGACTAGACCAAGAGGAGGCTGATAATTCGCTAACAAAAAATCCCCAACATAGAAAACATTCCCCCCCCCAACCAACAGAAGCTGTATGGTATGAACATCGGTATTCTCCTTCCCACTAAGAGCTTCCTGATTCCCTGGGTTCTAACTCTTAGTAACTTCCTTTTTTCTAGGCTGCAAAACAAAACACCCCTCCTCTTCTTGACTATCCACACATCTACCGACAGTCAGCAATAAATGTGTGTTCTCTGGCACGCAAATTTTACACTAAGCAAACATCAAAGCCCCAACTGTTGCTATTAAACCATCCAACCATAAAACCTGTGAGACTCATAAAAAAGATATCAAAGTCCCCTTTGCAATGAGGTAGTAGAGGGAGATTCATCTCAGTCTGGTATCCGCTCTACACCCTGTTCCAAATTATTATGCAAACAATATTTTTCATTTACCTAAATAATTGATGTAAATAACAGTCAGCATAATACTCATGTTATCAACTATTAAGAGTACAATTCAAATTTTATTACACAAACCTCCTAATGATAACAGTATTTTTTTTTAAACATAAAAAAACTTACAATGCACTGTTCCAAATTATTATACACAGTAAGTTTCAAAACACTTTATAGGTCGTAAAAAATGAAAATTGTCACTTGTTGTGTTTGCAGCTTATTTACTGAAATCAAAAGCTATTTCAATCAAACTTTTAACAACTAATTAAAACTTTTTAAACATTTTAACAGGTCACGTTACATTTTAACATAGGACCCCTTATTTGATAGCAGCTTTACACGTCTTGCATCCATTGAACTTGTGAGTTTTTGGACAGTTTCTGCTTGAATTTGTTTGCAAGATGTTAGAATAGCCTCCCAGAGCTGCTGTTTGGATGTAAACTGCCTCCCACCCTCATAGATCTTTTGCTTGAGGATGCTCCAAAGGATCTCAATAGGATTGAGGTTAGGGGAGGATGGAGGCCACACCATGACTTTCTCTCCTTTTATCCCCATAGCAGCCATTGATGCCGAGATATTCTTTGCAGCATTAGATGGTGCATTTTCATGCATGAAGATGATTTTAATACGGAAAGTATAGTTCTTCCTTCTGTACAAAGGAAAAAAGTGGTCAGTCAGAAACTCCACATACTTTGCAGAGGTCATCTAAAGGGGCCGACCAGCTCTCTTCCCATGATTCCGGCCCAAAACAAGACTCCACCACCACCTTGCTGATGTCGCAGCCTTGTTGGAACAGGGTGGCCGTCCACCAATCATCCACTACTCCATCCACCTGGACCATCCAGGGTTGCCCGGCACTCATCAGTGAACAGAACGGTTTAAAAATTAGCCTTCATGTATTTTTCTGCCCAATGCAGCCATTTCTGCTTGTGAGCATTGGTTAGTGGTGGCCGAATAGGTTTATGCACAGTTGCAAGACTCTGGAGGACTCTACACCTTGATGTCCGTGGGACTCCAAGGCACCAGCAGCTTCAAATATCTGTTTTCTGCTATGTAATGGTATTTTAGCAGATGCTCTCTTGATCCGATGCATGGATCTGGCAGAAATGTGCCTTTATCTGCACAAACCCGTCTGTGCTCTGAATCAGCCACAAATCTCTTAACAGTGCGATGATCACGCTTACTTTTTTATGAAATATCTAATGTTTTCATACCTCGTCCAAGGCATTGAACTATTTCACTCTTTTCGGCAGCAGAGAGATCCTTTTTTTCCCCCCATATTGCTTGAAAATGGTGCTCTGCTTAATAATGTGGAAGACTCTCCTTTAGGGTCCATTCACACGTCCGTTGTTTTTCTATAATCCGAAAATAGGACCGTTTTTTGCGGATCCTATTTTCCAAGAATTCTTTCCGTTTGTCATCCGTTTTTTGCAGATCCGCAAAAAAAATGGAGAGAAGAATACATTTTCCTATTTAAATGAAGTTGGACGGACCGCAATTTTCGGATTAGAATAGGACATGTTTTATTTTTTTACAGACACTATGTACTGAGAAAATTATGCGGACAGCACTCTTTGTGCTGTCCGCATATTTTATAGACCCATTGAAAATCAATGGGTCCAAATTCTGTCCGCAACTATTCCGTGACTATTCCGAAAAATCGGGATCAAATGCAAAACTAAACAACGGACGTGTGAATGGACCCTTAGTCGTTTTTCCTTAAATTGGGCTCACCTGGAAATCGAATTATCACAGGTGCCCGAGATTGTTTTCAGTGATCAGAAGAGCCCTGAGACACAATGCCTTCCATGAGTTAAACTGTAAAATGAAATATTTAATCTTTGTGACACTTAAATAGAATTTTCATAATAATTTGGAACAGGGTGTTAGTATCACTTTCAGGATAGCCGGATACTGCAGTTGAAACTTGATTTCTTGCTTGTATAACTCTGAGCATATATGTCTAAACTCCCTCCGCTTTTTCGCAACCTGTGCAGAGTAGTCCACAAACAGCAATATTGTGTGCCCTCTTATTTTCAGGGGCCCCTTTCGGGATCTGAAGGATCTCAATATCGATTCTTTGTCACAATAATCGAGGAAACTCATGATGACTTAGCGAGGTTTAGGCGTGAGACTCCAGGACCCTTCAACTGGCTGGCGTTGCACGTCCGTGGCTGGGCCAACTCGGTGAACTCTCTCCACCTTGTGTCTGCTCTCCACTTATTTTAACAAATGTCCTCGAGGGCTTGCGGTTTAATACTTTCCGGTAGGCCCAACAGTCGCAGGTTGTTCCGTCTGGATCGGTTTTCTAGATCCTCCAGACGATCTTTCAGTATAATGTTCTGTTTGTACAGGTCTTGCATGCCCTGGTTAGATTTTGCAATGTCTTCCTCCACTGCGGCCACTCTCTAATTCCTCCAGACTGGCATCATGTCATGCTACTGCTTCATGTAGCTCATGTAGAGACTGCTTCAATGTCTTAGAGAGCGTCTCTTTAATATCTGGAGCCAGATGCCTGGCCACTTCAATGGCCAGCGTTTTATAGTCAATCTTGGGCCGCTCAGTGTTGTCTGCCTGCTGAGAGAGTGAATGGGCATCAGCATCTGCAACACTAATCGGTGAAGCCGGACGGGAGTCTTCAGCTGAACCTGCGCCGCTCCGTATCTGCCGGCTACTGCTCCGGAGTAAGTACCGGTCCATGGACCGATCAGCCCAATTATGCAGGGGACCTGTGATCACACTGTGGATCCCTTTCCGACACTTATATGAGAGCGTAGCCCAGGTTTTAAGGAGGGGTGACCGGAGCCCTCTCACTCCACGTCCTGCATCCCAGCGCCGGAACCGGAATTCGAAAATACGTTCTTGTGCATGAGGCCTAACAATGCCTGTACTTGTCTGCAAAATAGATATGAATAGGACATGTTCTATCCTTTTTGCGGACGTATGGAAACTGAATGCATACTGAGTCATTTACGTTTTTTTTAAGCCTCATTGAAGTGAATTGTTCCACATACGACCCTTTAAAAAAATGGAAAATGGAAAATGCATTTGTGTACATGAACCTTTACACTGTGTCCATATACCGTTAGGCCTCCTGCATACGACTATATCCAGACAAGAATACCACAGGTTCTAGAATTTGTGGAACGGATGCAGAAAGCACATGGATGAAATCCGTGTGCTGTCCACATTTTTTACACCGCCGTAAATTTGCTCCGCATGCATCCGAATAAAGAGGTGTCACTTGCACTGTTAGTGGCTCACATATAGTAGCTGGTGGGGATTTTGTGTGGCGTGACACTTTTCAGGTTCTCCCTGATGTGCCTTGATATTCTCAAAAGTTGGTAGGTACAATAAACTGTGTTCATCAGCACATCACATGTACTTGAAATTCCAGCTCTGACCACACGGGGGCGCCTCACAATCTGAGCTGGGACTATAACCGTGAGTACAGACGGAGGCCACATGTTCCGCCCACTTCCCGGCTCAGCGTTAAGTTCGGCTGGGCGCTGTGTACATCTGCGCTTGAATGAAGAGGCGGTTGCAGTGCGGTAGGTCGTGGCTGCGTATCGCTTGCTGGACAGGAGCAGTGCTCGTCATTTACCACCTGGTGCACATCACTTACTACCTTCTGTGCTGTGCAGTGCCCCCGGGTCTTGCTATGGACCAGAGACATGGTAAGGATCTGTACGGGATGATACCGCAGCAGTCAGAACATGTGTCTGTGTGTGATACTCGGTATGCCGGGATCGGGAGGATCTCCCAGTGTGTTGTGTGGCTGCAATGTCGCTCTGCTAGAAAGTTGCAACTGGTCACATATAATGATCGTCAATCGTGTGGGGGAGGGGTCACAAAAAATCTAAATAACATTTTTCATTTGGTCGCAAGTCACACGTGACTTTACCATCATAGACCACAATGCAATTCCCTTGAGACTTGAAGAAAAAGTGTTGCCTCCACTCTGTAATAAAATCTTTCATTTATTTCCACATATTACAATCCAAATACAGGCAGGGGAGGATTGGGGAATTTGAAGTGGCCCCATGCTGTAGGTGGGTGCGAATTGACAGAAGTTGTGGCACCTTCAATACCACAGTGCAGGACAAAATACCACCCCCCACAGAACCACATACCACAGTGCAACACAAAATACCGCCCCCTCAGAACCAGATACCACAGTGCAGCACAAAATACCGCCCCCACAGAACCAGATTCCACAGTGCAGCACAAAATACCGCCCCCGCAGAACCAGATACCACAGTGCAGCACAAAATACCGCCCCCGCAGAACCAGATACCACAGTGCAGCACAAAATACCGCCCCCGCAGAACCAGATACCACAGTGCAGCACAAAATACCGCCCCCGCAGAACCAGATACCACAGTGCAGCACAAAATACCGCCCCCACAGAACCAGATACCACAGTGCAGCACAAAATACAGTTGCCTGCGCTGCAGTACTCAACTCTCTCATTTCCCTTAGGATGGCAATACAGTTGAATTCAGGCCACCATGTGCATGGGAGAGAATCAGACTGGTATGTACCTGGCTGGCAGCCATGAGAAGGGCTCAGTTGGCTCCCTGGGCATCGTCACACTGGGAAATTTCCCTGTAGGGTCTATGGCCAGTCCGCCCTTGAATACAAGTGCAATCCTGCAGTACTCATGGCATGATGTAAAACCGTGAGGAGTATGTCGGCACTGGAGTACTGCAGGAGTGCACCTGGATTTGGACTTGAATATGTGAAAATAAACTGAAGATTTTATTACATGTTGGAGTTAATATTTTTTCTTCAGTTTATGGACACTTAAACATGTGACAGGAATCGGTGCATGAAGTTCCAAGGGGTGAGCTGGCTATTACTTTATATTGTTTCCAGGGGCAGACTGGCCCTAGACCCTACAGGGAAACTCCTTGGTGGGCCGATGCCCAGAGGGGGGCCCGAGCCCTTCTTACGGTCACTGGCCAGGTACATAACGATCTGATGATCTCAGCAATAATTGATGGTTGTAATGCACTTGGCTGGTGGCCACCAGTGCCCGTCTGAATCCAACTCTATCACTGTCCTCAGGACGGTGATAGGGCAGTAGTTAATGCTGCACTGTGCGATTTGTTCTTCTGGGGCAGTATTTTCTGCTGCACCACGATATTGTTGGCCACGCCTACCTCTGCTGTCCTTGCCTATGTGCGTTGCCCTGGCTTCTGTCAGTTTGGACCCGCCTACAACATGGGAACCCTTTTATTTTTATTTTTTCCAGGGCCGCTTTTAAGGGCTATTTACACCTTTGGAGGAAATTTTTGTTTATGATTGCATTTTACTCATTTTTGGCTAAGGCTAGTTTGACACTAGCGGCAAAGAACTCCGGCAGGCTGTTCCGGCGGGTGAACAGCCTGTCAGATCCGTGCTGCCGCTAGTGCACGTGAGCCCCCGGACTACCGCTCCGGCCCCGTTGTTTATAATGGAGGCGGGCTGGAGTTCCGGCGGCAGCATGGCAAACATGCCGAGAGGCGGGCGGAATAAAAATACCACATGTGTACTGCTCACAAACAATGAGCCTGTATGAAGAAGAATGATCAAAGTGGCGATCATTCATCCCCTTGCAGAGGAGATGATTCCTGCTTGTAAATGGCTCTGTAAAAGAACACCAAGTAGGACGCCTGCCAGCAGCTTTTGTAGCGCAGGAGGAGCTGAGCAGATTAGTGTCTAGATTCATTATAACTTGTCATTTAGCTAGTCAGCTATCAGTCATAGAGGGCAGCTCCTCCTGCTCTATAGCATGCTGCCTGCAGCTCACAATCAAGTTCAACCTGACAGTTTCCCTTTAAACACGAAGAAAAATTTTCTTTAGTAAAACTAGTTCTGTGGGTGCTACCAGTAAGACATGCTGAGAATTAGAGATGAGCGAATCGACTTTGGATGAAACAGCGTAAACGTGATCACACCCAACGTGACTAGAGCTGAACCGTGCCCTTTGGCACAATACAGAAGAGGACTGCCAGCGAGCCCCATTCCTCTACTGCACCTGTGCCAGATACTGAAGGACATGTTGCAGCGCGAGACTTTAGAAGTCAGGGGCACTGTACATATGAAAAAAGTGCACGTAGGTAATCTAAGGGTACTTTTACACGTGCGGCAGGACGGATCCGGCAGGCTAGTCAGCCTGCCAGATCCGTCCTGCCGCAAGTGGCCGTGCACTGCCGTGCTGCCGCTCTGTCCCCATTGACTATAATGGGGCGGGGGGGAGAGCTACGGCGCAGCACGGCCGGAGATCGCCGGACGAAAAGTCGGACATGCAGTACTTTCGTCCGGCGATCTCCAGCCGTGCAGTGCCGTGCTGCGCCGTAGCTCCGCCCCCCGCCCCATATTATAGTCAATGGGGACTGAGCGGCAGCACGGCAGTGCACGGCCACTTGCGGCAGGACGGATCGGATCCGTCCTGCCGCAAGTGTAAAAGTACCCTAAAACAATTGCAATAAGCCTGAACAGGACAAGTTACAAACTAGTACAGCAGGAGGGAGGGCTTACCATCTACAAGAAATGGGAGAAGGACACAGTAGGTGAGGGTAAGGGCTCATGCACACAAACGTAGTTTTTTGTCTGTGTCCGTTCCGTTTTTTTTTTTTTTATCGCAGCCTGCATTTGCACATAGAAATTAATCTGTGTGCATTCTGTGTCCGTACGGCCGTTCCTCTAAAAAAAATTAGAACATGTCCTATTATTGTTGGCATTACGGACAAGGCTAGGACTGTTCTATTAGGGGCCGGCCCTTCCAGTCCTGCAAAATGCGGAATGCACTCGGCCGGTATCCGTGGTTTGCGGATCCACAATTTGTCGTGTGCAAGAGCCTTAAAGCTGGTCACAGGCGGTATAGTGGTAGAGCTGGTCTTATGGTGGGTTTTTCAGTTTTCTTTTGAAGGTTTCAACGGTAATTGAGCGTCTAATAGGTTGCGGTAGAGAATGAGGTCTTTGTGAGGATCGGAGATCACGTGTGGGGATGTATCAGGAGATCAGGTCACAGATGTATGGAGGAGACATGCTGTAGACAGCTTTGTATGTCATAGTTGTTTTTTTGTACTGGATTCTCCGGGCAACGGATTGGCGGAGAGATGAGACAGGAGTAATGAGGTGAGAGGTGGATTAGTCGGGCAGAAGAGTTAAGGAAAGATTGAAGGAGTTTGAGACTGCTAGAGGTGAAGCACAGAGGAGGATGTTTCAGTAGTCTAGGCGGGAGATGATCAGGGCATGTACAAGCATTTTTGCAGACTCCTGGTGGAGGAATGTGCGGATCTGAGAGATTTTTAGTAGTTCTGTTGGCGGGGCTGCATGAGATAGGGCAAAGATGATAAATTCTTTTGTATCCATGTTAAGCAGACAGGCATTGCGGGATTCTGGATAGTAGGGTGGTGATGTCTGGACAGCATAGAAGTGATACTGAAAGTAATGGGACTCCATGAGCTGTCCCAGGCCGAAGCTGTGGTTAAAGACGAGGAAGTGATGTTCAGGGGCCAAACCATTTTACAGGTAAAACACGTTAATGTAACATATCTCACTTGTAAAATGCAGTTGCGGTGAAAATCCATGCATTTTTAATTATCTTTTTTTCTGGTGCGTTTTTTTTTTTTTTTTACTAAGTAAACCTGGCCTCAGGACTGTGCCTCCAGGACAGTGGTGTATTGCCAATATAGTCAGACCACGCTGTTGCTATGGGGCTAGCAGCACAGGGGGCCTGAAGCGCACGGAAGGCCCCGCCCCCTCCGTCTACTCACTCATAGAATCATTATGGGGCATTGAGGCGGGCCCGTCCGCTTGTATTCTCCATCTACATACCCGCCACCCCCACCCCCCTCTCACCCCCTTCAGGTCTGACCTGAAAATCCGTCTGCTGTGTTTTACACTGGCCAATCAGCATTTAGCAAGGCAAAGATCCTGCTGCTGATTGGCCAGTGTAACGCTGGCAGGCAGCAGGAGCTGGCACTGCACAAAGAAAACACACGCGCGCACCCCGCATAGCATCCTCTGCCCTCACGTCTGCCTGAAGTGAAGTCATTAGCCAGTGGCAGTGAGTGCAGACCCCCCATCCCCCCCTGCGGCCCAGACTGAAGGACCGGTCTATATGGTACTTGGTTGGATATGGGTATTCCCGAGGCTACTAGAGGCTCATAGAGGACTTGGAGGAGGGGGCTCATAGAGGACTCAGGAGGATAGTATGCTTTCCTCCTACTCCTCAACCACCTCCTGGGCATTTTGGGGGGCATTACCCCTTTAACTCCTTGTTGCTGATGCTGAGTGTGCACATAGCCACCAATCATATTCCCACCACCCCGTCCGCCCTCCCAAGCAGATCAGTTACCTCTTCTTTTTTTTTTGGGGGGGGGGGGGGGGGTTATATGTACACTCAGCAGCAGTACAGATGGAAACGCTTATTGATGGAGCACTGGGAGCTACGGTCCTGTCACTCACCGCTCAGCTCCCTGCGCTCCTCCTCTCCTTCAGGCCGGAGGCGCACAGAATGGTAAAGCAGGAAGACTTCTCCTCGCTCCACCATTCAGCCTGCAGACATGGATCACGCTGCCAGCATGTGTGGGCGGAGCCGGTAGCCCAGAAATCTGCATAAACTCCGCCCACACAGTTCTGAAGAGCGATCTGTGCCAGAAGGGAAGAGAGGACTGTGAGCTTCAGGGGGAATGGACAAGACAAGTAGTTACTGTGTTTTTTTTTTTTTTTTTTATACAGAGGGGGCACAGAGGACTTTATTACTATGGAGGGGGCACAGAGGACCTTATTACTATGGAGGGGGCACAGAGGACCTTATTACTATGGAGGGGCACAGAGGACCTTATTACTATGGAAGGGGCACAGAGGGCATTACTATTATGGAGGGGGCACGGAGGGCATTACTAATGTAAAGGGGGCACAATGGGCATTTCTACTATGGAGGGGGCACAGAGGACTTTTACTATAGATGGGGCACAGAGGACTTTATTACTATGGAGCGGGCACAGAGGGCTTTATTACTATGGAGGGGGAACAGAGAACTTTATTACTATGGAGCGAGCACAGAGGGCTTTATTACTATGGAGGGGGCACAGAGGACTTTATTACTATGGAGGGGGCACAGAGGACTTTATTACTATGGAGGGGGCACAGAGGACTTTATTACTATGGAGGGGGCACAGAGGGCTTTATTACTATGGAGGGCGCACAGAGGACTTTATTACTATGGAGGGGGCACAGAGGACTTTATTACTATGGAGGGCGCACAGAGGACCTTATTACTATGGAGGGGGCACAGAGGACTTTATTACTATGGAGCGGGCACAGAGGGCTTTATTACTATGGAGGGGGCACAGAGGACTTTATTACTATGGAGGGGGCACAGAGGACTTTATTACTATGGAGGGGGCACAGAGGGCTTTATTTCTATGGAGGGGACACAGAGGACCTTATTACTATGGAAGGGGCACAGAGGGCATTACTAATGTGAAGGGGGCACAATGGGCATTTCTACTATGGAGGGGGCACAGAGCCAAAGGGCATTACTACAATTAAGGGGGCTCAGAGGGCATTATTACTGTGAAGGGGCACAGTAGGCATTATTACTCTGAAGGAGGCACAATAGAGATTTCTACTATGGAGGGGGCACAGGAGCATTACTAGCACAGTTGGCATTACTACTGTTAAGGGGGCACAGTGGGGATTATTACTATGAAGGGGGCACAATGGGCATTATTACTATGAAGGGGGCACCTTGGGGATTATTACTATGAAGGGGACACAATGGGGATTATTACTATGAAGGGGCACAGTGGGGATTATTACTATGAAGGGGCACAGTGGGGATTATTACTATGAAGGGGGCACAGTGGGGATTATTACTAAGAAGCGGGCACAATGGGGATTATTACTGTAAAGGGGGCACAAAGAGAGCATTACAGCTGTGAAAGGGGCACAGAGAGGGCATAACTTCTGTGAGGAGGCACAATGTGGGCATAACTACTGTGAGGGGGCACAGTGTGGGCATTACTACTGTGAGGGGGTACCATTTAAAAAAAAAGTATTTGTGGGGGGGGGGGTGTTAGAGATGTGTGAATTTTATTCTATGTTTGTATCTTTTGGACTCTAAAGGGTTACACTTTTCTTTGAAGCTGTAACAAACTTCTTCTTAGTCTTCTCTTATCTCAGGGGCCTCCCCCCTCCCCTCTCTGCTGTTCCAGCTTTCTGTCTATGCAAGGCCATGAGGAGAAGGGGGGGGGGGGCAGTGTTTGTCTTCTATCTCCCCACAGGTGCTTTGAAGGATGCCTAAGCCAATCACATAGCTTGATGATATATATATACACATATTATTCACTGCCTATAGAGAAGCACCTCCTTGTAGTGTCACATATGATGTATGCAGTATTGTTGTTAGGATAGCCGCCATTATAAGATGGCGGACACTTAGATGTTTACATTAAGTTCACATTCCAAAGTAGTGCATACTGCGCAGATGCTAGAGCGTTATCTCTTCTTCTCTTATCTTTTCTTCCTTTTTAACCAATGAAATAATGCCTGAGCCTCAGGGGAGAACCACCCTCTTCTGAAGATGTATAATTGCTTTTACTTTTTGTAATAAAGGTAGAGATTGCATTGACCAGCTATGTGTCAGCATCTAGTCTCTCATCCACGCGTGGATATTAACCCCTTGGGGGTACCTTGATTTGGAGCACCAGAGTGCATCTCAAATGCTCTGATTAGAGTGTCTTTAACAGGGGGGTGCGATTGTGCCGGAGAAAGGATCTGCCCTGAGTGCCAAACACCCTAGGCACGCCACTGGACGGAAGCAGGAAGCATCATCCTATCTAAGCTCTGGTGCGTGCTTCCTGGTTGACAGCGCCACTGCAGGGATGTGAGGCAGGTGCCAAGAGAAGTTTCTATATTGCCCTCCCAGTGTCTGCCTCTGTGACCACCATGTTGACGAACTCAGTGAGTAGCAAAGGCCGGAGGTCTACTGCAGCAATCTTGATCACATTGTGTGTGAATGACTGACTGTTAGGCCTCATGCACACGACCGTTGTTGTGGTCCGCGTCCGAGACGCATATTTTGCGGCTCGGGTGCGGACCCATTTACTTTAATGAGGCTGCAAAAGATGCAAACAGCACTCCGTGTGCTGTCCGCATCCGTTGCTCCGTTCCGTGCCCCCGCAAAAAAAAAAGAGCATGTCCTATTCTTGTTCGTTTTGCGGACAAAAATAGGCATTTTTTACAGTGGGCCGCGTTTCGTTCCGCAAATTGCGGAATGGAACGCGGAGCAGCTTCCGTGTTTTGCGGATTCGCGGTTTGCGGACCGCAAATCACCAACGGTCGTGTGCATGAGGCCTCAGTCATTCACTCACACTATGCTGCAAGGCCTTAGGGATGGAGCTGTGAACCATGGCCTCTGTCTGTTATATATGTGTGTGTGTGTGTATATATATATATATATATATATATATTTGTGGTCAGGGCTACGGACACGAAAGCCGAAGAGCCCTAGTGGGATGAACACCGAGACCCACCGTAACTGCAAGACGCATCTTACCTAACTAAATGGCTAGTGGTGTGCCTGTAGCCATGTTTGTGGGTAGGCCTATAAAAGGGTGGCCTACCCTGTAGAAGTGAAAAAAGAAAGGGAGGGAGGGTGGGGCAACTGAGAAACGCCCGCCCCTAGGTGGGGCTGTGCCTGGTTTAAGTAGAGCCTCCACCCCTCCCACAAATGCAGCCCAAATAGACTGCTATACTTGTGGTCAGGGCTACGGACACGAAAGCCGAAGAGCCCTAGTGGGATGAACACCGAGACCCACCGTAACTGCAAGACGCATCTTACCTAACTAAATGGCTAGTGGTGTGCCTGTAGCCATGTTCGTGGGTAGGCCTATAAAAGGGTGGCAAAAACCAGACATGTAGGGTGAAAAGAGACTTGAATGGCCTGTACAAAGAAACCCCTGATCCAGACTGTGAAGCCATATCTCCCACGAAGTTCGGGTACATAAGTCAACCATAATGAGGCCTGCATCCATCCTGCGGATAGAGCCAGGACAGAATTCTGAATGTCGCAGATACTGCCCCAATGCACGAGGGAGGAACTGAGAAACGCTTCAGGAGGAAGCGTGGACGATACTAACTAAACCTGAAGACTTAGTTGTGGTGCGAGCACTGACAAATTCCCCCTAGCCTTATGGGACCGGAGAACTGAGCCTAACTGTCTACACTATGTAAAGAAGGGCCCAAAAATACCATGTAGGCCAGTAGAGGATGTAAAGCAATAAGCTAAGAACGTAGTATATGGAATCCTGTCGATGCCCTCACGCGAGTGAAGGAGTGCAATTGCGGTAAGCTGCTGGCGATTAAGTTCGTAGACCTGGCTGATTGAAAAGGTAACCGGCATGGTAATACAAATGACAATATGAGGGGTAAACAAGAAAATAACTAAAAAGTGGCCTGAAGAAAGTACAGGCGGGATTACACCATGGGCCTAACCGATGTGATATGCGATACTTAAAATAACTACATTTCCTGAAAAAACCTGACAGGCGCATATCGTGAACACGAGACCAGACCAACGTGGCCGGTGACACCTAATGACGAGTGTCATTCGGTACGAGAACCTGAAAGTAGGTGGCCGATGACACCAATGACTTGAACTCTGGGAATTGAAGTCTGGTCCTGGGGGGGGGAGCATAGCCAGACAGGTGATCTGTCGACCAGACAGGAGTTTGTGAGCTGGCCACATTGATTATTGCACGTGAGAAAAACATAAGCGGGCAACCAACTATGGTGATTGAAAACGTGGGGTTAAGAATGCAACTGAGAAACGCCCGCCCCTAGGTGGGGCTGTGCCTGGTTTAAGTAGAGCCTCCGCCCCTCCCACAAATGCAGCCCAAATAGACTGATATATATATATATATATATATATATATATATATATACACACATACACACAGTGGATATAGAAAGTCTACACACCCATGTTCAAATGTCATGTTTTTGTGCTGTAAAAAAATGAGACAAAGATAAATCATTTCAGAACTTTTTCCACCTTTAATGTGACCTATAAACTGTATAACTCAATTGAAAAACAAACTGAAATCTTTTAGGTGGAGGGTAGAAAACAAAAAAAAAAGTGTGCACATCCTCTTATAACTGGGGATGTAGCCATGTTAAGAATTAAGCAATCACATTCAAAATCATGTTAAATAGGAGTCAGCATACACCCGCCATCATTCACAATGACCCTGATTAACCCCGAATAAAGTTCAGCTGCTCTTGTTGGTCTTTCCTGAGTCGCATCCCACAGCAAAAGCCATGGTCCACAGAGAGCTTCCAAAGCATCAGAGGAATCTCATTGTTAAAAGGTAACAGTCAGGAGAAGGGTACAAAATAATTTCCAATATTAGATATACCATGGAACACAGTGAAGACAGTCATTATCAAGTGGAGAAAATATGGCACAACAGTGACATTACCAAGAACTGAACGTCCCTCCAAAATTGATAAAAAGACGAGAAGAAAACTGGTCTGGGAGGCTACCAAGAGGCCTACAGCAACATTAAAGGAGCTGCAGAAATATCTGGCAAGTACTGGCTGTGTGGTACATGTGACAACAATCTCCCGTATTCTTCATATGTCTGGGCTATGAGGTAGAGTGGCAAGATGAAAGCCTTTTCTTACGAAAAAAAACATCCAGGCCAGGCTACATTTTGCAAAAACACATTTAAAGTCTCCCAAAAGCATGTGGGAAAAGGTCTTATGGTCTGATGAAACCAAGGTTGAACTTTTTGCCCATAATTACAAAAGATATGTTTGGCGCAAAAACAGCACTGCACATCACCAAAAGAACACCATACCCACAGTAAAGCATGGTGGTGGCAGCATCATGCTTTGGGGCTGTTTTTCTTCAGCTGGAACTGGGGCCTTAGTTAAGATAGAGGGAATTATGAACAGTTCCAAATACCAGTCAACATTGGCACAAAACCTTCAGGCTTCTGCTAGAAAGCTGAACATAAAGAGGAACTTCATCTTTCAGCATGACAACGACCCAAAGAATACATCCAAATCAACAAAGGAATGGCTTCACCAGAAGAAGATTAAAGTTTTGGAATGGCCCAGCCAGAGCCCAGACCTGAATCCGATTAAAAATCTTTGGGGTGATCTGAAGAGGGCTGAGCACAGGAGATGCCGTCATAATCTGACAGATTGGAGTGTTTTTGCAAAGAAGAGTGGGCAAATCTTGCCAAGTCAAAATGTGCCATGCTGATAGACTCATACCCGAAAAGACTGATTGCTGTAATAAAATCAAAAGGTGCTTCAACAAAGTATTAGTTTAAGGGTGTGCACACCTATGCAACCATATTACTTTATTTTTATATTTTTTCTTCCCTCTACCTAAAAGATTTCAGTTTGTTTTTCAATTGAGTTGTACAGTTTATAGGTCATATTAAAGGTGTAAAAAGTTCTGAAATGATTTATCTTTGTGTGTGTAGACATTTTATATCCACTGTATGTGTGTGTGTGTATCTCTATATATATATATATATATACATACACACACACGCACACATTTGTCTATGGGGGACATTCTGTGTCTGTAGGAGGGATGCTGCTAATTGTACTTTATATTTGGGTGGGGGGGCCCAGTTCTGAGATTTGCTATGGGGCCCCTCGATTTCTATGTACGCAGCTGTCCAGGACTTGTGTCCTATTACTGTGCCTCATAGATGTTCATTTTTTGGTCTTATTAGATCTATGGAGTGAAAGTATATTGGACTATTTCTTGAAGAAAGATCTGATAAAAGCCAAGGATGGAGCAGAAATAATCTGGGAGCATGCAGCTAACAGCAAGGAGAAGTTACGCCAGGCCCTGCGGAGTGAGTAACGTATTGGTACCCGATGTATATCTCACAGGACCTATATGTTTAAGAGTCTGATTAGCGATGTAAATGTAACAGACAGTACCAGCTACTATGATGGGCTGCGGTGCAATTTAACACTTTCCTGCCACTCACATACCGTACATTGCAGGTAGGGCCACCCTCCCACTTTGCAATTTGTATGTACTTGATTGCAATCCCATGTGAAAGTAAGATTGCAACCTTCCTCCGCTAATGGCTTGGGACTGATCATTTTTTTTTCAGCACTTCAGCACTGCGACATGATGTCTTCGTAGCCAGAAAGTAATAGAGGCCTCATTGACTATAATGGGACATCCAGCCTATTTCCGGGATTAGTGCTGGGATTTGGCATGACCAAAACCAGTGCTGGCCAAATCCCGGCACTAATGCCACAATTACCAATGGGCCCTATTATAGTTAATGGCTTTGCGGCATAGGCTATGCCAGATACGATGAAATCTGGCCGGCTTTTCCTCTGCTGAAACAGCCTTGCGAAAGTGATAACTTATGGTTTCCCATCAATTGATGCGGAAAATTTAAAACTAGAATGCCCCATTACATTATAGGTAAAAAATAATAAAAAAAAAAAGTTTAAAAGTAAAAGTCCCCTAAGGAGACTTATAAAAATTTTTAAAAAAATTAAAGGAGTTTTCGAAGACCCCCAACATTTAGATAACTAGTTTAGATTATTATAAAATACCAGAGAAAGGATTGCTCATCTGTCCTTTTCTTCCAAGACCTCCTTTCCGATGTTGCCGGTCCCCCTGTGGGTCTTTGTTTCCGTTGCTGCAGCAATGATTTTCCCCTATACCTCACATGACCGCTGCATGAACATCATGACTACTGAGTAGGCTTAAGCAAATCGACCTTCGGATCATAGATCCGAAGTCAGTTCGTTTAAATACTTTGATTTTAATGCTGTCTCTGTACATCATTAAAGTGTTTTGGAACAGTGGAGCCGAAGTTCCTTTCACCCGAAGTCGCGCGAGAGTTTGGTCAATTCCTACTGTATTCATATCTGCATATTTAAAAACACTTTAAGATAGCAATCCAAACTGAGCTTTGGTACTGGCTAGTATCAAAGCCCAGGAGCAAGTTGTGTTCGTTTGTCTGGTAAAATGATACACACTAATGTGGGAATAGGGTTGGGCGATATCAAAAATATTCCCATGAAATCGATATTAAGAAATTTATCGCAATAACAATATATATCGCGATAAATACCCATTTACAAGAAAAAACACTTGGGGCCACAAGTAGACATTATACTGTATGGTGACTACAGGAGACATTATACTGTTTGGGGAGGCAGGCTACAAGGTGACATTATACTGTATGGGGTGGTGGGCCACAAGGTGACATTATACTGTATGGGGTGGTGGGCCACAAGAAGACATTATACTTTATGGAGACTACAAGGAGACATTATACTGCATAGGGGCCACAAGGAGACATTATACTGTATGGAGACATTATAGTATATGGGGCAGTGGGCCACAAGGAGACATTATACTGTATGGGTCTGTGGGCCACAAGAAGACATTATACTGTACGGGGACTACAAAGAGACATTAAACTGTATGGGGGCCACAAGGAGACACTATACTGCATGGGGGCCACAAGGTGACATAATACTGTCTGGAGACTAAATGGAGACATTATAGTGTATGGGGCGGTGGGCCACAAGGAGACATTATACTGTATGGAGACTAAATGGAGACATTATAGTGTATGGGTCGGTGGGCCACAAGGAGACATTATACTGTATGGGGG
Source organism: Bufotes viridis (assembly GCA_033119425.1). NCBI lineage: Eukaryota > Metazoa > Chordata > Amphibia > Anura > Bufonidae > Bufotes > Bufotes viridis. The sequence continues at coordinate 80,898,954 of CM065589.1, forward strand.
CCACAAGGAGACATTATACTGTATGGGGGCCACAAGGAGACATTATACTGTATGGGGGCCACAAGGTGACATTATACTGCATGGGGCGGGCCACAAGGTGACATTATACTGCATGGGGCGGGCTACAAGGTGACATTATACTGCATGGGGCAAAAATTTTACCCCAGCCCCACGCCCGCCCCTAACAATATAATGTCTCCTTGTTGCCCCATACAGTATACAGTAGTGTCTCCTTGTTGCTCCTGTATGGGGCAACAGGGAGACATTATACTGTATGGGGCTTCTACTGATGGGACTCCCCTGTGCAGGGGCCGCTGATAAGCCTTAGGAGATCTAGACATTAACACCTTTCTCCATGAGTACCTAAATTATCTCACCTCCCGTTCCGCTGTCGCACTTCACCCGCCTTGGAGAGTTGCAGGCTAGGACCAGAACTCCCTGAGAGAGACTAGCTTAGTCTCCCTCACTGCCTGCTGATGTTGACCGAGTGGCTCGTGTGTGCGGCCATTTCCAGACTACGTCGGTGGGCTGGGTCATAGGGAAGAAGGAGAACAGAGGTTGTAGCCGCTGCGTGAACGGACATGTAAGCAGGCGGCAGGACGTGGACATTTTAGGAGCGGTAGGCACACGTGACCGCTCCTATGACATCATTAAATACAGTGGTATATTGTGGACACCGGTATATCGCCTATATGGGAACTCAAGAGACCCCAGTATATAGTCAGTGGAAACTGTGGGGCGGCGCTGGTGTTCATCATATACCACATACAGCACCAACATTATTTTCAAAGTTGCTTCTTTTTTCCTGATATACATTGGGAGAATAGGAGAAATTGGTTGTGAAGGTGGACATAACCATGAAATGATGAAGGTCCCATCCAGCTATAGCAATAGAGGTTCATGTATGAAACGTGGCAGTGGTGGGAAATGTTAGGATTCAGTTTTAAGATTAATGGAGCCTGTACATTTGGTTCACGTACACAGGTGATGTGCATATGATCGAGGCCGACGTTCTCCTCCGAGGGGCTGGGCATAGGGAACCTATAATGGCTCATCCTCCTGACACTGACAGTGACATAAATCTACAGGACTGGCTGTCTGAGGTCTCTGCATCTAGTAAAGGCATTAAGCTTGATTTCAAAAGGTAAGTTATCTTGATGAGATAAGTAAGTTGCATTGTTATGACCTTTTCTTTTTGGCAACACACAGGCAGTGGGTTATGTTAGGCCACAAGACGGCTTTGTAACTGAATAATTAGTAAAACCCAGGAAGTGAGCTGAAGATTATTGTTTGACATGCATTTTTGACAAAATGCTACCAGTCGACAGGACTTTGTTTTCTTCCGGCATAAAGGAAACCAGACGGATCCGTTATGCCTGCCCATAGACCGCTATTATGACGGATTAAAATGGAATGTCTTTTAAAGGCTTCCGTTTTGATTTCCGTCTTATGGATGCATAACGGTCATGTGAACCCGTCCTAAAAAGTCTCACCTGTGACTTTTCAAAAAATGTTTTCGCAACTATTGTTTTTATGATGTCCTCGCCACTTTCTCAAAAAAAAAAGGGGCATAGCAAGAGCGGAAAGGGGGTGTAGCCAGTGACCCCGACAAACCTGTCTTCATTTATGACAGTTTTCAGGCCAAATGAAGCCATAAATCTACAGCAGCTCCGATCTGTCGTAGATTTCTGTTAGGCACACGAACTGCCAGATGATGCACCTCATCATAAATTAGGCGTATCCTCTGGCAGTTCAGGGGATATCAAGAGCAGCGCACAAAGCACCAACCTTGATAAATCTCCCCCACAGTGTTTGTTACCGCTTGCGTTTTGTTTATTGTGTTTTTCCCCATAGATAAGCTGTCTTTAAAACACCTGAAAAAAAAACAAAAGCGACAGCGTTTTTGAAAAGCTACCTAATTAACAAAAGTGGCAGTAGCAAAAAATAAAATAAAAATGCTTATGTGTCCTGTGTTTCATGCTTCCCATAGACCTTCAGCTAACATCTGTACTAGGCTTTTTTATATAGTCCACGAGCAAGAAGAAAAAGTAACAGGCGGCACTCACCATGACTTCTATGAATTGCTTGATGCTTTAATGTTACACGTGCAAACACAAGCAGGGGCAGGAGCGGAACAAGCTGATCACTGCAATGCACTGTAGGCGACGGCCATTTCGCGCGGGTTTGCGCGCGTCTGGCCTATGACGTCACCAACAGGCGACTGCTCTTTTGTATCCACTGGGTGCGTCCGTTGACAAGGCAACAGGGGGCGGGGAGGAGAGAAGAGGGCAGGAGCCACCCGATCAGCCAGAGAACGGCAGAGGGCGCGTCACAAGCCCAACCCAAAACTTACCTCCGAAACAACGCCAGTCGTGTCTTGCGGACGCTCCACTGTGTACAAAAGGTAGGGACACAATGCAATACAAACATAGTGAAAATTCAAAAAGTAATAGTTACAAACAAGACATAAATACATAAAACAAATACGGCGCATCAAATCAGTGCGCTCATCTCGTTGCGGTCATTTAGGCTGAGGGGGCCCATGGCTTCTGCCCGTATAATCCAGGCAGCCTCTCTCCGCAGGAGCTCCCTATGTCTGTCACCTCCAGAATCCAATATATTTACATGTTCCAAACCCGCAAATCTTAGGCAGGACTGCTGCCCACCATGTCGTATATTGACATGGTTTATCAACCTTGGGCAGCCTTTGCCCGTCCTGATAGAATTGACATGCTCGCGGAACCTCTCAAACAGCGGGCGGATGGTTTTTCCTATATAGTAGGACCCACAACCACACATAACGATGTAAACTACGTAACTTGTGCGCCAGTTAATAAACTGCTCAATTTTATGGTGTAGACCCCCAAAATCTAGGTATTTGCCCTGCACAATTTGCGCACAATATGAACAGTGTCCACATCTGTGGTTTCCTGTTAACTTGTTACCAGTTAACCAATTTAAGGAACGCTTTTCTACAAACTTACTCCTAACTAGTTTATCCTTTATAGTTTTGCAACGTTTGAAGGTTACAATGGGTCTGCTGGATACATAATCATTTAAGCCTTTATCACTCTTGAGCATGTCCCAATTGCGTAGTATTGCTTGCTTAACCATGTCTGCCATGGGGCTATATTTGAAAGCAAAAGCAAACCTAGTGCCATCTTTTTGTTGTTTATTCCCTGGTTTTCTGTGTAGTAGTTCCTTTTGCTGGTACTGTGAAGCCCTTTCCTTTGCTTTTTCTACAACAGGTAGGGGGTAACCCCTTGCTAGCAACCTGGCCTTAAGCTCATTTGCCTGCTTTTCAAAGGTGAGTTCTGTATTGTTTATGCGTCTCAGACGTATGAATTGACCATATGGGACTGCATGCTTGACAGTCTGAGGATGGTAACTGCCATAATGTAACAAGGAGTTGGTGGCGGTGGGTTTTGTAATATAATCTTTATTAAATTTTCATAAAGATAAAATCGGACCGGCCATAACAATAGCCATGATCATGCAAAGAAATGACACGATACATCGTATATGGTAACAGGTCCCCTAATAACCCCCCAACCCCCCCTCCCTCCGTTCGATGCACTCCTCATCCCCACACAACAAATATTTATCTCAGTCTACCAATAGTCTGCCCAATGTGCCCGCTATTTTATGTTTCAGGTACCAATCGGAATTTGTGAAGGGTGTCATGATTGCTATTAACTCCCCATCCGAAAGAGCTGCAGATATAAAGGAATTCCATTTTGCAAAAAATGCTTTAACCTGTCTACCTCGCATCTGTTCCGTATCTAGTCTGTCCATATCAAAACATTTCCTAATATGCAGAAATATTTCTGTGGCTGATGGCGTGTGTGGTTGCAGCCATTTAGCCAGCAGACAGCGTTTAGCTGCCAATACAACCACGTGTGCTATCATGGGTAGGTAAGATCTCTCCGGAGGAATGTGGAACAGAACAAACTCGGGAGTTAGTGGTATCCTAATTTTAAGATGTAAGGCCAAATGATGCCGTACCATCTTCCAAAACCTCATAGAGGCACTGCATAACCACATCCCATGCAACATGTCCGTTCCTGGAGTCTGGCATTTCGGACACGCTGTGAGTCTAGTCTGGTCCCCATCCCCACCGGAATATTGGAAACCATAAATGGCTTTATGCAGAAACCGAAAGTGCGTTTCCCTCCATCCCTCATTCGTTACTATTTTTCTGACCTTGTCCCACCCTTGAAGAATTTTCTTCTCCAAGTCTGAGATGGTGAAGTCCTTGCTCCAATGGGAGAAAAGACCCTCCATAGTCGGTTTTAACTTCATCTCCCTAATGTGGTTATAGAGGTCTGACAGTGACTTCTTCCCCCTGCCTTATTAAGCAAAGTATCAAGAGAATTGGATGCCATCACGCCAGCCGGGCCGAAATCCTAGTGGTAATAAAAGCCCTGACTTGCAGATATGAAAAAGTTTGATTTGCTAAAGTGAGTTGGAATCTGTCTCTCAAGTCATTTAGAGAGCACAGTCTCCCCTCCGGTAAGTTCCATACATGACTCACTGATCGGATACCCCTCTCCTTCCACTGGACAAAAAACTTAGAATCAATCCCTGCTGGGAATTCCGGGTGTCCCCACAGTGGCATATGTTTAGAGAAAGAGAAGGGTAGTCGATAAATCTTACAGACCTCTTTCCATGCAATTAGGGTGTCACGTATTGTCAGACTAGCTTTCAATCCCTGCGGTACCGCTGCCCACTTGGAGTGTAGCAATGCCCCCAACGACCACGGCTGAACCAATTGCGCTTCCAGGCGAGTGTTAGAGTAGAAGCTAGTATCATTGAGCCAGTCAACACAATGTCGAAATAATCCAGCAATGTTGTACAGCCGAAGGTGGGGGAGAGCTAGACCACCTCTGTTCTTGGGGACTTGTAGTTTCTGCAGGGCTATTCTGGGTTTTTTCCCTGCCCATAGAAAGGTGCCGAATGCCGAGTTCAGTGTACGTATGTCCTTGTGCTTCAGAAGTATAGGGGCGGTTTGCATAAGGTAAAGGAGTTTAGGGACACAAATCATTTTTATGAGCTGGGTCCTACCGCCCAAAGAAAGAGGATAGTTTTTCCACCTTTCCAAATCGGAAAGAATCTTCCTAATCAACGGGGGGTAATTTAATGCGTACAAGGAGTCAGGTTTCCTACCAATATGAATCCCTAAATATTTGATGGCCGTTGTGGCTACTTGTATAGTGACAGGCAATTGGGGCTTGACACAACCAGAATTTAAAAATAAAATTTCAGACTTGGTTTGATTGACCTTATAGCCTGAGATACTGCCAAAGTCATTTAACAGTTGGAAAACATAACCCAGGTCCCTCTGCGGATTTTCCAGAAAGAGTAAAAGGTCGTCCGCAAAGAGCGCATGTTTCACAGTCGTCGTTCCCACATAGGCGGTGGGTTTTCGGAAAGTGCTAGTGAGGAGCTTGTCACCTTGCATCTCCAAATGTACGTCCAACAACTCGAGGCTACTGCCTCCAAAGTTTAGGGTGAATACCATATTCATATCATTGGTGTTTAAGTATTTGACAAACTCCTCACAAGCAGTACGTGGCCCCCGCCAAACAACAAATACATCGTCCACATATCTAAGGTATAGTTTGACATGCTGCGCGAACCTATTGGACCGATAGAGAGGTCCGGCTATTCTGGACAGTCAACTCCCTACGCTCCTACAATGCTAGCGCAAGAGTCCCTAGGGGCCTACGAATATTCAAAGATATGCGCCAATACGAGGAAGATAAGGAATTTACTAACCAATGGAACGATCTACACATGCAATTTTCCATGCAGATATTACAACTAGTCCTCAAAAGGGACGAACAGGAGTATGAGGCAGTGAGTGAAGAACTCCAAAAAGCAAAAGCTGAACTAGCAGCAAGGCTCATGGAAAGCCAATACTCCCTGTTCGAGAAAAAACTGAACAAGAAACTAGTTGTTGTGCAATCTGAGATAAAAGAAAGAAAAAAAGATAAGTTTTTACGCGACAAGAACGATTATGATAATGGGAGGGTTTTTGATTGGGGCAAAAGGAGGCAACAACCAAAAAAACGACGCCCCCTAAGAAAGAACAAACCAGATTTCTGGACCACAGACAGTGATTCGAGTATGTCTGATGAGACCGCTAATAGACAAGAAAACAAGCAACCTAACGCCCCTTTAGGAGCAAAACAAGGAGAGGACGAAAAAGGAGAAAGAAGGCCCACACGGCAGTCAACCCGCAGCAGGAAACAGGTCACTTGGCAGCAATAGATGCCACACCTAGCATCGGACCAGTGAATAACCTTGTGATTAATTTGACGCCGCATGAATTACCTGGACCTTGTATTAGTGCCCTCAACAAAGGACTAGGCTTCTCTCTGGTAGAACATTTTGATGTAGTTGCTTTCGAAGCAGATCTATTCAAAGCAATCCGTAAATTATTGCTACATAAACACTATAACACAGCACCTCCAAAACAAGGGACCAAGTTGCAGGGAGAGATCCCTGTTACTACGGCGCCCCTTGGTTTTAGTGCATCTGAGGAATATAGTGAATTAGAAATAGCTTGCCTTGAATTTCTGTCTGACTGTAGCCTGCAGCCGAATATTGGCCTGTCGCCCCACTTTACGGAGTTTCGCGGAGGTGTCAGGTCCACGTTCTGCCCCCCCTTGTGTGCTGGGAGTAGCCTCGATCTCTTTTATAAGCAAGTACTCAAGGATGTAAAAGCTCTTGTGTATCCAGTCCCGAGATATAATCTATCTCGTGACGAATACAAAGCAATTGAGTGGCTCGCTAAAAGGGACGACATTATAGTGAAACCAGCAGACAAGGGGGGGAACATTGTGCTCCTCACTCGTGACTATTACGTCACTGAAGCATGCAGGCAGCTTGAGGATGGTAATATCTACCAACGTCTTAGAGGGGACCCTGTCCCGGGCATTTCTTCGGCACTTGTTGGCATGCTGCGGGGATTTGTGGACAAGGGAGTTTTATCCCGCGGTGCCGTGGATCGGCTAGTACCAATGTACCCCAAACGTCCCAATTGGTACTTTGTGCCTAAAGTGCACAAATCTGCCAATCACCCTCCTGGCCGCCCAATTGTGGCAGGTATAGGCTCGGTTACTGAGCCCCTGTCGCAATATCTCGACTGGCTATTAAGGCCCCTACTACCCAGTGTACCTACTTATTTGAAAGACACCAATGCCTTCCTGAGTGCAGTTTCCAGTTTTGAATGGCAGGAGGACTTGTCATTGGTGTCACTTGATGTTGAGAGCCTGTACACCCGCATCCCACAAGATGGGGGTGTGCAGGCAGTCAAGCAGGTACTTTTTAACGCTGGGAGACGGGAACCCTTTCTGTCTTTTGTAGAAGAGGCCCTCCAGTTTGTTCTTGGGAACAATGTATTTTTGTTTGGGGACCATTGGTATAGGCAGATCCTCGGCACCGCAATGGGGACACCAGTATCTTGCACCTTTGCAAATTTGTATTTGGCGGTGTTTGAGGACCGCTACGTGTTCTCCCAGTCCAATAGGTTCGCGCAGCATGTCAAACTATACCTTAGATATGTGGACGATGTATTTGTTGTTTGGCGGGGGCCACGTACTGCTTGTGAGGAGTTTGTCAAATACTTAAACACCAATGATATGAATATGGTATTCACCCTAAACTTTGGAGGCAGTAGCCTCGAGTTTTTGGACGTACATTTGGAGATGCAAGGTGACAAGCTCCTCACTAGCACTTTCCGAAAACCCACCGCCACCAACTCCTTGTTACATTATGGCAGTTACCATCCTCAGACTGTCAAGCATGCAGTCCCATATGGTCAATTCATACGTCTGAGACGCATAAACAATACAGAACTCACCTTTGAAAAGCAGGCAAATGAGCTTAAGGCCAGGTTGCTAGCAAGGGGTTATCCCCTACCTGTTGTAGAAAAAGCAAAGGAAAGGGCTTCACAGTACCAGCAAAAGGAACTACTACACAGAAAACCAGGGAATAAACAACAAAAAGATGGCACTAGGTTTGCTTTTGCTTTCAAATATAGCCCCATGGCAGACATGGTTAAGCAAGCAATACTACGCAATTGGGATATGCTCAAGAGTGATGAAGGCTTAAATGATTATGTATCCAGCAGACCCATTGTAACCTTCAAACGTTGCAAAACTATAAAGGATAAACTAGTTAGGAGTAAGTTTGTAGAAAAGCGTTCCTTAAATTGGTTAACTGGTAACAAGTTAACAGGAAACCACAGATGTGGACACTGTTCATATTGTGCGCAAATTGTGCAGGGCAAATACCTAGATTTTGGGGGTCTACACCATAAAATTGAGCAGTTCATTAACTGCCGCACAAGTTACGTAGTTTACATCGTTACTTGTGGTTGTGGGTCCTACTATATAGGAAAAACCATCCGCCCGCTGTTTGAGAGGTTCCGCGAGCATGTCAATTCTATCAGGACGGGCAAAGGCTGCCCAAGGTTGATAAACCATGTCAATATACGACATGGTGGGCAGCAGTCCTGCCTAAGATTTGCGGGTTTGGAACATGTAAATATATTGGATTCTGGAGGTGACAGACATAGGGAGCTCCTGCGGAGAGAGGCTGCCTGGATTATACGGGCAGAAGCCATGGGCCCCCTCAGCCTAAATGACCGCAACGAGATGAGCGCACTGATTTGATGCGCCGTATTTGTTTTATGTATTTATGTCTTGTATGTAACTATTACTTTTTGAATTTTCACTATGTTCGTATTGCATTGTGTCCCTACCTTTTGTACACAGTGGAGCGTCTGCAAGACACGACTGGCGTTGTTTCGGAGGTAAGTTTTGGGTTGGGCTTGTGACGCGCCCTCTGCCGTTCTCTGGCTGATTGGGTGGCTCCTGCCCTCTTCTCTCCTCCCCGCCCCCTGTTGCCTTGTCAACGGACGCACCCAGTGGATACAAAAGAGCAGTCGCCTGTTGGTGACGTCATAGGCCAGACGAAGCGCAAACCCGCGCGAAACGGCCAGACGAAGCGCAAACCCGTCGCCTACAGTGCATTGCAGTGATCAGCTTGTTCCGCTCCTGCCCCTGTTTGTGTTTGCACGTGTAACATTAAAGCATCAAGCAATTCATAGAAGTCATGGTGAGTGCCGCCTGTTACTTTTTCTTCTTGCTCATGGACTATGTTTGAACGCACTTTACCCTCTGCAGAGCACCACCAACATTGATTTTGAGGACTTACTGCCCCAGCCACCGTTTCTCCTCATATAAAGACATTATACAGAGAGGAGCAGTGCCACCCCCCGTCTTCTTGTGAACTTTACTAGGCTTTTTTATGTTTACTTATTTTATTGGTTTAAGTATGAAATGCAAAAATCAGTAAAACAGTAAGTCAAGTACAGTAAAGCAAAATAAAGGTTGTTAAAAGTCCACAATGTAGATTAATATAGTGAAACAGTAAGAAATCCACATATAAGTATCTGGCCTAATAATGTCCATTAAGAATATTAGACATTAAAGGCTCATATCCATATGGTAAGACTTGGACCCGAACCAAGTAGAAATTAATTTTTGAAGTTATTACCCGAAGTCTCGCAAGACTTTGCGAACTAATAACTTCGGCTCGTCGGAGCCAATACATTCTAATACTGTACGCAGTGCTCACTCCATACAGTAATCTAACAGAGTTTTATGCCAATCGACTTCGGATGTTTCATCTGAAGTCAATTCGCTCATCCGTAGTAAGGACCTGTTATAGAATCATAACATAGCTTGAAATTCATGAGAATTCCTAAACGTGATCATACGATGCCACTGTTTCATGGACCAGCTGCTTTTACAGCAAAAAGGGCAGTAGTGCAGAAAACTGCCACTACAAAGTTTTGTGTGAAACCAACCTTATAATTGTAGTAACAAGTGAGATCAGCAACACATTAAGCAAACTGTCAGGCCTCTTGCTATGGAGACATTAGTATTTTGCGTTTTTCCATTTTTTGTTTCCGTTTTGTTTCCGTTTTTCCGTATGGCATATACAGTATACAGTAATTCCATAATTAAAATTGGGCTGGACTTTAAATTTTCAATAGATTGTTCAGCAAAAACGGAACGGATACGGAAGACATACGGATGCCTTTCTGTATGCTTTCCGTTTTTTTTGCGGACCCATTGACTTGAATGGAGCCACTAAACGTGATTTACGGACAAGAATAGGACATGGTCTATATTTAAACAGAACGGAAAAATGGAAACGGAAGGCATAAGGAGACACTTCAGTATTTTTTGCAGACCCATTGAAGTGAATGGTTCAGTATACTGTCAGTATACTGAACTGAAAAACTGCCAGTATATGGTCCGCAAAATACTGTTGTGTGCAAGAGGCCTTAATCTCATGGTACAGACAGTTTGCAGTCCTAGGTCTAAAGCTGCCTGTACACCTTCAGTAGCAGTTGGTCAAACCTTCATTGAACCGACAGCTATCTCTCCCAACTCCCCCATACACGTATGCTTTGTTTCGCTGAGTGTATGTGATTTCAGTAAGGAGATGGGAGAAAACCGCCAGCAGACATCACATCTATGGTGGCTTATTTTGCAGGAGAACTAAAGTATCAGGTGTTAAAATTTAAAGCGCTCCATCCTTCTCTTCCCCGACATCATCAGTTGGCATAGTCGAAGCTCCCTACATACATTCGATTGTCATTGGGTTTCGCTAAAAATAACCTAATATATAAGGGGGTTGTGCACTTTTGAGAGGATTTTTGGCAACGCCCTGGGCAGAACTGCAAACAGGAGTATACTTACCTGCTTCCCGATACTGGCTTCCAGCTTCTTATCTTCCCAACCTGGGCAGTGGCCCAGCTGATCACCCCCCTTTTGATGTAGACGTTCTCTTTCCTCATCTCCATTCAGACCAGATCACCATGATGACTTCAGAAGTGACATGCTCCCCTTGCATCACATAACCAATTGACATGATGCAAGAGGGGCAGGTCAACCTGCGACCAGGGCAGTTTCTAGGCAATATAGCCAGCAGGGTGAACATCAAAAAAGCACCCCCACCGCCCGCATATAAAAAGTAAGTGCAGGAATTTCTGAATTTCGCCCTCTATATTAGAATAATGTTGAAACCACACACTAGCTATTAGCTCCCCCTTCAAGAACACGGAAAGCCAAGTGACAACCTATACTGTCCCCCAAGGGTTAGGATAGCTTTCAGACACCTATAATGCCCCTCAAGAGCAAGTGGCAACCTATAAATTCCCCCAAGGCTATTTTCACCTGCTGTCATAGACTCTGTGCTAAGCCTCTGTCAACAGTTCCTTCAGATTTACCAGAGATTAGCTCCGCATGCAGCACTAATCTTCTTTTCAAAAAGACAGACGCCCAAGATGGATGACTATTAACATCTAAATTACATTCAGCACTACCAAACATACAGGGTAATACAGCACCACATACCTAATACATCAAGTCTCCTTTGATGTAGACGTTCTCTTTCCTCATCTCCATTCGGTCCAGATCACCATGATGACTTCTTTCAGACAGGTCTTCTCTGCAGAGTTTGACACACAGACATCTTGCTACTTAAGCTGCTGATCCGTCTGGTATTTGCACAGACGGATCCGCACCTATAATGCAAACGTTTGTATCTGTTCAGAACGGATCCGTTTGCATCAGCTTTAAACGGATCCGTTTTGAATTACATTGAAAGTCAATGGGGAAAGGATCCGTTTTCAAATGCACCATATTGTGTCATTGAAAACGGATCCGTCCCCATTAACTTACATTGTAAGTCAAAACGGATCCGTTAGGCTCCGCATAGTCAGATGGACACCAAAATGCTGCAAGCTGCGTTTTGGTGTCCGCCTCCAGAACGGAATGGAGACTGAACGGAGCCGAACTGATGCATTCTGAGCGGAACCTTATCCATTCAGAATGCATTGGGGCTGAACTGATCCGTTTTGGACCGTTTGTGAGATCCCTGAAACATCATTCTCCCCATTTTCTGAACACCCCATCCTGCTATCCCAAATAGTGTGCCCACTGTACTCCCCAGTACTATACTGCAGAAACAGTCTACATGAAAATACTTGTACCACACAGGTAATGCCCCCTTCAATAATTAACACACAGTGTCATTAAAGAAAATACAGTAATTATCCCCAACAAATTTATTTATTCATTTTATGCACTTATTTAGCGTTACAATATTCCGCAGTGCTTTACAGACATAAGCATCCAACTGTCCCCAATGGGGCTCACAATCTAAGATCCCTGTCAGTATGTCTTTCAGTGTGGGAGAAAACCGGAGTACCCAGAGGAAACCCATGCAAGCACGGGGAGAACATACAAACTCCATGCAGATGTTGTCCTTGGTCGGATTCGAACTGCAAGGCACCAGTGCTAACCACTGAGCCACTGTGCTACCCACCACTGACTATAGTAAACCTAGTGTCCACGAAAATAATTGTTCTAAGCTGATACTGTGCCAGGATGTCACCCACAGTTTTTAGTGCTCCCAAAAGTCCCACCAATAGTAGTAATTCTCTCCCACTTAGTGCTAACAAATGCCCCCAGTAGTAGTAATGTCCCCAATTGTGCCCCAAAAATTATAATGCCCCCCCAGGAGAAATAATTCCTCTTATGTGTGCCACTACAAAAATACTCACTTATGTTTGTCAGTAGAAAAATTCCCGCTTCTGTCTGCCAGTACAAAAATGCTTCCAGTAGTGCCTGCGGCCAGCGAATAGCTGCAGTAGTGTCAAAACGGAAGTTTACGTCCAGGAAGCTGAGTGGAGAAGGAGCCAGGAGCCAGTGACGGTAAGCAGGTAAGTATGCTTCCCTTCGCAGGTTTGCCCAGGAAGGGGTGGGGTTGCCAATTCCCCCCCAAAAGGTGCACAAGTTATTTAAGAGCTATGTACATCTTCAGCTTGTTAAGAGAGAATTTCAAGGCTGTACAGATGAAGGGGCTTAACATTTTTTTAATAGACCAATTGAAAATATGATTTTTTTTTGCTCAAAATGAATAAAATGCATTCATGTAAAAAAAAAAAAATTGCCCAATTTCTTTGACGACCTTTGACGTACTAGTACGTCAAGATAATTGAGTGGGCATCGGAGCGGTGCTCGTCTGATCAATGCAGTGGCCCAGCTGTGAACCCATTGGGTCCCCGAGCTGCAGTGATAAGGATCTGATGGCTGGAAAGGTAGCCAGACGCCTTCCATAGACATCGGGGCTTGCCTTTCACGGGAACCTATGAGATCCAGCCTTATTAGCGTAATGCTGACAGTCAATGCATTGCAATACACGATGTATGGTAATGCATTGTAGAGGGAATCAAACCCCCAAAAGTTGAAGTCCCACAGTAAGGTAAAAAGAAAGTAAAAATAAATAAAAGTAAAAAAATTGAAAAAAGTAGACATATTTGGTATCGCCGTGCCCATAACGATCTGCTGTATAAACATATCACATGATTTACCCCCAAAGGTGAATGCCAAAAAAAAAAGAATAAAAACTGTTCCAAAACAGACCATTTTTTGGTCACCTTGCCCCATAAAGTGTAATACTTAGGCCCCTTTCACCCGAACGATACGGATTAGGTCCGGATGCGTTCAGGGTGCGTTCAGTGACACTCGCACCATTTTGCAAGCAAGTTCAGTCAGTTTTGTCTGCAATTGCATTCAGTTGTTCGTTTTTTCTGTGCAAGTGCCCCATAAAGTGTAATACTTAGGCCCCTTTCACCCGAACTATACGGATTAGGTCCGGATGCGTTCAGGGTGCGTTCAGTGAAACTTGCACCATTTTGCAAGCAAGTTCAGTCAGTTTTGTCTGCAATTGCATTCAGTTGTCGTTTTTTCCGTGCAAGTGCCCCATAAAGTGTAATACTTAGGCCCCTTTCACCCAAACAATACGGATTAGGTCCGGATGCGTTCAGGGTGCGTTCAGTGAAACTCGCAGCATTTTGCAAGCAAGTTCAGTCAGTTTTGTCTGCAATTGCATTCAGTTGTTCGTTTTTTTCCGTGCAAGTGCAATGCATTTTGATGCTTTTTTCACGCATGTGATAAAAACTGAAGGCTTACAAACAACATCTCCTAGCAATCATCAGTGAAAAACGCATTGCACCCGCACTTTTTTCCGGATGCAATGTGTTTTTCACTGAAGCCCCATTCACTTCTATGGGGCCAGGGCTGCGTGAAAAACACAGAATATAGAACATGCTGCGTTTTTCATGAGTGAAAAACTTTTTTTGCTAATGCTCTGCAAGAGATATGGGCACAGATACAGAAAAATGAGGCCAACAGTGCTAATGTTCTTGGAACTAGAGATCAGATCCTCCGGGACCAGTTCGTTCTTGGATTGCGCAGTCCCCCTCTTCGGCAGATCCTCAGAGAACATATCCTAGTGGATGCTACGCTGCAGTTTCACAAGGTACAGGCTGAGGCGGTGGCCCAAGAGAAGGAGGAGGCCTACGGAGCTTACACAGTGAGGATGCAGGCTGTAGGAAGTCCAAAAACTCGGTCTGAGGAAGGGGATTTGCGAGAGACAGTAAAGGCACTTAGTGCATCTCTGGAAGAAATCCAGAAACAGTTAGCACAGTTGCGGACCCCATCAATGGCCCCAGCCCAGCCTGATTACTGGCAAAGGAGTGCTACCCCCATGGGTCCCCCTCTATATCCTGCTACCTCAGAGGCTGGAGTGAGCGGTTCTCCCATGCACTGGGCTGGCCGGGTACCACTTGAAGAGGCACAGTTGTGGGGTCCCCCAAGGGACCAGAGAACTAGGGGCCCACAGTGTTGGATTTGCCAAGAAAGAGCACATATCTCCCGTCAATGCCCGCAAAGGGTCCTGCATCCAGAGCAGCCGCCGTTAAATGGGAATCTCTCGCGGTAGTGGGGCATACCACGGGGGAGACTTGGTGCCAGGCGACCCCTAATGACCCCCGGGACCTGGTGGCCGAAAGCCCTTACCTAAAAGTGCAGGTTAAAGAACAGATGGTGGGATGTCTTATAGACAAGGGGTCAGAAGTAACCACGATGCCAGTGGAGTTCTTTGAAAAACACTTCGGCCACCTGATGAGGCCTGACAAGGGCACTATGATCAAGCTGACAGAGGTAAATCGGACTGCTATACCTGTGTTCGGAGTGGCTTGGATGAGGATGAAGCTATGTGGACAAGATGTTGGCAGGAAGGGAGTGGTGCTGGTAGAGAATCCTGGTATTGGGGATGAACGTCCTGCGGGAGCTGGAACAGCTCATGTTTACAAAAGAGGGCCCCAGCTATTGGAAGAAAACTACTTCCTACAAGCCTACCCAGAGGGCATTTCAGAGGTTGATCCGGACGTGCGGTATCTGTAAAAGCACCCCTGAAGATAAGCCGTTGAGAGCAGTGCATGCCCCATATGGAGGAACCTGTATTGTACCCCCATGACAGGAGAAGATGATAAGGATGCCTGTTGGAGGCCGGCGAAAACTGAATGGGATGGGAGTGCTGATAGAGCCACTGAGTGTGTCGGAAGCTGGACTTAGCCCAGTGGTCACCAGGACAATTGTGAACGAAATGGACGGCCATGTGTTAGTGGAACACTGCCTGGGTGAACTGAACTTTGAGTCGATTCTGATCGCTTGGACAACGTGGTACTCCATGCCCCTACGTTTGAAGAACACTTAAGATTACGGCAAGTGTTAAGTAGGCTCCGTGCTCATGGCCTTAAGATCAAGCCGAGGAATTGTCATCTCTTTCAAACAAGCCTAGAGTATCTGGGACACATTGTATCGGCTGAGAGAGTTCGCCCTGCGGAGAGTAAGATAGAGGCAGTGAGTAAGTGGCTTCAACCTAAGACGCTTCGAGAATTGGCTGGGTACAAGAGAGCCCTGATCAGTGCCCCCATCCTGGCATATGCTCAGTATGACAGACCATTTATACTCTACAAGCTTGGAAGTCTGCATGGATTGGGAGCAGTACCGACCCAAGAACAAGACGGGCAAGAATGAGTCATTGCGTATGCTAGTGGAACCTGAGCGCAATCCGGAAAATTATAGCTCCTTCAAACTCAAGCTGTTGGCGTTGGTCTGGGTAATGACCCAAAAGTTCTCAGGGTATCTCACCGGAGCACAGATACTAGTAAGGACAGACAATAACCCTTTGGCTCACTTGCAGAATGCGAAACTGTGCGCCTTGGAAAAGAGATAGATGGCAAGGCTGGTGAAGTTTGATTACACCATCAAATACTGTGTCGGTAAGGACCACGCAAATGCAGATGCTCTGTCCAGAGTCACCTGGGAAGTCCCAGCCGGTGAGGTGGACAAAGAAGATGAAGGGACTGAGATACCCGATCTTGACAGAGTACCACAGCAGTCGCCCGTGGCCCGCTCAAGTGGGGTGGCTACCCATAACACGGTGTTACTGGGGAAGACGGAGTAAGAATAGGCTCAAGTGCAAGATGATGATCCTGATTTAATGAGGATCAAACATTGGGTAAAGACTGGAATATGGCCCAAGATTGAAGAGCGAAGTCACTTGTCCTCAGATGGATGGAAGCTGTTGCAGTAGTGGGATCGGTTGCGAATCCGATATGGAATAATGTACTGGAGGGTGTTTCTACCTACTGATCTTGAGGAAAGGTGGCAGATGGTGATACCCGGTAACCTAGCCCATAGAGTGGCCCTCGAGGGACATGAAAAGGGTGTCCACTTTGGAGCAGAGAAGACATACAAGCGGCTACAGAGATTCGTATACTGTCCGTAGCTGGAGCAGATTGTCCGTGAAGTGTGCCAGAAGTGTCGAGCATGTGAGCTGGCGAAGCCTCCTGAACAGAGAGCTCCAAGTCAAGTGATTAAAACGGCTGCGGCGCCACTGGAAATCCTGACGATTGACTACATTCTGATCGGCCAGTCAGTGAGTGGACATCAATATTGCCTTGTGATGACTGATCACTTTACAAAATTCTCCGTGGCGGTACCCCCTAGTGACCAGACAGCAGAGTCAGCTGCCCGTGCAGTGTGCCAACATTTCATACAAGTGTATGGATGTCCAAAGCGGATTCATTCTGATCAGGGAGCTTGCATCCAAGGAAGTTGGTGGAGGAGCTGTGTCGGTTGTATGGAATTGAGAAGTCAAGGACGACGCCATACCACACATAGGGGAATGGAGCCTGTGAAAGATTCAACAGGACGCTCCTACAGATGCTTTGCACTCTGGAGAAAGAACGGAAGATGCGCTGGCCCGAGTACCTGCCGGAACTACTCTGGGCGTACAATAATCGTGTTCATAACACTATCGGCTATACTCCGTAATTCTTAGAGGATCACAGCACTCAGCAGATCACTGGCATGGGGCCGGGTGCTCGTCACTTGTGGTCCCTGACTCCACCTCAGGGGTTGTTTGGGCAATCAATCAAAATTTCCTACAGCACACCAAGTATGATTTTTGATGAAATTAGGTTTTATTCAGCCAGACATTGCAACCTTTCGGGCTTACATGTTATGCCCTTCATCAGGTTAGTACATAAAGGTAAAACAGAGAAGCACAAATCAGTCATATAGTACCACAAAGGCGCAGGTGAGCATAAGTAAGTGAGACATCAAAATGAAAGCAGTGTTATAACAAAAAAACGTGCAGACAAGGCTTGTTTCTGGCAAGCTTTGGCATACCAATACGGGCAGACACATGTGGGGCGAAAGAGATATACTTTGGTAATATGTTAAGGCCCCACTTGTGTCTCTAATATTTGTCATGCCAATTAAAATTGCAACACTGATATATTGCAGCAGTCATTATGGCATTTGATAAAGTGCTGAACATTTATGCAGTGTATCCCCAACTTGGGACATAATAACGCAGTAAGTCTGTTTCACATGTAGCACATTTAGCATATAACGTATATTCACATGTAGTACCCATATGCATTAGCATGGGGCGCTAATAACATCAGACATCTGATCGCTCACATCTAATGCCCTGTAACTCGCAAGAGCAGAGCTAATTAGGATTGCTCAAATATAGTGCCCTGAAAATCGCATAGGCTAAGGGCTAAAGCAGAGTGGGCTGAATACAAGCGACAGCAGTGGAGATAAACCATACAGCTTAAAAGAGAAGGTGCGGTATTCCATATGCTTGTGTGTGGGGAGCCGGCATGACCGCTTGTGTAGCGGTTTGTATTAAATGTCGGGTCCCCGTGCGTGATTGGTGCCCGCATTTGGGTGGGTGGATAGCAAAGGTGGAGGCTATCCCTCTATAGGCCATAGTTGTGGTCATTCAATATAACTCGGACCGAAGTGGCGGGTAAAATAGTCCCGCGGGATTTACAAAGTCGCGCTTGCGCCTAAGTCCATAGCGTGTCAGTCAGGTTATCTATTTACGCTTTCGCTATAGGAGAGCGCGCCCGTCATGTTATTCTCAGTTCTATGGGACGTAGCGCATGCGTACAGGCTCTAGATGGTAAATGCTGGTGATGTTACACCTGCCATTGCGCATGCGTGGGCGCATACAATTGCGGCCATAATGGAAAAAGGCTATTGCCCTTAGGATAAGGAAGGCTAAAATAGGCTGGAATAAGGGAAGTGCTGTATTTGGGATAGAAAGCCTACAATCAGGCTACCATTAGGTGCATATGAAGCTATGTAATTTAACACAGATTATAGGCATGTAAAATTGTATACGCATGAATGACAGAGGTGCTGTCAATAGGACATTACTGTTAATGTATAGGTAACACTGGCAGGCATAAAAGGTACATTGGGACCTTGTCAATAAGACATTACTGTTAATATATAGATAATACTGCCAGGCATGAAGGGTACATTAGTAATAAAACCTTGTTCAGTTGTTGGATCGTAGTGTGTGCTTACCGAGTGTCCCCACTTCACTATCAGACGACACCCGACCTATAGAAGGAAGGAGACATAGATATTAAAAACTGAAATACATTATTCCCAACAGTATTCTTTATTCAAACTGAAGGGATGGAGGGTATTAAGACGTCTTATCCAGACCATCTCTCTCTCCTGAAGAACGGCCTCACTGTTTCCGGAATGTTTGTGAGAGATAAAGTGTTCTACCAAAGGTGCGTCCATTTTTTGTGTGCGTATGTTTGACTTGTGTTGTCCAATGCGCTCTTTCACCCTTTGTTTAGTTTCTCCAACGTAGCCTAAGCCGCATGGGCATTTAATTAAGTATACGGCAAAGGTAGTCAGGCAAGAGAAGTGCCCCAGTATATTACATTTTTTGCCGGTAGAGGGGTGCGTGAAAGTAGGGCCTTTAGTCACATTCCCACAATGGGTGCATGTCAAACAGGGGTATGTACCCTTAACTGGGGTTCTCATGATGGTGGACTGTATACTGTGAGAACGGTTGGAGCCAATATCGGATTTGACCAAAAGGTCACGTAGGTTCCTCCCTCTTTTGTAAGAAAACCTCTTTCTTTGAGTCTAGTATCTATTATAGATTTGTCAGATACAATTCTTTTTACCCTCCTCAATTGCGAACGAGGTAGTGATTGGACTAGGCCCGGGGAGTGGTGACTGTTAAATCTTAAAAGACTATTTCTGTCCGTGGGTTTTTTGTACAGGTCTGTGGACAATGTGCCATCACTCACCTTGAGGAGAACATCGAGGAAGGAAATTTCTGTTTGGCTGTAACTCAGGGAGAGAGAGATGGATTCTGTACTAGTTGGAATCAATTCATGGAAAGACGTCAATTCATCCTTGGGACCTTGCCAAATACAGAAGATGTCGTCTATAAAGCGTAACCAACATTTTACATATTTCTGAAAAATAGGGTTAGTGTACACAAATTTCTCCTCAAACTAGTTCATGTAGATGACCGCAAAAGTGGGCGCCACATTGCAACCTGTCGCGGATATAAAGCGCAAAATGCTTTATATACAAAAAAATCAAAAGAAAGCATCAAACGAAAAAATATCAAAGTTATTGATCCTACTGAGGAGAGGGCGACATAATAACCTTTCAGCTCGTTGGCGAGAATCTTAATTATTTTGTGCAACTAGAAAGAAAACAAGGTACCATCGTCTATACAAAAATATATGTGAGTTTATTATACATAAGTGCTAAATACAAAATCGATGATACAACCTGTACAATGATAGACAATGAAATATAATACCAATGCTTTTCAATGACCAATCAACACAAATAATATGCAACAATCCAAATGAAAAGAAAAGTAGGGGTATCAACCCCTTCCTATCACCTTTTAACCAATTGAGGTATATGGCGGCACTATAAATTTACCAGCTCGGTATCAGGCTAGGAAATAACAAAGTTCCCAAGGACTAGGTATCAATGTCTGATCCTCAATTTAGCAATATGCATCTTTGCTAAGAGAATGGTCAAAATTGATCAGGAGTCTTTTCACTATGGATCCACAGAAATGAGATCTTTGACTATATACCGGGCTAAGTAACATCAATACCGCAAGCAATAAACCAGATATACGTTACCAAGGGTCAAAAGGTGAGTAGGGCTTCGGAGGGACGGTCAGCTCTCTAGAGGGTTCCCCATGATCCCGGATAAAATCCACTTGTCTGCTTAATCCTTTGTTTGTGTTTTTTTTTCTTCTTCCGGAATCCCTCTCTCATCCCGTCTATGATTAATATTCACAGACTTATCAAAAGAATACACCCCTTTAGATTACCCAAAATGCTTTGTGGTGAATAGTGTAACATTACCTGCCGATAGCTAGGTAGCAATGTTCTGTAATCTATAAATGTGAAACTTTTAAGAGTTAAATTTTTATATAATGTGACTTCATGTTAAGTGGTAAACATCCACCACCTGGGACATACATCAAAAAGGAAGGTATACCCCCTGACACTTAAAGCAATTAAAAACCTAGATTCCCAGGAACTAGTATAACTGTTCTCACGTCATAAAGCTAAAATGTGGACAACAAATGTGTGGGCTTTCAGATTTCATAGGTGCCTTATCTTTTTAAAACAACACAACTTTTCATTAGCAGAAAACCAACTGAGCATGCTTTCCTAGATACCTCAGGAATACACGCTTCTGGTGATACACACACAGGATATATATACGTTAGTATATGATTATAACATGTAACAAAATAAAACCAATATATGAAATATAAAACAACACATATGTGATATATTGATTAACTTGGGTCAAAACTAAATACGATCCACTATATGAACAGACAGACATTATATGTTTGTCTCATTAATAAATCTCATTATAAAGAGATGCCAGACGAGTGCCAGGAAGTAACCTTATCTCAGCTCATAGCCTAGTGATGAGGTAAAATTACTCACTTAGATAGGCCCACATCTGCCAGGAAGAATCTTTCCTTAAACCCATATTTTTTTTCTTTTACACAATGAAGGTTCATACAGGAGGGTGAATATAAGTTCAACATGGCTTCTTATAGGCCATGAATACACGTTATAACTAGAGTTGAGCGAACTTGTGTTTTAAGTTCCTTGTCCAAAGTTCGGGTTCGGGTTATCCAAGCATCCCGTTATGGATTCCGCTACCACAGACCGGAACGGCATTTGGAACACAGGGTGAAGGACCTGGGGTGATGTCACCGTCATGTGATCAGTGCAGGGTGTGTGGCTCAGTACTGGATTGGATACGAGGTCGTATGCTACCACCTCTTATCTAATCCAGTACTGAGCCACGCCCCCTGCACTGATCACATGACGGTGACGTCACCCCAGGTCCTCCGTGTTGTCCAAGGTTCGGGTTCATTGAAGAATCCCCTTATGGATTCCAAATGCCGCTATGGTCCGTGGTAGCGGAATCCATAACGGGATGCTTGGATAACCCGAACCCGAACTTAGGACACGAACTTAAAACACAAGTTCGCTCAACTCTAGTTATAACATTAATAATGTATAAATGTTTATATACTTAGGAAAAGGCATGACAAACCCATCGCGGTCCCAGAGGTTTGCAGATAGAACTGATCCTCAAATAGAAAATAATTGTGAATTATTTTCTATTTGAGGATCAGTTCTATCTGCAAACCTCTGGGACCGCGATCGGTTGCAATGTGGCGCCCACTTTTGCGGTCATTTACATGAACTAGTTTGAGGAGAAATTTGTGTACACTAACCTTCTTTTTCAGAAATATGTAAAATGTTGGTTACACTTTGTAGACGACATCTTATGTATTTGGCAAGGTCCCGGGGATGAATCAACGTCTTTCCATGAATTGATTACAACTAGTACAGAATCCATCTCTCTCTCCCTGAGTTACAGCCAAACAGAAATTTCCTTCCTCGACGTTCTTCTCAAGATGAGTGATGGCACATTGTCCACAGACCTGTACAAAAACCCCACGGACAGAAATAGTCTTTTAAGATTTAACAGTCACCACCCCCCGGGCCTTGTCCAATTACTACCTCGTTCGCAATTGACGAGGGTAAAAAGAATTGTATCTGACAAATCTATAATAGATACTAGACTCAAAGAAATGTCAGATAAATTCCTCAGAAGAGGTTTTCCTAAGCAAATACTCGATAGACATGAACAGCAGGTCCAAGGACTAACTCGAGCCAATTTATTAGCCCTAAAAAATCCCACCAACAAGTGTGACAACAAACGTATACCATGTGTCACGACTTTTTCTAACCGGAGTAAAGACATTAAAGACATCATCTTCAAATACTGGCCAGCAACTTCCCGAACATTTTCATACACAAACCCTTAATGTCATACAAAAGAGGGAGGAACCTACGTGACCTTTTGGTCAAATCCGTTATTGGCTCTAACCGTTCTCACAGTATACAGTCCACCATCATGGGGACCCCAGTTAAGGGTACATACCCCTGTTTGGCATGCGCCCATTGTGGGAATGTGACTAAAGGCCCTACTTTCACGCACCCCTCTACCGGCAAAAAATGTAATATACTGGGGCACTTCTCTTGCCTGATTACCTTTGCCGTATACTTAATAAATGCCCATGCGGCTTAGGCTACGTAGGAGAAACTACACAAAGGGTGAAAGAGCGCATTGGACAACACAAGTCAAACATACGCACACAAAAAATGGACGCAACTTTGGTAGAACACTTCATCTCTCACAAACATTCCGTGAGTCAACTCCGATATCAGGTTCGGCTTGAATAAAGAATACTGCTGGGAATAATGTATTTCAGTTTTTACTATCTATGTCTCCTTCTTCTATAGGCCGGGTGTCGTCTAATAGTGAAGTGGGGACACTCGGTAAGCACACACTACGATCCAACTACTGAACAAGGTTTTATTACTAATGTACCCTTCATGCCTGCCAGTATTATTTATATATTAACAGTAATGTCTTATTGACAAGGTCCCAATGTACCTTTTATGCCTGCCAGTGTTACCTATACATTAACAGTAATGTCCTATTGACAGCACCTCTGTCATTCATGCGTGTACAATTTTACATGCCTACAATCTGTGTTAAATTACATAGCTTCATATGCACCTAATGGTAGCCTGATTGTAGGCTTTCTATCCCAAATACATTTTCCATTATGGCCGCAATTGTATTCACCCACGCATGCGCAGTGGCATGTTGTAACATCGCCAGCATTTACCATCTAGAGCCTGTATGCACGCGCTACGTCCCATAGAACTGGGAATAACATGACGGGTACGCTCTCCTATAGCGCAAGCGCAAATAGATAACCTGACTGATGCACTCTGGACATAGGAGCATGCACGCGACTTTGTAAATCCCGCAGGAATATCTTACCCGGCACTTTGGTCCGAGTTACCGTATATTGAATGACCGCAACTATTTGAAAAACATTGTGTTATGATGCTTGACGAGCATAGTACATCACTATATATAAAATTTTATATCTAGTCCATAATGCAAGGACCACTAAGCAACTCCTATCCAGCTTATGCAATTTCCCTAAGCTCACAATATTTTCTCTAGCATGGAAAATTTACCCCGTAATCAATCTCTTGTCAATGCCTGTGACGCCAATCCAGGGACTTGAAACCATCCTTTCCAGATAGTCAGGAATTTAGCTTGGCATCTTCTTTTCAAATATATTCCTCTTTCGTATCTCAGTATATTGTTAAGGCCTTATTCACACGTCCGTTGTGTTTATGGATCCGCAAATTGCGGATCCATAAACAAACCTGGCCGGCAGCCCCATAGAAATGTCTATTCTTGTCCGCAATTGCGGACAAGAATAGGACATGCTCTACTTTTTTGCGGAGCTGCGGCCGTAAGATCGGCGGCGCGCTCCGCAAAAACTGATACGGAGAGCACAGTGTTTGCTCTCCACATCGTTCCGTGCCCCATTCACAGTCAATGGGTCCGCATGTATTCCACAGAATTGCGGAATACATGCGGATGACATTGCGGACGTGTGAATAGGGCCTAAGTCTGCTTACAAATTCCCGTCTAGTGGGTGGGTTCTGTTCTATTCAATGTTTAACCATGCCCACTTTCTCACCTTTCAAAACTTAAGTGGTGTAAGAATGCAAAAAAGTGACAATTTTTTTTGCAAGTGAGTGAAAAAAAAGTCGCAAAAGCCCATTTTGTGACTTTTTGAAGCCAGAATTATGGAGTGAAGGCATGATAAATCAGGGCCTCAGTGACCATTGCCCTGGACACTCACGTAAGTGATTAAGTAAATAAGTCCCATATGCTCAAGGAGGAGCTGGTAGTTGCAGAATCCATAGTGAGCCTCTCAGACTCTGCCTCAAATACCACAGGTTAAGCGGTAAGATCAGTTGTCGTAATGTGAAGTAGTCATTTAATAACAAATGCTCCCCATTTACCAACAAATTGTGAAGTACGGTTACTTCTGTTTAACTCGGTTACTAAACATTCTAAAAGCAAAAAAAAAACATATTATTTTGTCCAATACTCTGTCTAAGGTGGGTGGGGAGGGAAGGGGGCTTATTTTTTATTTGACAAGTTGTACTTTCTCATGGGAAGCGTGAAAAAATTCCACGAGCTGGAATTAAAAAAAATATATACAATCCTGCCACATGGGTTTTGTTTTTACGGCATTCCCTATGTAGTAAAACTAACCTGTTACCTTCATTCTCCTGGCTCTACAATTACAGCAATACCACATTTATGTTATATTTTTTTTCTTCTTTGCACCCCCACCCCCCCAAATAATTTTTTTATAGTTACCTTTATGGAGCTGTGTGAGGGCTCATTTTTGCGGAGCGATCTGTAGTTATTATTGAAACCATTTTGAAGTGTGTGTGATTTATTTTTATTTTTTTATCACTTTTCTCATCTGTCTCATTGGGGGACACAGGCTTGACCATGGGTATAGCTGTTGCCACTAGGAGGCGGACACTAAGCACAAAAGTGTGAGCTCCTCCCTTCAGCTCTTCCCTTCCTACAGGGACTAAGCTAAATCAGTTTTTAACTTAGTGTCTGTAGGAGGCAGGTCTGCTGATTTTTTTTTAAATTTTTTTTTTCCTTCTAGCTGGGTTATAGGCAGTCCTAGCTGCCTGCGTTCACACCCGGGAGACCAGGGAGTCCCCAAGCCTGCTGCTCCTTCCCGGTCCCCAGAAGACAAGGAGTACCAGAGGTTCCCAAAGCCTCTGCATCCCGCCAGCCTTCGGGTAACCACGACCGCCCTCTAAGCCCCCTCTGTTCCGGTGTAGCAGCCCTCCCCAAGGGGTCACACTCCGAATGTGGTGACCTGGCTGGAACCCGGGGGCGGCAGAACATGTCAGACAGGTAAGTATGCTCGCCCCCAACCCCCTCTCTTCTATCTTCTTCCTCCCCTTCTCATGTTACCTCATGTGAATGACCTTGATCTGAACCTTGGCCTTGATTCTGCCATGCGTCAACCTCGTGTGGGGGCGGGGGGGAGCCTCTTCTTTCGTGCTATGACCTCCTTCTTCTCTATTGGGTCTTTTTCTCCTGGGGCCACCGTCTAATTCGGCGTTCCTGATCCTGTCCTCTGCCGGGGCCGCTTGTAATTGAGGCCCCGGCTTCCCTGCGGCCTGCACCCGATCTGGCTCTCCGCTGGTACGTCACACCCGGCCGGCATCTCCATTCGGCCAGGGCTTGTAGCGGCAGCACCGCTATATCAGTCGGGGGGAGGCCTCTTTAGGGGGGACAGATGAATCGGGGCAGGAGCTTCCCCTCTTTACCACCGGGGACCTGCTTCAATGTGGAGGTGGGGCATGATGTTTTCCCCGCTTCCCCCTCCTTCTTCTGGCGAGAATTTTTGGTGCTTTTTTGCGCTCCGCCCACTTCCTGCTTCAGGAGGACCTTTGCAGGACTAGCTACATTGAGGGACACAGGCGGGTAAGCTCTCCCCTTCCTACAGGGTCTAACCTACCACCCTCATCCTCCTACCTGTCATTACAAGGTTCTCACTATGTCCGAGCCCAGGTCCCAAAGCAGGTGGTCACTTCTGTGCGCCATTTTGCCTGAGCTTCTTGTCGCTCAAAATTCCCATCCGGTCAGTTAGATCCCTTCTGCTCTTTGTGCTCTGCACCACTGCCAAGTGGCTCTGACCCTGACCCAGTCGTCCCTACTGCCCAGCATATAGTAGAACCGGAGTGTTCACGCTCCCTGTCATAGATGGTACAGGACGTCTCCCTTACCATCAAAGCCATTGTGGAAATACTGGGTCGCTTGTCTGCAAGGCCATCCCCTGACCAGTCCGACTCTAGGGATTGTGGGGCTCATTACCATCGTGGCCGTCCTGCAAAACGTGCCAGACCGCTCTCCTCCAGAAGGGTGGTCTGCATTCCCCATTTCTTCTGCCTCTCCCCCACCTCCCAGGGAGTCGTGCTCCGACACGTTCTCCTTGGAAGAGGCATGTTCAGAGGAACAGTTTTCAGATGCGGACTTTGTCTCTCCTGAGTACCAGTCTTCAAAACTGTCCTCTGTTGTGGACAATCTCATTACAGCAAGCCTCCGGGTCTGGGGGGGGAGTGTTGGAAATTCTATCCGTTCAAGGAGTGTGGTCACGCGAGGTGCGCTCCCTCCCAATCAACATTCTGGAATTGAGGGCGATTTGTCTCTCTCTGCTTCATTGGACCGACCATCTCCAAGGTCGCCCGGTTCGAGTTCATTCTAACAACTTCATGACTGTTGCGTACCTCAATCACCAGGGCGGCGCCCGGCAGCCATGGCAGAAACGGCACTGAATCTCAGCTGGGTGGAGAGCCATGTTCCGGCGCTATTAGCAGTTCACATCCCCGGCGTTGACAACTGAATCGCCGAATTCCTCAGCCGGGAGCGTCTAGACCCCGGCGAATGGGCTCTTCACCCGCAGGTTTTTCTAGCCATCTGCGAGCGATGGGGTCGGCTGGACGTGAATCTCATGGCCTCCCGCTTCAACCACAAGGTCGAGAACTTCGTTGTGCGGTTCAAGGGACCCATGGCCCTGGTGTGCAACGCCCTCATTCCTAGTCTCCTCCGGAAAATCAGGTCCGAAGGTCTGCCCGTCATTCTCGTGGCCCTGGATTGGACACGCCTACTGTGGCACGAATCCCTAGTCGCCCTCCTCGCCGACGAACCCTGGCGTCTTCCCCTTTGGGAGGACCCTTGTCACAGAGACCGATCTTCCACCCAAAGTTAGGGTCTCTACATTTAACGGCATGGCTGTTGAAGCCACCATACTAAGTGCTTGGGGTTTCTCGGAGGCTGTTATACAGACCATGATTCGTTCTAGTAAAGCGTCGTCTTCTCAGATCTATCACCGGACCTGGAAGTCCTACTCTAGTTGGTGTGAACTAGGGTTGGGCGATATCAAAAATATTGCCACGATAACGATATTAAGAAATTTATCGCGATAACGATATATATCACGATAAATGCCCATTTTGAAGAAAAAAAACACTTGGAGGCATTATACTGTATGGGGGTGGCCACAAGGAGACGTTATACTGTATGGGGGCCACAAGGAGACGTTTTACTGTATGGGGGCCACAAGGAGACGTTATACTGTATGGGGCAGCCACAAGGAGACGTTATACTGTATGGGGCAGCCACAAGGAGACGTTATACTGTATGGGGGAAGCCACAAGGACACCTGTCCGGCATCTATGCGTATCGAGCGCGATTGGAACAGGGTGTCGGGCACATGCGCTGTAGCCAAAAATGAAGCCGGCTCAAGGCACGCGCCGGAGTCGGGACCGCGCTCCAGCCGCCTTTTACTGCGCATGCGGGCTTAGAGCGCGGTCCCGGCACTGCGATTCGGGATGTCAATCAAGGAGGCAGGAGGCGGGGAGAGCACTATTGGAGACGCCTAGGCCGCTGCCCCCATGACTTCAAGCCTGACTTGAAGCACGGGGCGGCAGCTGAATAAAACTTCGATTTCTCTGTGAGGCCAAGTGCTGCAAAAAGAAGAAAAAGTGCATTGGGACACTGTTATCTGGCACTAGGAGGTACTGTTAACAGCTTACTATGCTATTTTTTGCTGACAGGTTCCCTTTAAAAAAAAAAACTTTTTTACTTATTTTTTACAATTTATTTTAAGTCACCCTAGGGTACTTGAATATGCAATCTTCAGATCGCTTCTCCCATAGATTATTGCAGCTTGGGGAAGTTCCATTATGTTGTAGGAGCTTTGCTCTAGCAGGCTTGAGACTACGACAAATGGCTCCCCACAAAAGCCTTTCAGATGGGGTTAAATGTGTGATCAGTGTTATCACCGATCATAAATATTCGCTCCAAGTGTCTGTTTAGAGCTCGCCCCGCTCAGCTAATCCTGGCATAGTACATGGGTACAAAGTACCCATGTGCTATGCCAGGATTTAGTAATGTTCCGGGGGGCACGGGCAGGAGCAGCAATATTCACTCCTGCCCATACTCCCTGCGCTGCTGCTGCCCCATTCATAAATTGCACGTTCCGTACACCGCTGAGCTGTCAGCTGTGTACAGAGAACTGAGTTTTAAGCGCACAGAGAATGGTGCACTTTCGGTAAGCAAAAGACTAGGAAAATAAAAATTTCATAAAGTATATCAGATTTTTTTTTTATTAGGGCATTAGGGACATCATATTAAATTTGATACAAAGGTTTAGTTACTCTTTAAAACAACAGGAACCCATCAGCTATGTCCCCCGCTCTGCTTCTGAGTGGCCACCATGTTTAAATGCCAGACTTTGTAAGGGGTTAATTAGAGTCCTCATCATTTCATTTATTTAATATATATAAAACTTCATGTATATGTAGGAGTTGGATTGGGTCAGAGCCATCCGCCATTACTGGATGTGACCTTCTACTCCCACACCTTATTACAAGGGGTAGGATTCAGAACAGCCCACGATGTGAAGCCGCCGTCTCACAAACGAGGTGACGCAGATACTGTTTGTAATAACAGATGATGCTTTCTAGTGAAGCTGTGAGGATGGCAGCCAGCATGGCACACAGCACATCAAGTCTACGGCAGGAACGCTGAGACTCTTCTCTTCAAAATTGTGAATCAAATACGTAGCTGAAAAAAACAAAAATGCTTCAGGGAAAATAACCCAGTTTGAATACATAAAGAAATACTGAGGTGAAATCATCTGCTGTAAAGATTTCCACATGACTAGTCATAACCATGACCACCAATAAGTCTCATTACAGTGAAGACCACCTGAGACTTCTGCCATGCAATCCCATAGCTGTCACTTCCTTCATCCCATTCTTTCCAGTAGCGAAGTGGGGACTCAATTGCTATATAGCTGTGATCACATGTAGCTTTTTCAGAGGACCTGAACCTCCTCACAGAACTCAGACCGGCCGCTTGGTTTTACAGCCACCTCTTCATTAGTATCAGCTCTGTTTTTTCTGGTACTTTCATTGTCCCTTTACTCATGCCTGTGTCCTGTCCCCAGCATTTTCCAAGGTGTGAGCATCCATATCATTAGGATTGCTTGGTGGTCCACTCTCCATTTCCTGTATTGTTTAGCCTACTCTCACACTGCCGGCAGAGAACAGCCTGCCGGAGCTCTCTGGATCCAGACTTGCCAGATGGTAATGGAATGCTCTCTGGTGCTATTAACTATAATGGGGTCCATCAGAGATCTGGCTGCATCCCAGCATATTTGTTGGGTAGCTGGTGGATCTCCACTGACCTCACCCCATTATAGTCAATGGAGCTGACGGACATTCTGGTACCATCCAGCATTTCCGGACCCAGAGAGCCCCGGACGTTTTTTCTCTGCCAGCAGTGTGGAAGTAGCATTAGTCAAGCACAACAGCTGTTCCTGGTACTGCAGCTTAGTCTGCTTAGGCACAGGCCTATTATTAAATTAGGCACCTTCCCAGGTCCTCCTTGTGAAAGACTTTCAAATCTACACAAGCTATGTGCTGGCATAGATTTGAATGATCATTTAAGCCAGTTCCCAGCCATGCTGTGTTTTACCTGGCTGCAGCAGCCAATCACTGGCCTTACTGATGTACTGATCGCTGTCCTATTCCGATTGGCTGCAGTGGTCATGTATTGTTGACATGGTGTCACTGCTACAGCTGGGTAAACAGAGCCTAGCCAGGAGAACAGCAGTGTGGGATCTGTTAGATAAGTAACCATCAGTAGTCTGGTTTCATCGTGAAACCGGCAACACCTTTAAATATCGAGTTGCTATACAAATTGTTTATTACCTTTAAAGGGAGTCTGTCACCTAATCTGAGCCTTTTAGACCGCTCAGATCAGGTTATAGACTCCTTTGCCCACAATACAATGGTACCTTTATTTGTTCTGTTCCTCGCCAATATCTTTAAAAAAGGACTTTTTAAACTAATGTTAATGAGCTTCAGCAAGTGCCCAGGGGCAGCGTTACTGCAGAAAGTGCCCAGGCCCCTCGGCTATGTGCCCAGAAAACCACACCTCTTTCACCCCCTGTGGTTTTCTGGGCACATTGCCTAGGGGCCTGGGGACTTGCTGCAGTAATGCCGCCCCTGGGCACTAGCCGAACCTCATTAGCATAAGTTTAAAAAGTCATTTTTTTGAAGATCTCGGCGAGGGACAGAACAAATAAAGGCAACCTTGTAATGAGGGCAAAGGAGTCTATAACCTGTAAAAGGCTCAGATTAGGTGACAGGCTCCCTTTAAGGCTACATGCACATGACAGTGAAAAAAAACGTCTGTTAGAAAACGGACATTTTTAACAGACGTTTTTTTTCACTGATGCCTTTCGGAGAGACGGACGTTAAAAATGGACCCATTCAATTGTATGGGATCAGTCTGTCAGTGAAAACGGACAAGATAGAGCGTGTTCTATTTTTTGACTGCCATGTGAATAACCCCATAGACTACCATTGGTCTTAAAATATACATTTCATGGCCGTTAAAAAAATGTACATCACATGTCCGTTTTTCACTGTCGTGTGCATGTAGCCTAACTGTATAGACATTTTTATTGGTCAAATTATACTATATCAAAA
Source organism: Bufotes viridis (assembly GCA_033119425.1). Taxonomy (NCBI): domain Eukaryota; kingdom Metazoa; phylum Chordata; class Amphibia; order Anura; family Bufonidae; genus Bufotes; species Bufotes viridis. The sequence continues at coordinate 80,930,275 of CM065589.1, forward strand.
ATGGAAATAAGATTAAAGGGGTTGTCCAGGATTAGAAAAACCATGGCAGATTCCTTTCAAAAGCAGCAACACACCTGTCCACAGGTGGTGTGTGGTATTGCAGCTGTGCCCCATTAACTCCAATGGTACTAAGCTGCAATGCCAGACATGATCCGTGGACAGGGGTGGGAGAGGCTCTATTTGGAAGAAAGCAGTCGTGTTTTTCTAATCCCGGACATCCCCTTAAATAATAGTTTATAATAATATTGCACCTAGACACCAAATAATAGTCCCCTAGAATTTTTTTTTAAATCAACAAAGTTTGTTGAAATGCATCATAGTCATATATTGAGGTATAGTGTGATATGCAACATACATATTCAGCATATCAAATAGTAATGCCTGACAGATATAATAATAGTAAAGAAATACACAGCAATCATTAGTAAAGAACGGAGAAATAAACTAGGACAAATAAATAGAATATAAAAGTAAATTGTCTCATCATTATTATATGAAGCCACCGGGGTTCAGTATCCTTCCGTCCATTTATAGGTTGCGTCTAAACACAGTACAAGGATAATTGTGTAGAGCATTTTGATGCTAAGCTTCTCAGTATATCGGCTCGTTCCCCAAGTTAAGAAGATGTGGGTTGAACTAAATAATTTTTCAGAAAGCCGCAGGAACTGTAGGTGTTTTGTAAAGGCTTTGAGTCAGAGAGAAAATGTCACTTGGGAAATGAATCTGCTAGAAATTGCCCTGCTCTCTTCATAGACGTGTCAAAACTAGAAGGAATTTTTATTGTGATCAAAACTTCAACCCACCAGGTACTTGATACTTAAAGGGATATTTCCATCTCAGAAAGTTACGGTATTACATGCCCAATCACCCTAATAGGTGGTCGTCTAACTGCCACGTCCTCCACCGGTCCTGAGATTGTAGAGCACCGACAATGGCGTAAATGTAATGTGCTCACTGTCAGCGTGCCAAATTTCTGAAGAGGCATGCACCTTCTAATCAATTTGAATGCAACTCAGTCCAGCTATCTCCATTACTAATAAGGGTATAAAAACGTTAGGCTTATTGTAGGACGTGCTGTGGTGACTAGATTGAGACATGGATGTTAATGGAAAGCCAAACACTACCACATTTTTCTGTCTGTAAAAAAAAAAAAAAAGACAGTGATTGGTGAATTTTTTAAAAATATTTTTTGTTTTAACATTGAAGTCAATGTAGCACAGCCCTTATGTTTGCATCAGCATGTTGTACAGTATATGAGTTAAGCGGATGATACAAATGTGATGTGAACCCAGCCTAAGATACGTCAGACGATACTCTAAAACCAAAGTGGTGCAAGCTGCTCAGAATATATGCCCAGTATAAGTCATGGCCGTGGCTAGTTACTTGGAGTACTTGGCAGATGTGAAGAAGTAATGTGGGATAACTCACCGCAGTCAGTTACCTTACTCTACCCCTGTGATGGCTAACCTCCGGCACTCCAGCTGTGGTTAAACTACAACTCCCAAGATGCACACTTGCTTAGCTGTTCTCAAAACTCCACAGAAACGAAAGGAGCATGCTGGGAGTAGTAGTTTCACCACAGCTGGAGTGCCAGAGGTTAGCCATCACTGGTCTATATACTCTCATATACTGTTTGTTTATGTACCTGGATAGTAGTCTGCTATAGACCATGTCACAGTCTTCTCTGTCACAGGCAGATAATTCCTCTGGGTAATTTGGTTTACGCTCCTGGCACCCGGCTTGTTCTGTGTAGATGTATCCCTCTCCAATTAATAGCTGTCATGTTTTATCTTGGCGATGTGAGAGTATGACACTTTGGGCATTTTCAGCTTTCAGAGAATGGTGTGACCCTAAGGGATAATGGCTATAAAAAGATAATTGTTATAGTGTGGAAGATAGGGCGCTCGAGAATCTCATTACATAAATTACAGCTAGGGAATGAAGAAGGTGGGCTAAATTTCCCAGACATTAGAAGATATAACTTAGCAAGCAACTTGCGACACTGGTTAGACTGGGTGTCGCAGTCCAGTCACTTTTCCAACTACTCAGTAGAGGCCAGCTTAGTACAACCTTGGTTTATCGACTTTATTGCATACTAGATACTCATGTTTACCTCCTAATGTCAAAAATAGGCTTTTAATTAAGGATACTATAGCCACGTGGAAGGCCACCAGAAGGAAATATAATCTGCCCTTTTTACTATCCAATCATTTAAACCTTTGGGGTCATCGAAAATGCCAGGAGGGCCTGCATAATAAGCAGTTCCGGAAGTGGAGGGAAAGAGGCATACACAAAGTACCTCACCTTCTTGGAGGTGTGTAGCAAATTTATGTTGGCTTCATCACAAATTCTGGCATACCTCTAAATAATGGGATTTCTAAAGGAATTTGCCCCTACGCAATATGACTTACTTATTCAGGGAAACACTTCAACCCCTCATTCTCTGTCAGATTGAGAAAAGCATGCCCAAGCTACTCTACGGTTTCTCTGTTCAAACCCTGGAGCAAACAACTGCAGATCCCGGAACTGCAGGACAAAATTCTACAGGGTTGGGGAAGGGTTAGGAAGGCAATACCTAATGAAATATGGAGAGAAACCCAATTTAAAATAATACATAGGGCAATCTATGGATTGTATGACTCCCGCCATCTAAAGAAGGCAGACAGAATTACTAGCTGTCTCAAATGTCATCACCCAAACTCCGACTTATTACATGGTCTATGGTTATGCCCAAAATCGAAGACATACTGGGAAGGAGTAAAAGCCTTAGTCGTCAATCCGATGAATATAGACATACCATTGTCCCTGGAATTGGTTTATTCCATTGGCAACCTGAGGGGCAGTCTACCTCTCAAATAATACATGTGAGTCTTCTTGCAGCTAAGGGTACTTTCACGCTAGCGTTAAACTTTTCTGGCATTGAGTTCTGTCCTCGGGGCTCAAAACCGGGAAAAAACGCTTCAGTTATATCCTAATGCATTCTGAATGGATCCGGTATTAAGAAATGCCTGAAGGATGTTTTACAAGCGGAGAGGCGGATCCGTTATTGCAATGCATATTTGTGACGGATCCACATCCGGATCCATCTACAAATGCTTTTAGTTGTCATGCGGTTAGATGGATCTGGCGGCAGTTCCGGCGACGGAACTGCCTGCCGGAATCCTCTGCCGCAAGTGTGAAAGTAGCCTAAGAGGTGTATGTTGCAATGGTGGCTAAAACCCACAACCCCAGACCCTTCTATAATCATACAACAAATGAAACACTGCCTGAGGATGGAATTGTTGGGAGCAGAACACTCCAAGGAGGTTTTAATAGGAAACATAATGAAAAAATGGAGGAGATTCATATGCGCAGTATTGAATGATGAGGAATTGAAGCTCTTGGTTCAGAACAACTAAAGGGTACCCTGGGATGTCTAGAAATAGCAGATAAATAAAGTATTCTCGTAGTGATAAGAAATAGCTAGAAGATCTGTGTACCATATAGGATGATCTTGGTCTCTTAGGGGGGATGGGTGGTCTCATTGCAGAGGGGGGGGGGGATTGTGTGGAGGGAAATGTTTCTGTAAGGGAGTAGGAGGTAACTAAATATGAAACATGTAACTGTCAAAGAAGGAAATATATATGAAAATCTCTGTACAAGTTATCAATATGCCCGATATTTTTTTTTTTTACCATGTATGGAATAATGCAGACATGTAACAAGTTGTTTTATGTACCTGCTTCTAATAAAATGCATGTTTAAAATATATATATATATATATATATATATATATATATATTATATATAATCGTTTACGGCATTTTCTCATGTCAAATTACATATGACATGTTAATTGAATGAGCTATTAATCTTCTTTAACTTGGGCGTGCCAAAAATTCCTTAAAATCCCCTTACTTGCATGGTTTGGCTGACAATTAGCTGTCCTTTTGTTATCCCGATCAGTCACCCTGCTGAGAAGCTAATTTGGACTGACAACCTGTCTTTTTTAAAAAGTGTCCACTGTAACAAAACTGAAAAATGCCAAATACAGCCGTCATACCGTGATCCTCATCCTTTGCCTACTGCTGTAACTTCTGAAGTATATGACCATGGCAGAATTTGCAGGGAGCTGTACATGAGATGGCATGCCCAAAGTCAGATTGTTTCATAGTTGTCACTTGTTAATAAAAATGACAGTACAATGATAGTAAATTAATAAAAGATGAGCTACAGCTTCTTCTACTAGGTACGTCCATAGAAAAGTTCATCACACCTCTGTTACTTCACCCAGACAGCACGGAAAACCCAGAGCGGAGCAGGCTGCAAACCTAAGCCCCGTGCTTTAACCACTTGAAGACCACAGGTTTATACCCCCCTAGTGACCAGGCCCTTTTTTACAAATCCGCACTACACTACTTTCACCGTTTATTGCTCCGTCATGCAACTTACCACCCAAATGAATTTTACCTCCTTTTCTTCTCACTAATAGAGCTTTCATTTGGTGGTATTTCATTGTTGCTGACATTTTTACTTTTTTTGCTATTAATAAAAATTTAACGACATTTTTGCAAAAAAATGACATTTTTCACTTTCTGTTGTAAATTTTTTTAAAAAAAACTACATTTCTATATAAATTTTTCTCTAAATGTATTGTTCTACATGTCTTTGATAAAAAAAAGTCCAATAAGTGTATATTTATTGGTTTGGGTAAAAGTTATAGCGTTTACAAACTATGGTGCAAAAAAGTGAATTTCGGCATTTTGAAGCAGCTCTGACTTTCTGAGCGCCTGTCGTGTTTCTTCAGGTGCTAGAATGCCAGGAAAGTATAAATACCCCCAAATCACACCATTTTAGAAAGAAGACACCCCAAAGTATTCGCGGAGGGGCTTGGTGAGTTCATGTATCATTTCATTTTTTTCACAAGTTAGCGGAAAATGACACTTTCTGAGGAAAAAAATAATAATAAAGTTTCCATTTCTGCTAACTTCTGGCAAAAAAAAAAAAATCTCATACGGGCTCATTATGCCCCTCAGTGAATACCTTGGGGTGTCTACTTTCCGAAATGGGGTCATTTGTGGGGTGTTTGTACTGTTCTGGCATTTTGGGCGGGGCTAAATTGTGAGCCGCCATGTAAAAGCTAAAGGTACTCATTGGTTTTAGGGCCCCTTTGCGCACCCAGGCTGCAAAAAGTGTCACTCATGTGGTATCGCCGTACTCAGGAGAAGTGGGGCAATGTGTTTTGGGGTGTATTTTTACATATACCTATGTTGGGTGAGAGAAATATCTCTGTAAACTGACAACTTTGTATAAAAAAATTTAAAAATTGTCATTTACAGAGATATTTCTCACACCAGCAGAGTATATATAAAAATACACCCCAAACACATTGCCCACTCTCCTGAGTGCGGCGACTCCATGTGTGTTACTTTGCAGCCTGGATGCAAAGGCCTAATCAATGAGTACCTTTAGAATTTCACAGGGCATTTTTACGCATTTGGATTCCAGACTTCTTCTCACGCTTTAGGGGCCCCTAAAATGCCAGGGCAGTATAAATACCCCACATGTGACCCCATTTTAGAACGAAGACACCCCAAGGTATTCCGTGAGGGTATGGTGAGTTCATGTAAAATTTTATTTTTGTCACAAGTTAGTGGAATATGAGACTTTGTAAAAAACAAAATAAAAAAAATAAAAATATATCAATTTCCGCTAACTTGTGCCAAAAAAAAAAATTCTGTGAACTCGCCATGCCCCTCACGGAATACCTTGGGGTGTCTTCTTTCCAAAATGGGGTCACATGTGGGGTATTTATACTCACCTGGCATTTTAGGGAACCTAAAGCGTGAGAATCCAAATGCGTAAAAATGCCCTGTGAAATCCTAAAGGTACTCATTGGTTTTAGGGCCCCTTTGCGCATCTTGGCTGCAAAAAGTGTCACTCATGTGGTATCGCCGTACTCAGGAGAAGTAGGGCAATGTGTTTTGGGGTGTATTTTTACATATACCCATGCTGGGTGTGAGAAATATCGCTGTAAGCGACAACTTTTTAAATTTTTTTATACAAAGTTGTCAGTTTACAGAGATATTTCTCTCACCCAGCATGGGTATATGTAAAATACACCCCAAACACATTGCCCTACTTCTCCATGGCGATACCACATGAGTGACACTTTGCAGCCAAATGCAAAGGCTAAATCCCATGAGTACCTTTTAGGAGGAGCATTTTTACGCATTTTTCTTCTCATGCTTTAGGGCCCCTAAAATGCCAGGGCAGTATAAATACCCCACATGTGACCCCATTTTGGAAAGAAGACACCCCAAGATATTCCATGAGGGGCATGGCGAGTTCATAGAAAAAAATTTTTGGCACAAGTTAGTGGAAATTGATTTTTATTGTTTTTCTCACAAAGTCTCCCTTTCCGCTAACTTTTGACAAAAGTTTAATTTTTCATGGACTCACTATGCCCCTCAGCGAATACCTTGGGGTGTCTTCTTTCCAAAATGGGGTCACATGTGGGGTATTTATACTGCCCTGGCATTTTAGGGGCCCTAAAGCGTGAGAAGAAAAATGCGTAAAAATGCCCTCCTAAAAGGTACTCATTGGAATTTGGGCCCCTTTGCGCATCTTGGCTGCAAAAAGTGTCACTCATGTGGTATCGCCGTACTCAGGAGAAGTAGGGCAATGTGTTTTGGGGTGTATTTTTACATATACCCATGCTGGGTGAGAGAAATATCTCTGTAAATTGCCAACTTTGAATAAAATTTTTTAAAAGTTGTCATTTACAGAGATGTTTCTCACACCCAGTATGGTATATGTAAAAATACACCCCAAACACATTGCCTACTTCTCCTGAGCTGGCGATACCACATGTGTGCCACTTTTTGCAGCCAAGATGCGCAAAGGCCCTAAAACCAATGAGTACCTTTAGGATTTCACAGGGCATTTTACGCATTTGGATTCTCACGCTTTAGCACCCCTAAAATGCCAGGTGAGTATAAATACCCCACATGTGACCCCATTGTGGAAGAAGACACCCCAAGGTATTCTGTGAGGGGTATGGCGAGTTCACAGAAAAAAATTTTTGACACAAGTTAGCGGAAATTGATATATATATATATATATATATATATATATATTTTTTTTTTACAAAGTCTCATATTCCACTAACTTGTGACAAAAAATAAAATTTTACATGAACTCACCATACCCCTCACGGAATACCTTAGGGTGTCTTCTTTCTAAAATGGGGTCACATGTGGGGTATTTATACTGTCCTGGCATTTTAGGGTCTCCATGAATCATTACACGTATGGCCAGCATTAGGAGTTTCTGCGATTCTCCTTATATTGAGCATACGGGTAATGAGATTTTTCCGTTCAGCCGCTGCGCTGAAAAAAAAAAAAAATGAACGGCACAGATTTTTTCATTCGCATCGGTCAATGTGGATGAAAAAATCTCTGCCAAATCAGTGATTGCGGTGCGGTGGGCGCTAGCTAACTAACAAGTAGCTAACTAACTGGCGGTGATAACGGGACCCTTATGCCCCATTCACACGTCCGAAATTCTGTTTGCGGAGCGGAATTGCGGACCCATTCATTTCTATGGGGACAGACTTTGTCCCGCTCGGATCCGAATTACGGATCCGCGCTTCGAGTCTGCACTTCCGTTCCGCAAAAATATAGAACATGTCCTATTCTTGTCCGCAGTTGCGGACAAGAAAAGCATTTTCTATATAGTTCTGTGCTGGATCTGCAAAATGCGGAAGCGCATTGCCGGTGTCCGTATTTTGCGGATCCGCAGATCCATAGATCCATGACATACATACGGACGTCTGAATGAGCCTGTAGGGGGTGATTAGTGACAGGGGGTGACAGGGGTGATCAGGGGGTGACATGGGTGATCAGGGGTTAATCAGTGATGGGGGTGGGGGGTGTGTGTAGTGATTGGTGCACTTTTCCTATGTTTCCTCTGGTGGTCCCAAACAAAGGGACCACCAGGCAGAGCAGACAGCAGGCATATCAGGCGCTGTTTAAAAAACAGCGTCTGATATCGCGATTTAAATGCGGTTTTTCGCATCTACAGCCTGCCAGCGCATGATCAGCGCTGGCAGGCTGTAGTTTCAGTTGTCCCGGCTCCGATCACATGAACGCGCACGCACGACGCGCGCGCGTTCATGTGAAATCTTGGGTCTCACGAGATGACGCCGATAGGCGGCAGTGAGACCTGAGAGAGCCGCCGCGCTGACGCCCATCGGCGTTAGCGTGGCGGCAAGTGGTTAAAAAGGCATCTTCCAGGGTAGCGAAGTTGGATAAGAATTTCCTACTGAAGGAGAATTTGAATCCTAGAACAGGATCAGAGACTCTCTTCATCATAATGAAGGAACGATTACCGTTATAACATCATATAGCAAACAGTACATGGAAAACAAAATAATTGATCACTCAACACATACCCATATTAGAACAGGATGAGATTCTAAGCAAAATATTGAAACACAAGAGTTAGGTTTGCAGCCAGGATAGGGCTTTAGGTTCTATCTTATCACCCAGCAAATTTGTGTCCATAAGGGCTCATGCACACGACCGTTGGTGTTTTGCGGTCCACTGAACGCGGCCCATTGTACAAATGCCTATTCTTGTCCGCATTACACACAAGAGTAGGACATGCTCTATTTTTTTTTTCAGGGGCACGGAACAGAGCAATGGATGCGGACAGCACACGGAGTGCTGCACAGAAAAAGAGGGGGTCAGTCAGCACGTCCCTGTATGCAGGTGCACGTAGCCATGGCATAAATACATACAAACACAGAAATGCAACAGCACTCTGCAACCAGCACTCCTCCCTGCCTCTATACTAGAAGCTATCAGAGGCGTCAGTGTACATTTTGATAAAAAAGTAATAAGCCACTCGCCGCGACAAGGCCACCTCTATGAGTGGTCCTAACACTAAATCCTACCTGTTATGGGCCATGACAGCCACATAAAATCCAGGGAGTGCAGGTCCAGCATCTTTTGTGGCCCCATTGAAGTGAATGGGTCTGCGCCCGAGCCGCAAAATATGCGGCTCGGACGCGGATCACAACAACGGTCGTGTGCATGAGGCCTAAGGCTACATGCACACAACAGTTGTTTTTTGCTGTCCGCAAATCGGGATCCACAAAAAAAAATGATGGTCCGTCAGTTTTTTTTTGGAGGATTCCTTTGTTTTCACAGATCCCTTGTAATAAATGCCTATCCTCGTCCGCAAATGAGAAAAAAGTAGGACATGCACTACTTTTTTTGCTGATGGGGAAACACGGACAATGGACGCGGAACACAAACAGATGAATTGTCAGCATTTTTTTGTCGACCCATTGAAATGAATGGGTTCCTATCTTATCCGCAAAATAAACTGAAATGGAAGCCGAGAAAAGCAACTGTCGTGTGCATGTAGCCTGAGAGTTCCTGTGGCTCAGGACCACAGGTTTTTACAGGTGTGGCCATGCTAAATGCAAGATATGATAACCTTATTTTAAAGTTATTAAAGGACAATATGTGGGCAAGCAAACTAATTCATTAAAATCCCACATACGGCGACATATCAGATGCTTTAACTAAGAACACCTATTTCCATATTGTTCATTTTAGGGAAGTTCACCAGGGTGATTTCTCCTCATTTACCTTTCAGGGCTTTGAAAGGGTGTTCAGGCCCTACAGAGGCGGAGATCATGTTAAAAAAAAACGTATTACCAGAGAAACACTTTAGATGTTCGTGTTCGTTTTGCAATCCTTGGGGTTATGAACCACCAATGGATATTATCCGTTATTAATAATTTGTATGAGGATGCATGTTATGAATACATTTTTTATGAAGACACATTACTAATAATCTTCATGAGGATGCATGTTACTAGTAATTTTCACGAAGATGTTTGTTACTAAGAATTCTATGAGGATGCGCGTTACTAAAAATTTTGCATTTTCTGTTGTCCGAACACAATGACATAATCCAGTTGCATAGATCATACTTTTCTATACAGAGGCATCCAGGAAAGCAACAGTATAATGCATTTTTTTTTGGGAGGCCTATGGGCAACCTGAACCACTGTATTCTCTTTCTAAGAGGCAACCTGTACATTTTTGTTCACCCCACTTTTGGGGAACAAATGTATGGTGTGGGTGTATAATATATATATATATATATATATATATATATATATATAAATAAATAAGGAAAATGAAAAGCAGCACACTTTAAAATTGTGGGTGCAAAGCCCGCCAGTGACCAGCAACTAGGTCCTCAATGTAGTAGTTCAGAAAATGCACAGCAGCACTCCACTCTTCAAAACGAACAGGTGTTTATTCAGCCCAGTGCAGCAACGTTTCAATTGTTCATTACAATCTTTCTCAAGCCATGTCAAACTTAGTGCTCAGTGAATCATTTATAGCTCAGTCACATGATTATCGGTTAATTAGTGATATCTACATGATGTTCTTTTGTTATGAAATTAAACAGTACCTTACCTGTGACTCATTGTGGGTCGTTTATGTTCTGTGGTGCCCCTGTAATCTATTATATGTGGGGGAAACTACCACTGAAATGAAAACACGCCTCAACAACCACAGACAGAGCAATAGGGATCAGAGGAAAGATCTCCCGGTGTCAAAACACTTTTTTGAGAAGAAACACAGGGAACAGCATCTAAAGTTTATGATTTTAGAACAGATTAACATGCCAAAAAGAGGGGGGGATAGAATATCGATACTGAAAAAGAGTGAGTTAAGATGGATTTTCCGGTTAGATACACTTATGCCAAAGGGGTTAAATGTGGAGTTTAGGGTTACAGCAGGAATGATTAAGTAAATTAATGAGTACAGGCGTTATGATTCTATAGGCTGCTAATGATAGTCCTTGAAAAATTCTGGTTGCTATATAAAGTGATATGGCTAATGTTTGTGCAATAATGATATGATCTATATAGTTTATTATAATGAATTATAGTATGTGAGCTGACCAGGGTAATTAAGGTGTCGGCCCTTATACTTATTTGGGTTACCGAATACACTACCCATTATCGACATAAATATTGTTTAACTGTCCCGTGAGGGGATTATGATGTTTGGTAAGAGGGGGTTGTGAGTTATATGGTGGTGTTGACAGATTGTACCGCTTCGCGTTTTTTCTGTGGAGGGACGTGGTGCCATGTGAACGTGACGCTAATGTACCCTTACCCAAGATGGCTCCTAGTGTGTTTGCTGCGCAGGGCGCATGCCCTTCCATCCTTGTTACGCCCCATCATGGTTGTGGTGGTGACGCGGCTGGAGGGGCGTGTGCATGCAGGGTGGAACATGAGGGACGCCAAGCTATATGAATGAAGATCTGACAAACAATATAAGGTAACCCACATAAGTAATGGTTTTGACTCCTTTTCCCTGCAGGTTGTTCCTTTCTTTGTATATGCTTATGAAGCGATACAAGCCATGAGTTTTTAACTTCACTGCATCGTGTGACTTCACATGGAGATGAACACTTTTATATGAAGATAAATTTTATGTATCACGAATGAATATGTTTTAAGATACCTCATACTGGGGAACACGATGTCTATGCGCAGAACCACGTTTTTTGCAATCAATTGTATTTTGACTAATCGCACCCTTTTTATACACACTTGTATGTAATTACACAGGATATGATACTAATGATTTCCTGCACAGGAGTATATATATGCACAACTATGCTATGTTTGTTCACTTGGCTTGATAATGGCTCTGTGAGAGAGCTGAAACGTTGCTGACACATGTGCTGAATAAATCACCGCTTTTTTTACGTCTGAAAGAGTGCTGCGTTCTTTTCTATGATTATATGCGGCTCTTGGACACGAGCGGACGCGTGCACTGTGTGTTAAAGTGGAGTGCTGCCTGATCGTATTGGATATATATATATATATATATATATATATTCTCTTACTGGCAGTGTAAGTGGGATATCTGTTTTGGAAAGGAGAACATAATTTGCCAAAATTTGAATTCCAGCACCCAACATAATGATAAGATGTGGTCTCAGTCAGAAAACTTACCTTTAAAGAGGCTGTCCAGAATATTTTTTACTTCTTCCCTATGGGACTGGTTCACATTTTCGTGTTTTACAGCGCGTTCGAACGCGCTGAAAAAACGCTCGTCGCATAAACAAGTACTTGAGCTTTTTTTGGGGCGTTTGTCGCGCGTTTTGGCCCATAGACTTCAACGCGCAACGCTTGTATTTTGCGCGTTTTTGACACTGAAAACGCGCGTTCAAACGCGCGTTTATGAATTTGCAACATGCTGGAAAGGACAAACCCCAGCTCTGATTGGCCAAACTTCATATAGACAGGGATATTTGGTCATTGGACAACACTGCAGTCAATCACACAAACGCGCGTAAAACGCGTGTTAACTATTGCCAAAAACGCACGACGAAAACGCGCGTCTCAGAAACGCTCAGGTGTGAACCCAGGGTTACATAGATAGAGTCACATGCGCCTCTGCAGGCAGTGACTGGTTTCAGCAGTGATGTGTCCCCAAGCGGCAAATGACCAGTAAGTGACATGCTACTTTGGGGCACTTCACCACTGAGGCCAGTGCATGTGACTGGAATGGAGCCGTGGGGGAAGTAAGTGTGGATCTCTTCACAATTACTACTGGGAGAGGATTTCCAAAAAGAAAAAAAATCCTGCACAACCCCTTTAAAGTAAAGACCAGTGGTTGCACCTGCTGAAATGCTCCCACTATACATAACTGGAGTTTGAGGGGTTGCATATTGTACTTTGCAGCCAGTAGGCACTGGAAAGGAGCAGTGTGAGCTGTCCTCAGCAAACCAGCATCCTGTGTGGTTACTATGTTCTTCATTTATGTATTTTAGTTTGGAAGCTGTGCTGCCTTCTATGAAGATCTTGGATGCAATGAAGGATAATCTTCATCAACCTGTTTGGATAAATGCAGACATACTTCCTGGGCCTGGAGGAAAAGTCACAGTGGATGAAAGAGAATTTCTTCAAATTGTCACCTCTTTCTTTCCAAATGTTACCCTATCATTGGGCTGGACAACTGCATGGCATCCTGATAGAAGCAATGAAGGTAAAACCTGTGTATGTTACTGGATTCACCACTGATGTGCTTGTTTCTTCCAAGGCCGCTTTATTACATAAAGGCAAGCCAAGTAAATTCATTTGTGGACCTAAAATTTCTAAAAATAATGTGGTATTATGGTAAGAGTTTTGTACTTTGAGTTGGTCATAAACCATCTTAGAATAGCAGAGGTGAGAGATGGTCTACAGGCTAGCTCTCTCATAGATTTAGCACAGAACAGCTTCTTGCAGACACTATGTACTGTGAAACATAGAAGCTGCAGAAGCCAAAGAAAGTAACATTTTTAGTAAAAGTTAAACCCTTTTTTAGCCCAAAATTGCAACTAAATCAATTAACAAAACGGCCTAAAAGGTGTCCATAGCCGGTATGAAGATGTATTTTACTATATGGATACATTTTCTTCTTTTATTTCTTAGCCCAGTGTACATTTTTTGGTCCTTTTACCTCTGAGATTGAGTGAGGCATAAATGGCCTTGACCCTGAACATGTTCTATCGCTCAATGATGTGATCTGTTTTGCATTCAGAGAATTCCATTATTCCGTTGATAAAACGACATATTCAGTCGTCAGTATACTTATCATGGTGATGTATATGCCTGTTCCCTCCTGCTGCTGAACAATGAATGGCCTTGACGTACAGAGCAGAACCAGTTGAAATTGACATTCACGATAATGTGTGAAAGTAAAGCTTGTGTCATCCAAAGGACAACAAAATGTTTTTCTTTGAATTGATGGAGTATAAAAACTGAAATTTTTGCAACATCTGAAGTGTTTTGCATCGTTGTTATTGTTATATTTCTGTTTATGTACCAGATGATTCCTTACTTTTCAGAGGCAGTCAAAAAAGTGATGTTGAAATATATATATAAAATAACCCATCTGGTCTGTTTAGTATGTTCTGCAGCTTTCTAAAGCCTTCTGAATCAGTAATTAGCAAATTTCTGTGATTTATACAGTATAATACCTTAAAGGGGTAATGCAAGAATGGGGGAGGTTTTGGCAAACAGCCCCATGTGGCCAGACCTGTAAAGGGAAGCTTACTTACCTGCTTCCTGGCTCTGGCTCCCCGCTCCTTTTCCTTCTGGCCTGCAATGCTCCACGGTGCTCCCTCGCTGAAAACATCCAGTTTGACACCGCCTGCAGCCATTGACTGGCTGCAGCAGGGACTGTCTTCTGTTGCGTCATGACAAATTGTCGCATGACGCAAGGGGATCCGGTCACTGCTGCAGCCACTAATTGGCTGCAGACGGCATGAAACCAGATGTTTTTTAGCAAAAGGCAAGTGCAACGGAGCATCACAGGCCAGGAGGAGAAGGAGCAGGGAGCCAGCACGGGAAGCAGGTAAAGTAAGTCTCTATTTAAAGGTCTTTCTAAGGGTGCATACACAAAACCGTAATTCTGGGTCTGCATCCGTTCGGCAATTTTGCGGAACAGGTGCGGACCCATTTATTTTAATAGGGCCTTTAAAGAAGCGGACAGCACACTGTGCGTATAGAGCAAGAATAGGCATTTTCTATATAGCGCCGGCCATGTACGGTCCACAAAATGCGGAACGTACATGGCCAGTATCCATGTTGTGCTGATCCGCAATTTGTGGACCGCAAAACACTTACGGTCGTGTGAATGCACCCTAACTGTGAGGGGGAAGATGCCAAAACACTCCCCATTCTTGCATAAATCTTATAACTATGCTATCCACTGGTCTAACTACCAGAATCTTAGAAGACTATAAAGGGATTGTCCCCAGCCATCCCACCTTACTAAAGTGTTATATGAAATATGTAGCCCTATCTTTGGAATTGTAACTGTAAGGCCTTATTCACACGTCCGTAGTGTTTTGCGGATCTGCAACACATCTTGCCACCAGCCCTATAGAGATGCCTATACTTGTCCGCAATTGCGGGCAAGAATAGGACATGCTCTATATTTTTTGCGGAGCCGCCGTCCGGAAGATCGGCGGTGCGCTCCGCAAATGCGGATCCGGTGAGCAGTGTGTGCTCTCCGTATCCATCACGTCCCCATTCAAAATGAATGGGTCCGCACCCGTTCCGCAAATTTGTGGAACGGGTGCGGACGTGTGAATTAGGCCTAACTACACACACTTATCCACGACTTTAATATATTATCTACATTGCCAACTTGCAGGTTTATGAAACTTTCACAGAATTCTTCCTCTAAGCATATGCAGACTAATAATGTGATCTGAGAATGTAGATCCCTGATTTCACCTGTGTTTGACATCAGTCTGGTGTCTCGTGTTGTAGCTGGATAGCGCAACAAATTAGGCCCATCCGTTGAAATGAATGAGAGACATGGAAACAGCGAAAGGGGCCTTTTCACATTGTGGATTTTGCCCGTGCAATGTTCGTGCGCACACTGCACCAACATTCCGGCAGCCGCCTGGTATCTACCTCACATTGTTTTCAATGGAAGGCAGTTCTGACATTTCAGGGCCGATAGTTAAAAGCTCGGACTGCGCTAGCATGGTGTGTGTGTGTGGACACCATGGCAAAAACTGCTGTGTGAACGGGCCCCTAAAAATTGATGACCACATGTAATCTGTATTGACTTTTAGGCCTCTTTCACACAAATGATACGGATTGTGTGGATCTGTTCAGGAAAAAACTGATCACTTGTGACCGGTCAGTTACAGTTGTGTTCAAAATTATTCAACCCCCACTGAAATTGAGTGTTTTGGCCAGTTTGACATTGATTTTGATCATTTCAGTCATCTTGTTTACAATTAAATCAGAGAGGCGCTTGTAAGTCAGACAAATATAACATAACATTTATAATGAAATAACCACAAATGTCTTTTCTGTGCTCACATCATTATCAGTTTTATTCAACCCCCAAGTGACATTCAATCTTAGTACTTAGTACAACATCCTTTTCCAGTTATAACAGCTTTTAAACGTGAAGCATAGCTTGACACAAGTGTCTTGCAGCGATCTACGGGTATCTTCGCCCATTCTTCATGGGCAAAAGCCTCCAGTTCAGTCACATTCTTAGGCTTGCGCGCTGCAACTGCTTTCTTTAAGTCCCACCAGAGGTTCTCAATCGGATTTAAGTCTGGTGACTGCGATGGCCACTTCAAAATGCTCCAGCCTTCAATCTGCAACCATGCTGTAGTGGACTTAGAGGTATGCTTGGGATCATTGTTCTGTTGAAAGGTCCAACGTCTCCCAAGCCTCAGGTTTGTGACGGACTGCATCACATTTTCATCCAATATCTCCTGGTACTGAAGAGAATTCATGGTACCTTGCACCCGCTGAAGCTTCGCTGTACCTGTAGAAGCAAAACAGCCCCAAAGCATGATTGACCCCCCGCCATGCTTCACAGTAGGCAAGGTGTTCTTTTCTTCATAGGCCTTGTTCTTCCTCCTCCAAACATAGCGTTGATCCATTGGCCCAAACAGTTCTAATTTTGTTTCATCAGTACACAGAACACTATCCCAAAACTTTTGTGGTTTGTCCACATGACTTTTGGCATACTGCAGTCGACTCTTCTTATTCTTTGGAGACAGCAAGGGGGTGCGCCTGGGAGTTCTGGCATGGAGGCCTTCATTACGCAGTGTGCGCCTTATTGTCTGAGCTCAAACTTCAGTACCCGCATCTGACAAATCTTTTTTCAGTTTCTCAGCAGTCACACGGGGACTTTTCAACACTTTGCGCTTCAGGTAGCGCACAGCAGTCAGCATCTTCTTCCTGCCGCGACCAGGTAGCGTTTCAACAGTGCCCTTTGCCTTGAATTTGCGAATGATGCTTCCTATGGTGTCTCTTGGTATGTTTAACATCTTTGCAATCTTCTTATAGCCATTGCCCTTCCTGTGAAGAGAAATCACCTCTTCTTTTGTCTTCCTGGACCATTCTTTTGACTTCACCATGTTTGTGAACACACCAGTAAATGTCTAGAAGTAGCTGAGTATCACAGTTATTTTAAATCTGCCTAATTGGTGCTTATTATGCTTGATTGCTGCTCCTTGACATCCACAGGTGTTTTCAATACCTGATCGAAAACACTTGAATGAACCTCTGTTCTTAAGAGTGGTCGTCTTTAAGGGGTTGAATAATTGTGTCAATGAAGAAATCACAAAAAAAACATTTAATACTGTATTACAAAAACAATTGATGTCATTTTAGTTGCATTTGGTTCTTTAAAAAGTCCTTGTAAGATTTCATTCTGAACACAATTACAAATGTACACTAAATTCCCTAAAACCCTTTACAGCATTGGGGATTGAATAATTTTGAACACAACTGTATGTCTGTGATTCCGTTCAGTGTTTCAGTTTTTCCTGCGCAGGGGCAATCAGTTTTCATGTGTTTTTAAAGCGTTTGGAAGAAAAAACTGAAGAATTACAAACTACACCTCCTAGCAACCATCATTAAAAAACGCATTGCATCTGGATAGCATAGTTTTTCACTGAAGCCCCATTCACTTCTATGGAACCAGAGCTGCATGAAAAACGCAGAATATAGAACATGCAGCGATTTTTCCTGAACGCAGAAATTATGCGTGAAAAACAACGCTCATGTGCACAGACCATTGTAAAATGAATCGGATGCTATGTGTTTACTTCACGCATCGCACCTGGGTGGAAAACGCAATCTTGTGAAAGAGGCCTTATATGGGGGTGGGGGGGTGGTAAAATTAGTTGTGGTTTTATTTTTTATATTAAAAAAACCTGGTGAATAAACCAATCCATCCTCTGGCTCAGGGCCGGGCCGACACAGAGGCTGGGGAGGCTCCAGCCTCAGGGCGCTCCAGCGTCAGGGCGCAGGCCAGCTCCCCAGCCTCTGGGCGGCAGGCAGGCCACTGACCTAAGGCTTTCTCAGACCCAGGCAGATGATTATTATTGCAGATGGCAGTGGCAGAGAGAGAGCTGGTGGCCACAGGCGCAGGGACACATCGGGACCCGGCTGCTGCGATCAGCTGCTGTGTGAGCCTGCCCTGTGAAAGAACTTACTCTCTCTCTCTCTGTCTGCTCTGCCTGGATGGATGGCCGTGCTGCTGCTCCCCCAGACTCCTCCCCTCCCTCTCTCAATCAATCTCTGTGTAGTGTGTAGCAGAGCAGTGGTGACATCACTTCCTGCTGCTCTCACACTAACCGACAGGACAGCAGGTCTGATAACATGAAGGTGCCTCAGCCAAGGAGAGAGAGGAGAGGACTGGAGGTATGTGAGACTGACTGTCACTGTCTCAGTCAGAGGCTCAGCCTCAGCTTGTCTTAAAGGGAATCTGTCACCAGGTTTGAGCCCTGTCAGCTAAACATATGCTGACGTTCAGGGTCTCATTAGCATGCCTAATATGGGCTCATCTAAACAAATGGTAGCGTAATTTTGTCAAAAAACAGGTTTAACTAACCTGTCAATCACACATATAAGGAGCCAGGGAGGTCCAGCGTGCAGGGTGCCCGGCAGACATCGCTGTATGTGGCCAGCGCCGCCTCCTACATGCTCGCGTCGCCTCCTCTCCCTCCTCCTCCTGCTGCTAGCGCTGGCTGCGTGCGCTGCACGCGCGCGCACTCACTTCGAAGAAGCCGATCCAAGAAGTCGCGCGTGCGCATAGGCATGCACCCGTGCGGACTTCTTGGATCGGCTTCTTCAAGTGAAGTGCGCAGCGCCGTGTGCGTCTGAGCCAGCGCTCAGCAGGAGGAGGGGAGGAGAGCGTGCACGAGCATAGACGGCGCTGGCCACATACAGCGATGTCGCGGCCGGCACCCTGCATCGCTGGACCTCCCTTGAGCTCCTTATATGTGTGATTGACAGGTAGTTAAACCTGTTTTTGACAAAATACGCTACCATTTGTTTAGATGAGCCCATATTAGGCATGCTAATGAGACCCTGAACGTCAGCATATGTTTAGCTGACAGGCTCAAACCTGGTGACAGATTCCTTTAAGCAAGCATTGATGTACTGTTACTGTCTGACACACTGCACTGACAGGGCTTCAAAACTAGTAGTTCACTCACCCCCATTTGACCATTTTTTTCACTAGCTGTCAGCTGACATTAGCTATTTGCTAATGTCAGCTGAATTATCCATATGCTCCTTACCTGTTCTATTTAATAAAATTCATACTTTTATATTCTGATAAGGCCTCTTTCACACTTGCGTTGTTAGGATCCAGCATGCACTTCGTCGCCGGAAGTACCCGCCGGATCTGTCACAACGTAAAGAGAACTGAAAGCATTTGAAGATGGATCAGTCTTCAAAATGCTTTCAGTGTTACCATGGCAGCCAGGACTGGTTGCCATGGTAAAGTGTAGTGGGGAGGCGGGGAGAATTATACTTACAGTCGGTGCGGCTCGGGCGCTCCAGAATGATGTCAGAGCACCCCATGCGCATGGATCACGTGATCCATGTGCGTGGAACGCTCTGACGTCATTCTGGAGCGCCCCGGGAGCCGCGGTGGGGGGGGGGGCGCACTTGGGCAGCTCAGCCTCTGTTGGTGGTGGGCCTTGTCCCAGCCCTGCTCTGGCTATCTACTTCCACAATGTAACCACTGAAAAGCTGAAAGCACATCCTCTCCTTAAAGAGAACCTGTCACCGCTCCTGACATGCTTGGTTTAATAACTTCATGCATCCCCCATGTAATAACCATTCTAGAACATCTATTCTTATGGTTCTATGTTGTGTCATTCCTTTATTATTTCTACTAGAAGTTATGAATGAATTACTAGCAGTCTGCAGTAAGGGTACAGGGGGAAAGTAACCAGTTGGGGGTGTGTACCTGCACAGACTCACTGTATTCAATCAGTGCTGCCATTGTCAGTCTGTGCAAGGAGACCCCCCAAACTTGTTACCTCCCCTCTGTACCCTTACTGCAAACTGCTAGCAATTCATTCATAACTTCTAGTAGAAATAATAAAGGAATGGTACAACATAGAACCATAAGAATAGATGATCCAGAATTGTTATTACATGGGGATTGCAGGGGAAATGCATGAACCTATTAAAACAGGAATGTCAGGAGTGGTGAAAGGTCCTCTTTAAACCATGTGGTGTGTGTGTGTATATACAGTCATGGCCAAAAGTTTTGAGAATTACATAAATATTGGAAATTGGAAAAGTTGCTGCTTAAGTTTTTATAAAAGCAATTTGCATATACTCCAGAATGTTATGAAGAGTGATCAGATGAATTGCATAGTCCTTCTTTGCCATTAAAATTAACTTAATCCCAAAAAAACCTTTCCACTGCATTTCATTGCTGTCATTAAAGGACCTGCTGAGATCATTTCAGTAATCGACTTGTTAACTCAGGTGAGAATGTTGACGAGCACAAGGCTGGAGATCATTATGTCAGGCTGATTGGGTTAAAATGGCAGTCTTGACATGTTAAAAGGAGGGTGATGCTTGAAATTATTGTTCTTCCATTGTTAACCATGGTGACCTGCAAAGAAACGTGTGCAGCCATCATTGCGTTGCATAAAAATGGTTTCACAGGCAAGGATATTGTTGCTACTAAGATTGCACCTCAATCAACAATTTATAGGATCATCAAGAACTTCAAGGAAAAAGGTTCAATTCTTGTTAAGAAGGCTTCAGGGCGTCCAAGAAAGTCCAGCAAGCGCCAGGATCGTCTCCTAAAGAAGATTCAGCTGCGGGATCAGAGTGCCACCAGTGCAGAGCTTTCTCAGGAATGGCAGCAGGCAGGTGTGAGCGCATCTGCACGCACAGTGAGGCGAAGACTTTTGGAAGATGGCCTGGTGTCAAGAAGGGCAGCAAAGAAGCCACATCTCTCAAAAAAAAAACATCAGGGACAGATTGATCTTCTGCAGAAAATATGGTTAATTGGACTGCTGAGGACTGGGTCAAAGTCATATTCTCCGATAAAGCCTCTTTCCAATTGTTTGGGGCATCAGGAAAAAGGCTTGTCCGGAGAAGAAAAGGTGAGCGCTACCATCAGTCCTGTGTCATGCCAACAGTAAAGCATCCTGAGACCATTCATGTGTGGGGTTGCTTCACATCCAAGGGAAGGGGCTCACTCACAATTTTGCTCAAAAACACAGCCATAAATAATGGTACCAAGACACCCACCAACAGCAATGCATTTTCCAGCGCAATGGAGCACCGTGCCATAAGGCAAAAGTGATAACTAAGTGGCTCAGGGACCAAAACATTGACATTTTGGGTCCATGGCCTGGAAACTCCCCAGATCTTAATCCCATTGAGAACTTTTGGTCAATCCTCAAGAGGCGGGTGGACAAACAAAAACCCACTAATTCTGACAAACTCCAAGAAGCGATTATGAAAGAATGGGTTGCTATCAGTCAGGAATTGGCCCAGAAATTGATTGAGAGCATGCCCATTCGAATTGCAGAGGTCCTGAAAAAGAAGGGCCAACACTGCAAATACTGACTCTTTGCATAAATGTCATGTAATTGTCAATAAAAGCCTTTGAAACGTATGAAGTGCATGTAATTATATTTCACTACATCAAAGAAACAACTGAAACAAAGATCTAAAAGCAGTTTAGCAGCAAACTTTGTGAAAACTAATATTTGTGTCTGTCCTGTTCTCACAACATGTACCCCCGGGGTCTATATGCAGTTCAACAGGCAGATATCACCATTCTACTAGTTAATAAATTGAGACTTGTATCTGTAATCTGTGGCTTTATTAACCGGCAGTAGATAAGGTAAACTGTATAAAGAGAACATACAAAGGACTGAATGTACAGCATACAGGTACACAAAGCTATAGGAAAACATTGATTAAACCCTTACCGACGATGCTTGAGTCAAGAGGCACATAATGTGCAGCTGCTCCTTCCATGAGGTGAAGGAATATGGCAGCAGGCTCAGTCTCTTTCCCACAAAGCCCTGGGAGCAGGAAGTTGTGTCACCTAATTAATATTCATGACTTTAACAAAGTGATTACAGCAAAAGGTCACTAGATGGTGCTGCAGGCACACATATGAATACACATAACATTAAACTATGCAAATGGTTCTGAACAGAAGACAGTACACTCCCCGCTTGACATCAGCCGATGTCACTATTAGAGTCCTCATCAGATAACAGTAGGACTAGCTCGGAAGTGGGCCTGATAAACAGTTTGGTCTCGTTTTGTTTGGAAATCTTGACCTCAACTTTACGGACACATCCGTCTTCACTTGGGAATACTTTGGTAACGAGACCCAAAGGCCAGTAATTTCGTTGAACTTGAGAGTCTTTAACCAGAACAATGTCATCCGGTTTCAGGTTGGGCTTAACTGTGTGCCATTTGGTTCTTGTCTGTAAAGTTGGAAGATATTGCTTCTTCCACCTATCCCAGAAAGTATTGGCAAGAACTTGCACTTGTCTCCACTGGCGCTTGTAGAGGTCTTTGGTGCCAAACTCTCCGGAAGGAGCATTCACTCTACCAGTCTTTTGGGTAAGTAGAGAGGCAGGCGTAAGCAGTATTGGATCCCCTGGGTTGTATAGAAAGCGGGACCTGTGAACCAGACTGTGTCCTTAAGATGACTGGCGGCAACTGACCTGGTTGCTAAGTCTGCTGGATTATGGTCAGTAGGTACAAAGTGCCATTGTTTTGGGGAAGTGGACCTCCTGATTCTTAACACTCTGTTGTTAACATAGACGTAAAACGCCTAGTTTGGTTGTAAATGTAGCCCAGGACCACTTTACTGTCTGTATAAAACTCGGTGTCTTGAATCTCAAGGTTTATCTCTGAAGTAATTAATTCAGCTAGTTCAACGGCTAGTACTGCGGCACAGAGTTCCAGCCTGGGTATTGTATGTTCGAGAAGTGGTGCAAGTTTTGCTTTGCCCATGACAAACCCTGTGTGGCATTGACCTTTGTTGTCTACAGTTTTAAGATAAGCTACAGCTGCAATAGCTTTGACAGATGCGTCCGAGAATACATAAAGTCTTTGTGTTTTTACTTCTGTGGATGGCACAGGAGCGTAAGATCGTGGAACATGGAGGCTAGATAAAGTCTTTAGGGAGTTTCTCCACTCTATCCATGTGTTCCTTTTTCAGGGGAAAGTGGGTCATCCCAATCCAATGTTTCCTGAGTTAGGTCTCTAAGCAGTGTTTTACCCTGGATTGTGACGGGAGCTGTGAACCCTAAGGGATCATAAAGACTGTTTATGGCAGACAGGACACCTCTACGGGTAAAGGGCTTCTCTTCCTCACTGACTTGGAAGGTAAACGTGTCTGATTTTAGATCCCAGAGAAGACCAAGGCTACGTTGTATAGGAAGGGAGTCAGTCCCTAAGTCTAAGCTCTGCAGGTCATTTGAGTGGTCTTGAGAGGGAAATGCTTCTATCAGCTGCTTACTATTAGAGGCTATTTTGTGGAGTCTCAGGTTTGAGCATGCAAGCATTTCTTGAGCTCTCTTAAGGAGACTTATTGCATCCTCATCAGTGGGTAGTGATTTTAAACAGTCATCTACATAAAAGTCTCTTTCTACGAATTGTCTGACGTCTGACCCGTATTCTATCTCACCTTCCTGAGCAGAGTGTCTAAGACCATAAATTGCAACTGCAGGAGAGGGACTGTTACCAAAGATATGTACCCGCATGCGGTACTCCGCGATATCTTTTGTGGGGTCATTGTCAATAAACCAAAGAAATCTTAAAAGTTTCTATGTTCCTCTTTAACGAGAAAACAATGAAACATCTGCTGGATGTCCGCCATGAAGGCAACGGAGTCTTTACGAAAACGAAGCAGCACTCCTAGGAGTCTGTTGTTAAGATCAGGACCTGAGAGCAGGACATCATTTAAGGAGACGCCTTCATATTTGGCGCTAGAGTCAAACACTACTCTAATTTGGCCTGGTTTCTTTGGGTGGTAAACCCCGAATATGGGTAAATACCAACATTCCTCTGAGTTTTTAAGGGTGGGGGCTACCTCAGCATGACCGTTCTCAAATATTCTTCTCATGAAAGTAAAGAAGTGGTCTCTCATTTCTGGCTTCTTATGGAAGGTACGTCTTAGAGAGACAAAACGCCTGTAGACTTGCTCTCTGTTGTTAGGCAGACGTTGCCTTTGAGGTCTGAAGGGAAGGGGTGCGACCCAACTATTTGTCTCGTCCTTAGTGATTTCCTTTTCCATGGTCTCTAAAAACAATCTGTCTTCATGGGACATTGCTACCTGATTGTCCTCCCTGGTCCTTTGGAACACTGAGCAACCTAGGTGGTCTTTGTCACTATCACAAGCTATGTTGTGGTTTAAAGAGCCTATGAAGGAACAAGGTAGGTGAGTACTATGTGGCAATTCCTTTATGAGGAAGTTGTTTTCACATGGTTGGAAGATAGAGGGACGTCCATTTTCTAATGTTCTAGTAAGCATGCTATTAATGGAAGTTGGTTTGTGTATGCTTCCTAAGCAGACATCTCCTATTATGACCCATCCTAAGTCATGTCTCTGGGCATAAGGAGCATGGTGTGGGCCATTAATCTGTTCTCTGGTTTTGTGAACTTGTAAGATATCTCTCCCAAGGAGTAAGACTATCTGAGCGTTAGGATCGAGCTCTGGCAAGAGATGGGCTATACGCTCCAAATGGGGGTGATGCTTAGCTACATCTGGTGTAGGGATCTCATGTCTATTATCAGGGATCTGGTTACATTCGGTAATAGTTGGTAAGGAAAGACATGTCTTACCATCTATGGACTCAATCAGGTAGCCACTAGCTCTCCTCCCCGCTGTTTCTACAGTGCCCGCACAAGTCTTTAGAGAATAAGGAGTGCTGGGCCCTTTAATGTTGAAAATCTCAAAGAAGGTAGATTTGGCTAGGGACGCATTACTTTGGTCATCTAGAATGGTGTATACATTGATGGCTTTGTCTCTGCAGCCCTTTGGGTATACCTTTGCTAGGCAGATCTTTGAGCAGGACCTGCCACCTATGGCTCTCTTGCAGACTTCGGTGCATTGTGAAGTAACTGCTGGTGGGTTAGCTTCAGAGTTGCTTTCCTCCCGCCATGCTCTCTGGCACTGTTACTCTGTGATAAGGCCCATGAGAAAGGCTCAGGATGTAGGGCCGTGTTGTGATCTGTGTTGTTGCATTCTGTGCATTTTACACTAACCTGGCAGTCCTTGGCAATATGTGATGTTGATGAGCAGCACTTGTAGCAAATGCGGTTCTCCTTCAGGAAGGCTTTGCGATCTCTTATGGACATTTCTCTAAAGGCTCTGCACTTCAGAAGAGGGTGTGGCTTCTTGTGCAGAGGGCACTGCTTACCAGGATCTTTGACTGTTTCCAGGTTAGAGGAGCTGTAGTACCTGTAAGAATCTGCAGGTGAGATGTTAGTTTTGTGCACTGCCACTGATCCTTTGTGAGGTCTGTGGTCAGAGGGAGTGACATAAGACTGTGATAGGTCAAAGCTAGGGTCATTACGGATGTTGGCCTCTAGGCTTACAAAGTCAACAAACACACTGAATGGAGGGAATGGCACATTGTAAGTATGTTTGTACCTTGACCCATGGGAGACCCATTTCTCCTGTAGGTTGTGGGGAAGCTTTAATACGATCGGCTTGACGCCTCTGGCAGTGTCGAGGAAAGCAAGCCCTGGTAAATCCCCCTCTGCTTTGGCAACCTGTAATTCCATCAGTAGATCACTTAAATCCCTAAGTTTCTGGAAACCTTTGCTAGTTATTTTAGGGAATTCGTCAATTCTTTTAAACAACGCATCCTCTATGACCTCTGCAGAACCATAACATTGATCAAGTCTATCCCAGATCATTTTTAGACCGGTCTCTGGGTAGTTTATATTAATGTCTCTAATTCTCTTGGCATGTTCCACAGAGTCTTTTCCAAGCCGATCAACAAGGAAGTCTATCTCCTCCCTACATGACAGGCCCAAGTCTCTTGTAATGTTATAAAGGAGGACCGCCATGCTCTATAGTTTTCAGGGCGATCACTGAACTTCGCCAGTCCCTTTGTAACTAGCTCTCGTTTAGTAAAGAACCTGGCAAAGTCTGTTGTGGCTTGGTTATAACTAGGGTTGGTTGGAGGTGTGGAGTCACGGTGTGGCTGTGGTGTGCGATCATACCTGTATGGAGTCTCTGATTTAGGCCAGCCCGTGTCATACTGTCTTGTGGAATAAGGTGGCTCTGCAAGCTGGACTGGAAGCTGGCTTCCTTTGGATGCAGGGAAGTTAGCTCGAGCTTTGTCATGTGGCTCTGTGCTCTCTTGTTTGCAGGACTGGGTTCCATGTGTGACTCTTTCTTTTGGATGGTATGATTTTTCTGTGGCATAGGTGACAACTTCGGTTCCTGGGAATGGATCAGCATTGCTGTTTGGTCTGGAGTGTTGAAGGACGTACTCTGAAGTGCGTCGTGCAGGATCTAGCTGGTCGAGTTCTGGGCTAAGCACACTGCTGTGACTTTTAGTTTCTGGGTATTCTATTGCTTCCAAGAACTCTGCTTCAGCTATGGCGGCTGCCGTTTCCTTCTCTACAGCGAGCTTCTCTAGCTTTGCATCTAAGAGGACTTTTTGCATTTCTAGTGAAGCCTGTTCTTCTTTCATCTTCATTTCTAGTGAAGCCTGTTCTTCTTTCATCTTCATTTCTAGTAAAGCCTGTTCTTCTTTCATCTTCCTTTCTAGTGAAGCCTTTTCTTCTTTCATCTTCATTTCTTGCTCAGCAAAGGCTGCTTTGACCTTTGCTGCTTCTGCCTTTGCGCGGGCAATGGCGGCTGCGCTGCTAACGGAAGCCGACTTGGAGGAACCATTCTTCTCTGATCTTGTCTTGTAGCTCAATACTGTGCTTCGCGACATGGTATTGGTAAAGACACTTAACTGCGTGTACTGTGGAATGCAGGTCGCTGTGCTTAAAGAGCGGTCACGGTATGCAATCAAATATGTCTAAATTGCTTGAAGCAGCTATCCCTTGGTAGCACTGGACTGTATAGAAGTCGCTGTGGTGTCCGTTTGCAGGTATTTGCGTGGACTGTAACAGACTTCTGTGTAGTCAGATGTGCCCCTCTTGCTAGAAGTCGTCGTTTACTGTCCTGTTCTCACAACATGTACCCCCGGGGTCTATATGCAGTTCAACAGGCAGATATCACCATTCTACTAGTTAATAAATTGAGACTTGTATCTGTAATCTGTGGCTTTATTAACCGGCAGTAGATAAGGTAAACTGTATAAAGAGAACATACAAAGGACTGAATGTACAGCATACAGGTACACAAAGCTATAGGAAAACATTGATTAAACCCTTACCGACGATGCTTGAGTCAAGAGGCACATAATGTGCAGCTGCTCCTTCCATGAGGTGAAGGAATATGGCAGCAGGCTCAGTCTCTTTCCCACAAAGCCCTGGGAGCAGGAAGTTGTGTCACCTAATTAATATTCATGACTTTAACAAAGTGATTACAGCAAAAGGTCACTAGATGGTGCTGCAGGCACACATATGAATACACATAACATTAAACTATGCAAATGGTTCTGAACAGAAGACAGTACAGTGTCATTCTCAAAACTTTTGGCCACGACTGTACATACATACATACATACATACAGTGGTACTTGAGTTTGTGAACTCTTCCGAATTTTCTATATTTCTGCATAAATCAGATTCTCACACGTCTTAAAAGTAGATAAAGATAACCAAGTTGATTGAACATATGAGTCAAAACGTCTGCTTGGGAGAATTTTAGCCCATTCCTCAATGCAAAACAGCTTCAGCTCTGTGATGTTGGTGGGTTTCCTCCCGTGAACTGCTCGCTTCAGGTCCTTCCACAAATTTTCTTGTATATTATAGGTGCTGGTCCAGGGTAGGATAGGTCATTGCTAGCTGATTTGCTTCGGTCCAGCACTCCGCACCCCTGCCGATCCTGTGGTCTGTGTAACTCCATTGACAGACATCAGCACCAGAGCTACTCATCACCGTTGACATTTTAACGGCGGGAGCTTACTTACTACGGCTCTGTTCCCATGGACAATGGAGCTGCACAGACCAGCTGATCAACTGTGTCAGACTGCCACCTGTAAAAACTAGAGATGGCCTATCCCAAAAATAGGCCATCACTTAAAGGGAACTTGTCACCGTGGAAATACAATATTACCTGCCTTGTGCTGTGCCGCGCCTGTTTTGTCAGAGTAGGTCCCATTTAAAGAGGCAACCTTGGCGTGGTGAGTGGGCTTATGCCTTTTGATCAAAATGTACGCTAATGCCTCTTGTACAGCATGCAGTATAGGGGGCTGTACACTTTAATATTACGCTGAGATAGCGAGTTTAATTAGATCAAAGCATAGCATTGTGGATGTGCGATCCAGTTCTGTTTCTCCCCTTGATATACGCATATTTAATCTTTCTTCTTTATTACTGGCATCAGCGCTCCTCCCATTCGGCACAGGTGGTTTTAATTCTGGAGAAGTCTGCATATAAGTGGTAATTGACCTAAGTTCCTAGTAGTAATGGACATGTTGTGCTAGACAACTGTTCACATGGTGCAGTACTGCGTGGTGACCTTTGTTTTTGTGGCGTTGTGCTGGAGGGTTGGTGGGACCCAGTGCCATGGGTAACATTGTCAGACAGCAGGGTTGCTGTTTAACTCCTGGGTCCTGCCACCCACTAGGGTAGCGCCGCTTTGTCACCGCACTGTGCTGCGCCTTTTTGTCAGAGTAGGTCCCAATTAAAGAGGCAACCTTGGCGCGGTGAGTGGGCTTATGCCTTTTGATCAAAATGTACGCTAATGCCTCTTGTACAGCATGCAGTATAGGGGGCTGTAACTTTAATATTACGCTGAGACAGCGAGTTTAATTAGATCAAAGCATAGAATTGTGGATGTGCGATCCAGTTCTGTTTCGCCCCTTGATAGAAGGAGCTGAGCAGACTGATATGTAGTTTTGTGGGAAAATATTCAGTAAAACTTGTGTTTCATTCATTTGAATGTCTTCTTGTTCTGGGCTTTGAAGTCAAGTAGGAGGTCCTGTCCGTGATCTACAGTTTTTCCTCTATGACTGTGTATACACAGATAGCTGTCAATCACTGATAGGACCACCTCCTCGACTTCAAAGCACAGAGCAAGAAGACATTCACGTTCCCACATCTTTTCCCACAAGATATAAATCAATCTGCTCAGCTCCTCCTGCTCTATAATATGCCATCTGCAGCTCAGATACCTTGTTCGCCAAAACAGGTTCCCTTTAAACCCTGGACAACCCTTTTAAGGTCAGGACTTTGACCTTCCAAAACTTAACTTTATTATTCTTTAACCATTCTCTCTTTGATAGAACCACTTGTGTTCAAAGGATTCACAAACTTTCAGGCACCACCATTGGTATTTATATAAGGCTGTGGAGTTGGAGTTATAGTAAACAATATGACATAATAGTGATGAAAATGCTGATACGTTAATGTTAGACACGTGGAGGGAACATGTGTGGTACAAGACGCATTTGAGCTGCACAATTTTCTTAGTTTCTTTTTTGGTAATCTATTGAAGAAAGTTGTCTATATTGTGGACAGATTCCTGCTTTACAGCCTTCACGTGAATATGTGGCTGAAGCTAGGGACAGTATTTGTAATTTCTTGTATTAAACTTGGTTTTCAGGCTACAGCTGGGAGATGGTGAGAGAAATGGAGAAGATATGTAAGAATCTGAGCCAGCTTGTTACCTTCCCAGTCAGAGCAGCTTTAGTGCGACAGTCGTGGCCTCAGCTGCAGTGGCTGCTGCAGACATCAGACAGGTAAAATAGTGTTGATGCCTATTTTTGGATGATCATATCTCGCCACATGTTTGCCTGCACTGTTTGCATATGTCTGTATTGAGAGGTGGGAGCATACGTCCCAGGTACATGGTGTGAGTTAACAAACCACTGTGCCATACTCACTATAGAAAATGGGCTAATGCTATGTGATAAACGTGAGATTCTTTGCAAATACATTTTGTACAAAATCATTTGTGCCTGTCCGCCAACGGGAAGGCAATCTCTTTAGGGCAGGAACCTACACTAAATTCTACCTCCGCTGGTGCCATACTGGCCTCCATACTGGCCTCCATTAAATTCAGGGAAATCAGGTTACACAAGCAGCTGCATTCCCTGAATTAAATGGAGGCCATTGTGGCACCAAAAGAGGTATAATACAGTGTGGGCTCAGAATGCATGTGGAACCTGAATTTAATGGAGGCCAGTATGGCACCAGCAGAGGTAGAATTTAATGTAGGTTCCTGTTCTAAAGAGATCACCTTCTTGTTGGTGGACAGGCACAAATGATTTTGTACAAAATGTGTTTACTAAGAATCGCACATTTAAGCCTCATTCACACGTCAGTGTTTTGGTCAGTGATTGTGAGCCTAAACCAGGATTGGAGCCTCCACAGACATAAGGTATAAGGGAAAGATCTGCACCTGTTCTATGTTTGGACCCGCACCTGGTTTTGGCTCACAAATCACTGATGGAAATCACTGACTGAACACGGACTTGTGAATGAGGCATTATAACGTAGCATTAGTACAATTTTTATAGTGAGTATGGCACTATTATATTTACTTAATATTCTGCTGTTGCATTGTTTGTTATTGTGCTTTCAGCCATGGCGACGTGCAACTGGGCATTGGGATGTGCTGACTAACTCCTATTCTTTTTCTTTACAAACCATTGTGCCAGCTAGAGTATAGAGACAGAAGATTAGGCAGCAAATTGTATCTTTGTCCACAGTGAAGAAAATCATTTATATTAATAGAAAGCAAATTTTGTGCAATTTTTTTTTTAATTTTAATTTTTAAATTCTTTATTTATCCATTTTAAATAGTTTTTGTGCAAATTTTTGTCTGTTTTTTTTTTTTTTCCGCTTCAGAAGTGCCATTGAAAATAACATGCAAATTATTGCCCTTCTGTAACACAAATGAGACTTTGTGTAAAATTGGCCATCGATTGTCAGTTTACTACTGCGGTGAGGGCAAGATATTAACTGCAAGGTAGTCCACATACCGTAATAATAGTAAGCGCAGAATTGTGATGGCAGTTTGACTGCTTTATTGTTATCTTGATAGGCCTAGGAAATAGAATACATGAAGTAACTTCAAAACAATATTTATATTTAAAATGTTTTCATTTCATTGGTTCATTAGCTCATAGCTTCACAAGGAAAGCACGGTGCATACAAGCCAAAAACCTCGCTCCATGCACTGATCTGGTGGTGATCCACAGTTTACAGCAGTGGAGCAGTGCGATCTGGTGACACAGTAGATAGATTTCAGACTACCTAAGTATACCAGTACACAGCGCAGCTAATCTGGGGTCGGTGATCCAAAGATGATTATGAAACGAACTCAAAAAAATGTGTAGACTTTATTTTTTTGGTGAAAATACTAATATAATATCATTTTTGTATATGTAGTAGTTTTATGCAGTAGAACCTTTTGGGTATAT
Source organism: Bufotes viridis (assembly GCA_033119425.1). Taxonomy (NCBI): domain Eukaryota; kingdom Metazoa; phylum Chordata; class Amphibia; order Anura; family Bufonidae; genus Bufotes; species Bufotes viridis. The sequence goes on from CM065589.1 coordinate 80,961,691, forward strand.
ATCTACAGATGAAGTATTTTGTATTGGAAAAATCCATCATGAATAAGTTGCATGCCAATTTTTGACACTGATTTGCCACAGATCTCACCTTCTGCATTGGAAATGGAGAAATCGACGTAAAAAATTAATGGCATAAATTGCCATGTTACAGATTCAAAACTACACTGCATGTCAAGTTATGTGCAGATTTGTTAAGAACATTTACTGCGCACTGATAAGATTTTTTTAGTATCGTCCTTGCTACTGTAAAATGCAAATTTTCCAACCAGAAGTCCGGTATGAAAAACCTGCAGCATATCTGCCACGTGGGGCTGTACCTTTAAATGTTCCTTGTCCATGTAGCTGGCGAACAGTAGTCGTAGGTCTCTGACTGGTGCGCTCTTTATGGAATCATTCAGTTTATAAGGCCTGCCATCTCTAAACAGATTTACATTATTTTTACTCTCTGCATTCCCGAAGCTGGGGCGTTTTTATTTTTCTGTTCTTATAGCTGTATGAGGGCTTGTTTTTTGCAGGAAAGGTTGTACTCTTTAATGACATTGTTTTATATTGCATACTATCTAGTTGGAAGCTGTAAAAAAAAATCTAAATGGAGTTAAATTGAAAAAAAAAAACGCAATTCCGCCACAGTTTTATGGGTTTTGTTTTTTGGCATTCCCCATACAGTAAAACAGACCTTTTACAACAATTGACTGGGAGAAGAGAGTCGCAATGGACCGTTAGGTTGCATACTTTGAAGCCGGAGGGGATTAATGACTACATCTCATTTTCTTGCTTCACTGATTAATGGGTCTCTTAGTGGCTGGTATACCTCTGGTGAACTGCCCATTTCTTGGCTGCCTGCTATATTTTTCTTGCTTATTTTTAATATGGGTGATTTCATTTTTTTTCCTTTTTATATTTTTAAAAACTTACATTTTTTTTAACACTTATTTTAAGTCCTTCTAAGGGGACTTAAACATGTGATCATCTTGTTGCTTCTCCCATACGCTGCAATGATTTAACATTGCAGCCTCTGGGTGATTCACTATATTACTACGGAGCCATGCCACAGGGCTTGCACTTTGCTATGAAACACCTCAAAACCTTCAGAAGGCCCAATTCACCAAATAGCCAATTTACGTAGCCATTGGAGATTTATTAAAACTGAACATAAAAGTTATGTGAACTTATGGTGAATTTTAGTGTAGAGACTGATGACGAATAACATTGACTCATTGCAGGTACAGCCTGACCGTCTGGTCAGGGAAGGACGACATCTATCCTGTGGAGGACCTGCTGTACATTCGACAGAATTCTGGGGATGATCAGATATTTTATGATGTGCTTGAACCTCAAAACAGTGAACTCAAGCAGGCCCTGAAACGAAAGCAACAAGCAAAAAAGCAACACTAAAGCCGCAATGAGAGCTGGTGATGGTCCAGGAGCTGATCACAGGGGAGCACCCAGAAATTTTGTCTAGGGGGTCCGAAAAGAAAAAAAGTGTGCGGCGCAAAGAAAAATTGGCCCATCCTACATATAATAGGCCACTCCCAACAAACACTGTACAGCTGTAATCATATTGTTGAGGATGAAGGTTAGAGTCTCACCCTCATCCTACATAGACACACTGTACCCAATATTCCACCATACAGGGCCCCAACATAAAGCTCCTGTACTCACACTGCCTCTCATGTATCTCTGTGGCAGGAACTGTTGCAGTTTCACTTCCTCCTTCCTAGTCCTGAAGGCACCAAAAGAGGAGTGGAGAAGGAGCTGTACGATATTAAAGGTGTGTAGGTCCGGGTGGAGGAGCCGGGCTCTACACATCATACAGAGGGGAGGGCCTGTCCTGGATGCACTGGCTGCTTCACATTATACAATAGACAACAGCAGGCTGCAACCAGGAAGCTCCTCCACTCTCCTCCCTCCCCAGATCCTGCTCAAGGCCTGTGGTTCCCCCCACCATGCGCCACCCGCCCATGGCCTTCTGCCCTCTTTGGCTGTCCTCACCTAGCTCTGAATCCTCCTTCTGCAAATGGCAGGTGGAGGAGCCGGAGCATCTCCTTTCCTACATAGCACCACATACCTCTTACATCCAGTGATGTCACCTTTGATGTTGACGTTCTCTTTCCTCATCTTCTCCATTCAGACCAGACCGCCATGATGATTTTTCAGCCATCTCTCGTCTTTTCAGAGATTGACAAACAGACATTAGTTTCCCACTTTTCCATCATCTTCACATCTTCTGAACACACCATCCTACCACCCCCAATACTGTGCCAGCTGTGCTTCACAATACTATACTGCAGAAACTGTCCCCTGAAAAATACTAGTACCACACAGATGGTGCCCCCATAAACAATTATTGGCACACAAAAAAAAAAACTGTGCCCAGTAAATAGTATCCCTGACACTGATAGTATAAACATATTATTCCCCAAAATAATTGTACTAAGCTGATACTGTGTCAGGGTACCCACCAAAGTAACAGTGCGCCCCAAATTCCTACCAGTAGAAATAATTCTCTGCCTGAGCACACTTAGTAATAATGCCCCCATAGTGCCCATACTAGTAATCATGTTCCCCATAGCCCCCACTAGTAGTAAAGCTCACCATAATGCCCCCTAGTAGTAATAATTCTCCTTATAATATGACCCGCAGTTGAGCTAATGTCCCCATAATGTATGCCAGTATAAAATACCCCTATATAGTGCCCCAGTAGATGCCCTCGCAGTGCTCCTCTCCCCCATAGTGTCCCGATAATTTGCCAGTATAAAATACCCCATCTTAGTGCCCCCAGCACATGCCTCCATAGTGCTTCTCTCCCCTTCCCCATATTGCCCCCCATAATGTGCAGTAAAAAATGCCCGTTCTTAGTGCCACCAGATGCGCCCATAATATGTCAGTAAAAAATCCCTCTTCTTAGTGCCACAAGATGCCCCCATAGTGCTCCTCTCCCCCATAATGCCCTCATAATGTGCCAGTAAAAAATGCCCCTTAGTGCCACCAGATGCCCCCATAAACTGCCAGTTAAAAATTCCCCTTCTTAGTGCCACCAGATGCCCCATAGTGATGCTCTGCCCTATAGTGCGCTCCATGTGCCAGTAAAAAATACACCTTAGTACCAGATGCCATAGTGCCCCCTATATTGTGCCAGTAAAAAATTACCATAGCGACCCCAAATAATGCCCCTATAGTGCCACCAGATGCCCCATAGTGCTGCTCTTCCCTGTAGTGCCTCCCATAATGTGCCAGTAAAAAATGCCCCCTTAGTGCCACCAGATGCCATAGTGCCCCCCATAATATGCCAAAAAAAAGACACTTTAGAGCCCCCAGATGCACCCATAGTTCTCCACTCCCCCATGGTGCCCCCAAATAATGCCCCTATAGTGTCACCAGATGCCCCATAGTGCCCCCCCCCCTTCCAAAATGGGGCAGTAAAAAAATTCCACCAGATTCCCCCAAAATGGGTTAGAAAAAAAAAAACCATAGTGCCCCTACCCAAAATGGGCCAGTTAGAAATGCCCCATATTGCCCCCCCCCCCCCAAAGAAAAATGCTACCAGCTCAGGCAGTGCGATGATAATGACGTCATTGTGCCACCTTAGTTAGGCTGCAGGCACTAGCCTATCAGAGGCCATCAGAAGAACAGGGAAGCGCTCATCTCCAGACACCTACTGCCTCCCCACCTCCACCTGCAATTAGAACCAGGGCCATGCCGCCTGTGGCGATCGGCGGTGCGGCCCTGAGAGATAAAAAATTAAAAAAAATGGATGGTTCTAGTGGAGATGAAGACCCCTAAAACCCCCCTGTCGGTGCGCCACTGTCCCTAGATATGAACAAAATAATGGTGGTAGCTGACGGAGGGAGGCTCATTACATCTTTTGTTGGAACTGTAAGCCACAGAAAGCAACACTGCAGGGAACATAAAGCAATACATACTGAATTTCAGAAGTTCATTAGGGTCCCATGGGGTCTTATAGGCCTGTTAAATGTTTGTTCACCCTAACATTTTTGTTTGTTTCATTTTACTTTGGCGTAATTCTACACTTGTCCTATTGCATGGTCTTTAGGTCTGTTTTGGGATAGTTGGGTCAGATTTTCAGTTACAGCTGATAATGATTTGTCATAGGGGGCTACATATGGTCCCCTTTATCATGTCCTTGTTGTATTCCATTTCTTAGGTTCTTCACACAATCCCCCACCTTCCCTGGGCTCACTCTACAGCTAGAAAGACCTTTAGCGAGCGGTTATGTTTTTATTGGCAATTTAAAGGGGCTGTCTGAGATAATTAAAGTCTCAGAGAAGCCACTGAATGGTCTGAATTAAAAGAAAATATGGTCTTATACTTACCTTTATTTGCAGCGATGTTCTCTGTTTCACCAGTCCAGTGCAACGCTGTCGTTCCCGTATACGGTACATGACCACTACAGCCAGTCACTGTCCACAGAGGTCTACCACTGAGGAAAGTAATTGGCTACAGCGGTTACATGTCACTGTGATATGCAGGTGTACAGCACGCCACCGCTGCAGATGGTAAACTGGAGTGATCGTAGGACGGGAGGCACAGAGAATTGCGTTGTAGAAAGAAGGAAAGTATAACGTCATTTTTATTATATTTTTAGACAATTTGAGGTCTTGTCTGAGATTTTTAATTATCTTGGAATACCGCTTTGTATCCACTATTACACAAAATCGAAGTAGGCGGATGACAGCATGACTCTTACATACTGAGACTGCCCCAATCCATGCTTTAGAGACGTTTGTCGAAGGGAGAGAGTACTCTGACCAGCACTTCTGCGTCTTTATTTTTTTCAACAATAGTTTAGTTGACCTTTAAAGGGTTAAGCCATGATTGATGTAAATCAAACATCATATAGTACATGACAGTCTCTTTCTAACAAAGCTAGAACCAGCCCTGTACCTCACATGGATCCAGAGATCTCCCCATTCATTACTCTGCTATATTTATTTCAGGCTGGCTGCTTGGGGGGAGTGTACTTTCTCAGGGAGCATGTCCTTTCTGCTTTAGCTCTTTCCCTGTAACTGCCACAGCTTCTAAAACAAGATATGACTGGTGTCAGTTGAAGATTTAAACTGAATACATGCCGCTACCTCAAGGTGGATGGAGAAATAAGAAAACAAACAGCAGGTGGCGCTATACAGATACAGTTCAGTAATTAGCTCAGTGGCTATGCTAAATGTTTAATTACATGCAAATACGAAAGTATTCAGATACAGGTGCTGGTTTGAAAAACGCAGAATATTCGTAAATAAATGTAAATGCTGCACTTACATTATTGTAGTGATGATACCTGATTTTGAACTTGGATTTCAGTACCAAGTACAGTAGCACCATAATAGATACCAAATTAATATTTTGCCAACAAAAAAATAAAGTCCTTCAGTTGGTTAACTCCTTATGCTGGCACATTTAATGTCCAAGGTGGTACATGCCTCACATTATAGAAACCCTATCAAGTACCTCCTCACATAATGGGCAACATAGGGTTAATGCATGGAGGTACATGATGGAGTTACTTGATGTGAGGCACATGGTTTTATCCATTTTGACCACCATGTGCCTCATATTAATTGTAAAGAACCTAATGACGTACCTTACATTAACGACAAGTTTCCCATTATGTGAGGAGGTGCATGATGGGGTTACTTACTATTAATGTGAGGCACATTGAGGTATTAAGTAATAACAGCATGTGTCTAACATTAACAAGTGACCCCCATTATTCATCTCACATAATGGTAGCATTGGGGTTAATGAGAGTTACATTAACCACAATATTCCTCTATGCTGCTGGTTGGCCACGGTGCACATCATCAGACACAAGCAGAACCCTCCGTGGCTGGCCGTGTCTCCTTCCTTCTCCACGTACGGCCATTAATGAGAACAGGATGTGCGCCATGTGTGCGTGCTACGGTCTCTAAACTGCTACTATGCTATGCAATAGACTTGTTATTTTATGGTAAATACAAATATTTCTTAGAGCAGACAGGACCTCTTTCAATTTGTACTTAAAACACATCAACCATTTGTACAATAAATATCACAACCTTCCAATTAGTGCAGAACTGACAATTAGGGTGCCCGTACACAGTGTTGCATGCAGATTACTGCTGATTGCCTGGCAGTTAGTAAATGTGGAATATTGGTGCAGCCTGGCAATTACTGGAAAGTACAAATGCAGCCTGGCAATTACTGGAAAGTACAGGTGCAGCCTGGCAATTACTGGAAAGTACAGGTGCAGCCTGGCAATTACTGGAAAGTACAGGTGCAGCCTGGCAATTACTGGAAAGTACAGGTGCAGCCTGGCAATTACTGGAAAGTACAGGTGCAGCCTGGCAATTACTGGAAAGTACAGGTGCAGCCTGGCAATTACTGGAAAGTACAGGTGCAGCCTGGCAATTACTGGAAAGTACAGGTGCAGCCTGGCAATTAGTAGTAAACCACATATGTGTCCCACATTATCTATAGGCACCTTCAAATGGTTTGTTGAGTTCAACTCGTTTAGCAACATCAAAACCTGTTACTATTGTTTTTCATGTGTGTACCTGTATCCTTGCACAGATTATAAAGATTCAGGATCCTCTTACATGGGCCAATGCCAGGCCAATCAGGAGCACAGATCAGCCCTCTTTTAAAATTCCATTCCAAGTGACCGAACTGGAGCACAGAATATTTCTTCCTGATAATTGCCACTAGCCTAGACCTCTATATATAAGGCTTTCAGATGAATGTGTTCGCTGCGTGGGAGTGGGATTTCCCATAGTGAACCTGCACAGCAGTATAATGATTTTTAATGCTGTGTGTCCCTGCCCACTGTGACACAGTGAGAGGTTTGGTGGTAAAAAAAACAGGTATTTTCCTCTCAGCCTGTGCTGCTGGGTTGATTGCAGCCAGGTGAGGGCAAATACTGGACCGGATTTTAGGTGCCGGTCCGTTTTTTTTTTTTGGTTAATACCTAGCTGCCTTTAATAGACAGCTGGGTTTATGCAAATCTCTCTCTGTGTTTGGGATCTGAGCTCTGTGCTGGGCTGAAAAGCTGAGACCCGTGTGTCAGGAGAACAGGCCATGTAAAGACGGTCAGTGGACTTTTTGTGTTGCCGAGCATTCAGCCAGGTGTGAACTGACACCTAGGATTTGAGGTGATTTAACCTGGAAACTGCTGGTGTTCCGTGGAGCTCTCAGGGCTGGAAGCAAGAGCTTACAAAGAGGCGTGCAGTCTGCCTGGAAGCCTGAGGTTGGACTTTCCTGCGGCTGGGCTGACAGCCGGGTGTGAACACGCACCTAAACCACACAGGTGAATTTGATTCAGTCTTGGACTTTTGTTTTGCCTCAAGTTTTTGCTATGTGTGTGAAGTAACACTAAGTGACTGTTTTGAGTTTTGTTTGTGCAAGTGTGAAATAAAACACTGTTTGCTGCACTACCTGGACTCTCTTTGCCTCTATACTGCACCCGCACCGCTGTCTACCAGAGCAACTCCCCACAGACAGCTAAACCTTTCCCAGCAATGGATTGACAACGGAGCAACATCTAATTTGTCTTTATTGCAAGGATATATAAGTGTGGTGAAACTGGGGAACAGAAAAATAGTACACTTACTAATGGGGTCTGACATATAGCAATGCATATAATACATTTCTGTGCATAGCAATGCACATACAAACACAGATTCAAATCTAACCAGAGCATGTTATCCTATCTGCATAACAAGCATGGTCCCTAGCTGCTAACTGTAAGCTGATATACAAGAGAGGAAAGAGATATGCAAAATACAGACGCAAACAAGCTGTAATGTGGCTATGTGACATACCGGCGATGCTACCGTGAGCTTAGATGTGGAGGATGACTCCAGGGACTTCCAGACCATGTGCTACCACTGGAAAGATGGCTGTAAATGAGGAAGATGGCTGCTATGTGCAGGGCTGATGATGTCACTGAGGTATGAAAGCTGGAGTAGACCAAACTTCTAGTATGAATAGCTCCAAATGTATGTAAAATGGCCACTAGAGGGTGCTGTTACACAATCAACAGAGAATTATACATAAAGCATATTAACTATACATGAAAAACTATGAATAAATTAACAATAAACTTGCTGAAGGCATGACACATATACTTGTATAGCAAGATATTTAGTGGTCCTTCTACTCTAATTCCTTATAATAACGTTCTGACAAGTCAACCGTCAGCAAGTGAGATAATAAGTGATAGTATAGTTTGAGCAAATCACCGAATCATAGTATCACCATAAAATATAGCTTTTAATTAAATTTATTAAAAGGGTTCAGAATCAAGGAATCTCTTATCCAAGTAGGGGGAGTGGCAAATAGGCCAGCGAACCAGAAAATTCTGTCCCTGGTCTGTCCGCTATACACTATAAGCCCTGCCTACAAAACGGAATAGCCGCCCCGATAGGGGCGATCCCGTGTCAGGAACCTCCTAGAGTCCCTAATGAGGCCCTGCCACAGGATAGTACCCACCACCTGTGTTAAGTGTGTTGGTCAAAGCGTCCGTCAGTAGTCAAATAGGTACACTCAAAACTGGGGAATCACACAGAGTGCGAGGACCAATTGGATATATAGTTCCCCTCACTCCTAGCGACTCTCCCAGCTAGCAATATTACTGTACAGACATGATAAATATTAAAGGTATAGAATAGTCCCAAATAGGTATACAAATTCCCGACGCGTTTCACTGCAACCGTATATTATGTTGGAGATCATCAGGGGACATATACATATAATAAGGGTGTCTATATCAAAGACAACCCAGAGTGACAAAATTGGACCAAAATACAAAAATTTGCCACAGTGACCGGTAAAGAATGTCAATCTCAAGGATATACCTAGACAAGAGGAGAAGATAGTACCAGATATAAACAATTCAGAACAACTTAAAGGGTTAATGATAGTGACCAAATAAAGCCAGTGCTCAAAGATAAAGTATAATCACTTCCCTTAGCCATCAACCGGTCTAATGGACAGGCTATCCCAACTGCGGATATAGTCAGGTCCAGGGCTATAATCTTCTGGGTTCTGGTGTCTCCTCTTGCTGGGGCCGGTGGCGTGTGGCGAACGCCACTTGCCTTAAATAGCGCGCTCTACTCTAAGCATCAGGTCACGTGATTACAGATGGTTCACGTGCCCAACCGGAAGTGACGCACCGGAACTAGCTGTGCGTTCCACCGCGCTGCCGATGCGTTCCACAGCGATGTGTATGCGTTCCACAGCAGCCGATGCGTTCTACAAGAAGAGCGCTATGCTCCACAGGCCCTCTTGGTATGGACTTATATATTAAACAGTTACCCAGTATAATAGATACTGGGTACTGTATATCACAAGACATCCCACCACATGGGCAGCACCAGTGAGGGTAAATAGTATGGAACAATGTCCCAAATATGGATTACCTTAAATTCACTATGAGGACACATATATTTCCCACAATTAACCTCAAATGAGAGGTGTACAACTGGGGGTAGTTTTACATGACAAGAGCCAAAGAGGACACACAGTTCAGTGTGTCCCCTGGCCCTATACACAGTGAAGCAGATAATGCAAGACTGTCATCCCCAGAGGAAGGTCATTTAGTAAAGGACCAGTGCTTAAATAAAACAGGTATAATCAATGGATTCATTCAGTCCCAAAGGGGCCCGAGTTTCAAGTTTATACGTCCAGCGTGCTTCTTTCTGTTTAAGTATTTGATCAATATTACCACCTCTAATAGATGGTCTCACAACCTCTATAGCAGAGAAGGAGATATCCACTTTTTCATCAAGATGTTCGAGGAGGATATGTTTAGGAATAGGTTTATCCCGTTTGTTCCGAATATCACCTACATGTTCCAGTATCCGTGTTTTGAATTCTCTGCAGGTTTTACCCACATATAGCTTACCACAAGTACATCTCATAAGGTATATCACACCCCTCGTATTACAGTTAGCAAAGCACCTCTGTTTAAATCTGACAAGTCCCCTTGCATCATAGAAGGAATCACCCAGTTTAATGTACTTGCAGGCTTTACAATGTCCGCATCTGAATGTGCCCACAGATCTATTTTGGAGCCAACATTCCTCTGAGGAGGTTCAAAGTGGCTACGTACCACAAAGTCACGGATATTACGTCCCCTTCTATATGTGATAGAGGGGTATTCTGTAAGAAAATCTTTCAGATCTGGATCAGTTTTTAACAATGACCAGTATCTGCCTATTATCTCCCTGATTTCCTCAGAAGCCACATCAAATGTACCAATAATCCGAATCACCTCCTCTATTTCCTTCTTTTGAGGCTGCAGAAGAGTATGTCTCTCTTTTTCACGCGCATGCCTCGCTGCCTGAACAAGACAATACTCAGGGTAACCTCTTGCCCTAAATCTCTCAGATAATTTCAGGGCCTCTCTTTCGTAGTCCTCCTTCGTGGAACAATTTCGCCTAATTCTAAGGAACTGACCCTTAGGAATTCCTTTACGTAAAGGTTTTGGGTGGAAACTGTTCCACCTCAGGAGGCTGTTAGTGGCCGTTTTTTGCGATAGAGAGTTGTCTTCAAGGACTGGTGCTCATCCTTACTAATCAGAACATCAAGGAAAGATATAGTATTTTCATGAATCTCAGATGTAAAAAGAGACCTATTGAGTTCTTATTTAAACGAGACATAAATGTATTAAATCCTTCCCTGGGGCCGGTCCATAACAATAAAATATCATCAATGAACCGAACCCACAGGGGGACATGCTGGGTCCATTCCACCATTTCATCAGTGAAGACTACCGTATCCTCCCACCAGCCCAGGAGCAGGTTGGCATACGTCGGCGCACAGGGACTTCCCATTGCCGTGCCCCTGAGCTGGTGGAAGAATTTGGAGTCAAAAATAAAATAATTATGTGTTAGTACAAAACCAAGGAGGTGTAGAACAAAGTTGTTATGTTTTTCAAATTCAACACTTCTTGTGGTAAGATAATATTTCGCTGCTTTGATTCCCTTATCATGGGGGATAGATGTATACAAGGCCTCAACATCAATTGAGGCCAAATATGTATCTTGTTCCACATGTATCCCCTCAAGTCTCTGCAGGAGATCAGTCGTATCCCGCAGGTATGAGGGCAGAGAGAGCAAAAAGGGCGCAATATCTGGTCAATATATGTACCAATGTTTTGAGTCAGATTTCCAATGCCGGAAACAATTGGGCGGCCCTTCAGGGGTCCAGGCCTTTATGTATCTTAGGCAGGCAATAAAAGGTGGAAACCCTAGGATGTTCAGGATAAAGGTATTCATATTCTTTTTATTAATTAATCTGTCACCCAGGGCCCCTGAAGGATCTGTTTCAATTCAGCACGATATTGGATAGTCGGATCTGTCCTCAATATCTCATAGTTTGTTTTGTCATTAAGGAGGCAAGAACACATCGATCTGTATTGTTTACAGTTCAGTACAACAATGTTACCTCCTTTATCAGAAGGTTTAATAACTAGTTCTTTATTCTTACTGAGTGTTTGAAGGGCTATCATTTCCGAGTGAGTATAATTATTATAACCCGTCCGAGCCGTAAGCTTTTGCAAATCTCTGGTCACTGAACTCAAAAACAGATCAATGTGTGCTTCATTGCCTCTTGGTGGACTTTTTGTACTTTTATTCCCCAAATTGGTGAAGGGCCTGTACCCACCATTTTCTCATTATCCTCCAGGAGACTCAGGAGTTCATTGAATCCCGGGAGGTCCGACATCTCCAAGCCTGTTTCACTGCATTTTAATCTATCAAACTGGATGAAGGTTTTGCGCCATTTTACTTTCCGAATAAAGAGGTTAAGATCTTTAATCCACCCAAAGCAGTCATATTTGTTGGTGGGGACAAAGGTTAAACCTTTTGATATAATACTTGTCTCTGATTCAGATAATACCTTTCCTGATATATTAAGTATTGTGGAGTCATTACATGGAGTCAGTTTTTGTGTGGACGGTTGCGTAGACCATAGGGGTTGCGATCGCCTGGATCTAAAAAAGCCTGATCATTATCTGCTACACTGTGTATAGGGCCAGGGGACACACTGAACTGTGTGTCCTCTTTGGCTCTTGTCATGTAAAACTACCCCCAGATGTACACCTCTCATTTGAGGTTAATTGTGGGAAATATATGTGTCCTCATAGTGAATTTAAGGTAATCCATATTTGGGACATTGTTCCATACTATTTACCCTCACTGGTGCTGCCCATGTGGTGGGATGTCTTGTGATATACAGTACCCAGTATCTATTATACTGGGTAACTGTTTAATATATAAGTCCATACCAAGAGGGCCTGTGGAACGCAGCGCTCTTCTTGTAGAACGATCGGCTGCTGTGGAACGCATACACATCGCTGTGGAACGCATCGGCAGCGCGGTGGAACGCACAGCTAGTTCCGGTGCGCCACTTCCGGTTGGGCACGTGGAACCATCTGTAATCACGTGACCTGATGCTTAGAGTAGAGCGCGCTATTTAAGGCAAGTGGCGTTCGCCACACGCCACCGGCCCCAGCAAGAGGAGACACCAGAACCCAGAAGATTATAGCCCTGGACCTGACTATATCCGCAGTTGGGATAGCCTGTCCATTAGACCGGTTGATGGCTAAGGGAAGTGATTATACTTTATCTTTGAGCACTGGCTTTATTTGGTCACTATCATTAACCCTTTAAGTTGTTCTGAATTGTTTATATCTGGTACTATCTTCTCCTCTTGTCTAGGTATATCCTTGAGATTGACATTCTTTACCGGTCACTGTGGCAAATTTTTGTATTTTGGTCCAATTTTGTCACTCTGGGTTGTCTTTGATATAGACACCCTTATTATATGTATATGTCCCCTGATGATCTCCAACATAATATACGGTTGCAGTGAAACGCAGCTGGAATTTGTATACCTATTTGGGACTATTCTATACCTTTAATATTTATCATGTCTGTACAGTAATATTGCTAGCTGGGAGAGTCGCTAGGAGTGAGGGGAACTATATATCCAATTGGTCCTCGCACTCTGTGTGATTCCCAGTTTTGAGTGTACCTATTTGACTACTGACGGACGCTTTGACCAACACACTTAACACAGGTGGTGGGTACTATCCTGTGGCAGGGCCTCATTAGGGACTCTAGGAGGTTCCTGACACGGGATCGCCCCTATCGGGGCGGCTATTCCGTTTTGTAGGCAGGGCTTATAGTGTATAGCGGACAGACCAGGGACAGAATTTTCTGGTTCGCTGGCCTATTTGCCACTCCCCCTACTTGGATAAGAGATTCCTTGATTCTGAACCCTTTTAATAAATTTAATTAAAAGCTATATTTTATGGTGATACTATGATTCGGTGATTTACTCTAATTCCTTGTAATATAGTTGGTTAGTGATTCCTGATAACTGGCGTTCTTGAAGTACAAAGTAACTTTACATGCTTACTGAACACTGAAGACTTTTAGGAGAGGCCAGGAAACTAGAAAACATCTAGCTATGTAACAAAGAGCTCCACTCTATTGAAGACATTATCAGGGTAAGGGTACTTTCACACTTGTGGCATGGCTATCTGGCAGGTTGAAAGTACCCATGTGCTGCCGCTCTGTCCCCATTGACTATTATGGGGCGGGGGCGGAGCTGTGGCACAGCAAGGCAGTGTACGGCAGTGATCGCCAGACTAAAAAGTTGGACATGCAGTACTTTTACTCCGGCGATCTTTGGCCGTGCACTGCCATGCTGCATCGTAGCTCCGCCCCCCGCCCCATTATAGTCAATGAGGACGGAGCGGCAGCACACGGGTACTTGCGGCATGGCGGAAACAACCTGCCGGTGTTCTGCCAGATTTCTATACCCGGACAAAAGTCTATACCGGAAGTGACACGGCCGCGCATCAATCAGCTGGTGGAGGGTGTGTGCAGCGCAAGATCACATCCACTATGTTACCAAACAATCATTGCAGTGCCTCCACAGAAGTACTTCGCGCACCGCTCGTGCGCACTTAGGGGTATAGAGATTTTGCAGCGCAAAGTGTTGCATCAGATCTCCCTACCCCTGAGTGCGCACGCGTGCACAACAAATCAGTCAGTTGCATTTCATCCTTACGGCAGAGCTGAGTGCGTAATACTCTGCCATAAGGATGAAGTGCAACTGATGATTTGTTGTGCATGCGTGCGCACTCAGGGGTAGGGAGATCTGATGCAACACTTTGCGCTCCAAAATCTCTATACCCCTAAGTGCGCACGCGCGGTGCGCGAAGTGCTTCTATGGAGGCGCTGGCGCAGTTATCAGGAATCACTAACCAACTATATTACAAGGACTTAGAGTAGAAAGACCACTAAATATCTTGCTATACAAGTATATGTGTCATGCCTTCAGCAAGTCTATACCTAGACATCACTTCCGGTGCGGCCGCGTCACTTCCGGTATAGACTTTTGTCCGGGTATAGAAATCTGGCAGAACACCGGATAGCCATGCCACAAGTGTGAAAGTACCCTTAGATGTCTTGCTACCATCACCTCTCTTTGTATCATATAGGTGCCCTCTTGGGCACTGATCGACGGGAGCTCGCTCATTCATGGCTTTGTGATTGTTACTTTACTCTGTATGTTATCTTTTGTCTATATATCTTTTATCATAGTCTACTAAACTATCCAGCGCAGGGCAAGGGAGAGCGTCTGATCATGAAATGCTCCGATGCTAACATCAGTGGGCTGCCTGGGTGAAATTATGGGTATGTCTGGGTTCAGCTCTGAACCCGGACAACCCCTATAAATGTGGCCATGCGCATCCATGTATTTATCATATTATGCAGAATGTGGTTATTTATTTTTATATACATACATACAAACTATGTGGTGGATGAATCCAGAAGCAGAAGGCTCAGTGTACTGTGTAGTGCCCATGCAAGGGTACTACAGCTCCGCTCCCATTCAAATGAAAGGAAGCTGATCTGCAGGATGCCGGCACTGGAAACTACACAGTGGATGGAGCCATCAATTCACTGTACAGATTCTGGCAGCTGCCTGAAACAGCTGATTGATGGGGGTCCCAGGTGTTGGACACCACCAGTTTGATATTGATAACCTATTGTGAGAATAGAAGTGAAGAGATGGTCGGCACTCAACCTCGTGTAACTCCCGCACGGGAGGAAGGGTATCCACAATGTAGTGACAGGAACTCAGCGAGCTCGCTGGGTTCCTTTCACTCTATTGTGAGAATAGGTCATCAATATCTAAGTCCTGGAAAACCACTTTAATTTAATAAACCAGTAGCATATTTATATATAATTGAAGATGGACTAACAATTTTTGAAAGTTCCTTTCACAATTTCCACATTGGGCTTAATACTGTACATACATTTTTTGGGGAACAAGTGTTATAATTACCCATACTGTAGCTGCTAATAAGATTTCAATTTTATTTCCACGTTAGGTTTATTATTTGTTCTCCTGCTATTAGCAGCACTTAAAGGGGTTATCCTAAGATATGAACCTATCAGCTATCCACAAAATTAAGCAGCTTTCTTCATTAGTAAAAATTGCAAACATTAGTGGCATGCAAACATTTTGGCACCCCTGGTCGAAATTATTATTACTGTGAACAGTTAAGCAAGTTGAAGATGAAATGATCTCCAAAAGGCATAAAATTAAACCTAAATCACACTTTTAACATTATAAGCAATATCAGTGTATTATTTTTTTTGTTTGTTTCATAGAATTTTAGAGTGAAAAAAGGAAGAGAGCACCTTGCAAAAGTATAGGAACCCAAGGATATTTGAGTGCTTAAATAAACTTAAACGAGGTATCGGACCTTAAATAACCTCTTAGGGTTAAGGCTTGTTCACTATCATCATTAGGAATGGCCAGGTTATGCAAATTTCAAAGCTTTGTAAATACCCAGACTCCTCTTACCTTGTTCCAAAAAACAACAGCTCTGAAAATGAAAATTTCTGAGGCCCACAAAGCAGGAGAAGGCTATAAGAAGATAGCAAAGCGTTTTCAGGTTATCATTTCCTCATTTCGAAATGTAATTAAGAAATGATAGTTCAGGAACAGTGGAGGTCAAGAGAAGGTCTGTAAGACCAAGAAAAATTTCAGAGACAGCTGCTTGTAGGATTGCTAGAAAGGCACATTAGAACCCATGCTTAACTGCAAAAGACAGCCAGGAACATTTAGCAGACTCTGGAGTTGTGGTACATTGTCCTACTGTTCCTGCACAAATATGGCTTTCATAGAAAATCTCTCCTCTGTCCTCACCACAAAATTCAACACCAGCAGTTTGCAAAAGAACATCTAAACAAGCCTTTTGGAAACAAGTCCTGTGGACCGATAAGAATAAAATAGAACTTATTGGCCACAATAAGCAAATGTATGTTTGGAGAAAAAAGGGCACAGAATTTCATGAAAAGAACATTTCTCCAACCATTAAGCATTGAGGTGGATCAATCATGCTTTGGGGTTGTGTTGCAGCCAATGACATGGAAAACATTTTATAGTTAGAGAGAAGAATGGATTCAATGAAATTCCAGCAAATTCTGGAAGCTGAGCTGCAGAATGCCGGCACTGGAAACAACATCAACTGTAAAAAAAAAAAGCTGAAGTTGTAAAGAGGATAGTTTCCAAATGGAAATCTTTGATTCCTGAGCTCACGGACGATGAAGTGTGTGACGTTCTGGAATCTTCTTTATTGGTATCCCCGTCCATTAATAATAAATTTATACAACTATGTATCATTCATCAGAGTTACCTATCACCAGTCAGGCTACAAAAAATGGGTAGGCTATCACACTCTAGATGTCACAGGTGTGACTCGGAGGGAGCGGATTTCTGGCATCTCATATGGGATTGCTCGAACATTCGATCCTTCTGGTCTACTATCACCGGTTTCCTATCTGAGATTGTACATCTCCAGGTACCTCTAACTCCATTATTGTGTCTGTTTGGTATAGCCGATGAAGAAATATACCCTCACCATACCAGAATTTTTCTTAGAGAAACGTTTCTTGCTAGGAAAGCAATTGCGATCCGATGGATGGGCGAGAGAAGCCCTACCCTTAATCAATGGAGAACTTTAGTAAATACTGTTGTATCTTATGAAAACATTGTGTTTAAAAATCGAGGTTGTCCTCAGAAATTTAGTAAAGTATGGGGAAATTGGTGCTCATCCATTCAAACCATGTATTCAGCTTCCAGATTTTCCGCGGAACTCGGTGCAGCGAGGGGCTAACCTGGACAGGAGCCCACTACTTTTATGTGATGTGACACGTAGATTTGACCCTACTATTGTGCAAGAAGTAAATGTGACTTGTCATCTATCATTTATGAGAGGATAGTATGTATATGGTAATGTTCATGTTCATGGATATCTTCACCTCATTGTATAATGATGTACTTTGAATTTTGTGACTATTCGTTCAATAAAACGAGTTTAAAAAAAAGAGGATAGTTTCTACAAATGCATAATGATCCTAAACACACCTCAAAATCCACAATAGACTACCTCAAAATGCGCAAGCCGAAGGTTGTAACATGGCTTTCACAGTCCCATACACTCTATGCAATAAGAAAAGTTGCGGCCGACGCTGGGCCTCACTAAGAGACAGTTTAGGCGTAAACTCCAGGACGTCCCGCCACTGTGCGTCAGTGAGAGCTCCTACATCCCTTTCCCACCTATCCTTAAGCCCCTCTATTGGATCCCCCAAACATTTTTCTTTAAGGAAACTATAAGCAAAAGAGATAAGCTTATAAGACGCAGAAGCCCTCACTACCTGATCGAACAGTGCTGTCTTGCCAATAGTCATGGGGAAGGTCTTCTCTGGCTTTTGTGCCACATGCCTCAACTGTAAGAACCCGTAAAACATGTTGTTATTTAGGCCGAATTCTTGCTGCAGTTGCTGAAAAGATTTCAGGACTCCTACCTCCATCACCTGTGACACATTATTAATACCCTTCCTTATCCATTCTTCCGACCCCTCTAACATGTGAATTTCCTCCAGCCGAGGATTATGCCACAAGGGGGTGTACTTAGTGCATCCCTTTATTTCCAGCATATCTCTGACAGTCCACCACACCTTATTCATAAGCTGCAGCGTGGGCATGCCCAGTACATGAGTTTTCAACGCATGTGCTTCTAGAGCCTCTAAAGGGGTGTGATAGCCCGCCAGAGCTGCAATCAGACCCTTCCTAGAATCAGGCTTGTCTACCCGCTCCCAGCCCTGCATATGTTGAAGCTGCGCAGCTAAGAAGTATGCCCACAGATGTGGCAGTGCCATTCCACCTTCATCTTTAGCTAACTGCAGTTTACTCAATTTAATCCTAGCCACTCCTTTTTTCCACAGCAAATCTCTAAACACCCCCTCTATTCGTTTAAAGAAGTGTCTAGGGATCCACACCGGAGAGTTGTGTAGAGTGTACAATAGCTGAGGCATCACTATTATTTTTATTAAGTTCACCTGTCCTATCAGGGAAATTGGAAGTCTACACCATACTTCTATTTTGGGCTTCAGTCTATCTAACAAAGGTAGAAGGTTAAAGGGAATCTGTCACCTGGAAAATCAATATTAAGCCAAACATAGGTTCTTATAGCTCTTCATACCTTCTTTCCATAGGTATTCTTTACACTTAGATCCGGCTTTCTACCTTCATGAAAATCCTCTTTTATCTTTATGCTAACGACTCCTGAAGGTGCCCAGAGGGGCGTTATTTTTATTCAAAAAGGGCCCAGGAACGCCCTCCATCCAGTGCCCAGGACCACCTCCCACCCCCCCCCCCTCGACAGAGCCCAGGCCCGCCCCACTCTCTGCTCATACCATATGTCCCTGGCATTGCGACTGCCATCAAGCTCCGCCCCACTGCAGTCACTAGTGCTAACTGCCATCCTCCAGCTTCACTAGCATCCACCGATCAGCTCCTGCGCCCTCCTGTTAACTGAGCGCATCAGCCTCAAGTGTTTCACTGGGCATGCGCTCAGTTAAACAGGAAGAGCGCAGGAGCCGGCTCGGTGGATGTTAGTGAAGCTGGAGGGAAGGAGTGGGGGGGGGGGGTTATCGGCTACCAGTGACGTAGCCAGTGGGGGCGGAGCTTGACGGCAGTCGCAATGCCAGGGACATATGGTATGAGCAGAGAGAGGGGCGGGCCTGGGCTCTGTCAGGGGGAGGCGGGCCTGGGCACTGGATGGAGGGCGTTCCTGGGCCCTTTTTGAATCAAAATAACGCCCCTCTGGGCACCTTCAGGGGTCGTTAGCATAAAGATAAAAGAGGATTTTTATGAAGGTAGAAAGCCGGATCCAAGTGTAAAGAACACCTATGGAAAGAAGGTATGAAAAGCTATAAGAACCTATGTTTGGCTTAATATTGATTTTCCTGGTGACAGAATCCCTTTAAGCTCGATATATTTGTTCATCTCCCTCATTACCCATATACCCAAATATTTAAATTTCTGCACCCATGGGACCGGCAGCGTAGCCAAATCAGACAGGGCCTCTTGAGGAGTCAGCGGGAGCAACGCAGATTTTGACCAGTTAATGGTCAACCCTGAGAAAATCCCAAAGTTATCAATAATACTCATTACGGATGGCAGACATTCCGACACCCTGTCCACAAATAATAAAAGGTCGTCTGCATAGAGCGCCACCTTCTCCTCCAGCGCCCCATGTTTAAAACCCCGGACATTAGTCGAGGCTCGTAGAATGGCCGTCAGTGGCTCTATCGCCACCGCGAATAATAGCGTGGACAACGGGCACCCTTGTCTCGTTCCTCTCCCGAGGTTAAAGTCACTAGATAGTCACTGTTAACTCTGATTCTGGCCCTAGGAGAAGACTATAGAAGTTGGATCCAGCCCGTGAAGGGCCCAAATCCCATTTTCCTAAGTACAGCCCATAAGTATCTCCATTCCACGCTATCAAATGCCTTAGCGGCGTCACCTTTAACTTTATGCCTTTTGGAGACCATTTTATCTTCAACTTGCTTAACTGTTCACAGTAACAGAAATTTTGACCAGGGATGCCCAAACTTTTGCATGCCACTGTAGCTTTTAGTGTTGTTGAATCACTGTTTCTGCTCAGGTTTCTAACTGCTCTTTCTGCTCTTAACCTTCCTTCTCTCTGGGTTAGGGCTCATGCACATGACCGTTGTTGTTTTTCGGTCCGTCTTTCACGGATCAGTTGTTCTGTATCTGAGGTTTTTTTTTTCTCTGATTTAAGTCCTCTTCCGTTCCGTTACTCCACCAAACATATCCATATGGTTTCTGTTTGCAATCCATTTTTTGCGTATTGGAAACAGTATCTTATTAATCACCAAACACATGAGTAATATGGGCTGGGCATAGCATTTCTACAGTATGGATCCGCAAAATACGAATGACATACGGATGTGTTCCGTGTGCGTTCCATATTTTTTGCTGAGCTATCGACTTAAATGGGGCCTCGGGCCATGATAAGCAGACAATAATAGGACATACACTACTTTTTTGCGGAACGGCCATGCGGACAAACGGAAATGGAATGCACACGGAGTAACTTCTGTATTTTCTACAGTCCCATTGAAGTGAATGGTTCTGCATACATAAAACGGAACGGAAGCGGAAAGAAAATACTGTCGTGTGCATGAACCCTTAGAAATAGTGGCAGGGAGGGGGTGGAGGTAGTACTCAGTAGTTGTGTATGGAAAAGGGGGGGTGGATCCAAGTAGGGCAGTTTGTAGGGGGAATACAGCAGCAGTGTCTATTACTTGGGAAATCAAGGGTCTGAAACAAAATGAAGATTGCAGATTGTAATTGAATACAGCTTTTTTTATTTTATTTCTAACGGTACCCATGAACATATGTAGTTTGAACATATCAATTTGGGAGCCAGAGTGCAGCAACCTATTCCACTCTACCCATTGAACAAAACTCAGCCGTATCACACTCGGCAGGATCTATATACATTATGAAAGAATAGCGTTATCTTTTTTATTCTGCAATTATCATTAAAGTGTAACTGTCATTTAAAACTGTAATGGTATAGTACACCCTACAGTATATGTGCATTTGTGTTTTAACATTTTATCATTTTCCATTTCACCTCATAATAATTCCAACAAATGCATGCCACTTTGCCATTCTGCAGCATCTTCCAATAGCGCTGTCATGTGCAGGCTGTCTCCTCTGATAGAGACAGGAGGGCACTAGGAGGAGGAGCACAGCCCTGAGTGCCTAGGCTCCGGCAGAAAGTGGAGGAGGAGGGCGGCTTTAGATGCTGCTATCTCCTGAAGGGTAGCAGCTAGAAACATGCAACTGGTCTTGTTTGAAAGCTAACATTCCAAGACAGATAAAGTTCAAGCAACAGAGAAATCACTGTTAGAAATCGAGTCGGGAATAATGGCAGGTAAAACCTGCTTTTATTTTCACTTTCAGCTTCATTCACTGCATCCCGATTTCTATCAGTGATATCTTACCCTGTACTGAACAGATTGCTTTCTGCTTAATCTTTCTCTTAAAAATAAGATAATAAAAGTTATTTAATGCACTATATACCCCAAAATGGTTCCTAAAAAACCTACAACTAATCCCGCAAAATAAAAAAATAAAAACATTAAGAAGAAAAAATTAAAAAGTTATGACTTCTAGAACACAAAGGGGGGGAATATTATTTGGTCCTTAACCACTTCAGCCCCCCTAGCTTAAACACCCTTAATGACCAGGCCACTTTTTACAATTCCGCACTACACTACTTTCACCGTTTATTGCTCCGTCATACAACTTACCACCCAAATGAATTTTACCTCCTTTTCTTCTCACTAATAGAGCTTTCATTTGGTGGTATTTCATTGCTGCTGACATTTTTACTTTGTTTGCTATTAATCAAAAATGACCGAAATTTTTGCAAAAAAATGACATTTTTCACTTTCTGTTGTAAAATTTTTCAAAAAAAACTACATTTCTATATAAATTTTTCTCTAAATTTATTGTTCTACATGTCTTTGATAAAAAAGTCCAATAAGTGTATATTTATTGGTTTGGGTAAAAGTTATAGCGTTTACAAACTATGGTGCAAAAAAGTGAATTTCGGCATTTTGAAGCAGCTCTGACTTTCTGAGCGCCTGTCATGTTTCTTCAGGTGCTAGAATGCCAGGATAGTATAAATACCCCCAAATGACACCATTTTAGAAGAAGACACCCCAAAGTATTTGCGGAGGGGCATGGTGAGTTCATGTATCATTTCATTTTTTTCACAAGTTAGCGGAAAATGACACTTTCTGAGAAAAAAAAAAAAAGTTTCAATTTCTGATAACTTCTGGCAAAAAAAAAAAAATCTCAGACGGACTCACTATGCCCCTCAGTGAATACCTTGGGGTGTCTACTTTCCGAAATGGGGTCATTTGTGGGGTGTGTTTACTGTTCTGGCATTTTGGGCGGGCTAAATTGTGAGCCGCCATGTAAAACCTAAAGGTACTCGTTGGAATTTGGGCCCCTTTGTGCACCCAGGCTGCAAAAAGTGTCACTCATGTGGTATCGCCGTACTCAGGAGAAGTAGGGCAATGTGTTTTGGGGTGTATTTTTACATATACCCATGTTGGGTGAGAGAAATATCTCTGTAAATTGTCAACTTTGTATAAAAAATTAAAAGTTGTCGTTTACAGAGATATTTCTCACACACAGTATGGGCATATGTAAATACACCCAAAATACATTGCCTCTATCTCCTGAGTACATCGATACACATGTGTGCCACTTTTGCAGCCTGAGTGCAAGGCCCTAAACCAATGAGTACCTTTAGGATTTCACAGGGCATTTTACGCATTTGGATTCCAGACTTCTTCTCACGCTTTAGGGGCCCCTAAAATGCCAGGACAGTATAAATACCCACATGTGACCCCATTTTGGAAAGAAGACACCCCAAGGTATTCTGTGAGGGGTATGGTGAGTTCATGTAAAATTTTATTTTTGTCACAAGTTAGTGGAATATGAGACTTTGTAAAAAACAAAATAAAAAAAAAAAAAATTTCCGCTGACTTGTGCCAAAAATAAAAATTCTGTGGACTCACCATGCCCCTCACGGAATACCTTGGGGTGTCTTCTTTCCAAAATGGGGTCACATGTGGGGTATTTATACTCACCTGGCATTTTAGGGGCCCCTAAAGTGTGAGAATCCAAATGCATAAAAATGGCCTGTGAAATCCTAAAGGTACTCATTGGAATTAGGGCCCCTTTGCGCACCCAGGCTGCAAAAAAGTGTCACTCATGTGGTATCGCCGTACTCAGGAGAAGTAGGGCAATGTGTTTTGGGGTGTATTTTTATATATACCCCTGCTGGGTGTGAGAAATATCTCTGTAAACGACAATTTTTAATTTTTTTTATACAAAGTTGTCAGGTGAGTGGTGGGGGGGGGGGTGGGGGGGGGTTAGTGTAGTGTTTGGTGCAACTGTACTGTGTTACCTGGTCCTCTGGTGGTCGATCCCAGCAAATGGGACCACCAGAGGACCAGGTAGCAGGTATACCAGACGCTGTTCACAAAACAGCGTCTGGTATACATGTTTGATGCGATTTATATCGCATCTACAGCCTGCCAGCGATTGATCATCGCTGGCAGGCTGTAGTTCAACTCTCCAGACGCGCGCTCCTGTGAACGCGCGCACGTTCACAGGAACTCACGGGTCTCGCGAGAGGACGCGCCGAGGCGTCCACTCAGAAGATCCCGGCCGCCCGCAGGACGCAATCCTGCGTACGGCGGTCCGGGAGTGGTTAAGGCTAAAATTAATGATGTCACTAAAGGCACTAATGTATTGTTATTTTCCATATTGCTTTCTTCACCAGCTGGATTCATTTTTCCATCACATTATATACTGCTTATTTCCATGGTTACAACCACCCTGCAATCCATCAGTGGTGTACGTGCTTGCACAATATAGGAAAAAGCTTCTGCCTCTCAGGTGGCCAGGACCATGGGAACTCACATAGGCTGGTCTTTTTTTTATAGTGTGAAAACACGACCACCACTGATTGATTGCAGGGTGGTCATAACCGTGGAAACGAGCAGTGTATAATGTGATGGAAAAATTAATCCAGCCAGCAAAGGAGGCAATATGGACAATCATAATACATTAGTAAGTGCCTTGTTTTAACTTTATCTAAAAAATAAATAAATTCTATTTGCTGAAGTGACACAACCTCTTTAATCCATCTAGGTCCATGTAATCCAATGAGTTATGTTTGAATATAAGTCCATAAATTGACGTAATAGACTTTAGAGAAAAAAAGTCTAAAATTGTAGAAAATATATATAATACATGATGCCAGTAGAAAAAATTATATACAGTTCATGTAATCATTAAAAAAATTCATATAAGTTGATACTATCATCTGAATAGAAGTCCCTCAAAATTCCGATAATTAATAATCATACTCACTAAGATCGATGTTTATGAAGACATCAGAACACAGATAGTGGGTGCTGACCAGTAAGGGTCGTGCACATGGTGCATATTATGTGTGGATTTTTATGTAGAAACTCTGCAGCATAAAATGGTCCCAGCAAGGTAGATGAGATTTCCAAAATGCAGAAATTGACCTGCGATGCGAATTTTGAAATCTGCATCATAAGTTTGTTCAGATTTTCAGTGCAGATTTGCAATGCAAATGGTGAGATCTGGGGCAAAACCACAAGTTACACATTGATACTGATGTGGAAATGTAGCAAAAGCTGCACAAAAATCTACATAAACTATACTGCCCTGTCCATAAAACCTAAACTTACTATGTTATTATAAAAAATATGGGGACTGTGCTGCTCTTTCTTTTTCAATATACAAACAGAATCAGGTAAAGCTTGTAGATGACCTTTTCCCTCTTTTTTTTTTTTTTTCGTGTAGTCAATGTTTTTCATATTGTAACATAACGTGAATTTAGAAGTTTTTAGAATGAATAAGCTTACCCGGGCTAAGTGAATAAACATATTTACTAAGTGTGATGAAATAAGAGATAACTCGCACAAATCACAGACAGAATAATAAAAGGCAAATAAACATCAGTAGCCTAAATATGTGGTAGTTATCCGGTTGATCATGCTATAGCACATGGCTGTCTACCATGTTATAACACTTGACCCCCAAAAATTCCAGTATTTACATAATAAAAATCCCAAAATCCCTTTCATATACTTCTTCATAAGAATGATATAGATAAACCCCCCAGACCCATGGTGTGAGGCAGAGGATCGCTGAGTTCTCAAATAGGAAAATATGTGGATCACTTCCTCCAACAATATGTGAAAAAATCTGATCCTTTGTAAAAGATTCCACAGATGTAATTAGGAAAGTTGCAAAAATTGAAATTACTGTGTACGTCAGATGTTACTTCCTTGTACACAGTAATACAGCATAAAAAGGGAATCCAGGCAATAAAACTCTTTCTAGACGGGATGAAAAGCTAAAAGACCCACAAAAAAATTATAGAGGAATCTATTGGTTATATGTTGACCCATAATTTTTTCTGGTGGAAAGAACATTTCTTCCTAGAGATTAAAGGCATTTTATTCAAGTATCGCCTCCATCTGAATTATATAGGTAGTGGCTGTACATTGATGACTGTTTTATTTTATGGAGAGACGATATGGATAGTCTGGAAGAATATTTGATAACGATCAATCAGAACCAATGGGGAATAACACTAACGTGGAAGATTAGTGATATCTCAATTGATTATCTAGAAATCACGGTTTATAAAAATCAGGATAGATTGTGTGCAAAAAACTTAAAAAAAACAACAAAACAGACGCCAATAGTTTTATTGACAGTGAAAGCTGCCATTTTGATACTTGGTTATCTAATGTACCATTGAATCAGTGTGTGAGGATTAGAAGAAATTGCACCCAGGAAGATGACTATGTAGAACAGGTTAAGGTCATCAAGGAAAGATTTGAAGAAAAAAACTATGATGAAGAAAAATTAGAAAAAGTAAAACAGGGAGACAGAACACAATTATTGGAAGAAAAAGAAACGGTTAAGGAAGAAGGACAGAGGACCCTCCTTTTCAGCACCAAATAATCTAGAGATCACTGGTGGATAAAAAAAACAAACGCTAAAAAAAGAATTGGCACATTTTAAATTCAGATAAAATGTTAGCCCAGGTTTTACCTGAATATCCGCAAGTGAAATTCAGACGTGTTAGGACCATAAAGGATCATATAGTACACAGTGCCCTAGAAGAGAGAAAGAATAAAAAAAGGTAGGGGAATAAAAGTTTTTTTCCTTGTAAAAAATGTGTAGTATGTAAAACCCCTAATACAAAGAAACAATTCAGTGTGAAGTCAAAAGAGGAAAAAGAATAGAAAATAGAATAAATGATAATGTGTGAGCCCTTGAATGTTGTATACTAGAGTGTCTGTGTGGGCAACAATATGTGGGGAGAACATATAAGGAATATTAAAAAGGAGTAAGGCTAGTTTCACACAGGACGGATCCGACAGGCTGTCCGTCGGGTGAACAGCCTGTCAGATCCGTCCTTCCGCTAGTGAACATGTTACCCCGGACTACGGCTCCGGCCCAATTAACTATAATGGGGGCGGGGTGGAGTTCCGGCAGAGGCACGGCAGCGCACAGCGAGAGACTGCCGGAATAAATGTCGGACATGTCGTAGTTTTGTTCAGGCAGCCTCTCGCCGTGCGCTGCCGGAACTCCGCCCGCCCTGCCCCATCATAGTCAATGGGGCCGCAGCGGTAGTCCGGGCGCACACATTCACTAGTGGCAGGACGGATCCGACAGGCTGTTCCTACGTGTGAACAGCCTGTCGGATTCATCCTGCCGCTAGTGTAAAAGTAGCTGTAAATCTCATAGTGCATCGGCACATTTTGCTGACATGCATGACAAAAGCCCAAAAGGGTTAAAAGTGATAGGAATATTTCAATGTGAAAAGCATTGTAGAGGGGGGTGTTATTAGAAATGTATCCCAGAAAGAGACAGAGGGGGACCTTTAGCAATAATGGCGTAATTTGCGCCAAAAAAATACTAAAGTTGCAAATCAAAACTGGTGATTTGTTTCACCTCATATATCAAAAGGCACTTGTAAAATGTGACTCCATTATCCACCTATTTCTCTTGCTTACGTCCATTCTCAGCACTAAAATGCAACTTTCCTAAACCAAAATGCGCAATTTCAGCCACCCCCTGCTATACTACACTTGAGACTTTTGAAATATAATTGCAACTTTTGAAGCACACTTGCGACATTTCCACTGGTACATTGCGACTTTTGTTTCACACTTGGGACGTTTTTGTTTTGTTTTGTTTTTGTTGGATGTCAGTTTACCGTTGTTTAGCTCATATTAGAAAAATAAAAATGCATCCTGTTTTAATACTTACCTATCACTTGTTCCCACCACAAGCTAATTTCACTTTTCATAAATGCAACTTTTGGTAATCATCTGTGGGCCCAATAGAGGGCTTTGTTTCTTTGGTGATCAAATACTGTCCCCCTGAAGAACCCTAGTGGGTGAAACGCGTTGGGATAATACTTAGAATCGATTCACCCGTAGTACATGGGCCAGACAGGGCTGTAATAGGGAAAAACAGGGGAGGTTTGAGGACGGGGAAACCCCACCATCAGGGATGGTCCCAGGGCAGCGTTTAGTACATACACCCACCACAGTGTTTTTCCTCAGCCCATCAGGAATAATGCCTGAATGTGAAGTACAGTATGTATCACTTTGCCTATTTAAGCACTACATATGCAAGTTGGAGGCACTATTGTTGATGCTTGTAGCATTTTTATAGATTTATAAGAATAAAAGTTATGTTTTAGAAAGGGTCCAATGTTTTTGGAATAGATTTTACACAAAACACCACCACCACCATCACATAAGCTGGCGTAATTGTCTGCAACAATTTGAACAATTTCTGCCCATAAGAGGATGATAAATGAGGCGCAATATGCACCGGTTTGATGGGCCGCCCACTTTGACATCTATAACTCATTTCTGGCGCGATGCATTCTCTAGGGTAAAAATTCTGAGAAAACAGTTGATTGCAAATCAAAATGCCATTCTTTTTGGTGCATTTTAGTCATAATTCTGGTGCAACATGCTTAGTAAATCTCCCCCAGAGTTTATTTTTCTTATGGACACATGTGGAGCTGGATGTCAATTATTTTATCTGAGGTGGAGTCTATTCTTAAAGGGGGATGGGCGGTTGTTTTAAAAGTAGGAATTGTGATTGTGAACCCACAGGCCTTGAAAAAGCCGTGAGGCAAAACCGGTCGGGCGGCCGTATGGCTACATGATTTTATGTTTAAGGCCTTTTTAATCCTATATTTTGTAAGTAGTGAAATAAAAGAAGCGTGTCTTTTTAACCAGCAGTTCTACCTATGGTGTCCGTGCTTTTGTTTCTCCTGAGTTTCCACCCAGAAAAATCCTTCGAGAGAGAAGAGAGGAAGAATCGCTGGAAAGGCCCCTCTATTAAGAAGAGGAACTACTAACATCAGCTGCTGCCGGTCGCCAAGGGAGAATATGTTCCTCAGACAGAGATGTGGAAAGGAAGGAAAGCTGGGTGTGGTTCAGTCCTGACTTCAGCAAAGTTCCAGCAAAACCACAGTTAGTAATATAAACCAGGGCTAAATCTGACTAATCAGTCCAACATTGAAAAACACCATTAAAACTAAATTTTATTTAAACAATTAAATGGAATAATACCCTGCAATTAATGAGGACCATGCATCAGAAAAAGTTTGATACAAAACAATGTCCACTATATACATACGTCTGATATCTAAGACAGGTTAGGTCAGGCTTACAGTTGGTGGGATGAAGGTCAATTGAGACGGAGAGTGAGATATACTCTCCCTATTGCTTTCCCTAGATACTGCCTATGCCCAGGGACGACCCCTAATGGTGGGGACTCCCTGTCCTCGTGCCTAATCTGCCTTACCCTGGATTGCCCTATAAGAAGCAAAAGGGTCGTTATAAATACCTCAAAGTTCACTATTATGAGGTCCACCAGGGAAAGCGATAGGGGGAGTATATCTCACTCCCCGTCTCAAAACCCAAGGCATTGACCTTCATCCCACCAACTGTAAGCCTGACCTTTTGCCTAAACTGTCTTAGATATCAGACGTATGTATATAGTGGACATTGTTTTGTATCAAACTTTTTCTGATGCATGGTCCTCATTAATTGCTGGGTTTTATTCCTTTTAATTGTTTAAATAAAATTTAATTTTAAGGGTGTTTTTCAATGCTGGAACGATCAGTCCTGACTTCACTTGGAGACAAGGCTCATCAGGAGAAGAAGTAATACGGACACTGGGAGTGGTGAGAAAAAGACGCAAACGTATAAAAGACGCAAAAACTGTTTAGGCCACTCCAAGTCTTATATATATGTTTTTTTTTTTTGTTTTTTTTTATTGTCTTTTTACTATGTTATTATGTCTATGAAAGATTGATGGGCTGTGCAGCGGTACACAGGAACATGCACCCACAATAATAGGGGTAGCCTGTGTCTGTGCAGTAAATGTGCTATTAAGATTTTGCTGGACTGAAGCTCTTTACAAACTGAATTAAAATTTTTGTTTCGCATCTTTTCACTATAGCCCATTATTACCTTTGCCTGTATAATATATGAAATAACTAGTAATAGTTTTCTTATTTTCTGTCTGTGACTTGGGTGAAGCCTAGTCATATACACCGGTGTTGTGTACAGTTATGTTGCTCTTTCTACAAAGATACATTTTAATTGTACGTGAATGTTCGAGGCCGGTTGCCATAGTTACACTTTTTATCAAGTATTTGTAATATTTGAGAATTGATAGTAACTCTGCATTAACACTTACACATCCCTCACTGCAATGTTACTCGAGTTAAAGCAATGTTTTATCACAAACGTATCAGTTACGTTTCCATCCAGAGATTAGTTTGTCATCAGTTGTGTTTTAATAGTCGTTTATGTTTAAATACTTTGTATTAAACAATTTAACATTTTATCTAAATACAACAGAGAATTTCCCACAGGCAGCATAAGGTATTCTAATATGCAAATACATACTCGCAAGGCGCAAATCATGAAATATCAATGTTGCAACATAGGCGTCAAAGATCAGTCAACTTATCACAGAGAAGAGTATAGCAGAAAGGAAAAAGAAGAAACAGAAAAAGAGAAAAAAGGAAAAAGAAGTTAGAAAGAAAAAAATAAATAGATAAATGTAACAGTGATATTGAATTGGGAGGGATGAGCCAAGGCAGCATAGAAACACCCCACTGGGATGCCATGTAGTAATTAAGGCCTGAAAGGAGATTCTTGAAATTTAAACCAGTCATGCCAGATCCAAAACAAGTAGAGATGTCCAGCTAACCATAAAAAAGTGATAGCCTTTATTCTTTAAAGCGATAAAATATCCAATGAAACAGTACAGACACACAGCGTTGGCATCTACGCGTTTCGGATCTTAAAATGTGACCCTTATGCATGACATCGTATGCTATCTGGAAGAATCGTCATGGGCCTCCGAGAAAAGTGCTTCCATCTGAGAGATTTGTCATATCTCTTGATACCATTCCAGCATGGAAGGGACATGTGCCGTACACCAGTGCCTAGGTATCACCGATCTGGCCGTAGAAGGCCATTAAAAGCCTGTGAGAAAATACGAAAGCTTTTTGCCAATCTCTGGGCTCTATATTAGTGCCCAGTTCTTGCTCCCATGCTGAAATGAAACGTGTGTGTGTGTGGGGGGGGGGGGTCTTTATAGAAATCTACAAGTATGCATTGGAGTGGATAGTAAAAATAACTTCTCTGTGTCAGAAAGGGAAGCACTAAAAGCGCACTGCTCCCCCCCCCCTCCCCTGAAAGAGAAGTAAGACTTAATTTGTTCGTACTCCAGCCAAGATGGTCGTATATATGGGTCTGGCAGAAATGTCTTGAAGTGAGAGCAATGAGGAGCCTGAGACAAGTTGATGAAAGCAGGGGTCATCTGCAGCCTTTAGACCAAGTAGAGTGCCCCTTCTAGCACTTGCTGGAAAAGAAGAATTATGAAAGATGGGCGTGAGTGGGCCATTCCTTCTAAAGCAAATGCCTTTCCGTGTTAGTACCACAGTTTGTGTATGTCGTAATAAAATATTTTGTTTATCTAAAAGTGGCCTGACATCTGGGGTAATCCATGGGGTGTGTTTAAGGGGAAGGGAATAAAAAGTATGTTCTATCCGAAAACACATTCGGGTCATTTATTAAACTGGTGTAAAGTAGAACTGGCTTAGTTGCCCATAACAGCCAAACAGATTCCACCTTTAATTTTCCAAAGGAGCTGTGAAAAATGAAAAGTGGAATCTGATTGGTCTCTATTGGCAACTAAGCCAGTTCTACCTTACACCAGTTTGATAAATCTCCCCCATTGTTTAGAAGCCCCATGATAATGATAGTCTAAGAGCCTGATGAGGGAAGTCGCCATGTGGTATAATTTGAAGTCTGGGAGTCCCACACCCCCATGAGATTTATGTCTATTCAGAGTGGAAAGACTAATTTGTGGTCTAAAGTGGCCCCTCACAAAGTAAATAGTTGCTGTTTTTAGTTTTTGGAAGAAGGAGGAGAGCAGAGTAAGCGGGACAGCTTGAAACATGTATAGAAATTTATTCAAGATATACATTTTTAATACATTTACATTTCCAAGCCAGGACAGTCCCCGTTTATTAAATTAATTAAGGTCTCACAATGTACACTTCAGCAGGGTAAGATGGGTCAAGGCAGAAAGCCGATCCTGATCCACCAGAATATTGATCCCTAAATACTTAAGATTAAGAGTGCTATTGGAAATGAAGCAAGGGAACTGGTAAATTCATTTGGAGGAATAGACATAGTAAGGATTTCGGTTTTTGTCTAGTTAACTTCACTCAAATGGCCAAATTTTAATTTGCAGAGTATCGAAGGGAACCTATACATGGTTGCATGCCATATAACAGGAGGTTGCCAGCATATAGTGAAGTTTTATATTGGGAGCCCCCTTACTCTAATGCCATGTATAGCATGATTATGTCGAAGCGTGTTTGCCGGGTGCTCCATCACTAAGAATAAAATGGTAGACAGAAGGCACCCCTGCCATGTGCCTTTCTAAATCGGGATAGGGGAAGATAAAAGCCAGTTGACCCTCACTTTGGCTGTAGGAATATAAGGCTTGAATGCTATCCAAAAATCTAGAGCCAAGTCCGATGTTTCTCAGAACTGAGTCCAGAAAGTTCCAGTGGACCTGATCAAATGTCTTCTTGTCGTCCATTGAAAGCAAACAAAGCGGTATTGCTTCGGAGCGCACTGCATTTGTAAGGTTTTCATCGTATTAACACGTGCCTCTCTCCCACACCCAAATCATACTTGATCTGAGTGAATAACAGCTGGTAGCAGGGTAGACAGTTTCTCGGAGAGGGTTTTAGAATAATTTTAATGTCCACATTGATTAGAGAGAGAGGGTAAAAGTTCGAAGAGAGTGGGGTCTTTGCCGGGTATAGGTAATGAACTAATATGGGCCTCTAAGGATTGAGTTGCAAAAGGAGATTCTGGGCCAACGCTGTTCAATACTCTGGTCAAAAAGGGGGATAGTAAGTCATTAAAGCGTTTGTATCAGGCCGGTGTGAAGCCATCAGGAATGAGACTTTTCTTGGAAGGTGAAGCTTTAATGGTAGTCCTTATCTCTGCCTCAGAGAAGTCAGTGTCCAAATCTTCCCTATCTTGTGTGGAAAGAGTGGGTAAAGCTGTCTCTGAGATTCATTA
This sequence comes from Bufotes viridis, assembly GCA_033119425.1. Taxonomy (NCBI): domain Eukaryota; kingdom Metazoa; phylum Chordata; class Amphibia; order Anura; family Bufonidae; genus Bufotes; species Bufotes viridis. The sequence goes on from CM065589.1 coordinate 80,994,378, forward strand.
ATATGAGCAGTTACAGAGGAGGGCTGCATAACTGCAAATTGGCCCTTGATGCTATAAAATTTGGAGTCGTATTAGTGAGCACCTCTAAAATCTCTAAGGGATTGTGAGTGTCAGTGCCATCAGGTTTTTGGATGCGTGAAACAAAAGTTTGTGAGGTCCTAGGATGTAAAAGGTGGGAAAGAGGTTTGCCACATTTAATATTTGAGTATTCATAAAAAAGCGCCTCCCTTGATCCCTTCTTGTATTGCTGGTCTAGCAGTGATTTAAGGGAGTTTTTATTTTTAAATAAGTCAGCATAAACAGTGGGGGAAAGTGTCTGTTTATGTTTCATTTCCAAATTGTAAACCTGTGAAAGGAGACTATTAAGTCAATAAGCCCTTTCTTTTTTTTAAATGGGTTCTATGCTTAATGAATTTCCCTTGAAGAACGTATTGAAGGGCTTCCCATTTTGTAGGTAGGGTGTGAGGTCTGAGGCATGTATCTTAAGAAAATTTCCTACTGTGTCCCGAACATCGGCTGCACAGACAACATCTTTAAGAAGGTTGTCGTTCAGTCTCCAATTCCAAGGCTTTGGGGCTGCATCAGGCAATTCCACAGATAGAACGATCTCTTTAATATAGACCATAGGTGTCCATGCTAAGGCATGATGGCTGAGAAGAAATTGATCGATACGACTATAAGAGTTGTGAGACGACTATAAGAGTTGTGAGGGGGGGGGGGATATAGTCCTTACTTTGGGGATGTAAAATATGCCAGATATCGACAATCTGTAGGGAATAAAATTGAGTGAGCAAGGATCTTAACCATCAGTGCGGAACAGTGCTCTGACCAGTAGAAAATGAAGTGTCAAAATGAAGTCTGCCAATCAGTACTATCCCCTCTGCAAAATTGGAAAGTAGCTGCAAGTTGAAAGCTGTCGCTGGTTAGGTAAATACCAGTTGAAAACAGTAAATAATGTAGAATAAACCCTTCGGGTCCATTCACACGTCCGTAGTGTATTGCGGATCCGCAATAGACCGGACTGGCACCCCTATAGAAATGCCTATTCTTGACTGCTATTGCTCTGTTCTATTTTTTTCGGGAGCTGCGGACCGGAAATGCGGATGTGGACAGCACAATGTGTGCTGTCCGCATCCTTTCCGTCCCCATTGAGAGTAAATAGGTCCTAGCGATATGCCACCAATGTTTGAGATGGTCCAAACTCTTTAACGCCTGTGTAGGTATGTATGTCTCTGTCTGCACAGGGCAGGGGTTCAACAACCTTTGGCTCTTCAACTGAAACTGCAGTGTCCAGCATGCACACGTGCTCAGCTGTTTTGAAACTCCCATAGAAGTAAATGGAGCATGCAGGGAGTTGTAGTTTAATAACAGCTGGAGTGCTGGAGGTTGCTGACCCCTGGCATAGGAAACAGAGTGGAGCTTCTGAATCTACACTGTAATCCAATTTCAGGACACGAGTATCTGACAAGAGGTCGGATAGCTTATATCAGTAGCATGGTCTGAGTGCACAACCTTTATTGTAATATTCTTGCAATCACTTCACTGTTTCTTGCATGTATGTGGCCACATAACACAATGTACATAATGTGTTAAGTATAACAGTCAATAATTTATAGCTCAACCCAACATTTCATTCAAGGCAAGTTGTGAGAAATAGTCACTACCGTTCACACTGTGCAGATAAATGAAACAAGCAGTCTTACCACTTAGCTCCTTCTTCGCTGGAGAAGTATAATAGCTGGATGATTATTGAGCTGCGGGGGGGCAAAGAAGGAGCTCAGTGGTAAGACTGCTTGTTTCATTTATCCACACAATGGGAATGGTAGTCACTTTTTTCTCGTGACTTGAGAGAAATATTGGGTTGAGCTACAGATTATTGTCTGTATATTCTTCTTGGAGGAACGTGGACTGTTTTCAATCTGTTTAGCTCCAGTTTTACTTCAAGTTTTGTAGCTGCTGCTTATAGTGTGGTTTTATAAATGTTAGAAATTTGACTTTTCACCCTCAGAATTGTAATAATTTACAAATGATTCTTTATGGTTTAAAGGGATTTTCTGGGAGTACAATATGCATGGTCTATCCTAAGGATAGGCCATCAATATCTTATTAGTTGAGGTTTGACACCCAACACCCCTGCCGATCCAGCTGTATGAAGAGCGTCTCTTCCTAGGCCAGTGCATTTACTCTCATTATGTGCAGCTCTGTCCCATTCAGTCAGTGGGCCTGGGTTACAATACCAAGCATGGTTATTTTACCAGGCGTCAGCAACTCCCGGCACTACAGCTTTTGTGAAACTACAATGACCTGCATGCACTATAAACTTCTATGGAGGGTCAGAGAACATTTGAGCATATGATTGCATGTTGGTAGTTGTAGTTTTACAACAGCTAGAGTGCTGGAGGTTGCTGACCCATGTGTTATACACTGTATGGCATTGTGCGTTTTATGCTGTGAGGAGGCCATAACACTCACTGGAACGCCATGGCCTCTTCAAACAGGTGATCGTGGGGGCACTGATAACATATTGATGAGATATCCTGAGAATAGGCCATCGGTAGTTTACTTCCTGAAACCAAAAAAGGACTTTGCAAGACAAAAATAATAAAGCTGCTTCCTTCCAGGAACAGGGCCATATCTGTCCAGTGGTTGTGGTTGGCATTGAAACTCAGCTCCTCTGAACTGAATAATTATTAATAATAATATTTTATTTTTTCATATACTGTATATTGAATGATGTTGAACTGCTGTGCTATATACAACCTGTGGACAAGTGTGGTGCTGTTTTTATAAAGAAGCAACCATGTTTTTCTAATCCTTTATAACCGCTTTAGGTTAGGCCAGTGACATCACGTTTTTTGGTCAGATGGCCTAAGCACAGTTTAGTCCCATTCAAGTGAACAGGGCCATTATCTAGTAAACAGGGCTCCAGCTTGGTAAGCTGTGAGGAAGCCGTGGTGCTCCCCAGAGTGCTGCTACATCTTCAAACAGCTGATCTGCAGTGGTGCTGGGAGTTGGACCCCCACAGATCACATACTGATTACCTCTCATGAGGGTAGGTCATCAGTTTTAAACACTCAGACAACCCCTTTAATTATACTGTATATAGTTGCATGCTGGTAAATGAAAATGTTTTGTCAGGAGAATTTTGGAAAAAGACACCTTTCGAAATAAACAGCAAACTGTAGAAATGCAGCTCTAACAGGATACAATTGCTGCATGTACTTGTGTGTTAGACATTTCTCTGATGTGACCGAAATGTGATATCTTTCGGCTGAATCTTAAACACTCATTTCAGCTAAATTGTGGTCAAACTAATCATAATGATGGCTTAAATGAGTGTTTATGAGCAGTCATGAATTCAGAGATAAGGGATACACATGCAGTCATGATAGCTGCTGCCTGATGGGTTCTCTGTAAACCAGAAAGTAAGTCTGCAAATACCCTGAAATTGAAGGCTGTAAAACAGAACCTGCTGAAAATGTATTTTCAATTGTCTTTTTGTTGAAGTTTTTTTTAACAATAGAATCATACAAAAAAAAAAGTTTTTCAAGAAGATGTAATCAAAAGAAAGCTTAAGTACATTGAAGTAGCAAAGGCAATAGACAGGTATATTACAGAAGGAATTGCATGGCCTTGGATGTTCTTAAGAGGGACTGACAGCGCGAAACTGTCTGATACAAGTAAAATAAGAACAGTGTCATGCACACAGCCGTCGTTTTTTTGCAGATCAGATGCAGACCTATTTATTTTAGTACTGCCGTAAAAGATGTGGACAGCATGCCATGTGCTGTCCACATCCGCACGTCCGTTCCCCGGCCCTTGAAAGAAGATAGAACGTGTCCTATTATTGTCCAGATCGGATAGGACATTTCTAGAGGAGTGTGTAAAAAATGGCAGCATGCAATTGCCTGGAATCCGTGTTTTGTGGATCCGACTGCAAAACTGTGGAGCAGACTGCAAAACTGACGCGGTCATGTGCATGAGCCCTTAATAATAGAGAGCGGGGAAGGGGGTCCTCACTGTTCCCCATGTTAACTCGGTCGTTTTGGATTGATGGATGGATTGCCATATAAGTCAGCGTAGTTAAGTAGGATATAATTGTTCTGCAAGGTGTATCCAGTTTAGATTTATCCGATTTAGCCCACTGTATTAACCTTAATGAGCAGCTTTATTATATAACTGACAGTCTGGTAGGGCCATGCCCCCTTGTGATTTGTGTTGGGTGAGAAGCGAACAGATAAGATCTGGTTTCTTATCTTTCCATAGGACTGTTTAAAATTTCTATTAAAGACAAGTTGGAAACAATTATTTTTAGCCCATGAGTAAAATGCAATATTAAAAAAAATTGCCCCTGAAGGTATTCATAGTCTTTAATGGGTCAGGCACATCAGTTGGTTACTGCAGGCTATGACTGATAGCCTATGCTTATGTAAATAAGATCCTATTCACACGAATTGTATTTTTGCTCCGCATACGATCTGCATTTTTTGCAGATTAGATGTGGACCTGTTTATTTCTATGGGTCCGCAAAAGAATAGACAGAATTTTGGACAGATGCGCTGTCTGCAGTCCCACAAAAATGATAGAACCTGTCCTATTCTTGTCCGTTTTGCGGACAGGAATAGGCAGTTACAATGGGTCTGCAAAAAAACAGCTGCAACATGGACATCACACGGATGTTTTTTGCTGATCCACGATTTGCAGACTGCAAAATACAGACGGTCGTGTGAATGCACCCTTAGGGCTCATGCCTACGAACATAAGGTCTCCTTACTCATAATGTGGACAGCAAACAGCGGTCTGGAATGAGCGGGCACTGGCCATGTGCAGTCACATGTGGACCAATTGAATTAAATGGGTCTGCAATCCACGACATGCAGCAAAAGATAGGACATGTCTTATCTTTTGCAGGGCAGAAGCACAGACCCTAAAGCCCTCTGAAACACTTCATAGTGTTTCCTTGGGCTTCCGATCTGTGCCTCCGTTTACCAAAAGATAGGACATGTCCTATCTGGCCGTATCTTGCGGATCGCCGGCCCATTCAAGAGAAAGAATACACATCCTTAACACTGAGTGCACGCGGCCAGTGCCCATGTATTGCTTGCGTCCTGCAATACGGGCATGAAGACTTTACCGTAGTGTGAATGAGGCCTTGCTCCGAACTGCCACAGCTTTCCTAAGCGACAAGATTCTTTGTTTTCTGCTTATTTGATGTCAGTCAGGTTCACACTGCCTGTAGCCCGATTCTGGATTTTCGATAGGGGCCATACATTTGATTACCCCAAAACAGCATAAATTATGCACATCTTCGGCAGTCCGTGAACCTGAAGTGAAAAACTACTGCAGGTGTAAATTTTAGTAAATAAATAGATAATTGCCGCACCAATGTGGTGAAGCACCAAATCAAGGTGCACCCACCAAATAGATTCACCAGATCTATAAAGGATAAAAGACAGTATAAATAATAGAGGGGCACGCTCTGAATATCGGGTACCTAAACTAAATTTATTAGGGAGCAACGATAAAACAGTAACAAATCGATAAAAGCGCGGTAAAATCAATGTAAATGGATCTAACACAATTTCATATGGTATACCAATAAACAGTTCATCAAATGTCCATATTGAAATTGATAATGTCCATATAAAACTGAAATCAAAGAATATGAAAGACAGCCACCTAATAGTCCAAAAGTTAATAGTAAAATCCCAATTCGTATATGAAGTTCGTGACTTGAAAATTCTGCTGGTTGGAGCGGCGTCCCGCTCTCAGCAAAACTATAGCGGCGTCCCGCTCAATAATCAACTTTAGCGATCGCTCCTCATTTGCCACTGTATGTGGCTCATCACCAGAACAATCTTACCAGGTAAGTGGGTATCAAGCCCTCGACACGGTCTTCTTTACAGTTGAATGAAGTGTCCCGGTCTCAAGGGTTGCCTCTCCGCATCGCGCTCGGCGGTGCACATGTATAGACAGGAAGTGTTATCTTCTCTGCGTGTCACTGCTGTTGTGCGCGCGGATACCGGAGTGTATGTCAGCAAAAACCCGTTCCTGGCCAATATTGCGGTACGGTGGTTAAGATCTCATGGGGAATGGCTAGCAAACGCGTTTCGGGGTTTTATTTTATGACCCCTTCTTCAGTGGTTAAAGTTCTCCATTTGTTACCCCTCCTTTATAGGGGTCACAGTAATCTGTAAAATCTAGCATGGAAACCAGAAGTGGACTAATAAATTATTAATACAAGGTGGCAAAATTCAGGTGGCAAAAAATCGTCCATGATAGTATGGTATAGTCATATACCATATGGCATACTATCATGGATGATTTTTTGCCACCTGAATTTTGCCACCTTGTATTATTAATTTATTAGTCCACTTCTGGTTTCCATGCCAGATTTTACAGATTACTGTGGACCCCTATAAAGGAGGGGTAACAAATGGGGAACTTTAACCACTGAAGAAGGGGTTATAACAGAGCTAAATGAGGGACAGCCCCTTGGACACAAAGACAGGTAATTTGCATATTAATAAAAACTTTTTTATAGGTATAGGAAAGGCAGTCAGGGGTGATAATGGTATCATTGGACTCAGCATATTAAGACCAATAGTAGCATATAGAACACTTTATATGCTGTAACGGCCTGTCAGTGTCCCTTTAAAGGGAATCTGTCACCTGGTTTTATCATTTTAAGCTGTCACCATTGCCATGTTCAATAAACTACCTTATTTCCTGCAATGGTCTTCTTTCTTCATTTTGTGTTGTCATTTTTATAAAAAAGCTCTTTTTCTGTTATGCAAATGTCTGGAGCCTAGTAACGCCCCCCTGCAGTGCCCAGCCCTAATTAATTTGAAGTCCAAGCACGCCTCCTCCTTCCTGTCAGCTGCCGCAAATCTTGCGCAGGTGCAGTGCCGCCGACTGCCTGCACCTGCGCGATCATAAAGCTCCTGAGGCAACAGCACTCAGATTACGTCACTGGGCCCGGCTTTATGATTGCGCAGGGGCAGGCAGTCGGCGGCACTGCGCTTGCACGAGATTTCTGGCAGTCGACAGGAAGAAGAACGGGGCTTATCTGTAAGGTAAAAGATGACGTAGCGGATGGGGCGGCACCGTTTGATCCAGGGAGTTATTCTGATTGCCTGATTGGAGTCGGGAAGGAATTTTTTTCCCCTTAAGTGGGGAAAATTGGCTCTACCTTACAGGGTTTTTTTGCCTTCCTCTGGATCAACTTGCAGGAAACAGGTCGAACTGGATGGACAAATGTCTTTTTTCAGCCTTATATACTATGTTACTATGTTACTATGTTTGCCTCGGCTGTGGGAGGATATTTCTGGATCAGGAGGCGTGCTTGGGCTTCAAATTAAGGTGGGCTGGGCACTGCAGAGGGCCGTTACTGGGCTCCAGAGATGAAAAAAAACGCCCATCTGGGCACCTTGGAGGTTCATTTGCATAACAGAAAAAGAGCTTTTTTATAATAGCAATACAGATGACTATGGGAGATGAGCGCTCATCTCCCATAGTCATCTGTATTGCCGTCCTCAGGACAGCGATGTAGATGAATGCTGCGGGGCAGGGGAGAAGCTTCTCCCTTCCCCGTTCCTCTGATAGGCTGCAGATGGCGCGATCACGTCATCACGCCGCCTGAGCCGTACAGCGCATTGCTGGTATGGGGCGGTATGTATTAACCTGTATATTCTGTAGTGATGGGAGGGTGGATATTGAATTTGGCCCACACTGTAGCAGCCTGGCCCCAGACTTCAGGTCATACTGTGCGTGTTCTGAAATCTGGGGACTCACACCCATCTACTACATTATCTGTACTCAGAGAGTTATCACTGTGTTATTGGTGTTATGTATGACTACAAGTGATATCCACTACGCACTGGTTCCAGCCCCTCAGAGACCTCTGCCCACTGACTATCACCTATACTTCATACAGAGCTAAGAATGTGAAGGAGTGAAGATGAGTCCAGCACCACAACTTTTGTTAAATCGTGTGTTCCTTTATTATCAATAAAAAGATCCATACAGCGACAGCATCACCTCAGTGTTCCAACACTGAGGTGATGCTGTCGCTGTATGGATCTTTTTATTGATAATAAAGGAACACACGATTTAACAAAGGTTGCGGTGCTGGACTCATCTTCACTCTTTCATATTTTCGTGGTCTTACCCAAGTTTCCGTGCACCAGGAAGTCAACAAATGGGATAGAGATAGCAGGTGAGCTGGATTTTGCATGTAATAGAGATAAGAATGTTTCTGGAGGTTATATCAGTGCTGGAACCGTATACAGTAAGAGGAGCGGTTGATATCAGTCACATATGATGGAATGTCTCTGGAGGTTATATCAGTGCTGGAGCTGTATACAGTAAGAGGAGCGGTTGATATCAGTCACATATGATGGAATGTCTCTGGAGGTTATATCAGTGCTGGAGCTGTATACAGTAAGAGGAGCGGTTGATATCAGTCACATATGATGGAATGTCTCTGGAGGTTATATCAGTGCTGGAGCTGTATACAGTAAGAGGAGCGGTTGATATCAGTCATATATGATGTAATGTCTCTGGAGGTTATATCAGTACTGGAGCATTATAAGAGGAGTGGCTGATAGGGGGCATAACTACTGTGTGACACTGGGTGGGACTGGGGTATACAGAGCATTGAGCGAAGTAAGAGGCATGGTGTTGTGGAAATAAATTTGCAGTGGCACAAGCACACTCCTGCTATTATACCTCCTTTGGCTTTTCAGAAGTCGGAAGGTATGCTGTGGGAACCATGCCTAATGGTTTGCTGACCCCACCCACTTGGTGTGGTCCTGCCTCCTACCATTTTGGCCCCACCTACAACATAGGGCCACTTTTATGCTTTTTTGCAGGGCTACTTTGAGTTCCCACTCCGCCCCTGTCAGGGATAGTGTGAATATGAAGTTGTATTCTGCCAGATATGTTTCAGCAGGTGCCCTGGAGGGAAGTGAAGTGCTTTCTGTTCTCTGTATGGAGCTTCTTCACAACCCTCTGCTCTGAGAGGCAGCTGTACTGGGCTCCTGTTTGGATATTGAGCTGTCACTTAGGCAGACTACAGGGGCTCTGAGACAGCTCAATGCAGAGGGCTCTGTACAGTGAAGCTTCAGCTCCTGGGCAGGAGCTGAGCGTGGCAGAATAAAACTTTATATTCCCATTAGTGCTTATAATAATAAAAGCTCCACAATAGATAACTTAGTACTGCTCTCCCCAGCCCCTACTTAGTGCAGGGTTGCCAACCATCCAGAAATTTCTGGACAGTCCATAAAATAGGCAACCTTTTTCCTGTGTCCGAAATAAAAAATAGATGTGTCTATGATTTTTTGAGGCTAGTGGTTCTTGACTAGATTAATTTGGTGGTAATTATCATCATTTTACAGCTCACAGTAAATGCTGTTAACGACTTCTTATCAGTATATTAAGCTATTCACATGTATTACTTATAATGTTTATTATTCATAATAGTTTTCCAATTTGTCTGTAAAATTTTTTGGGCTCTCCATGATTTTGGGATAAATTGTCCAGAAAAAAGAAAAATTCTGGTTGGCGACCCTGACTTAGTGTTGGCAGAAGTTTAGCATAGTCAAAACTGACCGGTTCTCCTTAACATTGATGGCCCATTGTTAGAATAGACCATCAATTTTTGATCATTGAGGGTAATATCTCAAGTATAATCACTGATCAGCCTGGAGATGGCGCTCATGTTGATGACATTCTGTATGGTCATTTGGTCACTGAACGTATGCCTCAGTGTATTCAACTCAATGCGTATAAGTCCTCCATACAAAATGTATAATGAAATGTATGTATTTTACTAATAAAACATGTAAAATATGTATATTTTCCATCAACCAAGACTTTAGAGGGAGTGCATGCACCAATCCTTTTTCACTGAAATGCAGATTTTAGTCATAAGAAATATTGTTGCATAGAAACTAATCTTTAAAAGCAATTATCTTCAGACTATTAAAAAGTCCCCAACCAGCTGTCTCAATCTCGAATTCTTTGTGTGGTTGGTATACTGTAGATTAGTCACTGTACTTACTGCTCAATGGAACCTACTTGACGTTATCTCCTAACACCTGCAAAACAAAGCAGAGAATGAAGCGCCTGTTGGGCAGCACTTAGAAACGCAGGAATTCAGGCTTCATTTCCATTGGTAGCAGATGTATAAAACCTGTTGTGTTTCCGAGCTTCTGATTCATTTACTCATTGCTGATAATAGACGAGTCTCATAGATCCACAGTAATGGGGAACAACTTGTATCTTTCCTGTAATCTCTTAACCCTGAAATAAAATTGCTAAATGGAGAGTGACAATTGCTGAAAGGACAATTACACATCACTCACCTGTGACCTCATAGAAGATGTATGGTGTAGCAAATGTTCTCTGGTTACTGAAGTATGGACTAAAGACAGCACAATCAGGTAATATAATATCTTCCCTATTTTTGAGATTCTGTATTAAAAAAACACCCCAGCAATTTAATGGGCGATATAATGCTAACTCATCATCAATATTCTAGGTGCGTAATCTCCTTGATCACAACTCTGTTCATTCATTATAGCCAGCTGGGTCCAGAGCTTGCTCTCCTGGGTAGATAGGAGATCAGTCTCTCCTGTGTTGTGAAACCTTCCATTCAAGAAAAAATATTCACATAAAGTGGGGGATTAACAGAACTCTTACCTGGTGCCCTCCTTTTTATCTTTTTAGTTGCAGATCCGGTAGTTCTCGGGCTCCTCTTCCAAGGTGGCTACACCACTTCTCTGACAATCTGGAGCACACTGTGTATTGGTAACCCAGACCACTTTCTATTTGTCCAGCTGTGCTTTTGGATTATGCATTAGATAGTCTGAAAAGCACGCAGGCATCTTGGATGGCACAAGAGAAGCCAAGTAATTGGTGGATCTGCAGTTTAAATATTCCCTATAGTGGCCAAAGACTGATAATCCCGCCCCTCCCATAGTGCTCATAATAGTTATTAATGCCCCCATGGTGTCCCCAGTACTTACTACCCCCCCATAGTGTCTCTAAGAGGTGTTATTCCTCCACAGTGCCCCCAGTACTTATACTGCCGCCTATAGTGGCAAAGTAACTATAATCCTCCACCTCAATATAGTTATAATGCCCCCCAGTGACAAATTAAAAAAATCAAATACCTGACTCCCGCCACAGGCCTCCACCTGTGTTGCCTGCATCTTGCTAGTGGCTTGAAGCCTATGAGGGCGCCACAGTCTTCAACTATATTTCCATCCTGAGGATGGCGATACAGTGGTCCATGACTAGCAAGGTGCTCTTCACTGCAGTAAACGACAGACAGCAGTACATAGCACGGAATCAGGAATCAGCGGACACATGGCTCTGTGATCCCGTTAAAGTTTTAACAATAGAATAGCTTGAACCAGACAGAATGGGCCGAATCTCCCTGCTTCTACTCCCACAACGTATTACAAGGGGTAGGATGCAGAACAGCCCACGATGTGAAGCCGCCGTCTCACAGACGAGGTGACGCAGATACTGTTTGTAATAACAGATAATGCTTTCTAGTGAAGCTGTGAGGATGGCAGCCAGCATGGCACACAGCACATCAAGTCTACGGCAGGAACGCTGAGACTCTTCTCTTCAAAATTGTGAACCAAAACTGTAGCTTAGAAATACTTCTGGGAAACCAATCTTTTTTTTTTTTTTTTGCAGACTGTCATTTTGAAGGTTTTGTCTAGTTTTGGCAGCCCCTCTTCTTTTTTATATTGAGTTATTCTTCTTTGAACACAGCAATGAAGTAAAATAAAACAAGGTAAACTGATGTCATGCTGTCGAATCTTGGACTATGGTACAATATCAAGCAACTTGTCCTTAGAAGATCAAACAACCCCAATACTATATCTTCTGTGCACTGACCATTTGGGGAGCCCCACCAATTAACCAAGAATCTGTTGGATGTCAGCAACTAGTACATTACAACAAAGATTGGAGGAGTTAGCTAATTTTTTGTCAATTTTTCTTCTCTCCCATGGAATTTGTCATATCTCGAATCGGCCTAGAGAGCTTTTGAGGTACTTGTTATTATACCATGTTATATATTACATTTTCTCAAGTTGGTGAAGAAATGTTCAGTCCCTTCACCTTACCTGGTTCAGTATCCAGTCAGTCAATTTCCACTAGTTTTAACTGGGTGATAACCGCTGAGATACAGTGCTTTGCCACTAATAAGATACTATGGATAATTGGGCGGATAACTGGAGGAGGATTGGAGGAGCATAAAGGATTTGATGTATGTTGGAAGTGTAGTGAACTTTGTGCGGAGTAGAGCAATCTGGTTCCAATGGGCCGATAGATGTTTTTCCAGGTTCCAGCTGGTGAAGTGATTGATTTCATGCAGCTGGTTGAAAATATGCCTAAAAAGGCACCCCTAATACTCGATAAATGTATGCCACCCACAGCTTTGCAGAGAATTCTTCCTCGGTAACTGTACAAAATAAGTTATGATGACCTGAATGAAGCAGGCCTTCATTTCACAGAAGTTAGATTCATTGGAATGATGAAAGCAAAAAGTTCCTTGGCTAAACAAAATAGCTTCACTATGTGCTAAAATGGCCTACTACCTTACACTACCCTCCTGCCTTACACAACATGTATGAACAGTATCCATCAGTTTTTCATCAGTATTTCCTATTGACCTCAATGATGAAAAATATTAGATCATAACAGAGCCATTGCAAGAAAATGATGACGGCTAATACAGACTAATGCGCTGAAACATCTTTCTGTTTTTGTTTAGCCGATCTAGTCATCGTCAACTTTTTGAGATTTGCCAGTGTAGTTTTCAAAATTTCTGGGGGTTAGTTGGACTTCTATGAATTTATCTTGATGGACATTCCTTAGGAGATGCCATCAATGAATGTATTCTTGGAGGGCATCTTATATATTAGAAGGCATACAAGTTTAGACTGGCCCACCAAAGTACTAGAGGATCCTGGTGACCAAGGCTGTGACGCAATGATGGGCTCAATAGTCTAGCAGAACCTCACCCCATTTAGAACTGACTTTGAAGCTAATCACTCACAGCTAGGGTGGATTTCTTATGGGTTCATTCTGACACATCCTATATGAACCTATTGATGATATGTCCTGTGTTTGCAATGATAACCACAAAGATCACATTGTAATTAAAAGCAAAAGGTGTATATGTTCTGTATAGAGGGAGGGTGGGTTAGAACCACATCCTTTGGTCCAATCTGACAGTGGAGGTTGGCTACACAATATGTTTTAAAGGGAACCTGTCATCAAGTGTCACTCATAAGCTAAAAGTAAGTGGTTGCCGAGAACCAGCATCATAATCATTGCAGTCCAGGCCTTGAAAAGAGTCAAATCTACTTGAGAAGAGTCATGGTTATTCATAATCTCCAGCACTCTCACCCATCTGCTGATGATTGGCAGTTCTCTCCTAGAGAGAATGGGATAAAATTAGGTAGAAGACTGTCAGTCATCAGCAGGTGGGCAGGGAGAGCAGGAATTCATGAATAACCATGACTCTTCTCAGGTGGCCGTGACTCTTTTCCAGGCCCAGTCTGTAATGATTGTGATGTCATAGTAACATAGCAACATAGTATATAAGACCGAAAAAAGACATTTGTCCATCCAGTTCGGCCTGTTTCCTACAAGTTGATCCAGAGGAAGGCAAAAAAAACCTGTGAGGCAGAAGCCAATTTTACCCACTTAAGGGGAAAAAAATCCTTCCCGACTCCAATCAGGCATCAGAATAACTCCCTGGATCAACGACCCATCTCTAGTAGCTATTAGGGGTCGACCGATTATCGGTTTGGCCGATATTATCGGCCGATATTGATGATTTGCACAGTTATCGGTATCGGCCCCTAACCAGGCCGATATACCGATAACTGTGCTCTAACAGAACATTGCCGCGCTGCTCTCAGCGCGGCCATGTTCCCTCAGCAGCACAGGGGAGAAGGAGGCAGTCCCTCCTTCCCCCTGTGCCGCGCTGCCAGTGGAGACTAGAGAAGAGGAGGAGGAGGGGCTGAGGGCGCACTGGCCACCAATGAGAGCAGAGGAGGCGAGGCTGAGGGCGCACTGGCCACCATGATAAGGTTTAAGATATGCAAGCACATTGCCCAGACCCTGCCTCTGATAGATGGCTGCGATGCGCGGCAATTAACCCCTCAGGTGCCGCACCTGAGGGGTTAATTGCCGCGGATCGCAGCCATCTATCAGAGGCAGGGTCTGGGCAATGTGCTTGTAATATCTTAAACCTTATCATTTGTGGCCAGTGCTTCCTCCCCATCCCCCTCCCCCCCCATCCCTTCAGTATTGATATCATTGGTGGCAGTGGCCACAGGGTCCCCCACCTCCTCTCTTCTGATCGGAGCCCCAGCAGTGTAATGCTGGGGCTCCGATCAGTTACCATGGCAGCCAGGACGCTCCTGAAGCCCTGGCTGCCATGGTTCCTGCTGCTGTGTGCCCATAGCACAGGGCAGCAGGGACAGTGTCAGGTCCTATTCACCCTGATAGATCTCTATTAGGGTGAATAGGACAAGGGATGTAAAGAGCCCAGGTTCTACCCCTAGGGGGAAATAGTAATAAAATAAAAAGTAAAAAAATTTAAAATAGTAAAAAACACCAAAATATTAAGTATAAATTAACCCTTTTCCAATTTTACATATAAAATATATAAACAATAAATAAAAACATATCACCGTGACCAAAAAGTCCAAACTATTAAAATATATTTTTTTAAAAAGCGTCGGACGCCGTAACAGAAAAAAAAATCCAAAAATTAAAATGCGCAAAATATCGGTATAAAATATCAGGCTATCGGCCTGAAAGTTCACAGAATATCGGTATCGGTATCGGCTCTAAAAATCAATATCGGTCGACCCCTAGTAGCTATAGCCTGAAATATTATTACACTCCAGAAATACATCCAGTCCCTCTTAAATTCATTTATTGTAACATAGTAACATAGTATATTAGACCGAAAAAGACATTTGTCCATCCAGTTCGACCTGTTTCCTGCAAGTTGATCCAGAGGAAGGCAAAAACCCTGTGAGGTAGAGCCAATTTTACCCACTTAAGGGGAAAAATTCCTTCCCGACTCCAATCAGGCAGTCAGAACAACTCCCTGGATCAACGACCCATCTCTAGTAGCTATTAGGGTCGACCGATTATCGGTTTGGCCGATATTATCGGCCGATATTGATGATTTGCACAGTTATCGGTATCGGCCCCTAACCAGGCCGATATACCGATAACTGTGCTCTAACAGAACATTGCCGCGCTGCTCTCAGCGCGCCATGTTCCTCAGCAGCACAGGGAGAAGGAGGCAGTCCCTCCTTCCCCTGTGCCGCTGCCAGTGGAGACTAGAGAAGAGGAGGAGGAGGGGCTGAGGGCGCACTGGCCACCAATGAGAGCAGAGGAGGCGAGGCTGAGGCGCACTGGCCACCAATGATAGGTTTAAGATATAGCAAGCACATTGCCCAGACCCTGCCTCTGATAGATGGCTGCGATGCGCGGCAATTAACCCCTCAGGTGCCGCACCTGAGGGGTTAATTGCCGCGGATCGCAGCCATCTATCAGAGGCAGGGTCTGGGCAATGTGCTTGTAATATCTTAAACCTTATCATTTGTGGCCAGTGCTTCCTCCCCATCCCCCTCCTCCCCCCATCCCTTCAGTATTGATATCATTGGTGGCAGTGGCCACAGGGTCCCCACCTCCTCTCTTCTGATCGGAGCCCCAGCAGTGTAATGCTGGGGCTCCGATCAGTTACCATGGCAGCCAGGACGCTCCTGAAGCCCTGGCTGCCATGGTTCCTGCTGCTGTGTGCCCATAGCACAGGGCAGCAGGGACAGTGTCAGGTCCTATTCACCCTGATAGATCTCTATTAGGGTGAATAGGACAAGGGATGTAAAGAGCCCAGGTTCTACCCCTAGGGGGAAATAGTAATAAAATAAAAAGTAAAAAAATTTAAAATAGTAAAAAACACCAAAATATTAAGTATAAATTAACCCTTTTCCAATTTTACATATAAAATATATAAACAATAAATAAAAAAACATATCACCGTGACCAAAAAGTCCAAACTATTAAAATATATTTTTTTTAAAAAGCGTCGGACGCCGTAACAGAAAAAAAAAATCCAAAAATTAAAATGCGCAAAATATCGGTATAAAATATCGGCTATCGGCCTGAAAGTTCACAGAATATCGGTATCGGTATCGGCTCTAAAAAATCAATATCGGTCGACCCCTAGTAGCTATAGCCTGAAATATTATTACACTCCAGAAATACATCCAGTCCCCTCTTAAATTCATTTATTGTAACATAGTAACATAGTATATTAGGCCGAAAAAAGACATTTGTCCATCCAGTTCGACCTGTTTCCTGCAAGTTGATCCAGAGGAAGGCAAAAAACCCCTGTGAGGTAGAGCCAATTTTCCCCACTTAAGGGGAAAAAATTCCTTCCCGACTCCAATCAGGCAGTCAGAACAACTCCCTGGATCAACGACCTATCTCTAGTAGCTATAGCCTGTAATATTATTACGCTCCAGAAATACATCCAGGCCCCTCTTAAATTCCTTTATTGTACTCACTATCACCACCTCCTCAGGCAGAGAGTTCCATAGTCTCACTGCTCTTACCGTAAAGAATCCTCTTCTATGTTTGTGTACAAACCTTCTTTCCTCCAGACGCAGAGGAGGTCCCCCCATCACAGTCACAGTCCTGGGGATAAATAGATGATGGGAGAGATCTCTGTACTGACCCCTGATATATTTATACATAGATATTAGATCTCCCCTCAGTCGTCTTTTTTCTAAAGTGAATAACCCTAATTTTGATAACCTTTCAGGGTACTGTAGTTGCCCCATTCCAGTTATTACTTTAGTTGCCCTTCTCTGAACCCTCTCCAGCTCTGCTATGTCTTGTTCACAGGATCCCAGAACTGTACACAGTACTCCATGTGTGGTCTGACTAGTGATTTGTAAAGAGGTAGGACTATGTTCTCATCACGGGCATCTATGCCCCTTTTGATGCAACCCATTTTCTTATTGGCCTTGGCAGTAGCTGCCTGACACTGGTTTTTACAGCTTAGTTTGCTGTTTATTAAAATTCCTAGATCCTTTTCCATGTAAGTGTTACCGAGTGTTTTACCATTTAGTATGTACGGGTGACTTGCATTATTCTTTCCCATGTGCATAACTTTACATTTGTCAGTGTTAAACCTCTTCTGCCATTTCTCTGCCCATGTCGGTTCTCTTTAACCACTTACTTTTAACTTATAAATGACAGACCGCTGAAATCACCTGTCTCTACTTTATGCTGCTGTTAGTATGGACAGCCTGTTGATGATAGGTTTCCTTTAATGAATATTAGTAATTGGCAATGCCCTAAGATCAGTGTGTCTTCTAGCATTTACTCGGCTACAAATTGGCATAGCCCAGTACCATGCCCACTTATAGCTCTTTACATTGTGACAGATATGTTTAGGATGATGATAAGGAGTAACAGCAGAAACCACCCTCATGGCAGTCAAATGACCTCATATAATGTATGTATAGATTAATAACTCTTCACAGATAGCCTTCATTTGTAGAAAATGTTTCTCAGATGTCATCATCTTCTCTGTCACAGACAGATAATTCCTCTGGGTAACATGTGGCTTGTTCTGTTAAATACATATCCCACTCCAATTAATAGCTGTCATGTTTTATCTTATTGATGTATGGCTATGACACTTTGTACATTCTCAGCTTCCAGAAAGTAGCGTGCTCCTCACTGGTAATAGATAATAAAAAGGTAATTGAGAATATTACATAGCTGAGTATAAAGTACGCTTAGGCCAGTACATGGGTAAATCAAATCAAGTTGTATAACAAATTGGGCCCCTCTTTATCATGACTATCCTCAACAGTGAATTTTGAGTACCTTTTTATTATGACAATTGAGGTTTCCACTCTGTCCAAAGTATATATACTTAAAGGGGTTGTCCCACAATGCCTTTTTATACTTACCTTCTGCCAGCGTGCCGTTCACTTCCTGGATTCTGGCTGGGGGCGGGCTTCGTCTTGATTGAAGTCTTCTCACGGCCGGGCCTTGCGCTGCACTGAATGTGCACACCGCCGCGCATTCACCATTGTGACATTCCTGGCCACTATAGTACAGAGCCGGCATGGGCGTTCGCAGCACTGTACTATTCTGGCCAGGAAGAAGTCACCATCATGACTAGATACAAAGGCAGGCCAGACAGTATTCTCTTTCCCCAGGGACCCACCTCCTCGAAGTTGCTGCATGGACCCCCTTAATCAATCATCTTGAGTGTCTTATTGTTGCCTGCTGCTATGTGAGCAGGTAGTTTTTGCACATAGAGTGGGCCCCTATAATTAATTTTACAGGTGGGCCCTAGGCACCCCAGTCCGACACTGCTAACAGGGTATAATGCTCATTACGCACATAGTAATGTCATAATATGGTACCCTGGCAAGAGCACTTAAAAGGTTTGTTCGACCTGCACACCAAAATTTATTACCTCCGTGAATATGTGTAAAATAAAGAAGGAAACACACTCACCTCTTGAAAGCAGCTCTATTCCAGCACCAAAAGTCCCATCCCAACTACTTCCGGTCTTTGACATAGTCACATGCAGCCCTGCAACCATTCACGTGCTGACGTGTCCCCAGGTGGTATGACTGCAAAGCCTCTGAGTGTTTTTTTCTTTCCTTTATTTTGCACACAATCCCGGCAGTTATTGATGCAAGAACTATCTGGATAATGGATTTTCTGTGTTGTCATGGATGGAGGGCAACGGCTGATGTGAGTACAACAATTAATAATAGCAAAAAATTATATTTAATCTTTTCCCACAAAACTATATATCAATCTGTTCAGCTCCTCCTGCTCTATAACATGCTGTCTACTAATTGCACAGAATTTCATGGTGACAGGTTCTGATTAAGGTCAAGAATCTCCTTAACTTCAAATTCAGAATCTGACAAAAGGAGATTTCAGTGTCATGCAGATAGAATTTGAGAATAATTATGCAGAATGAGAGACTTCAGGAGAGAGATATGGAAATAATTTACCTGCGAGGCTGTAGAAATGTAAGGCTTGTCACATACAGGATTAATTTTTCTTAGAACAGTATATAACCCCAAGTATCTGGGTTCCAGTTTGAAGCATGGTGAAAGGTCATGCAGGCAGAAGATATTTTTCACAAACAGAAAGGACAATTGGACTGTAAAAGAGAGACCTCGGAACAAAATGTGCAGTTTTAGAGAAGTGGTCTACATTATTGTTGGATGAATTATAAAGTCTCTTATAATGTCCATAGTAATATGAGTCCAAGGGGAATCTGGACTTGGTAGAGAGTGCAGTAGATCAGCAGTTTTTATTATGTGAACCTTTGTTTTGTGAGCAATCTGCCACAAAGTCTTTTACGTTATGAAATAATGAGGGCTGCCAATAATGGCAAGAGACAAAATCCGAAGTCTTAAGTACTCCAAGGTGACTTGCCATTTCAAGGAAATTACCTCAGGAAACAGTTGGGTTCCATTGGACTTTGGGGACAAAAATCTTTCCTGGAGGAAAGGCACAAACTTGTACTGAAGGGACAGGCAAAATGCAACTTGGGTCAATGATATACTGAGGTTCAATAGCCATTCCAGAAGGATCAAGTGATCAAAACAGGGCATTGGTCTTGATATTCTGGAGGATCAAAATAAAGTTAAAAGTCGAAGATGGAAAAAAATAAGGACTTAAATGCTTGGTGGGTATTTAAAGCGAGCTAGACTTTGGGTGAAAACTGAAGAGGATATCTTTTGAACAAGGCTGTGACCTTACAACAAGGCTGTGTTTCTTGCCAGTCAAAGACAGTTGTGTTGGCTGCTGGAATTTCAAAGAGCAAAGAATTAGGAAGGGAAAACATTTGCTATTGTCCATGAGGCTTTACTAGACTCTTTCGTATGATTGTTGTAGGTAATTATGCTCATGGTAGTATACTCGCCCAATCAAGATAGTTTTCCAAAACTTGATTGACTTGTTCAACTTGGCCTTGGACTGCGGATGATAAATTGAAGAGATATACAGCTTGACCTCCAATAAAATACAGCGTGCGTGCCAGAATCTAGATGTAAACTGATTTATCTTGTGTAAGACAATATGTGAAGAAAGTTCATGCAGGCAGAAGATTTTTTTCACAAACAGAAATGACAATTGGACTGTAAAAGAGAGACTTCGGAACAAAATGTGCAGTTTTAGAGAAGCGGTCTACATTATTGTTGGATGAATTATAAAGTCTCTTATAATGTCCATAGTAATATGAGTCCAAGGGGAATCTGGACTTGGTAGAGGGTGCAGTAGATCAGCAGTTTTTATTATGTGAACCTTTGTTTTGTGAGCAATCTGCCACAAAGTCTTTTGCGTTATGAAATAATGAGGGCTGCCAATAATGGCAAGAGACAAAATCCGAAGTCTTAAGTACTCCAAGGTGACTTGCCAGTTCAAAGAAATTACCTCAGGAAACAGTTGGGTTCCATTGGACTTTGGGGACAAAAATCTTTCCTGGAGGAAAGGCACAAACTTGTACTGAAGTGACAGGCAAAATGCAACTTGGGTCAATGATATACTGAGGTTCAGTAGCCATTCCAGAAGGATCAAGTGATCAAAACAGGGCATTGGCCTTGATATTCTGGAGGATCAAAATAAAGTTAAAAGTCGAAGATGGAAAAAAATAAGGACTTAAATGCTTGGTGGGGATTTATGTGATGAGCAGAAGGAAGATATACTGTTGTCAATTTTTTATGCTCTGTTTAGATGGTCACTGGGAGCAAAGCACCTTTCAGCAGGGTGTGTTTATTTTTCCATGGAATACTTTATTACCAGGAGTTCAAAGTATTCAATACTGTAATTCTTATCTGCTGGAGAAAGTGCTTTAGAAAAGAAACTGCAGGTAGTAGTTTTCCCCTTATACCCCTTTTGTGACAGGACTGCTCTGACATCTACAGAAGAAGCATCAGCCTCCAGGAAGAAGGGCGCTATGATGTCAGTATTGTGAAGAACGAGGGCCAGGAGAAACTTTTCTTAACTTTAAAAAAGGCACTTCAGCTTGGAGTCCAGTTCTTGGAGATAACTCCTTTCTTGGTTAAAGCAGTAATAGGTGTGACCAAATAAAAGAAGTGGGGAATAAATTGGCAATAATTATTAGCAAATTCCAAGAAGCATTGGATTACCCATAGACCCTGATGATGAGGCCATTTTATTACAACAGAGTTTGTCTGGGCACATTTGCAGGCTCTGGTCCGATAGCACATATCCTAGAAAAGGCAGTCAAGTCTTCTAAAATAGGGCACTTAGGAACTTTTTTGTGGAGACACTGTAAAGCAGAACATATGTACTTAGTGGGAATTTAAATAAGAAAAAAAAAACACCAGAATATTATCCAAGTACACTACCACACAAACATAAAAACAATCTCGAAAAATACAGTGGATTCGGAAAGTCGTCAGTCCCTTTCACTTTTTTCACATTTTTTTTATGTTGCGGCCTTGTGCTAAATTAAAACAAATCAGGTTTTCCCCCATCATTCTGCACTCAATGTCCATAATGAAATATTCAGATCCTTTAGTCAGTACTTAGTCAAAGCACATTTGACAGCAATTACAACCTCAAGACTTCTTGGGTATGATTACACAAGGTTTGCACACCTGGATTTGATGGGGGTCATTGGTGGGCAGGAATATTCTGGTCTCTCCAGAAATGTTCAATTGGGTTCAAGTCAGGGCTGTAGCTTAGCCACTCCATGACATTCACAGAGTGGTCCCTAAGCCATTCTTGTGTTGTCTTGGCTGTGTTCTTAGGATCCTTGTCTTGTTGGAAGGTGGACCTTCAGCCCAGTCTAAAGTCTAGGCACCAGAGCACTCTGGATCAGGTTTTCATTAAGAATATCTCTGAATTTTGCTCCACTCAGTTTCCCCTCAACCCTGACCAGTTTTTTTTTTTTTTTTAACTTTTAGCACAAAGCCGCAACATAATGTGAAAAAACTGAAAGGGTCTGAAGACTTTCCCAAATGGATTTTATATCATTGTTGTTAAATTCAAAATGTCCATCCTGAATATTGAAAGCTGTCTTCCGTTCTTTGTCCTCACTGACATATTAAATTGTTGGCCCCTTTGAGATCCCATTTGTTGAAAATCTTAGCCTCTAAAAAGAGCTCAGAAATCACAAGAAATAAGTACCGGTACTTGTTCTTGATAGTGATTTTATTTAACCCTGGTAGTCCACCTTTAAAGTGTAAATGTCATGTTTTCATAAAAAAAAAAAAACTATTTTAGCATATGTTATTGCTGCTTCAGCATTATGCATAAAGCAATTTTTAGTTTCTTCACAAATCACTGTTTTCCTTGAGCTTTTCTCTAAGTTACGGCTGCTTTGAATCCTACAACATGAGGATCTTCTCAAGATGGCTCCTCTGTCAGTTCTCTTAGGCCACAACTGCCTTCCATTACTTCCCATACACACTTGCTTTAGCCAGCAGCTCCCTGCCAGCCAATCAGATTGGATTACTGAGAGACACACCTCCTCACTCTAGCGCCTAATGCAGGCATGCAATGTGGAGAACCAGCTCTCTGTATTCTGTTTACACTGCATTGGAGACAGAAAGAACATAGCAACAGTCTTTTAAGGGACCAACCGAAAGGCATTGGGGAAATTAATGAAAGCTGTTTTATAAGGTAATAACTAGAGATGAGCGAACTTTAAAAAAAAGTCCGGTGTTCGGCGTTCGGGTTGTGGTAAGTCGCGCATCCCGTTATGGATTCCACTATAGCGGCATATGGAATCCATAAGGGGCGGCTGCCACCAACCCGAACTGTTGAACAGCCGAAGGACCTGGGGTGACGTCACTGTCATGTGATCAGTGCAGGGGGCGTGGTTCAGCACGGGATCAAATCCAGTACTGAGCCACGCCCCCTGCACTGATCACATGACAGTGACGTCACCCCAGGTCCTTCGGCTGTTCAACAGTTCGAGTTGGTGGCAGCCGCCCCTTATGGATTCCATATGCCGCTATAGTGGAATCCATAACG
This sequence comes from Bufotes viridis, assembly GCA_033119425.1. Lineage (NCBI taxonomy): Eukaryota > Metazoa > Chordata > Amphibia > Anura > Bufonidae > Bufotes > Bufotes viridis. The sequence continues at coordinate 81,017,487 of CM065589.1, forward strand.
GGATGCGCGACTTACCACAACCTGAACGCCGAACACCGGACTTTTTTTTAAAGTTCGCTCATCTCTAGTAATAACAGATCTTTTGACGACTATTGACAGACTAATAAACTATCTCTAATAAACTAGCAAATAAAAAAATATGACAGTTATACTTTAATGCAACCAGTCCTTCCTAGAAGATAGCTACCAGCATCTCATTACTGTTCCACAGTAGAAATAACTTGACGGGACAAAGCAAAGAGATTGTGCAGATGAAGCTCAACCAGGTTCCTCACAGTCTTTCTGGAGGACTCAAGAAAGTGCTGCAGATTGAACACAACTGGTTGGTCCACTCCCAAAGTGAATAAGCCAAGGCAACTGCTTCTCCAAACAGCAAAAAACTAAATGAATTCCCCCGTTACTCTGACAGATGGGCCAGGACTTAAAAATGGATTGTTAATTGTGTTAGCTCAGTAGCCTGTGCAAGCAGCCCAGTGGCTCCCCTGCAGCGAATGTCACATCCTTAGAGGGTAAAGGGTTAAAATAGGAGACTGCCAGGACAACGCCATCAGGAATATCCCAAATTCAAATTGTTTCGTTCCACAAATATTGTCAGTAACACATTAATTCATAACTCCAAATGCAGGATCGAATTATTATAGCTAAGTGGTGCAGGCAAATGTTGCCCAGAACAGAAGGAAGCTGGCATTAGCATTGGACCAGAAGACGGAGGATGAGCTGCAGTACTGTAACTGAACCAGGAGTTGTCTGTTTTGCCAATTGACACTAAATGTTCTACAGAATCTGGGAAAGCTTATCTTGGTCGCTTTGCTGATGAGACAGTTCTAAGGTAGTGATGAGCAGCATAACCAATATTGGTTTTTGCAATATTTTCCACATTTTTTGCATAATATTCGCAATAAATTTGCGAATTCTAGAATTCGCCATCTCCAGCCATTATTTCGCGATTGCGCACATTGGCACTAATGATGGCATTTTTTTTGCGCAATACGTGCAACTTCACATCTTATCAGGTCTGAGTAGATATTACTGATTGGTGCACTAGTATTGTGACATCACAGCACTGTGTCTAACAGAGACACTAATCCCTATCACAGCACAGTAATTCCTATCACACTACCTAACACCCTGCACTGGAACCTATCAGCTGCACTATATCACTATCTAACCTACACTAACTACCTCCCACTAACTATCTGTATTATATATATGAGCTAACTATCTAATGTAATTAAATAAGGATCCAGGTGAACCTGCAAAGCACAGAGCACAGCAATGACACTGCTCTCTCTCTCTCAGAACTGCAAAAAACTGCAGAAAATGGCTGCTGGGAGGTTCTTATATAGTAAAGGGGTAGGCAACTTTCCTATTGGTTGCTAGGGATGTTTCTAAGCTCTGACAAAGATATTGCAGCCTTCTCATTGGCCCACCAGCAAGAAGTAGTAGTACTGATGAAAAAAAAACTAGAATATTCACGACTATGAATATATAGCATTATATTCTAGATTTTCGCGAATTATTTAAGTGCCGATATTCGATAAAAATTTGCGATTAGAATATTCGCAATCAACACTATTTTAAGGCAATGACAGAGACAATGGCATAGACCTCAGGCAAGGGAGCATCAACGGGATCCCTGGGCTGAGCTAACCGACTCAAGGCGTACCATGTACCATGGATGAAGGGCAGGGCCTCTGCTTTGGAATCCATAGCTAACGACTGATGTGAGTAGAGTCAATTCATAGTAGCAAAATCAGGAAACGGAATTTGTCGTCGATCAAGTAATACGTCAGGGCAGGCAGGGTTCATGCAAAAACCATAATTTATGCTGAAGGACAAAGGCAAGTGGCAATCCAAATTAGTCCCAGCAATACAGAAATTAAAAAAATGAACCTGGTTTCTCAGGTATAGAGCAAAAGGGAAATGGCCCGGAAGGGAGTGTGTCTGTTCCGCATACCTAGAAGTGACAGGAGGCTTGACCAATAGGATATTGTTCCCATCCCCATTTAATGTCCGCAGATAAGAAAGTGAAAATGGTGGCACTGTTAGTAGCTTAATCGCAATCTGTCTCTTAGGGCTGAAACGATTACTCGATTTAATCGAGTAATTCGACACAAAAAAATCCTCGATGCAATTTTTTTGTTTCGAGGATTCGTTTGTGTCATGTGACCACGGAGCGGGAGGGCAGCACTTGCTATTACTCCCCGCTCCGTGGTCACCCGTCAGGTCATAGTGCACGTAAGCGCGCCCTATGACCCGACACTGTGCAGAGCGGCTGGCAGCGGAGGAGGCAGGGCGCACAGGGGGAGAAGGAGTCGCTCTCTCCCTCCCCCTGTGCTGTGCTGCCAGTGAGGAGAGACGGGGGGGCGAAGGAGGGGCGGGCGCACTGCGCCACCAATGACAGGATCTTACATGGTCTGGCCTTACTAACTAGCAGCTAGCGGCGCCCGGGATGTCCCCGCACTTACAATTATCCCTGGGCGCCGCTCCGTTCTCCCCACTGTGGGCCAGTTACAGTTTCATGCTCCATGTGCCAATTACTAATATCGGACCAATGGGGAGGAGACATCACCTTCTCTGTGGGCGTTTCTTCTCCTGCGCTGTCCAATCGCAGCAGAGAACGTCACAGTGCAGGGAGAAGGAACGCCCACAGAGCTGATGTCTCCTCCCTATTGCTCCGATATTAGTAATTAGCATATGGAGCAGGACACTGTAACTGGCACACAGTAGGGAGAGCCGAGCCGCGCCCAGGGATAACTGTAAGTGCGGGGACATCCTGGGCGCCGCTCCTTGTAGCTGCTAGTTAGTAAGGCCGGACCATGAAAGGTCCTTTGTAATCTTTAATACAGGAGGCAGGGAGCTGCGATCAGCAGCAGTTAACCCCTCAGGTGCTGCACCTGAGGGGTTAACTGCCGCTGATCTGCTGCCTGCCGCCTGTATTAAAGTCGTTGGTGCCAGTGGCCACAGAGCAGAGTCCCCTCCCCCCTCATTGGTGGCAGTGGCCACAGAGCAGAGTCCCCTTCCCCCCTCATTGGTGGCAGTGGCCACAGAGCAGAGTCCCCTTCCCCCTCATTGGTGGAAGTTCTGATTGGAGCCCCAGCAGTGTTATAACTGGGCTCCTATCGGTTACCATGGCAACCAGGACGCTACTGAAGCCCTGGTTGCCATGGTAACATTCTTATTAGATTACTCGATTAATCGTAAAAAATAATCGATAGAATACTCGATTTCTAAAATAATCGTTTACTGCAGCCCTACTGTCTCTACATTAAAATGTATGTGCTGTGGCGAGGCAAAATTAGTTAAGTCCAAAGTCGCGCAAGACTTCTGTGAATAGCATCAGGCTTCGATTCTACAACTTTAAAAACATTTTAAAACCGGAATCCGAAGGTACCAGCCAGTACCAAAGCCTTCTTCGGATTCCTGTTTTTAAATGTTTTTAAAGTTGTATTATGAAAGCCTGAAGTTATTCACTAAAATCTTGCATGACTTCGGACTTAACAAATTTTGCCTCGCTGCAGCACATACATTTTAATGCTGTACGGAGACAGGTTTCTGTACAGCATTAAAACGAAGTTTAGGAACGAATTGACTTTGGATCTTGGATCCAAAGCACAATTCGCTCCCTCCCCAATGAATACCATAAAATACAATCTTGGTGCACTTGGGGGCTGTCACCCAGAACACGCCCAGCAGACAGCGCTGTCCTCTTGTCCGCAATGGTTAGCGGTTTGTGGAAGACCACCCCTTGCAGTGACGTGTTGGGGAGGGCTCCCCATGTGATGATGGAAGGTGTGCCTTTTTACATGATATGTCACATTGTGGCGTGCAGGAAAGCCATGTCACGTGGAGAATCCTATGGAAGGCCGGCTGGAAATTACAGAGGTGGGGACTAGGCAAGACCTGCCCACTTGATCACACTGGGGCCAATGCCACCCATTGACAAACCAGGCTGAGACCAACACAAACACCCCGCTGCGAGATTAGGAACCGGAGTGGGGGGGGGGGCGTGATCATCTGTCAAGCATATTGACAGTGTTCAGCAGTAACTGCTGTTGGATGATGAGTGATCCCCCATGTAGAACACTCATCGGGGCGATATGTGGAGGTTATTTACAGTAAGGGTGAGGTACATAAACAAATTATAGTACATTGGGGACATAAAACCTTTGTTCCTCCTCAATCACTGATCTGTCCAGGGGATTCCAATCCTGGATGGAGATGACACTGCCTATAGAGTGATGATAATCACGCCCAGCCATAAAATAAAGTTATTTATTGCAGGTTTGTTCATGAGTTATCCAACACTTATTAAACGGTTCCACATAGAATAAATGATAGGGTTTAAATAAAACAAGTATAGCTCAACTGATCATTCAAACCCAGTAAAGACTGGGTTTTAGATGGAAAATCTACCTGATTTTGTGTTTTTCTTGTTCCAGTCCCCCCTTCTGATGGGGTACTAGATCAGCTAGTTGCGAATGGGGTATCTTTTTTATTCCTGATATCGTTCAGGTGTTCCCTTATTCTTCTGTGGAGCTCACATGCAGTCTTTCCCACATACTAAAGCCTGCAGTCACATGTGGCCTTGTAGACCACTCCACTGGACCAGCAATTTATAAAGTTGTTACTCTTATATATTTTGTCCGTCATGTTACTACTATACTCACATACCTGTTGGATGGAGCTGCAGGCGATGCAGCTGCTACCGCTACAATGAAAGCATCCCACCACCTTGTTATACTCGTGGAGCTACATAGTCTTTTGGGGGAGGGGGGGGGGTAGTTCCACAAAGTGGCTGTGTACCAGTTCATCCTTTAAACTTCTCCCCTTATGGTAGATGATCTTAGGATTGAGGCTATCATCTTGCTGATATAAAGATCCAATTGAAGTATCCCCCAGTGTTTGTAGATTACTCCCCTAACCTCCTTTGCAGCTCAATCAAAAAATAGGATGATGGATTTCCCACTTCAGGAGGGAATTGGTGAATGTGGTTTTCCGGTGTATTCCTGTGATCAACTCCCCCATAGCTCCCAACTTTGTAAAACAAAGAGGGACATATTGTACGGTGCGCGATGCACTTCGCAGCAAATTTTTTCCAAACTAGGCCACGCATCTAACTCTACCCAAAAAATAACTATCCCCCTAATCCCACCCAGTCACCTTAATGCCCCCACATAGTAATTATTCCCCCTTTATGCCACCGCACAGTATTTATTCCGACATTGTGTCTTCACAGAATTATGTCCAGCTGAGCCCACATTGTGCCCCCTAGTAATATGCCCACATTGTGCCCCCTAGTGATATGCCCAGCTGTGCCCCCAGTAATATGCCCTCATTGTGCCCCCCAGTAATATTCCCACATTGTGCCTCCCAGTAATATGCCCATATTGTGCCCCCAGTAATATGCCCACATTGTGCCCCCCAGTAATATGCCCACATTGTGCCCCCCAGTAATATGCCCACATTGTGCCCCCAGTAATATGCCCACATTGTGTCCCCAGTAATATGCCCACATTGTGCCCCCCGTAATATGCCCACATTGTGCCCCCAGTAATATGCCCCCATTGTGCCCCCCAAAAATATGACCAAATTGTGCCCCCAGTAATATGCCCACATTGTGCCCCATAGTAATATGCCCTGTTATGTACCCCTCACAGAAAGTTTTAAAAAAATGAACACCACATACTTACCTTCTTCCTAGCAGCAGCAACAGGACATTGGCTGCTCTAGTCTGTGAAGAAGGCGGAGCCGAGGCTGACTTCCGGCCAGCCCCGCCCCCTACACAGACCAGAGGTGGCAGGGATGATGAAGCAGGGAGCCCATGCTGTCTCTCTGCTTCATCATAATACAGGCAACTGTCTCTGCTTCCTATGGACAGCTGTCAGAAAGAGGAACATACCTCCTCTGTACCAGGACAGCGGGACCTGGAACAGTTGGGAGGTATTAGCTCCCCTCTTGTGCCTCTCATAATGTTCACGTCAAGGAATGGTAGGGAGTCCCTGTTTCTTTCATACGTGAATTTAAGGCCAGGGTTGTTGACACTGAAGCGCGTCACAAACTCCATGAATTCATCCCTACTCCTGTTCCAGATTATGAATATATTATCGATATATCTTGCCCAGAGGGCAATGTCGGTGGTACCTTCCCGCGATTCCTCACCAAAAATGTCTTGTTCTTCCCACCAGCGCAGGAGGACATTAGCATACGAGGGGGCACAAGGTCTCCCCATCGCGGTCCCCTGAGTTGGTGGAAGATGTGACAATTGAAAAGAAAGTAATTGTGGGATAAGACAATTACTTTCTTTGTAATCGTCGCTTCTTCCACCAGCTAGCTCCCCTCTGTGACATGGCGGGGACTGTGATTTCTGCACAGCCTTCCACAGAATTCTCCACATGATGCAGCTTTCCTGCACGTCAGGATGTCCCGTATTACATGGGTTCGTGTCATGAGGTGCCCTTCCCAAGATGTCATGGTAAGGGGCAGTCCTTCACGAACCCCTAATAATGAATGAAGAGGACAGCGCTGTCTGATGGGCGTGTTCTGGGTAAGAGCACCCAAGTGCACTGAGATTGTATTTTATGGTGTTCATTCCTGCATGCTCCTAGGGGCGGACAGGGCCGATGCTCTTGGAGCAATCTTTGCAAGTCACAAGTTTTTCCAGCCTGGCCATACACGTAGACCACAGACATTCAGACTGCCCATTACTTGGCTTATAAAACTGATGGCGGTGTGCACCGCTCCATATTGGTTTCTGGCGCGCACTGCTCTTTTTAACCTATATCTATTTACCTTCTTTGGGAGGTGTCTATCTATTGCACTATGCACAACATGGGGATGGGACCAATATACTATTGGTCAAGTCTCCTGTCACTTCTAGGTATGCGGGATAGACACACTCCCTCTCAGGCCATTTAAACTCACAGAAATGGTGGGAAACCAGGGGTGCAATACATTACTTCTGTGCTCCAAACTGCCACATGCAGATAGCAGCAATTACCATGCTTCTCTATGTCCCCTAAGGAGACTTGGTGACACAGCCTTGTCGTAATGTGTAGAGACAACTTTGCTTTACTTTCTGTCAACTCTGTACAGCAGGACTGGTACCACCTGGGTCAGGGTTAAGTGGAGGGTCTCCAGACCAGAGAAAAAACTGTCTAGACGGGGCGAGTGGTCTGCTTGATTGGACGAACAGACTAGGCAAGTAGGGCAATTCAGGGACAGATACCATGTCCTGCTACCTAGTCAAGGGGACCTGAATTGAAATGACCCACTGCATCCCTCTGCATACTGGAGTATCCCATACCACTGTGTGTCGACAAGAATGGTGTGACCGCTCCGATTACTATAGAGCACGGCTGAGTCGACAGCACCACTTTATTCACTGCATTTTGTGATTGTTTTGAGCAATACTTTCCCTTTTTTATAAACAAGGATATTAAAAGTAAAATTTTAATATGGTTTCCCTGGGGTTGCTGGCAACTTTAGATTTACCTCAATATACCAGATAATCTGAGAAGTCTAGTCCTAGGTCTAGAATGGGCATACCCCGGACATTTAGGAGGGGGAAGCATGGCAATACTGGAATTGCTGGCTGCCCCCTGGTTGACCCTTAGGTGAGGGACAGGGTTCGGCGGGAATTTATTCCTGCCGTTTTCAGGATCGCTGGGCAGATTTGGTTCTGCTGAGCGTTCGGGGGCTCTGATTAGCTGGGATGTCTGGCCTATGGTGTCACCAGGGTCCAGGTGGAAGTTACCTGGACCCTGGTGACATATCTCTGATTGGTCCCTAGGTACGGCATGGGGTCTATTTTAGTTCATGCTGCGCGGGTCGGGCTGCCATTTGTTGTGCAGTCTGCCTGTGGAGCGCAGGACCGCATGCTGAATCGTGCCATGATGGAAGCGCTAATTAAAGAACTGACCGTGCGGGCCGCGGAGGTAGTAGCCTCATCCTGGATCAAGGACTGCTTTCTGCATCTGAGGAGCCCGGGTCTCACGTCTGCGGGGTAGCTGATAGCGCGTCGGGCGGCTTCTATGGACCCTCTGGTGATCGTTGGTAGCGATCCTGTGGGAGTGGCAGCGGCAGTGGAAGTCCTGCAGGTGTCGGGCGTTCTGGAGGCGGAGTCGGCACTGGCATCGCGGGTAGAAGAGCAGAAGATCGCGGACACAAAAGAGGCGCTTCTCTCCTTTCCTATCTGCACATGAGATCTCGAGGCAATAGGAGGACAGAGCCAATCATTGCGAGAGGATGCGAGGAAGGAGACTGGATTCTTCGGCCGGGAGGAGCGACGCCGTTCTGCAGGTCTCTAACTCCCCCCTGAGAGCCCGTGGACGCGGGTTTCGGGGTGCGGAGGGTCCTGCTGGAGGAGAATTGCAGGGCCTGCCTAGCAGTGGTAGGGCTGAAGACTCAAGCATGGGACAGAAGGACACCGATCAAGTGGCTGCAGCACCCTTGCCTGGAGTGGGCCATCAATCTGGTGCCTGCTGCCCAGCTTGCACCTGTCATTTCCTCTTTGTCTAGGGCTTTGTGTTCCTTAGAGGGTTTGATTTCTCAGCCTCCCCCCATGCCTGCCCCTCAAACTGCTTTGGCGCATAATATTTCCTCTGCTTGGCTTGCAGGTGAGGGGTCGGGGGCTGGGGAGGCTGAGAGTGTAGTGGAGCCTTTGCCTGGGAGTCAGTGTGTCCCTTTGTTAGGTAGATCTAAGGGTATAGCCGAGAGTTGTTTTAGGTAGGTTTTGCCCTGTTCAATTTCCCCTTTAGGTTTTCATTTGTCTATGGTGGTTAAAGAAAAAATTTGGGATGGGGGTTATGTTGATATTTTATCTCTCCTTCCGGCATCTAAGTAATTTATTTCCCGGACTGAGCGCAAGGCGGAGAGATCGGAGGAGGATAGACGTCGTCCGGTTCCCCATTCCTTCAATAACTGGTTGCAGGCATTTTGCATTTTGCAAGTGATTTAGGGGAAAAGTATCCAGAGAGATGATCAGGGTTATTCCAGCATGTGGATATTGTATTGGAGGCATATAAGAGTTTTGGAGGATTTGGGTGGTTTCAATATGACGAAAGTTTTAGGCAGAAGATGGCGGTTTACCCGCAGTTGCAGTGGGGTACAAAAGATGTGGGGCTTTTGCTCAATCTTTTGGTCCCACAGAAGTCGGTGGTGGTTAGCTAGAAAGGGTCCGCTAATACTGGTGTGAAGCGCGGCTTGTGTTTTGCTTACAACGAGTCGCAGTGTAAGTGGCTGGCTAGTTATAAGTATAAGCACGAGTGCGGAGGAAGTCATCCTATGTCCTGGTGTTTTAAGAAGGCTAACCTGCCGTCGCAACCGACGGCGAAGAAATTTCTTCTTAAAAGCATGGACACCAGTAAGGCTAATGACAATGTTACCTTGGCTAGACAGGTTCCCAAATCGGCAGATAGCTGATTTGTTGAGAGACGGTTTTGCTGAAGGTTTAATTTTGCCTCCATTTTCCGGTTTTGGTTGTACAATAGTTGAGAATTTACAGTTGGTGAGGCAGTATCCGGAAGTGGTGGTTGACAAGTTGAAGTCTGAGCTTGCTGCTGGCAGGATTGCTGGTCCTTTTGGGGCGCCACCCTTCCAGAACTTCAGGTTGTCTCCCCTTGGGGTGGTTACAAAAAAGGAGCCAAATTCCTTTAGGATAATTCATAATTTGTCTTATCCTTTTGGAAGTTCCTTGAATGATGAAATTGATGCCTCACTGTCTAAGGTGTGTTATGCGACTTTTGATTCTGCGGTTGCATTGGTTAAATCGTTTGGCGCTGGAACGTTGATGGCCAAGGCGGACATCAAATCTGCATTTCGGCTTCTACCCATTCCCCCAGCGGCTTTTAGCTCCTTGGGTTTCCATTTCCAAGACCTGTTTTATTTTGATAAGTGCCTTGCCATGGGATGTTCCATCTCATGTTATTATTTAGAGGCCTTTTTTAACATTTTTAGAATGGGTGGTGGCCGTAAATGCTATGAAAGGTGGTATTGTACACTACCTGGATGATTTCCTTTTAATAGGTACAGCGAATTCATACTGATAACAATGGTGTGATGTTTGCAATGAATTGCTTGTCCTCCAAGAGCCCTTTGGTATTGAAGCTATTGAGGCATTTAGTTTTGTTGTGTCTTAAATTGAATGTATGGATTAAGGCGGTTAACATTCCTGGATGTAATAACGATGTTGCCGATGCATTGTCCCGTTTACAGATGCAGCAGTTTCGCGATTTGGTTTCATCGGCAGATGCTTGCGGGAGTCCTTGTCCAGAGCACCTGTGGGGACTGATCTGGACGTACCGTTGGAGCTGTTAAGTCGTTCAGTGGCGGTATCTACTTAGAGCAGCTACCTGGCAGCTTGTCTACGCTGGGATAGGTTTGTCAGTAATTTGTCTTTGTCAGCGTTGGTTGTTAATGATTCGGTTGGGTTGACTTTTTGTCTGCAGTTGTTTGAGGAGAAGTTGGCTTATGGCATTGTGAATAGAATTCTTGCTGGCATATCGTTTTTCCTCAAGTTGTTTGGGGCTCGGTCGTTGTCTGATTTTTTAATTAGGCAGCTGTTGAAGGGTTATAAGTCTGTTGGTTTTGTGCCGGATGGTAGGTGTCCTATTTCCCCAGAGTTGCTGGTAAAGTTGTGTGATGTTACAAGTTTGGTTTGTTTTTCACGTTTTGAATCAGTTTTGTTTAATACGGCTTTTATTGTGCTATTTTTTGGTGCTTTGCGGATTGGGGAATTGTTGCCGCGGTCACGCGGGGGGAAGGGGGGCCTAGCTTTAAGGGATGTGGTACTTAAAGATTCATCATTATCTATTTTTTATTAGGAGATTGAAAACCGACCAATCTGGAGTGGGTGGCTATTTGAGGGTTGGTGCGGTGGAGGAGAGGAGGATTTGTGCGGTGCAGGCTGTTAAAGGTTATTTGACCTGCCACCTGAAGGGTAATGATGAATTTTTTCTTGTTTCTTGTGCTTTAGGATTTGTCACCTCTTTCTCAATTTCACCTTAGAGCCGTATTATATAAGTGTTTATGTGGGTTAGGTCTGAATACGAAGTATTTCTTGGCGCGTTCTTTTCGCATTGGGGCTGTGACAACTGCATCTGAGGCAGGTTTGGATGAGTCAGTGATTAAGCGGCTCGGTAGATGGTCGTCGAGAAGATACCGTCAGTATGTGAGGCCTCATTTACTTATTGATTAATTGTTTTTTGTTAGCTGTTGCAGGACTGTCCGCTTGGATTCTGGGTCCACTGAGCGAGTCGGAGGGCCGCAGAGCGTTGCTGCAACCTGGAGAGTGGTAAGGCTGGCCTATATATCGTGATGGTGTCCATTTGTCAGATGTCGGTTACGACATTTTCAATTTGGACCTGAAGGCTATGATAAAATTAGCTGTGGGTGGGGTGGGACCCTTGCCACTTGGTTGAAGTGGCTCGGGCCTGGTGGGGTGGGGTGGTCGTGGATAGTTTTCCCATCAGGGGATGGACTTTGATGTGCAGTTAATGGTGTTTGAGCCTGAGTTTATGACTGGGCTCATAAGGAAGTTTTGGAATTATAATTTATGAGAGTGGTTTTAATGAATAAGTTGTGGCTTTTACCTCCACTCTCGGGTCGTGTGTATTTATTTATTGTTAATTTGTAGTTTAATGTTGTTTGTTCATATTTAGTGTTGAGCGAACAGTTCGAGCATCGTTCGGGTTCGTACCGAATTTTGGGGTGTCCGGGACCCGGACCCGAACCCGGACATTTTCAAAAAAGTTCGGGTTCGGGTTCGTCGTTCGGCATGTATTTAGGCGCATTTTGAAAGGCTGCAAAGCAGCCAATCAACATGCATCATACTACTTGCCCTAAGATGCCATCGCAGCCATGCCTACTATTGGCAAGGCTGTGATTGGCCGAGTGCAGCATGTGACTCAGCCTCTTTATAAGCTTGTGCGCACGTCGGGACGTGCTCACTCCCGATGTGAATAGAACAGGGATAGACGCAGCTGATGCTAGGGCGAGAATAGGCAGGGATAATTGAATAACTGGAAGCAAATTTCTCTCCTCCACCTGTGATTCATCTGAACAACTGCAGCTGAGCTGCTTTTTTGATAGGGATTGGCTATTTTTAGAGTGGCCAGAGTGATTTTTCCATCCACATGTACCTGGGCTGACCGCCGCCGCCATTTTGCGACTTGTAGTGCTGCAGCAGAAGCTGCCACAGTGTGCATTCCAAAGCTCCAAACAAGTCAGACATCTACACCTGGGATTCAGACCAATAGCGATTTAGCAGCACAGTCCAAGGCTATTTTTTTAAAGGTTGTGCAGACCATTTTGTGGCACATGTTACTGGGCTGATAGGCGGCGGCCATCTTGGGACTAGTGCTGCAGCACAATCTCTCCCAACGTCCATTAATCACTTGTAATAGTGGTCTGTGCCATAGAAATCCTACATCAGGGACTTGGGTGTGCTTGTGTCACCCCTACTAATACCAGTCCACCTGTAATCCATACAGTCAAAAGACTGAAAGTATTCCAGTGAGGGAATTTTTTTTTATTTAAAAAGGCCAAGTTAGTTTATCTGGCGTTCAATATACTAGATACAGTTAGGCCTATGCTTTCATACATCTGGAATTAGCAAATTAATGTGCTGGGGTTGGGAAAACATATATGTACCCATACTAGAATCTGTCAAAGAAAGCGGTACTCACATATAACAGTCATTCCATCTGTAATCCATACAGTCAAAAGACTGAAAGTATTCCAGTGAGGGAATTTTTTTTTATTTAAAAAAGGCCAAGTTAGTTTATCTGGCGCTCAATATACTAGATACAGTTAGGCCTATGCTTCATACATCTGGAATTAGCAAATTAATGTGCTGGGGTTGGGAAAACATATATGTACCCATACTAGAATCTGTCAAAGAAAGCGGTACTCACATATAACAGTCATTCCATCTGTAATCCATACAGTCAAAAGACTGAAAGTATTCCAGTGAGGGATTTTTTTTATTTAAAAAGGCCAAGTTAGTTTATCTGGCGCTCAATATACTAGATACAGTTAGGCCTGCGTTTCATACATCTGGAATTAGCAAACTAATGTGCTGGGGTTGGGAAAACATATATGTACCCATACTAGAATCTGTCAAAGAAAGCGGTACTCACATGTAACAGTCATTCCATCTGTAATCCATACAGTCAAAAGACTGAAAGTATTCCAGTGAGGGAATTTTTTTATTTAAAAAGGCCAAGTTAGTTTATCTGGCTTTCAATATACTATATACAGTTGGGCTCATGCTTTCATACATCTGGAATTAGCAAACTAATCTCCCAGGTTGGGAAAATATATATGTACCCATACTAGAATCTGTCAAAGAAAGCGGTACTCACATGTAACAGTCATTCCATCTGTAATCCATACAGTCAAAAGACTGAAAGTATTCCAGTGAGGGAATTTTTTTATTTAAAAAGGCCAAGTTAGTTTATCTGGCGCTCAATATACTAGATACAGTTAGGCCTATGCTTTCATACATCTGGAATTAGCAAACTAATGTGCTGGGGTTGGGAAAACATATATGTACCCATACTAGAATCTGTCAAAGAAAGCGGTACTCACATATAACAGTCATTCCATCTGTAATCCATACAGTCAAAAGACTGAAAGTATTCCAGTGAGGGAATTTTTTTATTTAAAAAGGCCAAGTTAGTTTATCTGGCGCTCAATATACTAGATACAGTTAGGCCTATGCTTCATACATCTGGAATTAGCAAACTAATGTGCTGGGGTTGGGAAAACATATATGTACCCATACTAGAATCTGTCAAAGAAAGCGGTACTCACATATAACAGTCATTCCATCTGTAATCCATACAGTCAAAAGACTGAAAGTATTCCAGTGAGGGAATTTTTTTATTTAAAAAAGGCCAAGTTAGTTTATCTGGCGCTCAATATACTAGATACAGTTAGGCCTGCGTTTCATACATCTGGAATTAGCAAACTAATGTGCTGGGGTTGGGAAAACATATATGTACCCATACTAGAATCTGTCAAAGAAAGCGGTACTCACATATAACAGTCATTCCATCTGTAATCCATACAGTCAAAAGACTGAAAGTATTCCAGTGAGGGAATTTTTTTTATTTAAAAAGGCCAAGTTAGTTTATCTGGCGCTCAATATACTAGATACAGTTAGGCCTATGCTTTCATACATCTGGAATTAGCAAATTAATGTGCTGGGGTTGGGAAAACATATATGTACCCATACTAGAATCTGTCAAAGAAAGCGGTACTCACATATAACAGTCATTCCATCTGTAATCCATACAGTCAAAAGACTGAAAGTATTCCAGTGAGGGAATTTTTTTTATTTAAAAAGGCCAAGTTAGTTTATCTGGCGTTCAATATACTAGATACAGTTAGGCCTGCGTTTCATACATCTGGAATTAGCAAATTAATGTGCTGGGGTTGGGAAAACATATATGTACCCATACTAGAATCTGTCAAAGAAAGCGGTACTCACATATAACAGTCATTCCATCTGTAATCCATACAGTCAAAAGACTGAAAGTATTCCAGTGAGGGAATTTTTTTATTTAAAAAAGGCCAAGTTAGTTTATCTGGCGCTCAATATACTAGATACAGTTAGGCTCATGCGTTTCATACATCTGGAATTAGCAAACTAATGTGCTGGGGTTGGGAAAACATATATGTACCCATACTAGAATCTGTCAAAGAAAGCGGTACTCACATATAACAGTCATTCCATCTGTAATCCATACAGTCAAAAGACTGAAAGTATTCCAGTGAGGGAATTTTTTTATTTAAAAAGGCCAAGTTAGTTTATCTGGCGTTCAATATACTAGATACAGTTAGGCCTGCGTTTCATACATCTGGAATTAGCAAACTAATGTGCTGGGGTTGGGAAAACATATATGTACCCATACTAGAATCTGTCAAAGAAAGCGGTACTCACATATAACAGTCATTCCATCTGTAATCCATACAGTCAAAAGACTGAAAGTATTCCAGTGAGGGAATTTTTTTATTTAAAAAGGCCAAGTTAGTTTATCTGGCGCTCAATATACTAGATACAGTTAGGCCTGCGTTTCATACATCTGGAATTAGCAAACTAATGTGCTGGGGTTGGGAAAACATATATGTACCCATACTAGAATCTGTCAAAGAAAGCGGTACTCACATATAACAGTCATTCCATCTGTAATCCATACAGTCAAAAGACTGAAAGTATTCCAGTGAGGGAATTTTTTTTTATTTAAAAAGGCCAAGTTAGTTTATCTGACGCTCAATATACTAGATACAGTTAGGCCTGCGTTTCATACATCTGGAATTAGCAAATTAATGTGCTGGGGTTGGGAAAACATATATGTACCCATACTAGAATCTGTCAAAGAAAGCGGTACTCACATATAACAGTCATTCCATCTGTAATCCATACAGTCAAAAGACTGAAAGTATTCCAGTGAGGGAATTTTTTTTATTTAAAAAGGCCAAGTTAGTTTATCTGGCGTTCAATATACTAGATACAGTTAGGCCTGCGTTTCATACATCTGGAATTAGCAAATTAATGTGCTGGGGTTGGGAAAACATATATGTACCCATACTAGAATCTGTCAAAGAAAGCGGTACTCACATATAACAGTCATTCCATCTGTAATCCATACAGTCAAAAGACTGAAAGTATTCCAGTGAGGGGATTTTGCTTATAAAAATAATATATTTCATTGTGGTGCGAGTTGAATCGCAACAATGAAGAAAAATACTATTAAGGGACGAGGACGCGGTCGTGGTGGTGTCCGTGGAGCCTCTGTTGCTGGTAGAGGACGTGGCCGTTCGGCCCCAGGCGCACACAGTAGGGAACGAACTCCCTCAACTAGCCGGCAGAATGTACTGCAATATCTCGTGGGGCCCAATGCCGCTCTTAGGATGGTAAGGCCTGAGCAGGTACAGGCATTAATCGATTGGGTGGCCGACAGTGCTTCCAGCACGTTCACCACATGGTCTTCCACCCAGTCTTCTGCGGAAAGCGCACAGGTGGCACCTGAAAACCAAGCCCATCAGTCTGTCACATCACCCCCAAGCATATCAGGGAAACGGTCTGAGCCACAAGTTATGCAGCAGTCTCTTCTTCTGTTTGAAGACTCTGCTTCCAGGGTTTCCCAGGGGCGTCCACCTAGCCCTTCCCCAGTGGAGGAAGACATACCATGCACTGACGCACAACCACTTATGTCTCCAGATGAAGAGGACATGGGAATACCACCTCATCGGAGTCCGCACGTCTCTGATGATGACGAAACACAGGTGCCCACTGCCGCGTCTTTTGCAGTGTGCAGACTGAACAGGAGGAGGTCAGGGAGGGAGACTGGGTGGAAGACGATGCAGAGGACGATGAGGTCTTAGACCCCACATGGACTGAAGGTCGTGGCGATGACTTTCACAGTTCAGAGGAAGAGGTAGTGGTGAGACCGAGACAACAGCGAAGCCAAAGAGGGAGCAGGGGGCCAAAGCAGACGAGCCGCCGCCCCAGAGTTCGCTCTGCTACTGGACATCGCCAACAGGGACCCAGCCCCACAAAGGCAGCTTCAAAGAGTTCCCTGGCATGGCACTTCTTTAAACAATGTCCTACCGACAAGACCCGAGTGACTTGCACGCTCTGCCATCAGAGCCTGAGGCGAGGCATTAACGTTCTGAACCTCAGCACAACCTGCATGACCAGGCATCTACATGCAAAGCATGAACTGCAGTGGGGTACACACCTTAAAAACCAGGCACTCGCTGAGGCTCCCCTGCTCCTCTACCGCTGCTGCCTCGGCTTCCGCCTCGAGAGGAATGTTGCCACCTGCCGAGCAGCAAACAGAGGATGTGCCACCGACACCACCACCACCGCCACCGTCAACTAGCGTCTCCACTATATCACACAGCAGCATTCAGCTCTCAATATCTCAAACCTTAGAGAGGAAGCGCAAATTCCCCCCGAGTCACCCTCGAGCCCTTGGCCTGAACGCCAGCATTTCTAAACTGCTGGCCTTTGAAATGCTGTCATTCCGGCTGGTGGACACAGACAGCTTCAAACAGCTGATGGCCATGGCTGTCCCGCAGTATGTGGTTCCCAGCCGCCACTACTTCTCCAAGACAGCCGTGCCTTCCCTGCACATGCAAGTGTCCGATAAAATCAAGTGTGCACTGCGCAACGCCATTTGTGGCAAGGTCCACCTAACCACAGATACGTGGACCAGTAAGCACGGCCAGGGACGCTATATCTCACTAACTGCACACTGGATGAATGTAGTGGCGGCTGGGCCCCCGGCGGACAGTTCCTTGGCGCACGTCCTTCCGCCCCTAGGATCGCAGGGCATCATTCTCTGCCTCCTGTAGCCTCCTCCTCCTACTCGGCTTCCTCCTCCACTGCTTCCACCAGCTCATCCGGTCAGCCACACACCTTCACCACCAACTTCAGCACAGCCCGGGTAAACGTCAGCAGGCCATTCTGAAACTCATATGTTTGGGGACAGGCCCCACACCGCGCAGGAGTTGTGGCGGGGTATTGAACAACAGACCGACGAGTGGTTTCTGCCGGTGGGCCTCAAGCCAGGCCTGGTGGTATGCGATAATGGGCGAAATCTCGTGGCAGCTCTGGGACTAGCCGGTTTGACGCACATCCCTTGCCTGGCGCATGTGCTGAACTTGGTGGTGCAGAGGTTCATTCACCACTACCCCAACATGTCAGAGCTGCTGCATAAAGTGCGGGCCGTCTGTGCGCGCTCCGCCGCTCACATCCTGCCGCTGCTCGCCTGTCTGCGCTACAGCGGAACTTCGGCCTTCCCGCTCACCGCCTCATATGCGACGTGCCCACCCGGTGGAACTCCACCTTGCACATGCTGGAGAGACTGTGCGAGCAGCAGCAGGCCATAGTGGAGTTTCAGCTGCAGCACGCCGCGCCAGTCGTACTGCCGAACAGCACCACTTCACCACCAATGATTGGGCCTCCATGCGAGACCTGTGTGCCCTGCTGCGCTGTTTCGAGTACTCCACCAACATGGCCAGTGGCGATGACACTGTTATCAGCGTTACAATACCACTTCTATGTCTCCTTGAGAAAACACTTAGGGCAATGATGTTAGAGGAGGTGGCCCAGGTGGAGGAGGAGGAGGAGGATGAGGGCTCGCTTCTAACACTTTCGGGCCAGTCTGTTCGAATTGGCTCAGAGGGAGGTTTGTTTAAGCAGCAGAGGACAGGTTCACAAGTCGCCAGCCAAGGCACTGTACTGGAGGACGAGGAGGATGAGGAGGAGGAGGTGGAGGGGGACGAGGATGACGCAAGTTCACAGCGGGGTGGCAGCCCAGGCCCATCACTGGTGCGTGGCTGGGGGATACGGTGGACGATGACGATACGCCTCCCACAGAGGACAGCTTGTCCTTACCCATGGGTAGCCTGGCCCACATGAGCGAATATATGCTCCAATGCCTGCGCAACGACAGCAGAGTTGCCCACGCTTTAACGTGTGCAGACTACTGGGTGGCCACCCTGCTGGATCCCCGGTATAAAGACAATGTGCCCACTTTAATTCCTGAACTGGAGCGCGACCGTAAGATGCGCGAGTACAAGCGCACGCTGATAGAGGCGCTCTTGAGAGCATTCCCACATGTCACAGGGGAACAGGTGGAAGGTGAAGGCAGAGGAGTGGCAAGAGGTCGCCAACGCAGCTGTGTCACGGCCAGCTCATCTGAGGGCAGGGTTAGCATGGCAGAAATGTGGAAAAGTTTTGTCTCCACGCCACAGCTATCTGCACCGACACCTGATACGGAACGTGTTAGCAGGAGGCAGCATTTCACTAACATGGTTGAACAGTATGTCTGCACACCCTCCACATCCTGACGGATGGTTCGGCCCCATTCAACTACTGGGTTTCGAAATTGTCCACGTGGCCAGAGTTAGCATGTTATGCCTTGAGGTGCTTTCCTGCCCGGCGGCCAGCGCTTTATCTGAACGCGTATTCAGCACGGCAGGGGGCGTCATTACTGACAAGCGCAGCCGCCTGTCCACAGCCAACGTGGACAAGCTGACCTTTCATAAAGATGAACCAGGCATGGATCCCACAGGACCTGTCCCTCCCTTGTGCAGAGTAGTCCTTATTAACTGCCTAAAACATGTCTTGTTGTGCTACGGGCCACTTCTTTATTTGATACAAATTTTATGAAACCCACAGTTGAATGAAACTCTTCTCTGTCTGGGCGCCGGGCCTAACCAGATGAAAGTGGCCGGTTAAACTAACGGGTGACATGAAGCCATAACCTCTGCCATGCTACCTCTGTCTTCTGTCTGGGTGCTGAGGCCTAAGTCAAATAAAGCGGTCTTCTGCTGTGCTGGGGGATATGAAGCTAATCTCTGACCTCTCTCCTCTGTCTGGGTCCAAAGGCCTAAATCACTGAAAGAGGCCTTCTCCTGTGGTGTGTGATATGATGCCAGAATATGTGCTGTGGGGCCTCTCTCCTCTTCCTGGGTGCAGGGGTCAAATAAACTAAATTGTGGCCTACTCCTGTGGTGGTTGATATGATGCCTGATTCTCTGATGTGGAACCTCTCTCCTCTGTTTGGGTGAAGGGGTCAAAGTAACTAAATGGTGGCTTCTCCTGTGGTGGCTGATATGATGCCAGAATATGTGCTGTGGGGCCTCTCTCCTCTTCCTGGGTGCAGGGGTCAAAGTAACTCAATGGTGGCTTCTCCTGTGGTGGCTGATATGATGCCAGAATATGTGCTGTGGTGCCTCTCTCCTCTTCCTGGGTGCAGGGGTCAAAGTAACTAAATGGTGGCTTCTCCTGTGGTGGTTGATATGATGCCTGATTCTCTGCTGTGAAACCTCTCTCCTCCATCTGGGTGTAGAGGTCAAAGTCTTTCAAAGTCGCCTTCTCCTGTGCTGATTGATATGAAGCTGATGGTTGTGCCATCTGACATGGTTGCCGGGGTCCCATTAAATTGGGGCCTACTCCTGTGGTGGGTGATCTAAATGCCTGATTCTCTGCTGTGTAACCTCTCTCCTCCGTCTGGGTGTAGGGGTCAAAGTAACTAAATGGTGGCCTACTCCTGTGGTGGGTGATATGATGCCTGGTTCTCTGCTGTGGGACCTCTCTCCTCTGTCTGGGTCCAAAGGCCTAAATCACTGAAAGAGGCCTTCTCCTGTGGTGTGTGATATGATGCCAGAATATGTGCTGTGGGGCCTCTCTCCTCTTCCTGGGTGCAGGGGTCAAATAAACTAAATTGTGGCCTACTCCTGTGGTGGTTGATATGATGCCTGATTCTCTGATGTGGAACCTCTCTCCTCTGTTTGGGTGAAGGGGTCAAAGTAACTAAATGGTGGCTTCTCCTGTGGTGGCTGATATGATGCCAGAATATGTGCTGTGGGGCCTCTCTCCTCTTCCTGGGTGCAGGGGTCAAAGTAACTCAATGGTGGCTTCTCCTGTGGTGGCTGATATGATGCCAGAATATGTGCTGTGGTGCCTCTCTCCTCTTCCTGGGTGCAGGGGTCAAAGTAACTCAATGATGGCTTCTCCTGTGGTGGTTAGTATGATGCCAGAATATGTGCTGTGGGGCCTCTCTCCTCTTCCTGGGTGCAGGGGTCAAAGTAACTCAATGGTGGCTTCTCCTGTGGTGGCTGATATGATGCCAGAATATGTGCTGTGGTGCCTCTCTCCTCTGTCTGGGTCCAAAGGCCTAAATCACTGAAAGATGCCTTCTCCTGTGGTGTGTGATATGATGCCAGAATATGTGCTGTGGTGCCTCTCTCCTCTTCCTGGGTGCGGGGTCAAAGTAACTCAATGGTGGCTTCTCCTGTGGTGGCTGATATGATGCCAGAATATGTGCTGTGGGGCCTCTCTCCTCTTCCTGGGTGCAGGGGTCAAAGTAACTCAATGGTGGCTTCTCCTGTGGTGGCTGATATGATGCCAGAATATGTGCTGTGGGGCCTCTCTCTCTTCCTGGGTGCAGGGGTCAAAGTAACTCAATGGTGGCTTCTCCTGTGGTGGCTGATATGATGCCAGAATATGTGCTGTGGGGCCTCTCTCCTCTTCCTGGGTGCAGGGGTCAAAGTAACTAAATGGTGGCTTCTCCTGTGGTGGTTGATATGATGCCTGATTCTCTGCTGTGTAACCTCTCTCCTCCGTCTAGGTGTAGGGGTCAAAGTAACTAAATGGTGGCCTACTCCTGTGGTGGGTGATATGATGCCTGGTTCTCTGCTGTGGGACCTCTCTCCTTTGTCTGGGTGCTGTGGTCAAAATAATAGTAAGTGACCTTCTCCATTGGTGGGTGACTTGAAGCCTGATTCTGTGCTATGGGACCTCACTCCAATTAATATTGTTTAATTTTTATTTATTTTATGTTAACTCATCATTTCCCTATCTACATTTGTTTGCAGGGGATTTAACTACATTTTGCTGCCTTTTGCAGCCCTCTAGCCCTTTCCGGGTGTGTTTTACAGCCTTTTTAGTGCCCAAAAGTTCGGGTCCCCATTGACTTCTATGGGGTTCGGGTTCGGGATGAAGTTCGGGTCGAGTTCGGATCACGAACCCGAACATTTTTCGAAAGTTCGGCCGAACTCGTCGAACCCGAACATCCAGGTGTTCGCTCAACTCATCATATTATATGTATTGCCATGGAAAGAAACCACAGCTACCATGTGGCTGTGAAGTATTGGACATCTGTGTTAGATAAGTAACCACAAAGGTTCAGCTATCCTCAGTGTAAGAGAAGTGTAACCATTATTCTTTATTCCAAGAAATATCTTGATCCTGCTCCATTTCTCTGCCTCTTTCCCCTTTCCCAGACTGTATTTGGGGTTGCACTATACGGCATCTATACATCAGCTGAGGAATAGTACAACTGGGTACACAACCTTCATTTTTCACTGTGGAAGGGGGGAGGGGGGGGGGCAAGCATCATCCAGATAAAAAGCTCTGCCCCCATCCCCGCCCTCTCTAGTTCCTGCACTCACCACAATGGTGATAATGAAGTTACACAGATGCAGAGAAATCTTGTGTTATAGTGAATACATAGGGAGTCATTAATTAAGACCGGCGTCTTATTATTTGATAAAATAGCAATCATAAATGTACATGGTAATAATACAACAATGGAAAGAAAAGAATGAAGTCATTTTGCAAGTGTAAAGCACAAAGTAATTAAACAGCACTGGTATAAAGCACACAGTAATGTCACAGCACAGGTGTAAAGCACACAGTAATGTCACAGCACAGGTGTAAAGCACACAGTAATATCACAGCACAGGTATAAAGCACACAGTAATGTCACAGCACAGGTGTAAAGCACACAGTAATGTCACAGCACAGGTGTAAAGCACACAGTAATATCACAGCACAGGTATAAAGCACACAGTAATATCACAGCACAGGTATAAAGCACACAGTAATGTCACAGCACAGGTGTAAAGCACACAGTAATGTCACAGCACAGGTGTAAAGCACACAGTAATATCACAGCACAGGTATAAAGCACACAGTGATGTCACAGCACAGGTGTAAAGCACACAGTAATGTCATAGCACTGGAAAATTGCAAAAATGCATCCATTCTTCCTTGAGTATACAAGATCCATCATAGCTAGAGGTATCTGAGAACTCTGATTGCATTATCATTAAATTGTAAATAACACTGATCCATAAGTCTTCCAATATACATACAAACAAGGTAATTGATTCCATAATGAGTGCAGTCAGCCAGGCTGTCCATGAGTATCATGCATTATGAATTATGTCTTACAAATTATGTTCCTACAAATGAAGATATACGTAGAGCAGTGATATCTGAATGAACATTTAGTGATGTTAGATTTGGACTGAATTGTTTTAAAAATTCTGGTTTGAGAACTTAAATTCAGATCTAAATCGAATGCACACGTTAGGCTGTCAGTTTCAGTTAGTGCCACTAGAGGGGGATCTGAACTTTGGTCAGAGCATGCCTAGAAAACTCTCCGGTTGAAATCAGTGTCAACTCCTGTTGTGTCTATGGCCCATGTAGCTACTCTCAATAGATAGGAAGTCTTATGCCTCTTTCACACGGGCGTTGCGGGTGCACTCCGTCAAACAGTGCGGGTGCGTTGCGGGAATCGCAGCAATTTTTCCCTGCGAGTGCAAAGCGCTGTCATGCGTTTTGCACGCGCGGGAGAAAAATCGGCACTTTTGGTACCCAGACCCGAACCTGCACTTCTTCACAGAAGTGCATGTTCGGGTCAGAAATTGTCCCGCTGGTATTATTTCACATTATAACATAGTTATAATGTGAAATAATACCCTTGGCCATCTTCCTAATGTTGAACCCGGTGCTGAATGGGTTAAAAATAATAAACTAATATTAACATACCTTTTCCATTTGATCGCGAAGCCCGGCATCCTCTCCGTTAGCTTGCTTGTAGGAAAAGGACCTGTGATGATGTCACAGCATCACATGGCCCAATCACATGCTCCATCACCATAGTGATGGAGCATGTGATTGGGCCATGTTATGTGACGTCATCACAGGTCCTTTAGATCATAGATGCTGCAGGGAAAGAGAGGACAGATCGCGACTACGCGATCAAGTGGCTAAGGTAAGTTAACTTTTATTATTTTTAACCCCTTCCTCATCATTTAACAATGCATTCTTTATTAAGAATGCTATTATTTCCACTTATAACCATGTTATAAGGGGAAATAATAGAGATTGGGTCCCGTTGCTAAGCAACAATGCGGGAAAATCGCAACGCATCCGCACTTGGTTGCGGATGCTTGCGATTTTCCCGCAGCCCCATTCACTTCTATGGGGCCTGCGTTGCGTGAAAAACGCAGAATATAGAACATGCTGCGATTTTCACGCAACGCAGAAGTGATGCGTGAAAATCACCGCTCATGTGCACAGCCCCATAGAAATGAATGGGTCCGGATTCAGTGCGGGTGCAATGCGTCCTCCTCACGCATTGCACCCACGCGGAAAACTCGCCCGTGTGAAAGGGGCCTTAACATATTCAGGCCTAGTGGCCAGTGTGAAAATTGCAGGATTATGTACATTTTTAATATAGATAGTGACATAGAAAATTAACAAAAATTCTAAACAAAATATGTTTAACATAAAAACATGATTTAAAGAATTGGTCATTTCTTGATGACACATTATCAACATGTAAATTATGTTCTATAGGAAGATTTTACAATTGTGTTCTTTTGCATATAAGGTACATATTCTAGAAGTTGGCAGTTTGTTAAATTTAGTTGATCAAGCTGGCAACAACAAGCCTGGCAAACTTTACATATGGTGTGGGTTGGCAGTGGTTTCTACTGGGATGCTTAAGGGCATGGTGGATGTTTTGGGCATGGTAAGAATAAGGATTTGCAAGGAAAGCACATGGTGGACATGAGAACAATATATTCTGCATTGACTTAAACTCACCAACATATACTTCCCAATGTTAGAAATTGAGTAACTTCTGTAAAAAAACACTTGGGTGGCGGGTGACTGTATCTCTAGCCAAAATAATTTTTGGTTTCAGATTGACTCAGCATTTCTAACAGTATCACCACACAAGGTTGCCCTAGGTCTGACAACTTCTGAGCTTGCACCAACAGCAGCAGCATCACCTGTTACCAACCCATGATTTTGCAGAAACAAATGGTCAATGGGACAGAGTTCACTACTACTAGGATATACAGCAACTATGAGGCAGACCAATATGTCAGCTTAGACACACTAGTCTGTGTTAAAGGAATTTCTTGTAATTCACTTTTGACATTTTTTTCCAAAAAAGATGCAAGTGGACAGAGCCTACTACAATAAAACAGTGAGTGATGCAGAACAAAACAGCTGGTACACGAGTTTCTGATTAATGGAATTTTTATAAACTTTATTATTAACTAAGAAAAAAAAAGTGTCCTTGGACAGAGTCCACTACGATACAACAGGGAGTGATGCAGACCAACACATCAGGTCAGGTAAACTAGTCTGTCTTCTAAGAAATTTTGCAGTATGTTAAAAATGTCAATTGGACAGAGTCCAATGCAACTACGAAGCAGAAAAATATATCAGCCAGTACACTATTAGCACCAGAATTAATATTGTAGAAGATTTCTGTGATTTTTCTTTATGTTAATTGAACTGATGGCTGGCTGATACACATTAAGAAAAAATGTAGTACTATAGATTTAAATATTGATGTGCATGCCAGTGACACACTACTAGTACTCTACACTACACTGAATATGTTCCTATCCTGTCCTAGCTGAAACCTCTCTCTTTTTCTGTCATTTAAATCTAAGTATCTTCCCTAAAACTGTCCACGTCTGAACCTAAACTAGCTGTATTGTGTGTCTAAGGCTAGCAGTCCAGGGGCACATGTGAACTAGCGGCAGGATGGATCTGTCAGGCTGTTCACCTGCCGGAAGAGCCTGACAGTCTCCCCTGGCGCTAATGTGAAAGTACCCTTAAAATAAGCTTTCTTTGTTCTCTCTCTCTGCCAGACATCCTGTCACATCAGTGTTCAATCTCAAAATACACATGGCTTCCCTGGTTGGGAACTTGCATAGCTTCTATGACACACGTCAATATCACCCTTACTGAATGGCTTAGACTGACTGCAGAGCATTATGGGGAAGTCGGCCTGGCAGGGAGCTGGCCAGGGTCCTGTGATTCTCCATATTCATCTAACCTGCCCTGCTGTGCTGTCTTCTAATCTGTAAACTGGTGGACACTAGTGATGAGCGACCATGCTCGGCTGAGTATTGGTTCAGCTCGAGCATCACTATGCTTGGTGCTCGGGTTTACTCGG
This sequence comes from Bufotes viridis, assembly GCA_033119425.1. Classification (NCBI taxonomy): domain Eukaryota; kingdom Metazoa; phylum Chordata; class Amphibia; order Anura; family Bufonidae; genus Bufotes; species Bufotes viridis. Next base: position 81,043,280 of record CM065589.1, read on the forward strand.
CTGAGCACTACGTGTATTTGTCGCATTGCTCGAGCCTCCTCTCCACACGTTTGGCGCTTTCTAAGCAATTCCCCTCAGTGTAAGGCCATAGCAGAGTTAGCTGTAAGCCTTACACTGATTGGCTGGCCGAAAAACGTGATACCATTTCATTTAGGAGCTGAGGTCTGGCACTCGGCTTATTCAGCGTCAGGGAGAGCAGACAGTAGGCAGGGACAGATAGTGTTTTGCTCTAAACTTACTGATTTCACTCAAAAAACCTTATTGAAAGACCTAACAGTCCTTTTAAGGACTAAAGTGTGTGTTTTACAGCAGTGCAGCACCTTTTCTTTTTTTTAAGAAGGGGTTAATTCAGCACTATCAGGGACAGGCGTCACCAGGAAGGGACAGATAGTGCAGGGCTTGAAAATCTCTTTGATAACTTCTAAAAGACAGAAAGATTTATGATTAGTGACATCAACAATACGCCATCATTAAGCAGTGTGTTGGGCAGATATTATTAAAAGGGGCTTATTCACTACAGTGTTCCTTGGTACTGAGATATACACTGCACCATCATAAAGCAGTGTGCTGGCCAGACATTATTAAAAGGGGCTTATTCACTACAGTGTTCCTGCTACCGAGATATAAACTGTACCATCAGAGAAATTATTTGTTCTGGGGAAATTAACCTAACTTGTGCCACATTTGTGTGTGCGTTCAATCTGCAACCGTTATATTAATTACTCCAGCAGAGAGTGATTTATATTTTGGCCATAGTTAACTAGTTTTGGGCACATCTGTGTGTGCGTTTAGGCCGCAACCGTATATACAATATTCCAGCAGAGAATACATTTTATTTGGGACAAATTGGTATCCAATATAGAATTACATCCGAATATAGTGTGTATTGTCAAAATTACATTATGTCTGGGCTAGTGTAGTGCCAAAAAAATCTGTATTTCTCTGTATCCAGTACAGTGTGTACTGCAAAAATTACATTATCTCTGGGCTAGTGTAGTGCCGCAAACTTGTATTTTTCTGTCTCCTGTACATTACAGAAAGCAAATACAGTGTGTACTGTAAAAATGTAATTATCTGTGGCCTAGTGTACTCCTGAAAATCTTTATTTTTCTGTATTCAGTACATTATAGCAAGCCTTTACAGTGTGTACTGTAAAAATGACATTATCTCTGGGCAAGTGTAGTGCCGAAAAATTGTAGTTCTTTCTCTCTTGTACATTACAGAAAGCAATACAGTGTGTACTGTAAAAATTACATTATCTGAGCTAGTGTATTTCTGAAAAATTGTATTTCTCTGTCTCCTGTTCATTACAGCAAGCCAATACAGTGTGTACTGTAAAAATGTCATTATCTGTGGGCTAGTGAACTCCTTAAAATCTTTATTTTTCTGTATTCAGTACATTATAGCAAGCCTTTACAGTGTGTACTGTAAAAATTACATTATCTCTGGGCTAGTGTAGTGCCAAAAAATTGTATTTCTCTGTCTCCTATACATTACAGCAAGCCAATATAGTGTGTACTGTAAAAATTACATTATCTCTGGGCTAGTATAGTGCCGAAAAATTTTATTTCTCTTTCTCCTGTTCATTATAGCAAGCCAATACAGTGTGTACCGTAAAAAATTAATGATCTGTGGCCTAGTGTACTCCTGAAAATCTTTATTTTTCTGTATTCAGTATATTATAGCAAGACTTTACAGTGTGTACTATAAAAATTACATTATCTCTGGGCTAGTGTAGTGCAGAAAAATTGTACTTATCTGTCTCCTGTACATTACAAAAAGCAAATACAGTGTGTACTGTAAAAATGTAATTATCTGTGCCCTAGTGTACTCCTAAAAATCTTTATTTTTCTGTATTCAGTACATTATAGCAAGCCTTTCTAGTACGTACTGTAAAAATGACATTATCTCTGAGCTAGTATATTGCCGAAAATTGTATCTCTGTGTCCTGTTCATTACAGCAAGCCAATACAGTGTGTACTGTAAAAACTTCATTATCTGTGGCCTAGTGTACTCCTAAAAATCTTTATTTTTCTGTATTCAGTACATTATAGCAAGCCTTTACAGTGTGTACTGTAAAAATTACATTATCTCTGGGCTAGTATAGTGCCGAAAAATTGTATTTCTCTGTCTCCTGTACATTACAGCAAGCCTTTACAGTGTGTACTGTAAAAATTACATTATCTCTGGGCTAGTGTATTGCCCAAAAATTGTATTTCTCTGTCTACAGTACATTATAGCAAGCCAATACAGTGTGTACTGTAAAAATTACATTATCTCTGGGCTAGTGTAGTGCTGAAAATTTGTATTTCTCTGTCTACAGCACATTACAACAAGCCAGTACAGTGCGTACTGTAAAAATTACATTATCTCTGGGCTAGTATAGTGTCGAAAATCTGAATTTTTCTGTGTCCAGTACTGTCCTGAATCAGAAAACGGTGTCTTTAGCGGACAGTAAAACAATCTGCTCCACATCTATAGAAAACACCATTAATATGAAGAAGGCGAGCTCAAAAAGGAGGCCGTGGCCCTGGGCTTGATGCTGATGGTGCAAGCAGAGGCCGTGGCCCTGGGCGTGATGCTGATGGTGCAAGCAGAGGCCGTGGCCCTGGGCGCAATGAAACTGTGCCTGCTGCTAGTGCACCAGAAAAAACTTAAAAATCCACCTTACCCAGCTTCATGTCCAACTTAGCTGGGAGGCACAGGACAACACTGTCGAAGTCGGACCAGTGCGAACAGGTGGTCGGTTAGATTGCAGAAGATAATGCTTCCAGTCAGTTAAGAGTCTGGTCAACCGAATCCTCACTCTGATCCTCCTTCCTCCTACCATGTCGCGTCTGGCCAAACAAGTGATCCCACACTCGGATATTCACATGACCTCTTTTCATCGCCAGTACTTGGTTTAGCTCTCTCGCCAGGCACGCTTGAAGAGGTACCTGAGATATTGTGCCCTGATTCCCAACGTCTTGAGCCTTCACAGTCTCAAGAAGATGACGGTGGTGAACCGCAATCATTTGTTCATGAGGTGGATGATGATGACAGAATGTTGCCAATCACTGAGGTGGTGGTTAGGTCAAGTCAGAAAAATGAGCAGAGTGGGGAAGCAGAAGAGGAGGTGGTGGACGATAAGGTCACTGACCCAACATGGTTAGGTGAAAAGCCAAGCGAGGACAGCAGTACAAAGGGGAAGGGATCCGTAGCACCGCAACAGTCTGGAAGAGGCAGTGGGGTGGCAAAAGGTAGACGTCGGCCCACACTAAACAGGCCCGCAACTGTTACACTGAGCACCCCCATGTGTAAATCTACCTTGCCAAGGGCTAGGTGTTCTGCAGTATGGCGCTTTTTTGAGGAAAGAGCAGACGACAAAAGAGTGGTAGTTTGCAACCTGTGCCGTACCAAAATGAGCCGGGGTGTGAACACTAGCAACCTTACCAACACCAGCATGATCCGCCACATGGCATCCAAGCACCCTAATAAGTGGGCCAAACGCCTGGGTCCACACTCTGCATCTGCGGGTCCCACCACTGCCTCCACTTCCCATGTGCTAGCCAATCCCCTGTCGAAGGCGCAGGCCTGGATGCCCCTCGTCCTGCACCTGGACCTTCGCATGAACCATCAGGGGCAACATCCACTTCCCTGTCCCAGTGCAGCGTCCAAATGTCGATAACACAGGCATTTGAACGCAAGCGCAAATAAACAGGCCATAGCACTGAATGCGCAACTTTCGAAATTACTGGCCCTTGAAATGTTGCCATTTAGGCTTGTGGACACTGAGGCCTTCCGCAGCCTGATGTCGGCGGCCATCCCTCGGTACGCAGTCCCAAGCCTCCACTATTTTTCACTGTGTGCCGTGCCCGCCTTACACCAGCATGTGTCCCAGAGCATCACCCATGCCCTGACCAACTTACTAGGAAGGTCAACTTCACCACGGACACATGGACAAGTGCAGGTGGCCAGGGACGCTACATTTCCCTGACCGCACACTGGGTAAATGTTGTGGAAGCCGGGAGTGAGTCGGACCCTGGGATGGCACAGGTGCTACCCATGCCCAGGATTGAGGGCTCTACGTCCATCAGGGTCTCCGCCATCAGCTATGTTACTGGCTCCAACCCCCACTTCTCCTCCTCCGCCTCCTCCACTTCCACCTTCAACAGCAGTCAGCCATCAATCGCTAGCTGGAAGCAGTGTAGCACTGCTGTGGGTAAGCGTCAACAGGCCATGCTGAAGCTGATCTGTTTAGGGGACAAACAGCACACCGCCGCAGAGCTGTGGCAGGATATAAGGGACCAGACTGAGCTGTGGCTCTCACCACTCAACCTAGAAACAGGCATGGTTGTGTCCGACAATGGCCATAACTTGCTGGTGGTTTTGGAGCCTGGCAACCTGACACACATTCCATGTCTAGCCCACGTCTTAAACTTAGTGGTTCAGCGGTTTATCACCTACCCCTACCCTACCACTAGGAGCTACTAGTGAAGACGCGCCGCTTGTGTGCTTATTTCCGAAAGTCGTCCACAGCTTCAGCCGGTCTGTCAACGCTGCAGCAGCGCTTGCGGCTTTCAGCTCACCGACTGTCTTCTCAGCGCAAATTGGGCCATGAAGAGGAGGAGAAGGAGGAGCTGGAGACACGCCTCTGCTACAGAGGCTAGTACCCATGGAACTTTAATTCCATCTGTTCAGCGTGGATGGGCAGAAGAGGAGGAGGATGAGGGTATGGAGAATCATCCTGAAGTTGACATCGTTGTCTTGCCCGTTGGTACTCTGGCACACATGGCTGACTTCATGTTAGGCTGCCTTTCCCGCGACTCTCACGTTATACGTTATACGCATTTTAGGTAACACAGATTACTGGGTGTTCACCCTTCTCGACCGCTACAAAGAGAACTTCTCATCTCTGATTCCTATGGTGGAGAGGATGAGTAAAACCTCAACAAAGGTTCAGTCACTGACCCAACCCCTGCAACTATAGGGCGTCCAGGGGGGTGGGTCAATGACTTGTGTACCTTGGGAAGAAAATACCAAGATGGCCTACTGGGGAATCGGGGAACCAATTTATCGACAGCGTTATTGTGGAGAACGTCTGCCTCTATGTAACGATGGAGCAATCTGGTCAGATCAGACTGAATAGCCAGAACAGGGTCAGATAAAAGCTACTGATAAGTAGACTTATGTAGCCACTCAACGGCGGCCAGTTGCCTGTTATTTAAATTACTCTTAACTTTCGGATATATAAGGGCTTTTGTATCCCTTAGAATTCTTTTATGAAACACGTCTATTACCGAGCCAGCAGGCATAGGGGGACAAAAAGTGGATGGCATGCCACCACTGAACTCACTCTGGGTGGTGGATAACCCAGAATTGGGACTGAGGTCAGTGTCTGCAAAAAATTCCAAACATGCTACTTCTTCTTCTACATTGAGGGGGTCAGAAATATTAAAGCCCAAGGGACCTACGAAGATCGATAGATCTCCTTCCTTCGCAGGTTCTTGAGAGGTAGGGACATTGCTAAAGTGTTTCTTAAGGTATAGCTTGCGGACGTTCCTAAACAGATCAATCTCAAACGTGGACCTGTCGAATTGTTCTGTCGGGCTGAACCCCAGACCCAAATTGAGGACTGTGGTGCAGTCCGAGGGCAATTCAACCCCACTGATGTTGACAACCAAATTAGAGACGGCAGTATTTTGTACTAGTTCCTCCACGTAACCTGCTTCATCCGGTGCGTTGACCTGCGTACGCCTCCTCCTCCCCCGGCCTCCTCTCCTTGTCCTCCTTCTAAAGGGGGGTTATCATGAGGCATTGTAGATTGATTATTAGAGTCATTGGAGGCACTGGATTCAGAATCGGTGGTCCAGTAATCACTTCTGGGTCTACGGGTGGGACGTCGTCTCCTGAATTTTCTCTTCTGCCAATCAAATACACGTCCTGTGTCATAGTCAGCTTTGTCACGCAAAAACTTGTCTTTTTTCTTTTCCTTGATTTCGGTTTGGGTTACTACTAGTTTCCTGTAACTGTTTCTCAAATTAGGTGAATTATGGATCGGAGAGTCGTGATTTTAACTCATCCTTGGCCTTCTGTAGTTCTGTGTTGGTTTCCTCATATTCCTTTTCATTTCTATTCAGCACTATTTGTAAAATCTTCAACGAGAAATTCAAGTGCAAATCTTTCCATTCGTTTACAAAGCACGGGTCGTCCTCAAACTGTGCTAGCTCTTTGAAAACGCGAAGGCCCGTCGGGATCCGTTCGCTCTCATTATAGGACCTTAAGGAGTTAATGGTCCAAAAGAGTCGCACTTCTTTGTCTGCAAGTTGCATGACTTTATTCTCCAAAAACCTTGTGCTACAAGATTGTAACGCATCATTTAAGTTGCAATCCATAAAAAATTAGTCAGCCCCCATTCTGCACGTAGTCAAACTCTGGGTCGTGTCTTCCGCCATATTGTGGCGTCCGGGGATAAATAAAAGACGTGCTCTATCGGGAAAGTACAATGAAGTCACAAATGAAGAAAAGCTGATGGCACTAGTCCTCTCACCTGAATGTTCGCAATATAAGAATCGGCCTCAACGATCCAACGGAATCACGGGGTGCAAGGCTCCAAGAGAATAAACTGATAGGCAGAAAGTAAAGAGGAGCCGCACTCACCATCTGTAGAAGAAATGTCACTTTATTAATCAAATCTTCAGGGCTGCGAAGCTCAGGGCAAAAAACAACAAGGGTGGGGGGTGAGACTCACATGGATACAAAAATCACAGCGACGGCCATTTCGCGGCGTCCCGCTTCCTCCGGCTGCTACACAACACTACAAGATCGCGCGCAGCTTAAAAGCGTCATAGGGGGAGGGAGGTGGAACCACGTTATCACCTGGCAACCACCGACGCTAGACAAGCAGCGCACATTACAAATCGCGCGCAGCCTGACATCGTCATGTGGGAGGGAGGTGGAACCATACCATCACCTAGCAACCACCGACGCTCATGTCGAGCCTTTTATATAGGTAAAACGAAGAGGCCTTTAATAGAGCGTATCCGTGAGCATCGCAATTCTATAAAAACAGGAAAAGGGCGCACTCGCCTCATTGAGCATGTACGTATCCAGCATGGAGGTGATGCCAATGCGTTAAAGTTTGCGGGGGTCGAGTTCGTCCCCCCTATGTTGCAGGGAGGCGATCGTCATCGCCTTCTGCTTCAAAAAGAAGCCCGCCTAATTATCAAGACAGATGCCACTAGTCCGTTAGGCCTAAATGAACAGAATGATTTGTTTGTATTCACATGAACGGTCGCATTGTTATTTACTTTCTTAATGTCTGCATTTTTTAGCATAACTTGTTATGTTTTGTTATATGTCACTATATCATTGATCCTTGCAATTATCTATTCAGCTAGGGCCTTCTGTTGCTCATCTGTAGATATATCCTGTATTGTAACACGCGCTGTTTGCTTAGCGTCGATGGTTGCTAGGTGATGGTATGGTTTCACCTCCCTCCCACATGACGCTGTCAGGCTGCGCGCGATTTGTAATAAAGAGACATTTGATTAATAAAGTGACATTTCTTCTACAGATGGTGAGTGCGGCTCCTCTTTACTCTCTGCCCAACACTTTCATGACACCATGCCAGCAACCTTACCATGAATCACGGCCTAGTGCTACAAGGAAGGAAAAGTTTTGGAAGATGGTGAAGGAATACATTGCAGACCGTGTCAGCGTCCTAAATGATCCCTCAGTGCCTTACAACTACTGGGTGTCCAAGCTGGACACGTGGTACGAACTTGCGTTCTACGCCTTGGAGGTGCTGGTCTGCCCTGCCGCCAGCATCTGAACGTGTATTTAGTGCTGCTGGTGGCATTATACCAGATAACCGTATCCGCTTGTCCACTGACAATGCTGACAGGTTGACTCAGATAAAAATGAACAAGGCCTGGATTGCCCCTGACTTCTTCACTCCACCAGAGGAAAGCTGAGTTTATGAGGAACAAAAAGGCAATTTAAATGTATGCTTTATAATGTATTCAATCCACAAGATTCAGATTTTTTTTCCCTTTTCACCGCAAAAAAAGGTATATGTTTGAATCTTGTTTTCTCATCCGCCTCCTCTTCCATACAGAATATATATGCCCTCACTACAATGTTTCGCTCAGCTTCAGGCACTCACCTCCAAGGCTTTCTACCGTCTACTTACCTGTAGGCCATTACTGCAATGATTTATGGGGTTCTCTAGGCTTCAGGCCCTCACCTCCAATCCTTTATACCATCTGCTCACCTGTAGCCCATCACTGCAATGTTTTATGGGGTTCTCTAGGCTTCAGGCCCTCACCTCCAATGCTTTATACCATCTGCTCACCTGTAGGCTAACACTGCAATGATTTATGGGGTTCGCTAGGCTTCAGGCCCTCACCTCTAATGCTTTATACCGTCTGCTTACCTGTAGCCCATCACTGCAATGTTTTATGGGATTCTCTAGGCTTCAGGCCCTTACCTCCAATGCTTTATACCGTCTGCTCACCTGTAGGCCATCACTGCAATGATTTATGGGGTTCTCTAGGCTTCAGGCCCTCACCTTCAATGCTTTATACCATCTGCTCACCTGTAGGCCATCACTGCAATGATTTATGGGGTTCTCTAGGCTTCAGGCCCTCACCTCCGATGCTTTATACCATCTGCTCAACACCTGTAGGCCATCACTGCAATGATTTATGGGGTTCTCTAGGCTTAAGGCTCTCACCTCCAATGCTTTATACGGTCTGCTCATCTGTAGGCCCTCACTACAATTTTTTATTGGGTCCGCTCACCTTCAGGCCCTCAACTACAATGTTTTAGAGGGTAACCAGCACGCCCTTGCTCCAAATGTTTTTGAGGGTCACCAGTAGGCCATCAATGATAATTTGTCAAAGGTATGTATGATGCCTTCCTTTATGTGTAATAAAGGGTGTATTGGAGTGCCTGTTCCTTGTAATTTTTGGCAGCCCTTTCACTTAGTGCATAGGCTTTATGAGTGCAGCAGTGTACCCAAACAATTGTTGCACCATGTGAATGAGGCCCTCCTTTATGTGATATACAGGCTGTATCGGAGTGCTTCTTCCTTGTAATTTTTGGCAGCATTTGCACTGTATATACAATTGAATATCCGGGAAAGAATGTTTCCTAACAATTTTACCTTTGGCGTGATTTTTTCGCTATGTAAAAGTGGCGGACAACTGGGACAATATGGTTTCCAGCAGGACGTTGGATTCCAAGATGCACCCAGACATGGTCCTCATGCTGTTCCAGATCCATTTCGGTGGTGTTTCTGTCACTTTCAGACCTTTTCCAATGGACCAGGCACCCTCCCCTCATCCGAGCAGGGGGTGCCTGGTTGTCTCCCATTGACTTCCATTATCCTCGGGTGCTCAGCCGAGTGCACGAATATCGCTATGTATTCGGACCGAGTATCCGAACATCCAAACACTTTGATGCTCGCTCATCACTAGTAGACACTATTTTAATCTGTTCGCCTGAATCAAATTGCAAAACTTTAGGATTTGCTGGAACCCCTGACTGCCATGAAATACAGCATAAATCTTTTCCTGTAAAATTAGGAGTTTGCGAGGGGCTTGCAAAAGCTGTGTGAGAGGAGGTGTACAGTGGATATAAAAAGTCTACACACCCCTGTTTAAAATGTCAGGTTTCTGTGCTGTAAAAAAATGAGACAAAGATAAATCATTTCACCTTTAATGGGATCTATAAACTGTACCAATCAATTGAAAAACAAACTGAAATCTTTTAGGTGGAGGGAAGAAAACAAAAAGAAACTAAAATAATGTGGTTGCATAAGTCTGCACAATGTGGCATAAGTGTTATAACTGGAGATGTAGCTGTGTTCAGAATTGCTTGCATTGCTGCCCATTTACCCCTGAAGAAGCCAGAAGTCTGGTGAAACATGTCGGGGGGCAGTGCTAGTTTTTAAATGCGGCCTCTCACTCCACTAGCAATCAACTACTAATAGTCTGGTTGGACTCTGTTCAAATGCTTGGCACTTTAGTGTACTGATGTGAACCGCAGCACTTAACTGTAGCTACCTCTGTTTGCAGGGCTAGCAGCCCTCAGGCTCAATGTCAGTTTAGACACATGCTAATGGTGGCTGTGTTAATCTGACAGTGGTGTGAAGGTACACAAGTCTTCACCACAAAATACGGCAAAGGTGCCGGATATATCTTATTAGCAACCTGCTCTGCAAACAGTGACATCATAGTACGCTATATCTAGCAGTGATAGGATGGGAGATTGTGCACATCTCCCTACCCTCTCTCTCTCTCTGAATAACACCTCTTTCCATAGGTGGAGTGTCGACTGTACTTTTAACAAATAATTTTTGGTTTATTAAAGTTACACTAAGTGTTTAGTATATGTCAAATAAAAGTGACGTTTTATAATAACCTGGGTCAAGATAGGTTTACTGCTCGTCTGGGCATCTGTTAAATAATATTTGTGTTAAATAACCTTACCCAGGCTAGGTCCCATAGATGATTATTTCAGAATTAAGCAATCACATTCAAAATCATGTTAAATAGGAGTCAGCATACACCATCATTTACAGTGCCTCTGATTAACCCCAAATAAAGTTCAGCTTCTCTAGTTGGTCTTTCCTGAAGACCAGTCGCATCCCACAGCAAAAGCCATGATCCACAGAGAGCTTCAGAGGAATCTCATTGTTAAAAGGTAACAGTCAGGAGAAGGGTACAAAAGAATTTCCAAGGCATTAGATATACCATGGAACACAGTGAAGACAGTCATCATCAAGTGGAGAAAATATGGCACAACAGTGACATTACCAAGAACTGGACGTCCCTCCAAAATTGATGAAAAGACGAGAAGAAAACTGGTCTGGGAGGCTACCAAGCGGCCTACAGCAACATTAAAGGAGCTGCAGAAATATCTGGTAAGTACTGGCTGTGTGGTACATGTGACAACCATCTCCTGTATTCTTCATATGTCTGGGCTATGGGGTAGAGTGGCAAGACGAAAGCCTTTTCTTACGAAGAAAAACATCCAAGCCAGGCTACATTTTGCAAAAACACATCTGAAGTCTTCCAAAATCCCATCACCAAAAGAACACCATACCCACAGTGAAGCATGGTGGGGGCAGCATCAACCTTTGCGGCTGTTTTTCTTCAGCTGGAACTGGGGCCTTAGTTAAGATAGAGGGAATTATGAACAGTTCCAAATACCAGTCAATATTGGCACAAAACCTTCAGGCTTCTGCTAGAAAGCTGAACATAAAGAGGAACTTCATCTTTTAGCATGACAACGACCCAAAGCATACATCCAAATCAACAAAGGAATGGCTTCACCAGAAGAAGATTAAAGTTTTGGAATGGCCCAGCCAGACCTGAATCAGATTGAAAATCTGTGGGGTGATCTGAAGAAGGCTGTGCACAGGAGATGCCCTCGCACTCTGACAGATTTGGAGTGTTTTTGCAAAGAAGAGTGGGCAAATCTTGCCAAGTCAAAATGTGCCATGCTGATAGACTCATACCCAAAAAGACTGAGTGCTGTAATAAAATCAAAAGGTGCTTCAACAAAGTATTAGTTTAGGGCAGTGCTTCTCAATTATTTTCTGTCATGCCCCCCCTAGGAAGAAGAAAACATTTCGCGCCCCCCGCGTGACTGTAAATAGTATCATTTCTCTATAAAATTGTTATAAGTACACCAATCTCCCCACAGGTGAGGGCCATTAACCCCCCCCCCCAAATCATGTGCAGGCTCCATTAACCCCCCCCCCAAATCATGTGCAGGCTCCATTAACCCCCCCCCCCAAATCATGTGCAGGCTCCATTAACCCCCAAAATCATGTGCAGGCTCCATTAACCCCCAATCATATGCAGGCTCCATTAACCCCCTCCCCAATCATGTGCAGGCTACATTAACCCCCCAAATCATGTGCAGAGTCCAGGCTTCCCTCCCCCAAATCATGTGCAGGCTCTCTCCCCCAAATTATGTGCAGGCTCTCCCCAATAGGGTCCAGGGTCCCCCACCTACCCAATACTTACCTCCCTGGAAGCAGGCCTCTTCCGGCCTGTGTCCCGCTGTGCACTCTGCTCAGGCGGCGCGATGACGTCATCGCGCCGCCTGAACTGCTCTGATAGGCTGCCGGCACAAGGCCCGCAGCCTATCAGAGGAGCAGGGGAGGGAGACGCCTCTCCCTCCCCTGCCGCACAGTACAGCGATCTGTATCCATAGTACAGATCACTATGAACGCTTCCACAGTGGAAGCGTTCATCTCCTGTCACCTGGAGCCCCCCTTTACGGAGCCTCGCGCCCCACTATTTGAGAATCGCTGGTTTAGGGTGTGCACACTTATGTAACTATATTATTTTATTTTTATATTTTTTCTTCCCTCTACCTAAAAGATTTCAGTTTGTTTTTCAATTGAGTTGTACAGTTTATAGGTCACATTAAAGGTGGAAAAAGTTCTGAAATGATTTATCTTTGTCTCATTTTTTTACAGCACAGAAACCTAACATTTCAACAGGGGTGTGTAGACTTTTTATATCCACTATATGTGATTGGACAACCTCTTTAACACAAGTCTATTGAGCATATCATAAACTATTTTCTATATTTAATAACGCAAGAGAAAGAAATGTCAGATGTATCGCATAGTTTATAACCGCGTTAACCTTTCTGTCACATGGCACTGCAACAATGTGATGTGAGACCTTTTTACAGCAAAATTATTAATCATTGAGCACTGAACTTTATTCCTTCTCAATGGCTACTCACATGACTGAGAGACATTTTGTCCTTCAAGTTCCTTTACTGATTTACATGAACATTCCAAAGCTTTTATGAGGAACACATTTCCTGAGGCTCAGCTGAACAAAATTATAAGCTACAGAGCTCTTGATCAATTTGTTTTCTCATTTTGTGCTGTAGCAAATACATATTTAAAGGGAGTCTGTCACCAGGAAATTCACTGTTATACCAGGCACAGCACCTTGAAGGGCTTGCTCAGCTGAATGTAGTGCTGCTTTCCCCTTGGCGATCTGTTGATCCATTCTGGAGAAAAAGTACTTTTAATCCACATGCAGATGAACGGAGAAATGCACAACAGGCGGGCCAAATCCACTCCCTGCACCCTTGCTCCTCCTGCTTCCTCTGCCAGGTCCTCCAGGCCCTTCTTAATTGACAGGACCAGGTTCCTGCACAGTCATCTCTCCTGGGACGGTAAAGTAAAATGGATGGGAGAAAACCCCCACTGGGCACAGATCTTTGGCACCTTTTGAAATCCAGCATCAATGACAAAATAATGCAAATGATCAAACCAACTTGCACCAAAAAACATAAGAGATTCTGGTAATGCAGTTATATTAGTCTGTAGCCAGGAGATGAAGAGTGAAGATCTGTAACCCTAAGTTCACACCTGAGCGTTTTACAGCGCGTTCAAACGCGCTGTAAAACACTCAACACATGAAAACCAATGCTCTCCTATGGCCCTGGTTCTCACTTGAGCGTTTTACAGCGCGTTTGAACGCGCTGTAAAACGCCCGACGCATAAACAAGTACTTGAGCTTTTTTTGGGGCGTTTGTCGCGAGTTTTGTGATTGACACCACGTCAATCACAAGAACGTGCGTACGAACGCGTGTTTCCTATTTGAAAAAACGCGCGTTTCAAGAACGCTCAGGTCTGAACCCAGGGTAAATGTCTGAACAAGCCTCAAAAAGTAAGAGTGAAAGAATCCTTAGAATACCCATAGTTCCACAAAAGGGCCAACAGCTACAGTGTTTGCTGCAAACATCCAAAAGGAGGTAGGGCTAAGTTCACTTTAGCATTATAATGGATCATAATATTATATATGCCAGTAACAGGTTTATCTAATACACTATATGCATACATTCTACCCAGAAGTTGGGAGCAACAAATGATTTTGAAATTTATTTTAGTGTTTTTGTAGGCTAGATATATCTTTGCCTTGCATTAATTGATTTATCATGGAACTCAGAGTTAGTGAACAGTGCAGTAGACAGGGGAAGGAGGAGAGGAGCCTGATGAGTAAAGAAAGAGGCATTTTTCTGTATTAGAATATAATACAACGTTTCTTATCTTTGCTTGTGCTGTTGATGCATAGCAAACAAATAAGCAATAGTTATTCTTGAATTCATTACTATTATTACAGCCAATGCAGGTAAAAAACATTGACCTAAAGGACATAAAGACAGGAGTAAATGTCACTTAAAGAAACTCAATTTGCATAACACAGCGCATGCATGCTATTAGATAAAAGTGGTTTACCATGAATTTTAGGGTCCATTCAGATATATGTAGAACGGCTCCGGATCCGTTCCGCAATTATGCTCTGTACCCATTCATTTTCAATGGGGCCGAAAAAGATGCGGACAGCACACAGTGTGCTGTCTGCATCCACATTTCTGGTCTGCGGCCCTGGCCTGAATTTCCAGTCCGCAGCTCTGCAAAAAATAGAGCATGTTCTATTCTTGTCCACAGCTGCGGACAAGAATAGGAATCCTCTATTAAGTGCCGGCGATGTGCAATTTGCAGACCGCAAAGACTACGGACATCTGAATGGACCCTTACACTGGTGACCTATCCACTGGGTACCACGGCCTTTTCTCAGCAAACCAAGCACAGCACTGTACATTGTATAGCGGCTGTGCCTGGTTTTGCAGCTCAGCCTTATTCACTTCTATGGGGCTGAGCTGCGCCTAGGCCATGTGACCAATGAACGTGATGTCATATGTCCTAGGAAAAGCTGGAGAAGGCCGTGGCGCTATGCCGCATGTAAAGCGATCACAGAGGGAGCGGACTCTCTCTGCCTCCCATCAGCACCACGCAAATGCGATTGCAGGGTGCCGATGTGTGTGAATGCTGGCTGGGGTCTGATGTAGGCCCCAAACAAACACTTGAGTAATTTCCAGCAGCCTGCGCCAGCTGGTGAATGTTAGTGAAGCGCTCACATTAAAATGCAATGCACTATAAGAATAATCCATTGCATTTTAAAATCAATCAGAATGTTGTCTGTTATCGTCCCCTTGTGGGACTATCAAGTGGTAAAAAAAGTTTTAAAAAACATCTATTAAAAAAAAATTCCAGTAAAAATAAATACGCTTTTTTCCATTTAAAATACGCTTTTCAATTAAAGAAACCGCAAAAAAAAGCGCCACCATATGTTTGGTATCGCCGCATCCGCAACATCCCACGCTACATAAATATCATGTAAATTATTCCCTATGGTAAACGTCATAAAAAATGACAGAATTGCAAATTTTTACTTTTAAAAATCAAGCCCTCACACAACTCCATAGAAAGAAAAATTTGGTATCATTGTAATCGTACTGACCCAGAGAATATATATATTATGTTATTTATACTGAAAAATGAACGCTGTAAAATTTAACATAAAAACTTAGTGGCAGTATTGCTGTTTTTCCCATTTCCCTCCTAGAAAGAGTTAATAAAAGTTAATCAGAAAGTTATGTTTACCCCAAAACAGCACTATTAAAAACTATAACTTGTCCCACAAAAAGTAAGCCTCATAAAGCTATATAGATGGAAAAATAAAAAAGTTATAGCTCTTGGAACGCGATGATGAAAAAAGGAAGAAAAACGCTTGGTCAGCGCCCAAAAAAGGCTGGTCACTAAGGGGTTAAGATATAATCCTGGTGCAGCTTCAGTGTGATGTTTCAGTGGTATACATTAGAGATGAGCAAATCAAAGTTGACAAAGTTAAATTCGATCCAAATTTCCGGAAAAATCATTTTTTTTCCGAATTTCAGGAAAAATCAATTTATTTTTCTAAAATGGCTTCTGCACGTGTGAGTACATGAAGCAAGGAACTCTGGGAATGTGGGATCACCCATAATGCCATGCATGCAGCCAATTATCAGCCAGTCAGCCTTGTGATGTCACACTCCTATAAATAGCCTCAGCCATCTTGGATTAAGCCATTTTCCAGTGTACTTAGTGCAGGAAGAGATGTCAGCAGGTGCTAGGGACAGTGGTAGAAAAGACTTTAAAACTTTCATTTTTCTGTATAGAAGTTCAGGGAAAGGATAGGGAGGAATCATTCCACAGCATTGAAGCAGAACAGGGTTCAGTAGGGGAGTTTACAGCATGGGTAATAGGAACCTGGGGACCCAAATTGCCATTATACAGCTCTGTAATTCCAGTAAACTGTTCTTGTTATTGGGGTGCAAGTGCTGTTTGATATAGCCAATAACAGGGTTTATTACAAGGAAATATTTCTACTTTATATTAGCCAGTCAGCGGTGCAGTTATATGTTCTAAAGCATTTTTTGGCTTGTATTAGTGGGGAAAAAAAGGCTTATTAGGAGTTGTGTGGTGAAGTGATAAAATTACAGCCCTTTTTAGGCCCCTTTCACAACTGCGTTGTGAGGATCCGGCGTGCACTTCCGTCGCCAGAGATGCCCGCCGGATCCGTCACAACGCAAGACAACTGAAAGCATTTGAAGACTGATCAGTCTTCAATATGCTTTCAGGTTACCATGGCAGCCAGGACGCTACTAAAGTCCCGGCTGCCATGGAAAAAAGCGGGGAGTCGGGGGAAAAGCTACTACCTTCCGTGCGGCGGCCTGGGCGCTCCTCGATGACGTCACTGGGTCCGTGCGTCGCATGGATTACATAGCTGACACATATTCCATTTTTTTAGTATAGATATAGACAGCCATAACTTTCTTTTTCAGTTCCGTTATTTAAATAATTTAGCTTTTTTTGTTTTCAGTGATCTATGAGGGTTTACATTTATTATATTAGTTTTTAAAATTTTTAAAACATTTTTTTAATGCACAGCAAAATAAAATTATAAAATAGTCTGCCCGACGATCTCCAGCCATGTACTACTGCCAGTGCACTGAAAGTGCTGTCGCAAGACTTTGTGGGCAGGCGTCAGTATATCTTTACTGCCTGGGCCTGTCTGTCATACTGGTGGGGGCGTGGTCTAGAATAAAAAGAGGCAGAGCCTCTGGTGCAACAGCGTCACTATAGTTGCACCCAGGGGCTAATTTGTGTAGAATGAAAAAGTTAATTTCTCCATAATGGGGCACGGATAAATATAGGACCAAGAGTGTTTGGCCAATTGATTTTTAACAAGATGATGGTGACAGATCCCTTTAAACCAAATGAGGTGAGTCCTTCAGTATTTCCGTATGAGATGTGATGGTTCAGGGACAGTGAGACTGCTGGGACTTCCTGGGCCTGGCTCTTTGTGAGCAGATAATGGCACTACATTGGGGTTTACACATATCTATCCAAATGACCCACGTTTTGATGTTGTGTACCTGTATGGATTGTTGAGATTTTACTGTACTGCTTTACTTTTATTATATCTTAAAAAATCATAATAATTTTCTTATTTTCTCTTGGTGACTTGTGACATTATCCAGTCATACTGGGTGAATCCTAGTCATATACACCGGCGTTGTGTACAGTTATGTTGCTACTTCTATGGAGCTACATTTTAATTGTACATGAATGTTCAAGGCCGGTTGCCATAGTTACACTTTTTTATCAAGTGTTTTTAATATTTGAGAATTGATGGTAACTCTGCATTAACACTTCCATATCCCTCTACTGCAGTGTTAAGATGGATTTACACTTCCCGATATTTGGCCAGATTGTCCGGCGAACGCTCGTTCCCAACAACCTGCCCTCTAAATGTTCTGCCGATCGCCCGATTTACGGAGACAAGCATCTTGAAAACCAGTCTTAGTAAAAACCTGCGGAATGAAGATCTTACTAAGGCCTCAATCACACATCCGTGTCTGTGATGAAATGCGTGATAAGATGTTCAGTGATTTATCTGTGAAGATTTCTGTGAAAAATCCGTGTTTGGTCCCTGTGTCCGTTTTTTGCTCTCCATGTGTCATCTATGTTCTATGGAAATTAATTTTCAGATGGCATGCGTGTTGCGTTCTATTTTTCACGGGCCCATAGACTATGATGGGCGTAAGGGATCCATAAGCATGTAAACAATATTGCGTGCTTCCATGCTAAAACCATGGGCCCACGGACCGTGCTAAAACACTAATGTATGAATACACACATTAAAATTAATGGGAATGTGAGCTATTCGTGGAGAACACAGACAGCACACATCCGTGAAACACTAACGTGTGAATAAGGCCTAAGGGAGAGTTCACATCACGGTTATTTTTCTGTTCTTCTGATCTCTCAGAAGAACAGAAAAATATAGAAAAGAAAAACGGATCCTGCTCATCCTTTACGCACATTTGACATCCATTTGAACCATTTCCATCTAAGATCTGTTTTTTTCGACGGAAAAAAAAGTGCTGCATATCTCTTACAAGTCTGTTTTCTTCTGCTGTCCTTGTACTGAAATTTACTTTAGATTTCTGGTGCTGTTGGACAGAAATGTTGTTTGTTAATTGTGATTTCAAATGACTTTAAATGTCATTTGCATCAAATTTGAGTTTTTTTAAGTTTAAAAGTTGTCAATTTTGCCACAAAAGGCACTTGAGAAAAAAACAAAACAAAAAAAAAACTGAGTTACAGCTATTATAAATGACTCCCATTATCTTCTTCACAGGTTTTCCTACTAATCTTTATTAATGCTATTTTTTTGTACACTTGTCAGGTGCATGTTGTGTGATCGTCGTCTACAGTAATGCAATCACAGCTCAGTTAGAGTAAATTCACAAGCTTCAGATTTGTTGCAGACATTTCTGACTGTCCCATTCATCTGAAAACAATAATCAACGACAGTATATCAATATATCCTTAGGCTGTTTTCATAGATATTGCATTTTTATAATATAGGGCATGTTTTTTGTGGTATTTTAACAGCTTTTTTTTTTTTTGCACACTTTTAGCCAGTGCAATATAAAATGCAAATTGTAGGCAAAAAGAAAATCCACCACCAAAAAGTTGGCAAGTGGGCTTATATGGTTGGCATAGCTATAGGGGTCCTAGTTGCGACCGGTCCCTAAACCAGGGAGGGCCACAAAACTGTATTTTTCACTTTATAAATCTAAAGTGAATACTAGTCTGCAGGAGGCGGGGGGAGTGGAGTGCTGCAAGCATTGTACTTACCCCTCCTCCCTGGTCTCCTCCAGGCCACGCTGTTGTGTCCTAACTGTTACAGGGTCAGGACGTAGTGTGAGCACTATGATCTGACCCGCAGTCAGGTGACGGCGCAGCGCGGACCCAGAGATGATCGGGAGCTGAGTGAGCCGGGGAACCGCTGGAACAGGAGAGGAGCGGCGGGGCCTTTTATCCTGCAAGTTGAGGAATGCAAAAAAAAAACCTGTGAGGTAGAAGCTAATTTTCCCCATTTTAGGAGAAAACAATTCCTTCCCGACTCCAATCAGAAAATCAGAATAACTCCCTGGATCAACGACCCCTCTCTAGTAGCTATAGCCTGTAATATTATTACACTCCAAAAATACATCCAGGCCCCTCTTGAATTCCTTTATTGTACTCACCATCACCACCTCCTCAGGCAGAGAGTTCCATAGTCTCACTGCTCTTACCGTAAAGAATCCTCTTCTATGTTTGTGTACAAACCTTCTTTCCTCCAGACACAGAGGATGTCCCCTTGTCACACTCACAGTCCTGGGGATAAATAGATGATGGGACAGATCTCTGTACTGACCCCTGATATATTTATACATAGATATTAGATCTCCCCTCAGTCGTCTTTTTTCTAAAGTGAATAACCCTAATTTTGATAATCTTTCAGGGTACTGTAGTTGCCCCATTCCAGTTATTACTTAAGTTGCCCTCCTCTGAACCATCTCCAGCACTGCTATGTCTGCCTTGTTCACAGGAGCCCAGAACTGTACACAGTACTCCATGTGTGGTCTGACTAGTGATTTGTAAAGTGGTAGGACTATATTTTCATCACAGGCATCTATGCCCCTTTTGATGCAACCCATTATCTTATTGGCCTTGGCAGCAGCTGCCTGACACTGGTTTCTACAGCTTAGTTTGCTGTTTATTAAAATTCCTAAGTCCTTTTCCATGTCAGTGTTACCCAGTGTTTTACCATTTAGTATGTACGGGTGACCTGCATTATTCCTTCCCATGTGCATAACCTTACATTTGTCAGTGTTAAACCTCATCTGCCACATCTCTGCCCAAGCCTCCAATCTATCCAGATCCCGCTGTAGCAGTATACTGTCCTCTTCCGTGTTAATTACTTTACACAGTTTAGTGTCATCTTCAAAAATTTATCATTAATAGATATATTAAAGAGAATAGGGCCCAATACTGACCCCTGTGGTACCCCACTAGTGACAGTGACCCAATCTGAGTGTGTACCGTTAATAACTACCTTCTGTTACTTACCCACATACAGACATTTTCTCCCAGTCTGAGTATTCTCATTTTATATACTAACCTTTTATGTGGTACAGTGTCAAATGCTTTGGAGAAGTCCAGATATACGACATCCATTGATTCACCGCGATCACGTCTAGAACTTAGCTCCTAATAGAAACTGATTAAATTAGTTTGACATGACCGATCCCTCATGAAGCCATGCTGATATGGCGTTATTTGCTTATTTCTGTTGAGATCCTCTAAGATAGCATCTCTTAGAAAACCTGCAAACAGTTTACCCACGACAGATGTTAAACTTACCGGCCTATAGTTTCCGGGCTCTGTTTTTGTACCCTTTTTGAATATTGGCCCCACATTTGCTATGCGCCAATACTGTGGAACCCTTGTCAGTTTAGAGTCCTTAAATATTTGAAATAGGGGTCTGGCTATGACATTACTTAATTCTCTTAGGATACAGGGGTGTATGCCATCTGGGTCTGGTGATTTGTCTATTTTAATCTATTTACACCGCTGTAATTCTTCCTGGGTCAGACAGGACACTTTTAATGGGGAATTTATATTTACATTCTGCATTTCATCAGTGAATACAGTGGAGAAAAAAATATTTAATAGCATTGCTTTCTCCTCATCGCTCTCTGCAACTCCCCCCTCATCACTCTTATTTATTTTAAAGTCTGATCTGAGCTCTGATACTTGGGGGTTCTGATTTGGGGTCTGATACTTGGGGGGTCTGATTTGAGGTCTGATACTTTGGGGGTCTGATTTGAGGTCTGACATGGGGTCCTGATCTGAGATTTGATGTGGGGGTTTGACATAGAGGGCTAAAGGGGGTCTGATATAGGGGTCTTACATGGAGGTCTGATATGAGGGGAGGGTCTGAAATGGAGTCCTACTATGAGATATGGAGGTCTAAAGGGGTCTGATCTGAGGTCTGATATTGGGGGTCTGACTTGGATGTCTAATAGGGGTCTGATCTGAGGTGTGATATTGGGGAGGTCTGACATTGAGGTCTAATCGGGGTCTAATTTGAGTTCTGATATGGGGGTCTGACATGAAGGTCTGATGGGGGAGTCTCATCTGAGGATCTGATATAGGGATCGGATGATCTTATACGTGGGTTTGATTTGGGAATCTGTTATGGGGGTCTGATATGAAAGGTAAAGGGGTGTTTTTTTGTATTGGTGCACAATATAAAGGAGTAGTTTTTGTAATGGCACACACTGTAAGGGGGTATTTGCAACTAAGCACATTATAAGGGGGTATTTTTGTACTGGTGCACATTATAGGAGCATTTTTTGTACCGGCGCACACTATAAGGGGGTATTTTTGTACTGGCAGATATTAGGGGGTATTTTTCTACTGGGACACATTATAAGTAGGGATGAGCGAATCGACTTCGGATGAAACATCCAAAGTCGATTCGCGTAATACTTCATTTGAATACTGTACGGAGCAGGCTGTAAAAAACTATTTCCCGAACTCTGGTTCGGTTCCAACGTACATACTTTGCACACATCTGGCACAGGTATGTCCAGACTTGCAGAAATATCTATAAAGACTTCTATTGGATTTCTATAGTTTTTTTTATACTAAGCATAACTGGAGCCTACATGTTTTGAGCGTTTCACATGCTCTTCTTAATCATGGCATAAAACTATAGGAGCAAAGCCACCTTCTTATATCCACCCTGTTTGTACCAAATGCATAGGGGTGAAAATTAGCACAGTAAAATATGCATTTACATACTTAAAATACCTATTTCTAATAAAAGCATGTTAAGTGTGTTTTTAAACTGTAAATGAGTGTAAGTAGTATAAACCAGTATAAAAAGTGAGGATCCAAAAAGCATCTCTTTTCAGTAGGATTCGAGTCCAATCCCCATCCTGTCTGGGTTGCTAACCCTTTTTAAAACTCTCACTTTTAAATATTGTGTGACCCTGATGAGCCTGAGAAAAATGGAGTGACGCACCTGATTGTTTCTTGTTTTTAGATGATGAGATACCTAAAAGGTGTTCTACTATTCTTGTTCTGAGCCTGAACACGTGGTGCATCCTATACATTGAAGGTTACACCATATGAGGTTACATTCAATTATAAATGCTACATGTTGTAGCACAATTCACTTGTGCTTTCAGTATTTTACTTGTTCCATTACTTGTAGCAATTATATTGTTATTGTTGTGATATATGGACAGGTTTGGAATTTTTTGAGCCACATCTACATTTGAAGTTCTTTTTGCAGTCTCCATCACATATGCTATAATTTTTGCCTTAAAAAATAGTGCATACATCACAGTTTTTTTTCTGGCAAGATGACAGGCACCATGACAGAACTCAACAGATCCCATTATGCGCCAGGTGCCATTGGTATCTGTCGTATGATAGAACCTTCACAGCTGGAAATCTGTTTTACTGCTGCTATGACGGAGCAGAATTTCATGATCACATGTGAACCTAGCCTAAGATTTTATGCACGTCTATTATGGTTTTCTGCTCATTGTTCCTTCTAAGCAGTGCACTCTGGAAATAATAGGAGCTCTCCGGGCTACAGATATTGATGGAGCTATCTTGAAGATAGGTCATCAATTTTAGATTAGTTAGGACCTGACACTTGGCACTCCTACGGATCAGCTATTTCCAGCTGCCACGGCGCTGGACACTAATAGAGTATGGAGCAGAAGCAGGTGGCTCTGTATAAGGGATCATTCAGATGAACATAAGGGCTCCGTGCCCGTGCTGTGGACCACATATAGCAGCGCCCAATATACAGGCACTGCCTATTTGCACTCCGTGCTACGGATGTGGACCCATTGACTTGAATAGATCCGTGGTCCGCAAGATATGCAAAAGATAGAACATGTCCTATCTTTTTCAGTGTGGAAGGACGGACCCAAAAGCCCATGGAAGCACTTCGGAGTGTTACTGCGGGCATCTGATCCATGTCTCCGCTTAGCAAAAGATGGGACATATCTTATCTTTCTCTGTATCTTGTGGATCGCGGACCCATTCAAGTCAATGGGTCCGCTACTGCAGCACATAATACCATTTGCAATACGGACACGGAGCCCTTGCAATACGGACACGGAGCCCTTACGTTCGTCTGAATGAGCCCTTACTGTGTCGTTTCCAGCACCGGTATATTGAAAGTTCATTCCAATTCACTTGAATAGGAGCTGAACTACAGTACCGGGCAGCGCTCTGTATAGTTTCCAGTACCACGGATGCCCAAAACAGCTGATCAGTGGGGATACCAGGTGTCAGACCCTCACCAATCTGATATTGATCACCTCTCCTATGGATAGGTCACCTATATCTGTAGCCCGGAGAACCCCTAGAAGACAAATAGCATTATTTTTGGGCTTGTCGATCTCACTGGTATTTAGTTTTAGACAATGCTGGTAACTACCTAGACAGTGCAGTGCAGAGTCAGCTACACGGAACTTTTTAGGGAAGAGATCAAGAAAAAAACTGAATATTTGTTGCATTGTCACTGAAAACATTCCCATTTGTAGCAATCTCCTGTCCTGTGATTTCTCTTCTTTTCTTCTTATTCCATCAAGGTTGTGTGGATTTCTGAAGCTGACCTTGCCAGCCCCCGCAATACATAATCACTCACATTGCTTTCCACAATGCTATCTGATGCATTAAACATGTAATTGATGAGAATACGCCGTGCCTTATGACTAAATCCCTGAAGAAATCAGCATTAACATCACACAGTCTTCCTAAAATGCCAGGCTAACCACTGACTGCACGAGAGTTTACAGCAGCTGGACTCATAGTAGTCACAATTCTCTGAAAACAGCATGGGTGATAATCGGTAACGGATGAGGGAAGAGAGCGGCTGGAAGATATGACGTTAAAGGGATTCTCCAGGCTTTTAATATTGATGACCTATCCTCAGGATAGGTCATCAATATCAGATCGGTGGGGGTCTGACACCTGGCACCCTCCCGGCGATAAGCTGTATGAGGAGACGTTGCACACAGTGTGCACATGCCATCTCCCGTCTCTTCCTGTTCTGCTGCTGCTTTGTCATACAGCTGATCTGCGGGGTTGCCGGGTGTCAGACCCCAGTCGATCTAATATTGGTTATCAATATTAAAAGCCCGGAGAACCACTTTAAAACCAGGTTTTAGGGCTCTTTCACATGAGCATGTTTCTTGCAGGAATCATGTACCGTGTGAGAGAGGGATCCTGCGTTCTAGACTTACAGAAACATAGGGCATTATCATGATTGATAATGCTGTGTGCCTTTGCATGACCTTTCTGTTACAGAATCATACTGACATAAAGCTGTCACTATGATTCTATAGAAGAACGGTCACGCAGAGGCACACAGCATTATTGATTGGGAGTGGTGGAGCTGAAGCCGGACATAAACCCTTTCTTCACTCATTCAGTGAAGAATAGCATAGCACAGGGAAAGAGCTTTTTCTTTACCTCCGGGGACTTACTGGGCTTTTCATGGGTATGCTAGGCAACGGCTTCTGCCTAGCAGTGAGCCCAATGACATCACCGGCACTAATGGGCAGTCTTTGGCACTACCCTAGCCTGTAAAACATGATTGCCGGTGACGTCACCAGGATCACTGCTATGCTGAAGCCTCTGCCTAGCATTGTGACAAACAAAACAGCCCTTACGCTGCGCGATGCAGCACAGGGCAAGGGGTAGCAACTAAGCATGAAATTCTCCTATGCTCCACTCAATCATGCTGAACGCTCTGAACCTGGAAAACCCCTTTAAAAAAAGGGAGGGCAGTTACCTTGGAATAACATCAAGTAACACTAGTTTATGAATAACATCATATACATGCTCTTATACAGGCAATAGTAATAAAGGATGATCAATGGCATTGGACAGAGATTCTTGACTTCAGCATCCCCATATCCATTAGTAAGGATTTTGGATGGCAACCCCATCCGTCCTTCTTCACCTTATTAAAACAGAAAATATGTGCCCAAACGTGTATTAGAAACATATAATAAAACCATAAATCTGTTCATATAAAGTCCACCATAGGTTTCTTAATTATACTTTTATGATTGCTCATTTTATATCTAATCTCCATTATTGTCTCCCATGTCCATCGAACTACATGGAAGCATATATACAACATAACTAGACCGACAAACATACCTCTCCCTAATATGATATAATTTTCCCGTATATGAGTTGGCAAATGCATCCACCCTTGATGATATTACCTCAATAAAAGTACCTTAAAGTACCTTAAAGGCTATGTAAAAATTCAGTGGTAATTTTTTTAAGACTGCATTTTACTGATTTTGGGTTAAAAAAATTTTTTATCAAGAATTTTAATCTTTTATTTCAATATTCTCAATACATACAATTTACAAAAAACATAATTACAAAATCATCCCCCCCGTGCAGCCTTACCCCCAGAGAAAAAAAAAAAAAAAAAAGCAAAATTCCTCAATCATCCCATTCCTTCCAAATACTATCCCACTTTTCATAAGATCCTCTTTGTCTATGCAGAATCTTTTCATAGCTTTTGACCTTGTTAACTAAATTTAACCAATTCTTGCAATCTGGAGCAGAGGGGGAGAACCATTTTCTAGCTACGAGAAGACTAGCTAAGAACAAAACTTTAATCAACAATTGGGACTTCATAACCTGGCAGCTAACCTCCGATAGATCCCCCAAAATCCATACCTTGGGAGAAAATGGAATATCCATATTAAGTCTTTGGGATAGGGTTCTTTGAACCAACTTCCAGTATCTACTCACCGTTGGGCAATCCCAGAACAGATGTAGGTGATCTGCCCCGGGACTGTCACAATGGGGACACTCAGAGGAGGCTCTTAATCCTCTCCTGTGGAGCCATAGAGGTGTTACATATATTTTGTGTATAATATTAAACTGTACTACCGTGTGATTAAAATTGTGCGAAACCCAACTTAAATTATCACCTACATTTTCCCAATCCGGGGAACCCAAATCTGACAATAAAGTGGACCAGGATCTTTGCCCTGGAGATAAACAATCCGTGAAATAATTTTTTATCAAATACCTATAACAATGTGAAATTCTAACTTTCATACCACCCTTCTTTTGAATCAACTTGTGTAAAAATTCCTGGGTGTCTATATTAAATAAGTGCTTATCAGAAATACTAAGCAGTGCCGAACGCAATTGAAGATATGCATACCAAGCCACCTCCCCTACATGTTCCTCTTGTTCTAGCTCCATACGAGTAAGAATCTGCCCATTTTTAACCACTTGACTCAAATAATAAATATTTTTTTTCCTCCAATATTGCTGACAATTTGAGTCATCTAGACTCAGTAATTTTAGGTTGTGCCACAATGGAGTGCAAATCAGTGATGCACTAACTTGCAGCCAACTTTTTATAACCATCCATGCTTTCATAGCCATTCTGCAGAAGGGTTTATAATCATCCTGTATCTTACGTAGATAGTCAGACTCCAAAACTGTAAAGAAATCTGAAAAACCTGAATCCTTAACCAACTTTCTGCAGAGATGGCTATTTTCCAAATCGTTGAAAAAACAAAGTTGAGAAGCCATAACATAACCCTTAAAATACATAGCCTTTTGTCTCACCCGTTTCCTCCCCCATAGTAGATCATTTATCATCCGCTCAATTAGCCTGAAATACTTATCCTCTATCCATATAGGAGAGTTACGGAGAACGTAGAGAACCTGGGGCAACACCACCATTTTTATTAGCGAAACTCTATCCGCTCTTGCAGACAGGATTTTTTGCCATATCCTAATTTTAGATCTCAGTTTTTGTAGTAAAGGAAACAAGTTAAGCTGTAAATAATCTTGAGTTCTGGCAGAAACTGTCATCCCCAGATACTTCAACGTCTCCGAAACCAATAGTCGACTAGTCAAGTCGTTAGTAAGTCCTCGCATTTCATCCACTGGAAGGAGAGTCGTCTTAGCCCAATTGACCTCCAATCCGGAAGAATTGCCAAAAAAATTAACTAGCTCCATTACTCAGGGAAGTGTACTTTCTGTTTGTTGGATAAAGAACAGGATATCATCTGCATAAAGGGAAATGCGATCTTGTTTTCCCATTACCCCAAAACCAGCCACCCTTGTATCCTGCCTTATACTAACCGCAAGGGGCTCAATGTAAATATTAAACAGGAGGGGAGAAAGGGGACAGCCTTGTCGGTGGTGCCTCTCCCTAATTCAAAGCTCTCAGTTAGCGTGTCATTGATCCTGATCCTGGCAATCGGAGATTTATATAACAGCTGTATCATTGCTATAAATTTGGGGCCAAAGTTCATTTTTCTCATCACTTCCCAAAGAAAAGCCCACTCGACCCTGTCAAACGCCTTAGTGGCGTCTAATGACAGGATGGAGTGGGCATCACTCCCAGATGACTGAATATTGGTAAAGAACCTATGTAGGTTATGATGAGTGCCCCTTCTCGGCATAAAACCATTCTGATCTGGATGAATAACATACATAGTAACATAGTAACATAGTATATAAGGCCGAAAAAAGACATTTGTCCATCCAGTTCGACCTGTTTCCTGCAAGTTGATCCAGAGGAAGGCAAAAAACCCCTGTGAGGTAGAGCCAATTTTCCCCACTTAAGGGGAAAAAATTCCTTCCCGACTCCAATCAGGCAGTCAGAATAACTCCCTGGATCAACGACCCATCTTTAGTAGTTATAGCCTGAAGCATTATTACGCTCCAGAAATACATCCAGGCCCCTCTTGAATTCCTTTATTGTACTCACCATCACCACCTCCTCAGGCAGAGAGTTCCATAGTCTTACTGCTCTTACCGTGAAGAACCCTTTTCTATGTTTGTGTACAAACCTTCTTTCCTCCAGATGCAGAGGATGTCCCCTCGTCACAGTCACAGTCCTGGGGATAATATACCACTTATAAATAAATTAATAACTCAACATAAACATTAAAATAAGAATACTTTATTGAATAACCCATAAAATTAAGAACATATACATAGTGGGTGGGGACTATCAACATATAAACCGCCCCATCAATCACAATAACACAATAGTGAAGCCGCACAAATCATAGATATCATATGAATATTGGTTACCTTCCTCTGAATATGACTGCTGTACCCAGCTCATATATAATTTTCCAGGGGTGATACACCATTAACATTACAACCTATAATATAATAATGGGGGCTAAAGTGACTGAAAGTCTACCTATCCTAACTGCGGGCGTGTAAAGATTAAACAATATACGGGCTAAACATAGCTCCAATCAATGATAACATACCTAGCACAGAAGGAAAATGGATGAAGGAGACGGTAGCGGTGACTGGTGCTCCTCAACGCGCTTGCGTGTTCGCTTCCTCAGGAGGAGTAACCAACAGGGAATACGCGGGTGAATTAAAAAGGCCATCCTGACAAATCACTATCCTGCTATATGATCATGTGATGAAACGTCATCTTTAGTAGCGGCGCATGACCAGCTGATCTCCGACCCGCCTTGAACTTCCGCCCGTCCCCGCCGCGGTCTTCCACGAGGGTGGGTTACGTAATATGCAACCCGCCCCTCCTGTCGTCAGGCGTGATGCGGAGGTAGGCGGAACACAAGGCAGTCAGGTCACGCTGCCATGCGCACAAGATGATCGCATATGAAGGATATAAATCTACTACATACTACACTCTAAATTAAACTGGTGACATAGGGATAAAATGGAAACCTTTAAAATTTATGTAATTGATTAAAGACGACGGAATGAATTAGATTATCTTATTATATATAATCACTAAACTGAATAAAAATTACCTTACCACACACATTATATATATTATGATATGTGTCATTACAAATATCCAATTAATTATACGCAGTGATTTACAATTAATAAAGTGCAACAG
The DNA here is from genome assembly GCA_033119425.1 of Bufotes viridis. Taxonomy (NCBI): domain Eukaryota; kingdom Metazoa; phylum Chordata; class Amphibia; order Anura; family Bufonidae; genus Bufotes; species Bufotes viridis. The sequence continues at coordinate 81,072,451 of CM065589.1, forward strand.
TGCCAAATGTAATATATATACAAATAGTGCAATTGTATGTTACAGATACACACAATATGATCCAATATACGAAAAATCAAGTGCATAAATACAAACCAACATCTAAAAATATTATAAGTAAATAATAAGTTATACAAAATCACAATCCATTAATAACACACCTGATAGTGCCTGTGCAAATATGCAATTAAATAAAATAGTGAATAATTAAATAAAAGAATTTTTATATTTTTTATATACATAATTATTATTATTCATTCCATTTCTTGTGTTGGACGAATCCTATCCTTTTTGTTCCACACTTCCCAAATCCTTCAAAGATACTGATTCATCAATTCTAAAAGTGATCTTTGAAGGATTTGGGAAGTGTGGAACAAAAAGGGATAGGATTCAGTCCAACACAAGAAATGGAATGAATAATAATAATTATGTATATAAAAAATATAAAAATTCTTTTATTTAATTATTCACTATTTTATTTAATTGCATATTTGCACAGGCACTATCAGGTGTGTTATTAATGGATTGTGATTTTGTATAACTTATTATTTACTTATAATATTTTTAGATGTTGGTTTGTATTTATGCACTTGATTTTTCGTATATTGGATCATATTGTGTGTATCTGTAACATACAATTGCACTATTTGTATATATATTACATTTGGCACTGTTGCACTTTATTAATTGTAAATCACTGCGTATAATTAATTGGATATTTGTAATGACACATATCATAATATATATAATGTGTGTGGTAAGGTAATTTTTATTCAGTTTAGTGATTATATATAATAAGATAATCTAATTCATTCCGTCGTCTTTAATCAATTACATAAATTTTAAAGGTTTCCATTTTATCCCTATGTCACCAGTTTAATTTAGAGTGTAGTATGTAGTAGATTTATATCCTTCATATGCGATCATCTTGTGCGCATGGCAGCGTGACCTGACTGCCTTGTGTTCCGCCTACCTCCGCATCACGCCTGACGACAGGAGGGGCGGGTTGCATATTACGTAACCCACCCTCGTGGAAGACCGCGGCGGGGACGGGCGGAAGTTCAAGGCGGGTCGGAGATCAGCTGGTCATGCGCCGCTACTAAAGATGACGTTTCATCACATGATCATATAGCAGGATAGTGATTTGTCAGGATGGCCTTTTTAATTCACCCGCGTATTCCCTGTTGGTTACTCCTCCTGAGGAAGCGAACACGCGAACGCGCGTTGAGGAGCACCAGTCACCGCTACCGTCTCCTTCATCCATTTTCCTTCTGTGCTAGGTATGTTATCATTGATTGGAGCTATGTTTAGCCCGTATATTGTTTAATCTTTACACGCCCGCAGTTAGGATAGGTAGACTTTCAGTCACTTTAGCCCCCATTATTATATTATAGGTTGTAATGTTAATGGTGTATCACCCTGGAAAATTATATATGAGCTGGGTACAGCAGTCATATTCAGAGGAAGGTAACCAATATTCATATGATATCTATGATTTGTGCGGCTTCACTATTGTGTTATTGTGATTGATGGGGCGGTTTATATGTTGATAGTCCCCACCCACTATGTATATGTTCTTAATTTTATGGGTTATTCAATAAAGTATTCTTATTTTAATGTTTATGTTGAGTTATTAATTTATTTATAAGTGGTATAAGATTCTAAAAAGGAGTACACCTAATTTATGGTGTGGATAACTCCGGGTGGTCCAATTTTGTATGTATAGTCCTGGGGATAAATAGATGATGGGAGAGATCTTTGTACTGACCCCTGATATATTTATACATAGTTTTTAGATCTCCCCTCAGTCGTCTTTTTTCTAGAGTGAATAACCCTAATTTTGATACCCTTTCCGAGGGCAAAACCCTAGAAAGTCTCCTAGCCATGACTTTTGACAGTAGCTTGACATCCGTATTTAATAATGAGATAGGTCTATAAGAACTCAAATCCGCCAGATCCTTATCCTTTTTTGGAATTAAAACTATTAAAGCTTCCATCATGGAAGTTGGGAGATCTCCCTCATCCAACGCATGGGAAAACACTTCCAACAAATGAGGAAGAATAACATCACTATACTTGCGGTAAAATTCATACGGAAAACCATCTAGACCTGGCGAGGAGTTCCCCGAGATAGACCTCAAGGCCTCCTGGAACTCCAAGAGGGTCACTTCTTTTTCCAGAGAGTTTTTCTGAATCTCTGTTAACAACGGCAGAGAGATTCTCTCCAGGAACCGCCTCGCCAGGTCCGATGAGATACCAGGGGATGCCTTATATATTTGAGAAAAATATTGGTTCTTGTATATTTACACCATCTGGACTACAAATCAAAGTTATAGCTTTCTTTTTCTTCTCCTGTTGTAGAACAACTCTGGCAAGGAGCTTACCAGGGCGGCCAGACTCTGAGAAATATTTTTGTCCTTTAAAAAATAATCTATGATTTGCTTTTTCAATTACATATTCCTCAAGAGAACGGCTAGCTTTCTGCATCTTATCCTTATTTTCATCCGTAGATTGGTTAATAAATCGCTCAGTTGTAAACGCCACATTCCTAGCCAATTCCTCTTCTTTTTTCCTGAATGTCTTCCTCATAGCAGTGATATCGCTTATAAGAACTCCCCTTAGGTACGCTTTTAGGGCATCCCATACTATATTGATATTAGCAGAGGGGAGATTCACCTCCCAAAAGGAGGATATCAGTAGTTTAATAGAGGGGGAGTTATCCATAATGGTAAGCCAGTATGGATTCAACTTAAACCCAAACCCCATAATATCTCTGTTCCCCCCAGTGCGAAGTTCAATTGTTTTAGGAGAGTGATCTGAAATTGTTCTTACTCCATATCGTATAGTTTTTATATTATTCAGATTACTCTCATTGGTGAGCGCTAAATCAATTCTGGACAGTGCTCTACCACCCCTGCTAACACAGGAGTACACTCTCTTCCCTCCACCCAGATGTTCCCATATATCCACCAAGCCCACCTCAAAACAGAACTGGGCCAGTGTAGAAGAACCAGAATTCCTACCCAAATCTGCATCCAAAGTCAATCTGTCCCTTTTAGGATCTATAACAGCATTAAAGTCTCCCATCAGGACAAGTCGACACTCTGGTCTCTTTTCCAAAAATAACAGCAACCGATTAAGTGAATAAACCGAAAACGGCGGAGGTATGTAGAAAAAGGCCAGAGTGTAGTTATGTCCATAGAGTCTACCATACAAAAAAATAAATCTCCCCTGATCATCTATGGAGGACTCTAATAACGTAAAATCTACAGAATGATGGATTAAAACCGAGACTCCCCTTGAGGCACTACTAAAGGTGGAGTGATATGATTGAACTTGCCACCCCACTGTCAAACGAGACACCGTCTCCTTGGTGAGATGGGTTTCTACTATACAGACAATGGCAGGGAGGACTCTTTTTATTGCATACATAATGGCTTGTCTCTTAACCCTCTCCCCAAGACCTCTAACATTCCAAGAGAAGATTCTGACCGACATTTGTGGTCGGATCGGCTATCCGAAAGGTGTACCTAACCTATCTAAACATATCTACAACAAGCAGTAGAATTATGCCATAACTGCTGCGGTAGGGCAGCCTAAAGGGGGCCACCCTAATATGAAATGACTGTAAGATGGTGTGGGTGGGTGGGTGAAATCAGCTGAATCGGCGTCAGCCTGGGCTCACAGGAGCCTGTAAATAGCCTAGCAATCAGCCAGCCTAGGCCCGCAGGTGCATGTAACTAGTCTTGTGATCCGCCTCCCCTCCCACAAATGCAGCAAATATATTTGCTTAAACTTGTGGTCGGATCGGCTATCCGAAAGGTGTACCTAACCTATGTAACCCTATCTACAACAAGCAGTAGAATTATGCCATAACTGCTGCGGTAGGGCAGCCTAAAGGGGGCAAAAAGAGCAGACCTTAGTTTAGAGCAAAATATATACATACCATTACTACACCCACTTTAAACGTAAAAGACATTCCCGATGAAGGTGCGGAATATACCGTACATATCAGAATGACTACCATCAACCTTACCTCTGTCATGTGCACCGGCACATCATTCTTGGAGGTGGCTAATGCTGATGCGATTGAAGGAGTGGCCGGTAACCAGAAACTATTTACTCCTATGTATACTAACCACGTATGAACATATTACGAGAAGGTCTGGATCCTGAGAGCTGCAGACTGAAACAAACAATGGTGAATCTGTTGGAAGGCCTAAATGAATACTAAGCATTTGCCCTGACCGGGCACCAACTGTTCCTGGTTGCAAACTACTACACCTCTACTTATTCCCCAGGCCACACCTTATAAACATATATATATATATATATATATATATAAAGGCCCCAAAAGTTAGAACATGGCGTATGTCTACTTACTCTATTAGTAGGTTAAGCGGAATATGTGAACACGCCAGGCCTGGGGAACCATCAACACGGATACATGGCTATTACAATTAACGAGCTAATGTAGCCTGTAGTGAGGACAGAGAACGTACACACCATACCTGCAGTGGTGACAGGAAATAAGCTAAAGGTCGTGATAACTATGAATGCTGTGCCTGTAGTCGTGATAGGACTTGTCGAGTCTGTAGCTGTGAGACATTGTGAATTGCACCTTATTACTGTACCTCCTACTGGAAGACTGACCGATACCCAGGACATAGGCCCGACACCAACACCCTCAGCCCGAGTGGCGAGCGAGGACATGGAAACTACTTGTAGTGGGGCCACGGGCCGACCTCAAATGGTGAAGTCATATATGAAAACATTTAATCGTAGAAGCCATGCGTGAGAGACTAATGGCGGTGCCATGCGTGAGAGACACTAACGGCGGAGTCATGTGTGTAAAACATGAACGGAGAAGCCATGCGTGAGAGACTAATGGCGAGGTCAAATGTCAAACACTAACTGGAGAAACCATGCGTGAGAGACTCTAATGGCGGTGCCATGCGTGAGAGACTCTAATGGCGAAGTCATATGTCAAACACTTAATGGGATAAGCCATGCGTGAGAGACTAATGGCGTTGCCATGCGTGAGAGACTCTAATGGCGGAGTCATGTGAGTAAAACAAACTGAGGCCATGCGTGAGAGACTCTAATGGTGAAGTCATATGAAAACACTTAATGAGATAAGCCATGCGTGAGAGACTCTAATGGCGGTGCCATGCGTGAGAGACTCTAATGGCGAAGTCATATGTCAAACACTTAATGGGATAAGCCATGCGTGAGAGACTAATGGCGTTGCCATGCGTGAGAGACTCTAATGGTGGAGTCATGTGAGTAAAACAAACTGAGGCCATGCGTGAGAGACTCTAATGGCGAAGTCATATGAAAACACTTAATGAGATAAGCCATGCGTGAGAGACTCTAATGGCGGACACTTAAATGGAGAAGCCATGCGTGAGAGACTGATGGCGGAGCCATATGTGTAACACTAAATCGGAGAAGCCATGCGTGGGAGACACATGGCAGAGTCATATGTGCAATACCTAATTGGAGAAGCCATGCGTGAGAGACTCTAATGGCAGTGCCATGCGTGAGAGACTCTAATAGCGGAGTCATATGTGTAACACTAAATCGGAGAAGCCATGCATGAGAGACTCTAATGGCAGTGCCATGCGTGAGAGACTCTAATGGCGGACACTTAATCGGAGAAGCCATGCGTGAGAGACTCCAATGGCAGTGCCATGCGTGAGAGACTCTAATGGCGGACACTTAATTGGAGAAGCCATGCGTGAGAGACTCTAATGGCAGTGCCATGCGTGAGAGACTAATGGCGGACACTTAATTGGAGAAGCCATGCGCGGAGACTGATGTCGGAGTCATATGTGTAACACTAAATCGGAGAAGCCATGCGTGAGAGACTCTAATGGCAGTGCCATGCGTGAGAGACTCTAATGGCGGAGTTATACATGTAACACTAAATCGGAGAAGCCATGCGTGAGAGACTCTAATGGCAGTGCCATGCGTGAGAGACTCTAATGGCGGACACTCAATTGGAGAAGCCATGCGTGAGAGACTCTAATGGCGGTGCCATGCGTGAGAGACTCTAATGGCGGAGTCATACGTGTAACACTAAACCGGAGAAGCCATGTGTGAGAGACTCTAATGGCAGTGCCATGCGTGAGAGGTTCTAATGGCGGACACTTAATTGGAGAAGCCATGCGTGAGAGACTAATGGCAGTGCCATGCGTGAGGGACTCTAAAGCGGAGTCATATGTGTAACACTGAATCGGAGAAGCCATGCGTGAGAGACTCTAATGGCGGACACTTAATTGGACTAGCCATGCGTGAGAGACTCTAATGGCAGTGCCATGCGTGAGAGACTCTAATGGCGGACACTTAACTGGAGAAGCCATGCGTGAGAGACTCTAATGGCAGTGCCATGCGTGAGAGACTCTAATGGCGGAGTCATACGTGTAACACTAAATCGGAGAAGCCATGTGTGAGAGACTCTAATGGCAGTGCCATGCGTGAGAGACTCTAATGGCGGACACTTAATTGGAGAAGCCATGCGTGAGAGACTCAATGGCAGTGCCATGCGTGAGAGACTCTAATGGCGGAGTCATACGTGTAACACTAAATCGGAGAAGCCATGCGTGAGAGACTCTAATGGCGGACACTTAATTGGAGAAGCCATGCGTGAGAGACTCTAATGGCAGTGCCATGCGTGAGAGACACTAATAGCGGAGTCATATGTGTAACACTTAATTGGAGAAGCCATGCGTGAGAGACTAATGGTGGTGCCATGCGTGAGAGACTCTAATGGCGGACACTTAATTGGAGAAGCCATGCGTGAGAGACTCTAATGGCAGTGCCATGCGTGAGAGACACTAATAGCGGAGACATATGTGTAACACTTAATTGGAGAAGCCATGCGTGAGAGACTAATGGTGGTGCCATGCGTGAGAGACTCTAATGGCGGAGTCATACGTGTAACACTAAATCGGAGAAGCCATGCTTGAGAGACTCTAATGGCGGACACTTAATTGGAGAAGCCATGCGTGAGAGACTCTAATGGCAGTGCCATGCGTGAGAGACTCTAATGGCGGACACTTAATTGGAGAAGCCATGCGTGAGAGACTCTAATGGCAGTGCCATGCGTGAGAGACTCTAATGGCGGAGTCATACGTGTAACACTAAATCGGAGAAGCCATGAGTGAGAGACTGATGGCGGAGTCATATGTGTAACACTTAATTGTAGAAGCATTGCATGAGAGACTATAACGGCGGAGTCATGTGTGTAAAACATAAAACGGAGAGGCCATGTGTGAGAGACTAATGGCGGTGTCATGCGTGAGAGACTCTAAGGGCGAAGTCATATGTCAAACACTGAATCAGCGAAGCCATGCGAGAGGGACTCTAATGGCGGACACTTAATCGGAGAAGCATTGCTTGAGAGACTATAATGGCGGAGTCATATGTGTAACACTAAATCGGAGAAGCCATGAGTGAGAGACTCTAATGGCAGTGCCATGCATGAGAGACTCTAATGGCAGTGCCATGCGTGAGAGACTAATGGCGGACACTTAATTGGAGAAGCCATGCGTGAGAGACTCTAATGGCAGTGCCATGCGTGAGAGACTCTAATGGCGGAGTCATACGTGTAACACTAAATCGGAGAAGCCATGAGTGAGAGACTGATGGCGGAGTCATATGTGTAACACTTAATTGTAGAAGCATTGCATGAGAGACTATAACGGCGGAGTCATGTGTGTAAAACATAAAACGGAGAGGCCATGCGTGAGAGACTAATGGTGGTGTCATGCGTGAGAGACTCTAAGGGCGAAGTCATATGTCAAACACTAAATCAGCGAAGCCATGCGAGAGGGACTCTAATGGCGGACACTTAATCGGAGAAGCATTGCTTGAGAGACTATAATGGCGGAGTCATATGTGTAACACTTATTTGGAAAAGCCATGCGCGAGAGACTTAAATGGCGGAGTCATATGTGTAACTCTGAATCGCGAAGTCATGCGCGAGACTCTAATGGCGGAGTCATGTGAGTAAAACATAAACGGAGAAGTCGTGCGTGGGAGACTAATGGCGGAGCCATACATGCGAGACTAATGGCAGATTTATTATATATATATATATATATATATATTTTTTTATAAAGCACTTTAGCGGCACCAGTATGACTTGGGAACTCGCGTAACCATGAACCCCTCTGACAGGGAACCTAAGACGCTAAAAACCTACGACCATATGGTACCCCTAACGAACAACATGAAGGACGGTCAAAGGGCCACCCAGAGCCATGAAGCCGAGCGATCATCAGGCCCCCGAAGCCATGAGACCCCTCGAAGCCAAGAGACTGAACTGAATGACTATACAGTGACGATAAGAAATTAAATGTGAGCCAGACCCGATGGGATATGCATAGACATTAGTGAAGCGAACCACGTGCATAAATAAACATAACCATCCGTGAATTTGAACAGACGGGAGACAACGAAGCCAGAGGCCTAACAATTCGCTAAGAGAGGACCCTTATCTTGACAAATAAAGGATTTGTAAAACATAGTATGAAACGTACTCTAATTGGGCCACTGACCGCTGAAAAGCTATTTGGTTAACTCCCTCACGTCATCACGCCCTGCATTGGTGCCAAATTTCCAATTAATTGGCCTTTATTAAAAAATTTCTGTTGTTCTGTCACAAGGGTTAACTGTCTAGCTGTGAGAATCATACTTTCACTTTGCGCCGGTCATCTAACAACCTTTCTCAATAAATTACTAAAAGGTCATAAATACTTATTTAAGCTGCATTCTTACCAGTAAGATAAGAATTGAGCTGTGATAAGTGTTTATAAGATGAGAGATCAGAGATAAGGTGCCATCAACTGAGCTGTCTGACAGAACAAAATACAAATATGGTGTAGGCTACTAGAGAATCTCAAGGCTGTACAGAGAAAAGGATTAAACATTTTAAATAAAGACCAATGTGTATCCTTTAATTTTGTTCCAAAGTCTGAATTTACCATTCTATTTCTTAGGTTCACACCAAACTCGTGTCAATGTCAGGATCTCTCATTGTTTTTCTTTTTGGCCTCTAAAAAATAGGACTATGGCAAAAAAACTCTACTGCAACTGTACTAAATGCTTCTGTCTTTCCTGCAGTATTCATTAAAATGCAGATTCTGTCGACAGAATATTGTTCTTAAAAAAAAACAAATCTCTAAACGCAATTATCCCCAACCAGCTGTCTCAATCTCAATTTCTTTGTGTCGTTGGTATACTATAGATTAGTCTCTGTACTTACTGCTCAATGGAACCTACTTGACGTTATCTTCTAACACCTGCAAAACAAAGCAGAGAATGAAGCGCCTGTTGGGCAGCACTTAGAAACGCAGGAATTCAGGCTTCATTTCCATTGGTAGCAGATGTATAAAACCTGTTGTGTTTCCGAGCTTCTGATTCATTTACTCATTGCTGATAACAAACGAGTCTCATAGATCCACAGTAATGGGGAACAACTTGTATCTTTCCTGTAATCTATTAACCCTGAAATAAAATTGCTAAATGGAGAGTAAAAATTGCTGAAAGGTCAGTTACTCATCACCTGCCATACTTGTACAGATGCAGTGTCCTGGAACACACTGCTTACTACTGTGATAGTGTTTGATGTAAATTGTGCTTGTATATGAGTTCCAATAGAGTTGCATAGGGAGGGGGAGGTTCTAACAAGCCTCCCAGGGCTGACTCCGCCCTGCACACAGTACAGAGGAGAAAGAGAAGTAGGTCAGTGTGTGCGATGTCTGAGGACAAAGCTGTACCTCAGCAGCCATCTTGGAGAGTTACGAAAAACCCAAAGTTAGTTCCATGTACCAGCCCATAGAAGGGAAAGATTACAGAAGAACCAGGCAACTCAGAGAGGGAGTGAGAATATTGGCAGAGGAAGGTAACTGTCGCTTATCAGACTCCAGTCTCCTTTGCATTAGGTGGAGAGATTCTAAGCTACAAGCTGCCCACCATAATCAAGGACAGAAAGGCGGTGGTGTGTGACAATGGAACAAATTTGTTGTCGGCATTGAATTTGGGCAAGTTGTCACATGTGCCGTGCATGGCACATGTGTTGAATCTCATCGTACAACGCTTTGTTTCTAAGTACCCAGGCTTACAGGACGTCCTCAAGCAGGCCAGGAATGTATGTGGCCATTTCAGGCGTTTCTACACGGCCATGGCGCACTTTTCCGAAATTCAGCGGCGAAACAACATGCCAGTGAGGCGCTTGATTTCGACAGGCCGACACTTTGGAATTCAACACTCCTAATATTCGACCGCCTGCTCCAACAAGAAAAAGCCGTCAACGAGTATTTGTATGACCGGGGTGCTAGGACAGCCTCTGTGGAGCTGGGAATTTTTTTGCCACGTTACTGGACGCTCATGCGCAATGCCTGTAGGCTCATGCGTCCTTTTGAGGAGGTGACAAACCTAGTCAGTCGCACTGAAGGCACCATCAGCGACCTCATTCCATTTGTTTTCTTCCTGGAGCGTGCCCTGCGAAGAGTGCTGGATCAGGCTGTAGATGAGTGTGAATAGAAAGAGGAAGAGTTGTGGTCACCATCACCACCAGAAACAGCCTTCTCATCATCGCTTGCCGGACCTGCGGCAACGCTGGAAGAGGAGTATGAGGAAGAGGAGTCAGAGGAGGAATGTGGCTTTGAGGAGGAGGAAGACCAACCACAGCAGGCACCCCAGGGTGCTCGTTGTTATCACCTATCTGGGACCCATGGTGTTGTACGTGGCTGGGGGGAAAAACAGACCGTCAATGACATCAGTGAGGACAAGGAACGAGAAATGAGTAGCTCTGCATCCAACCTTGTGCAAATGGGATCTTTCATGCTGTCATGTCTGTTGAGGGACCCTCGTATAAAAAGGATGAAGGAGAACGACCTGTACTGGGTTGCCATGCTACTAGACCCGCGGTATAAGCAGGAAGTGGCAGAAATGTTACCAAATTACCGAAAGTCGGAAAGGACGCAGCAGTTCAAAACCAAACTAAAAAATATGTTTTACACAGCTTATAAGAGGGATGTCACAGTACAACTGGAATCTAACTGGGGAAGAGGTGAATGTAATCCTCCCAGGCGGGCAGGCGGTATATGATTGAAGGGCAATGGTATATGGACAGCAGAGATGGCATCCTCTGGGCAGTACTGTCTATGGTCATCCTTCACCAGCACCCTGACTGCCACCTGCTTGGCCTGGCTCTCATGGCACTTCACTGCCTGCTGCTTGGCTATCAGTGACTCACCCCACACCTAACACTAAGGCTGGGAACACACCTAAGCGTTTTTGGAGCGGGCGTTTTTGCGCGACAAACAAGCGCGTTTTCATGGGCGTTTTTGCATTTAAGGAACGCGCGTTTTGAGGTGTTTTTGATTGACAGGTTCCAGATCCACTAAAAGGGTCTCCGCCTCACATCCAGCTTCCTCCATGCTGGGGCCTAGGATTCTGTGTTGAACCTGGAAGCGGTCTTTTTATGCTGGGTCAAATAAGAAAACGTGCGTTCGTATGCGCGTTTTTAAACAGAAAACGCAGCATATCTTCATCTTGGAGCGTTCCCATGCTTTCCAATGGGTGGAAAGCGGCAAAACGCCCCAAAGAAGCTCAAGCACTAGCGTTTGTGTCAGGCGTTTTTCAGCGCGTTCAAACGCGCTGTAAAACGCCCAAATGTGTACCATGCCCATAGGGATACATGGCATTTCACATGTTGTGCGTTTTACAGCGCGTTTGAACGCGCTGTAAAACGCTTAGGTGTGTACCTAGGGTTAGGGTCAGGGAGTGACTCAGTCACACTGTGACACTGACTGACTGTCACTCACTGATAGCCAAGCAGGTGGCAGTCAGGGTGCTTGTGAAGGATGAATTGACCATAGACAGTACTGCCCAGAGGATGCCATATCTGCTGTCCATATAATACCAGGCAGTATTGCCCCTTCATATACCGCCAGGTCACCCCACACCTAACACTCAGGGAGTACTGTCACACTGACTGGTCTGTGACACTGACTGTGACTCACTGTGTTAGTGTCGCTCTCGCTCATTCATTCAGTCTGCCTGAGGAGTCCTGAAGTGGCCGGCACACTGCGGCTCTTCTTCTTGTTCAGTCTCTACAATGTCTTTCCCACCTGGAAGGTGGGCAGAGCTTCGTACTGCCATGCGCGCCCGGCCCTGGTGATTCATCAGGGCGCGTGCATGCTCCTGATAGATACCGCTCCTCACTCTGCGGCGCTGCGCAGTGCAGCAGCTGCAGAGCAGAGGCAGAACTCAGTTCACAGATTTCCAGGGCCCCGGGGGGGGCACTTGCCCCCCCTTGCCCCCAACCCCCCTTCCCCCCTGTGGACGTCCATGAATTGGAAGGAGCTGCCCTCAGAGAAGTGAAATCCTGGCCAAGCTCAGAGAAAAGAACTTTGGAGCAGATATTTGAACGACTCTACACCACTTTTGAACCCAGGACTGTGTCAGAGGTCAAGATATGTAGCATCCCCAAGTCAGGGCAATGTATGGAACTAACCTGGGGAATGCCAGTGATGGAGAGGCCGGCACGCTGTTCCTCTGGGGCACTCTCTGGGTTCTTGAGGACACAGCCAGGTGGAATGTGAGGTGCCCTTGGTGTTGTAGTTTAACGTGCCTATGGCTGGGTCCCTGAGGTGTCGTGACGCCAGTGCCAGTAAACGGTGGCACACCGTATTTATAGTAGGAATAACAGAGGTGCAGACTTGTAACTTGAAAACAGAATTCCAACTTTACTGAAAACAGTGATGATACAGTAAGCAGTCTTTCCAACAGTTCCTTTTTGCAGACAATCACAATTGCAGTGGTCTTACATCCAGCAAGGTAAAACAGAGGGTGATAATACAGGACTTGGAATTGCAGGTGAACCTTACTTTCTTCCTGACTCGTCCTGACTGGAATTGATGCTTCAAGGCCCCAATGCCCTACTTCTGGCTTATATCCTTGAATCTCCAGTTTATAATGTACCTCCTCTTGACATTTAGTACCTCTTGCTCTAGGGATTGCCTCCAGGTTGACTTCTGCTGGACTCGCCTAGGCCTGAGACATGTGGCCTTCACAGACTCCAGGGTCTGCACTAACACTAGACTGCCTTGGCCTAGCTATATATATCCTGCTCACCAGCTCCCCCAGTGGTCTAATACCTACATGACACCCTTCACATTGCTGCAGGCAATTACATGAAACACTTAGGAGCATAACAGAATGGTGGTAAACGGGTATTAAAGTGCCCGTATACTGCATACCCCACAACTTTAAACTGAGTACGACCTCGTACTCCCACAGGAGTCCACCCAGCAGGATTCTTCTCCTGAAAGACAAAAGGAAAACATGCAGGCATACATAAACACAAATAGATGACATCTGCATAAATTATATCAGGTCCAGCTGGAAAAGGTGGAGCGCGGTGACAAGGGCGTCGCTCTCTTTCTTCAGGATACAGAGTGGAACTGGGGCGCTGACCTGGCACAGCGGATGTTAGGGAATACCAGGATAGTCCATGACAATGAGTGAGTCCATAAAAGCATATCACAGAGGCTCGCACACAGGGAGTCCATCTCTGGGCACAAACTTAAAAAGGATGATGCTCACACAGAGGTTCCCTGGGGGTGTATAACAGGCAAGGGCTCACGTGGAGGAGTCCATTCTTGCGCACAAACGTCAAGCAAGGTATTTCCAGTAGTAACTGCCCGGGAGGAGACACCACCAGTATAATCAAAGTCCCCTAAACGGACTGGCGGACGTCCCCTGTTCATCCGGGTGGACCTTCTCAACACAGGAGTGTCCTCCTCCCTTAGAATCGAGGTAGAAGGGAGAGGAGCAACAGGAGGGTCTCCACCAGTGAGACCCTGGTCAGGAACAACAGGAGCCGGAGGATCCTCTACAAGGGGACTGGATCCGGGACATTTTGAACCGGCTCTTCCGGAGGTGAAGGCACAGTAGGTGCCGGAGCGGGCACCAACAAATTTAACCAGGGTGTGAGGAACCAATGGAGTGGTTCAGCATCATTAAATAGATCTGCCACAGCCTGCATAGGCTCCACAGGCTGAGCAGCAAGTCCTGGCACAGGAGACTGGGGTCGGAGCCTCCAGCAATGGGCTCCTTTGTCATGCAGAGTTTTAGGCGGTTTCTGTGAACAATTTGGGGACCCTTACCCTCTCTGGTGACCTCATAGGTATGAGTTTCAGCATTAGGGATGGCAGACACAAGATAGGGAGTTCTCTCCGGCACGCTGTTCCTCTGGGGCACTTTCTGGTTCTTGAGGACACAGCCAAGTGGAATGTGAGGCCTCTTGGTGTTGTAGCTTAACGTGCCTATGGCTGGGTCCCTGAGGTGTCGTGACGCTCAGTGCCAGTAAACGGTGGCACACCGTATTATAGTAGGAATAACAGAGGTGCAGACTTGTAACTTGAAAAACAGAATCTCCAACTTTACTGAAAAACAGTGATGATATGGTAAGCAGTCTTTTCCAACAGTTCCTTTTTGCAGACAATCACAAATTGCAGTGGTCTTACATCCAGCAAGAGTTAAACAGAGAGGGTGATAATACAGGACTTGGAATTGCCAGGTGAACCTTACTTTCTTCCTGGACTACGTCCTGCACTAGGGATTGATGCTTCAAGGCCCCAATGCTCCCATTTCCTGGCCATCCTGAATCTCCAGCCTATAATGTACCTCCCTCTTGACATTTAGCACCTCTTGCTCTAGGATTGCCTCCAGGTTGACTTCAAGCTGGACTCAGCCAGGCCTGAGACATGTGGCCTCACAGACTCCAGGGTCTGCACTAACACTAGGACTGCCTTGGCCTAGCTACATATATCCTGCTCACCAGCCTCCCCCAGTGGTCTAATACCTACATGACACCCTTCACATTGCTGCAGGCAATTACATGAAACACTTAGGAGCATAACAAAGAATGGTGGTAAACGGTATTGGGGGTGCCCCAGATACTGCATACCCCACGACTTTAAACTGAGTACGACTGCATCACCCCCACAGGGGTCCACCCAGCAGGATTCTTCTCCTGAAAGACAAAAGGAAAACATGCAGGCATACATAAACACAAATAGATGACATCTGCATAAATTATATCAGGTCCAGCTGGAAAAGGTGGAGCGCGGTGACAAGGGGCGCGCCCTTCAGGATACAGAGGAACTGGGGCGCTGACCTGGCACAGCGGATGTTAGGGAATACCAGGATAGTCCATGACAATGAGTGAGTCCATAAAGCAAATCACCAGAGGCTCGCAAGCACAGGGAGTCCATCTTCTGGGCACAAACTTAAAAGGATGATGTCAGCCACAGAGGTTCCCTGGGGTGTATAACAGGCAAGGGCCCGCGAGGAGTCCATTCTCATGGCACAAACGCCACACCAGGCCATTTGTAGTCAGTGAGCTGCCTGGAGTGAGACACCACCAGTATAATCACAAGTCCCCTAAACGGACTGGCGGACGCCCCGCACCATCCGGGTGGACCTTCAACACAGGAGTGTCCTCCCTCCCTTAGAATCGAGGTGAAGGGAGAGGAGCAACAGGAGGGTCTCCACCAGTGAGACCCTGTCAGGAAACAACAGGAGCCGGAGGATCCTCTACAAGGGGGACTGGATCCGGGGACATTTTGAAACCTGGCTGGGTCCCGAGGTGAATAAGGTCGCGTAGGTGCCGGAGCGGGCACCATCAAATTTTAACCAGGGTGTGAGGAACCAATGGAGTGGTTCAGCATCATTAAATAGATCTGCCAAGCAGCCTGCATAGGCTCCACAGGCTGAGCAGCAAGTCCTGCACAGGAGACTGGGGTCCGAGCCTCCAGAATGGGCCTTGTCATGCAGAGTTTTAGGCGGTTTCTGTGAACAATTTGGGGACCCTTACCCTCTCTGGTGACCTCTATAGGTATGAGTTTTGGCATTAGGGATGCAGGACACAAGATAGGGAGCCTCCCATTTACTGTCCAGCTTACTGGTACGGATTGTTCTTAACTACACGTGTCCCCACAGCCAAGGGCTCTGCATACGCCAAATCGTGGTCTGTTGTCGCCTCCGGCACCTTCCATACGCCCTGGACAATTCTCTTTGCATTAAGCAAGCGCTTGATGTTCCATTACCCAGTCAGTTTAGGCAGGGGATTAATGTCATTCCAATTTGTACGTCCAGGGAATGGTCTGCAGGCACCACCTGACGCCCAAACAACAGGTAGAAAGGAGCATCCAGTGGAACAATGATAGTATTATTGCACGATACATGAGCTGTGTAACAGGTTAGCCAATCTCCTCTGATCCTGGAGCGGCTCTCACCACATTTCAATCAGGGAATCTGATTCATCTTTTCACAGAGTCCATTACTCAGATGATAGGCCGGGTCCGGACCTTTGGCAATTGTGTAGTCGGCACAGCTCCTGAACAGATGAGACTCAAACGCAGACCCCACGGTGAGGATCTTTCTGGCAGCCGTAGCGTAGTGAGGAAGTGTTTCAGAACAATTCAGCGTCGCCTGGCTGTTAGGTCCTCCACAGGCACAGCTACGTGCAAACTTATAAAATGGTCAATAATAGTCATGGCATAGTGAGACACCCTGAGTGACTGGGCCTAACTCACGGCCAATCGCAACTAGTTCAAGAGGGGCGGCATTATAATAGGGTGCAGCGGTGTTCTGATCATGATATTCACCTCTCTTTAGGTACAGGCCGTACATTCCTGACACCACTTCGTCAGTCCTCTCTGATTCCAAACCCAGTAGAAATACTAATGGATAGGCCTTAGTCTTGAACCCCAAAAATGTCCAGACCTCATGATACATTTCTAGTAACCATACACCCGCATCACGATCGTGGGATGAGGATCTGGTGCACCTGTCACTTGACACTGGATCCAGGCTTCGCCGCAGCAACAGGCCTCTTCGAAGGAACAGTTGTTGACGTGCTTCCACAATTTGATGAGTTCTGGCCCATGGCCTCCGCCGAATTCTCTTTCAGGGGTTCTGGCCACTGATGAAGAAGTCCAGCAGTTCACCGAGAACTCTACCTCTGGGATTGCAACTTAATCCACTTTTCTCTCTCGGAGATGCAGGCTTTTATCAAAGGATGGAGGGTCAGAGGTTCCACTGTTGGCAGCTTGAGCTTGGTCCTGTTGAGCAAACCTGTTGTAAAATGCTGGCATCTCTACATCTTCCCAGGCATCCCGCTTGTCATCAGGTGCTATCTCAGTGGGGAGCCTTGACAGGGCATCAGCATTATCGTTGAAACGGCCAGCCCGGCATTTTACAGTGAAGTCGTAACTAGCAAGCGTGGAGTGCCCATCTGTTCTAAGGCCCCCAGTTTGGCGGTGTCTCAGGTGGGCCAGGAGGATTATTATCATGAAGGCAATAAATGGAGTGGCAGCCAACAGTCTTTGAATTTTTCTGTTACCGCTCACACTAAAGCCAGAAACTCTAACTTGAAAGAGCTATAATTCTGATCATTCTTTCAGCTCCCTTGCTGACCGACTGGCATAAGCTATCACCCCCTCTTTCCCTTCTGCACTTGGAGCCAGCACTGCTCCCAGGCCCTTCTTCACTGGCATCTGCGTAGAAGGCAGAAATGGCTCACTGTAATCTGGGCATCCCAGCACAGGAGGTTCAGTCAACTTCTTCTTTTAACAACTGAAATGCAACCCTCTCGTCATTCCATTCAATGGGGATAGGAGTCTTTGGGCTCTTTTTGCTGCCCCCTCAGGAGTTCCTGGATTGGATCCAAGGCTTATTTGAGCGGGCGGGTACAAAGCGCGGTAGTAGCTAGCTGATGCTAAGGAAACCCCTCACTCCTTCACTGTAGTGGAACCGGCCAATTTCGACAAAGCAGCCAACTTATCAGGATCAGGCTGGACCCCTCTGCGCTACAACATGTCCCAAGTATTTTACAGCAGGTTTCAGCAAGTGACATTTGGACGGTTTAATCTTAGAGGTCAGATGTGCCAAGGATTTCAAACACCTCAGCTAAATGTTTTGAATGGTCCTCATAATGCTTTAGAATAGATGATAACGCCATCTGCAGTACAACAGCACTCGGTCCTCAAGTTCTTATGGCCTGGGCAACCGCCTCCATTAATCTTTGAAAGGTCCCGGGGCATTACACAGTCCAAATGGCATGCAACTAAATTCAAACAGGCCCATAGGGGTGGTGAAAGCAGTCTTTTCTCCCTATCTTCAGCGGGCCATGGGCACTTGCCAATATCCGCTGGTTAAATTCCGGGCGGAGAAATAGGCGGAGGGAGCCTAGGAGCAGCTAGGAGACTCTCAACACGTGTGGGCAATGGGTAAGCATCTTTGTGAGTGATCTGATTTATCTTTCTATAGTCTACACAAAACCGGATGCCACCATCTTTCTCTTTTACTAAAACCAGGGGGGCAGCCCAGGGACTACGACTGTCCCGGATTACGCTCTGAGTCTTTCATTCCTTGATCATCTCTTTAACTAGTTTGGTATGAAGTTGGTGGTATGGGCCCATACCTCTCTTTAATGGGGAGGATGAGAGCCAGTGGGTATGGTGTGCTGGATAACACTGACCTCCATAGTCCGCTGCACGCTTACTGGGAAGGCTTGATGGTTGCTTGGTACATAGATTCAGGAGTCCTCTAGTTGGATGCCGCGGGGTAGCTTCGTCCCGACATGGAGTTCCTTCCACCAGGGCACTGGAGAGTCAGCCCGCAGGAAGTAGGTCCCTCGGAAAGTGGCAGCTGATGGTCTCGGTGACAGGCATGGATGACATCCTGAAGGAAACCTGGGAAAGCTGGGCAACAGGACAGTGCTTAGTAAGCTACAAGCAGGATGATCGCTGAGGTTAATCAGGACGGACAGGTACTTTACCCGGGAGACGGTCGCCAGGCACCGGCGGCTCGCACATATGGGTAGTTCTCCATCTGGACGAGAGTTCCACCAGGGCCGGATAGTCTTGGCCCTGGACTCCCAGGACAGCACGGCACGCAGGAGAGTTTGGGAGTTTGGAGGTAGAGTCACTGGTCTGATTATCACCGATCCTGGCGGTGCAGATCTTCTCCTTTTCATTTGCAAACCCTGCTGAGCACACAGTACGCTGATGGTCTTGGAGGACCCTTCTTGAGGCAGAGGAAGCTGCAGGCAGGGACTGATGGAGAGCTTCGGCACTCAGGGTAGCAATTTTGAAAACATAATCCCAACAATCACAGGGTGACCCCCTTATCCTCGGTTTTACCACGATCACTCTTTGCTGTGGTAAAGTGGCTTTCCCACCTGGAGCGTGTTCCCAGTATCCATGGACCTCATGGCTTACCATTGCTTGCAATATCTCCAACCAGGACTCAGGTGGTTGGGCAAGCAGGCTGGAACTCCAGAACTGATTAAAGGTGGACTGCTGAATAGTGGTGACTTGAGATCCAGTGTCCAGCAACGCTCAAAGGCACCCATTGATCCGGACGTTTATTTTGGGACGGGACCTCACATAACGGGGCATCCAGTTTGGATCCCTTGGACCTGTTGTTCTACCTCCCGAGGGGCGGTCCTCAGCCTCGAGGGTGACCTGTTTAACTGCCAGCAAGTAGATTCAGTATGACCCAACTTCTGCAGTATTACAGGAAGGTCGCTACGGTTCCTAAACCGGTCACTTGAACGTCTTCCAGGATCTCTGGGATAAACTTCTGATACGCAGGGGGCCAGGCTTGAGGCAAAAGGAGTTCATCTTCCAGCATTAAGGGTTTCTCCCACTCTTCCAGTTTCCTGCAGACTTTTCCAGGCTCTTAGTGAGGTAATTGACCTGTTCCATCAGAGCAGCACTGATGTCAGGAACTGGAGTCTAGCGCATTGGCTGACCCCTGGCAGGCTGGTAATCCGTTAGCTTAGGATTACGGACAGGAGGCTCGGATGGGCCACTGGTTCCGTTGGCAGATGTTGTCCCAGAATATTGATGGCCAGTTCTTTAAAGTCCAGGAAAATACTGTTAGGGTGCTGAGCCGACAACATTTTCAATTGTGTTTTTAAAGATTCAGCATTCACACCCGCAACAAATTGCCTCTCAGAGTTTGATCCTGGGTGTCAATCTCTAGGGTCTATATGAATGACGGCTCTCCAGGCCTCTTGGAGGGATAAAGCAAAATCACGGAGTGACTCACCAGGCTTTTGTTTCTTACTGAAGAAGCGCATCTTTATTTCAGACACCGCCCTGACTTCAAAGGTAGTGCTGAGGCGGTCAAAGATCTGCTCTATGGTACTCTCTCAGAACTGGGCCAGGACATGACTTCTGACGGGCCGCTCCTTCCAACTGGGCTAACAGAATTTCCATTTGCTGCTCCGGGTTAATAGGATAGAGCCGAACAGAGCCAGGATTTTGTCTTGAAGTCTTTTAAATTATGAGCCTCCCGGCATAACGGGGAAACCATGGAGCCCAAAGTAGTACGGCATCGTCAGCGGCATCATGTTGGCAGCTGCAATACCGTTGGTGGCCACTGGCTCCTGGGGGCAGGCTGCTCGGCTGCTTCTGAGTCCGACATGATGCAGATTAATTTGTTGAGCGGTCCCTTAAGAGTTAGCGATAGGTCCGATGTCCGCTGGCGGGGTTACTGGCCGGTGAGCGCGATCGATGGACAGAGTCTGAGTATCCCCTTTTGGGCCTTACTAACCAGGCGACTCCTCTCCGGTGTAGGATGATTTCTCCCAGGAGTTTGTACTTACATCCGGTGCAGGCGGTCCAAATCTCGCGTAGATCCGGAAGGACGTCTTCGGAATCCCTTGCGCAGCGTCCCTTCCCGCGAGGACGTCGGGCTGAGGGGCGGAGCTCGGACTTGCTCCGCGGGGAACAGCGCTCTGCGTTCTTCCAAGTCCAAGGTAGGTGGAGTCCAGCTGGGAAATTTGAATAAAGTGGTGACGCTGCAGAGTTTGGCGCTAAGTTTTCCGCCAGCAATGAGTAGTGATGGCGCAGTAGATAAGTCCACAGTTCAGGCGGCCATCTTGGGCGCCATGATGCATCAATTCAATGACAGCAAGCAGCGGTAGTAAAACAGCATAAAAGTCCACAAAAATGCACTTTGAAGTGGCGATTTTCTTCCTCTTGATAGCGCAACACTGCACAGCGCTTCCTGGAGGTTTTGGGACACTTTTCTGTACGTTTTAAGTCCTCAAAGTTTACTTCAAATAAACAGGCGTTTTGTCACTTGGCAAACTGGTTAAGGCACAAAGTTCACGTTTTTGCTCACTGTCCGTAAAACGTGCGTATCCTGTTCGTGACGCCAAAATGCAGCATCCCCAAGTCAGGGCAATGTATGGAACTAACCTGGGGAATGCCAGTGATGGAGAGGCCGGCACGCTGTTCCTCTGGGGCACTCTCTGGGTTCTTGAGGGACACAGCCAGGTGGAATGTGAGGTGCCCTTGGTGTTGTAGTTTAACGTGCCTATGGCTGGGTCCCTGAGGTGTCGTGACGCCAGTGCCAGTAAACGGTGGCACACCGTATTTATAGTAGGAATAACAGAGGTGCAGACTTGTAACTTGGAAAACAGAATTCCAACTTTACTGAAAACAGTGATGATACAGTAAGCAGTCTTTCCAACAGTTCCTTTTGCAGACAATCACAATTGCAGTGGTCTTACATCCAGCAAGGTAAAACAGAGGGTGATAATACAGGACTTGGAATTGCAGGTGAACCTTACTTTCTTCCTGACTCGTCCTGACTGGAATTGATGCTTCAAGGCCCCAATGCCCTACTTCTGGCTTATATCCTTGAATCTCCAGTTTATAATGTACCTCCTCTTGACATTTAGTACCTCTTGCTCTAGGGATTGCCTCCAGGTTGACTTCTGCTGGACTCGCCTAGGCCTGAGACATGTGGCCTTCACAGACTCCAGGGTCTGCACTAACACTAGACTGCCTTGGCCTAGCTATATATATATCCTGCTCACCAGCTCCCCCCAGTGGTCTAATACCTACATGACACCCTTCACATTGCTGCAGGCAATTACATGAAACACTTAGGAGCATAACAGAATGGTGGTAAACGGGTATTAAAGTGCCCGTATACTGCAGATAGGTTTCTTCAGCAAGAGACAGCAGCCTGGTAAGTCCCTCAGAGACTTTGCATTATCCTTACAGGAAGCCCTGCAAGATGTTATACAGGTGATGTTATACAGGTGAAGCAGAGGATCAAGATAAAACACTAGGAGAACAATTCATTGAAGGACAGAAACCTTAAAGAACCCTTAAAGAGCCAGTTAAAGATGTTATCTGCACAGCACCCAAGTTCTACCTTCCCGGACTTCAAAGAGCTAGATATAAGTATTCTGGGGAAAAATCCACAACCAAAGCCTGCTAGGCCTGCTGAAATGTCTGTGAATAAGCCAGCTATATCTCCAAAATGTCACCCTATAGTCAGTCAGGAAGCCCAAGCTCCGGTTCCTGATGCAGTTGCTGCCCTAACAGATCAAGTCAACTTCTTAACCTAAAGTCTGGAGAAAGTATGCCGAAAACTAGAACAGTCGGAGAAACCCTTATTGCTGAAGGATGAGACACCATTACCAAGAAAGCCTTTCCTTCCTGATTGTAAAGAGACTTATCCCAGAAACTCTGGTAGACACCCCACCGACCGCTTTAATGAGCAAAAGCGATCCATTTGTAGATACTGTCACAAGCCAGGTGATACTGAAAGGATGTGCTGGCTGTTTAAAAGGTCAACCACTGAGACCAAGGTAGAACAGTAGGTCCAGAAGATCCCAGCTGGATGCCCAGATATGTAGGATCCCATCCAGAAGTGGTTCTCCGAATCAATGGGGTTCCCTTTGTTGCCTTATTAGACACGCCGCCGGGTCTCAAGTCACAACTATCCGACAGACTGCATTTGAGAAATACTGGGAACATAACCAGCTGACACAGCCACCAGAATCCTGGCTGAGCATTATAGCTAGCAATGGCAAACTCGTGCCAGGGCATGGTTACTGGGAGCCAACTCTTCAAGTGAGAGGAACCACACTAACCCAACAAGGTATCATTGTTATGCAAGTCAGGGAAGATAACAACCCTCCAGTAGTCCTAGGAATGAATGTCCTTAGGAACTGTTATACTGAAATGCTTGAAGCTTTACACAAGTCTATGCCTACCACTTTATCTGCCTCCAAAAAGGTGATACAACAGACCATACGTGTATTAAGTGCACAACAGAAATTTACTAATGAGAAAGGAGAGATTTGCTGTGCTCGCATCAAAGGTAACCAACCAGTGATCCTGAAACCCAATGCTGAAACACTCCTATGGTGCCAAGTCGCTCCTGGAATCTAGGGTCAAGACTACCAAGCCCTAGTACAACCTATCAACCTAGAGGACCATCCTATAGTCCGAGCTGCAAGAAACCTATTGAACGTTTCTCAAGGTAAAGGGCCAATTTGTCTCCTGAACTTAAGTAGTAGCAGTATAACTTTGACCAAGCACTACCCTGTTGCTCAGTTGTTACAAGTCACTTTTCAAGATGTTATCAGTGTACCTGTAGCTATGACTGAACAGTCTACTCAGAAGCTTAATAGTCAAGATCATACCCCAAATATATTATGGTGGAAAGAACTCAATGTGGGAGATACTTCTACACCTGAGGACCAAATTGAAGGAGTCTTAAAAGTCGTGAACGAACAGCATCAAGCCTTCAGTAAACATCCTTCAGATTATGGAGAGGTCAGAGTAATCAAGAACACCATCCCTACTGGTTCACACCCTCCTATCAAAGAAAGGCACCGGCCTATACCACCAACTATGTACCAATCTGTGAAAAAGATGATCCAGGAGATGAAGAATTCAAAAATCATCAAAGACAGCCATAGTCCATGGGCTGCACCTCTAGTCCTTGTACGAAAGATGGTAACGTTCGGTTCTGTGTGGACTACAGGAAGATTAATCAAATTACCCACAAGGATGTCTATCCTTTACCAAGAATCGAAAAGAGTCCGTGACAGCATTAGCATCCTCAGCTTACTTTTCAACTCTGGATTTAACCAGTGGGTACTGGCAGGTACCCATGGCTCCTGAAGAACGTGAAAATACAGCATTTACTACCTCTATGGGCCTATTTGAATTTAACTATATGCCCTTTGGGCTTTGCAATGCACCTGGAACATTCCAAAGATTAATAGAACGCTGTTTAGGCCACAAGAACTTTGAAACTGTCTTGTTATACCTAGATGATGTCATCATCTACTCTAAATCCTATGAAGACCACCTAAAGCATCTTGCAGAAGTTTTTCAAGTCCTCATCAAGCACGGACTCAAGATCAAACCCTCTAAGCGTTACCTACTGAAACTAGAAGTCAAGTACCTGGGACATGTTGTTAGTTCTGAAGGTGTCAAGCCAGACCCGGAGAAGATAGCTGCAGTCCAGAATTGACCTACTCCTACCACAGTAAAAGAAGTGAGAAGTTTTCAGGAGCTTCATCGTCGTCACTGGGCATGCGCCGAGCCCAGTGACGTCCGATGCTCGCTCTTCCCACAGTCTCCAGCACATCACACTGGCACAGCCCTCAGTGGGTACTGCATCTGCGCAAGACTTCGCCTGGCCGTCAGGGAGGGGGAGGAGAGGGATGAGGCACTGTGGGCGGTTAGGGATTCAGGAGGAAGGAGTTTTTAGTGAGTAAGGAGCCGGTTTTGGGCACTGCAGGGGGGCGTTACTGGGCACACAAAGTAGAAGATAATGCCCCTCTGGGCACCTTAGGATTAATTAGCATATTTATAAAAGTATTTTTTCAGCAAAACTACTGGACGGATTACATTACAGAAAAGCAAAGCCGATTCAAGGTAATCTGTGGAGCATGACTGGTTTAAAAGCTAAATTTGTGTTATCAGAGGTGACAGAATCCCTTTAAGATACCGGGTGGATCTGGACCAAGCTGTGTCAGGGAAACATGTAATTTGGCAACTGAGAGAAAAGGTATGTGAAGGTTATACCTAAAAACATGTAAACCCATCAGAGCGGAGCCACAGTAGAACTAAGCCTGTGGAACAGGTTGAGTTGGGAACATTTATGCCATTTTCAATTACTGGCCAGAAGGGTCTCATTTTATAATGTGTAATAAGAAGCCTTTAGGCCCCATTAAAACCGCTAGCCAGAGAGTTACATACCAGCGCCCTATCAGTGTTGGTAAATATAATATTGGGTTTGGGCACTGATTTCTGTGTACTCCGTCCTGATCTCTACTGATAGGAAACTGCAGAGAAAAATTGCATATTTTGTAAAATGCTGCCTTTTCACAGAAGGATACTACATTAGGCAATGTGCTTGCTTCACCTTATGAGCAGTTCTCCCTCATACTCCAATTACTATGTCATACTAAGTTTAGAATTATGATTTGTGATATATAAGACAACTGAGTTGTAAAATGTAGGGGTGGCTGGCCTTAAAGGGGTTGTCTCATCTGAGACAATGGGGGCATATCGCTAGGATATGCCCCCACTGTCTCATAGGTACGGGACCCACACCTATCTCCTAAATGGAGCCCCGAAAATGTTGGGGAGCGCACTGTGCATTCGCAACCACCCTCCATCCATTTCTATGGGGCCGCTGAAAATAGCCGTGTGCTGACTCGGCTATGTCCATAGAAGTGAATGTAAGCTGTGGCCGGTCATGCGCGGTGTGCACCCATTCACTTCTACAGGGAGAGCGCTTGGTGATGGCCACTACTTTGCTCGCTCCGTTCTCGATATAGGTGCGGGTCCGACACCTATCAGACAATGGGGGTATCTCCTAGCGATATGCCCCCAATGTCTGAGATGGGAATACCCCTTCAATTTTGGGAGGCCACTATTGGCATTTGTTACAATGTGTGTAATCAGATCATTACATTGTCATATTGTAGGTGACATTGGCTCCTCATAAGAAAGACACAACATAAAATACCACAAAATGCCACTTTATTTATAAATTTTATATATATGAATATATATATATTGTGGTAAGGTGCAAGGTGTCATATGCGATGGCAGGTACGTGTCACCGAGGTTGCTGGCCTCGGTGAGGTGAGAGCCGGGTTTTTGTCTGCAGCAGCTAGTGCTGTTTTGACTCTTTTAAATAGCATGGCTGCAAAGCCGATCCGGGCCGGCTCTTACTGGGAGCAGCTAAAGAGTAGGGTGGGTGGCTGCTCCCCACGGTCCAGTCCGAGTTTTGGGCTGGGTATAAAACACAGCCATCAGCTGTGTCTGAGGTGATTATCCTGGAGCCTGCTAACAGGGCTGAGGAGTTCTCTGTGCTGGAGGACGGAGCTCAGCAAGGTGGTGTTTCCCTGCAACCTGAAGGAGGAATCGCCTGCGGCTGAACCGACTGCTAGGTGTGAACCCGCACTTAAACCACCCAGGTGACTGGACCCTGTGTTGGCCTGTTTTTGGTTTTGCCACATGATTTCTGTTGTGTGTGAACTGTCACCAAGAGACTGTTTTCATTTCTGGTGTGCAAGTGTGAATAAAACACTGTTTGATGCACAATCTGGACTCCTTGTTTTGCCTCTAAACTGCACCCGCACCGCTGTCTACCAGAGCGACTCCCCACATTTGGTGTCGGATGCGGGCATGCGCAGTGAGGCTGGCGTGAACGCCGAACTTTGTTTTGCTGGGCAAAAGTGAATGTCCTATATTAAGCCGACAAAGTTGCAGCCTGTGATCCCCGACAAAATGGAGGCGGCTGTGAAAGCCCTCATAGAGGCTAACGTGCAGCAGCGGGAGACCAACCAGCTACTGCTACAGCACGTGATGGCGTTGCAAGCGGCAGGAGCATCCCACCGCGTCCACGATGCCCGGAAAGCTGTCCGTGCCGCGATCCCTAAGATGACCCCCTCGGATGATGTTGAGACCTATCTGGCGGTGTTCGAGAAGGTGGCCGTGAGGGAGAAATTACCCCGAGAACAGTGGGCAGAGGTCGTCGCTCCGTTCCTGGCGTCTGGGCCCCAGCAAGTTTTTTTTGATTTGGCAGACGACCAGGCTGCTGACTATTCCACGGTGAAGGGGGAGATCCTGGCCAGACTGGGGGTAAACGTGTTGGTCCGGGCTCAGCGTGTCCACCAGTGGGACTTTAACGTGGCTGAACCCGCCAGGCCGCAGTACTATGAGTTGCTGCACAGGTTGCAAAAATGGCTGCAGCCTGAGGTTCTGAGTCCGACTGCTATGCTGGACCGGCTGCTGGCTGACATGTTTTGGAGGGCCTTGCCTTACCCCCTTCAACACTGGATTGGCCAGGTATCCCCACCAATGCCCTTGAGATGGTCGACCTGGTGGAACGATATGAGGCCACCAGAAACCTGCAGGGGGTTCTTTGGGAGGGGGCCAGTCAAACCCCGCAAATCTCCACCCCAGTCCCGGCGGCCGGCCAAACCCGCCCGGGAGGTACCTCTTGCAGATCCGTCCCCAGTGGTCTGCTGGCAGTGTCGGGAGCCTGGACACATAAGGGCCAACTGTCCACAGTGGGGGAACCCATGGAGACTAATTATGGGTACCGGGCTTCCATGTATGCCCGGAGACTGTGTGCGACCGGCATCCCCGAGACAATGGACAGTCGTCATCTGTGCCAGGTGCAAGTCGGGATAACCTGGCAGTGGCGCTGTTGGACTCAGGGAGCCTGGTAACCCTGGTAAGTGCTGCCCTGGTACAGCCCACCCAGTATACGGGCCGGAAAGTTGGGGTGGTGTGCATACACGGAGACTTAAAGGACTATCCCACTGCTGAAATGTCTCTGTCCACGGCGGCCGGCACCTGGACTTGTGAAGTGGCGATCTCCGCCAAACTACCGTATGAACTAATAATTGGGAGAGACTTCCCTGGTTTTCCGTCACTATGGCCTGAGGTGAAAGTGACTAATAGCCCTGAGACAGGGGTAACCCTAGCAGAGTGGCCTGGTTCCTGTGGGAGGCCAGAGCCCTGGGAGCCCGAGTCCGAAGGGCCTGCGGTAGGGGTGACCACCACTTCTGTGATAGAGGGGGAGACACCCCCACTGAGTGTAATGGTGGGAGACATGGAGGACTTGCCACCAGGTCCTGAGTTGGCAGACCTCCACGTCTCCGGAGATAATTTTGGGACCGCCCAACACCGGGACCAAACCCTAACCAGGGCCTGGGAGAATGTGCTGGAAATTGATGGTAAACCCCAGAAACCAGGGGCTGAATTAATTTTCCCACGATTTATTGTTCTGCAGGATATGTTGTATCGGGTGAACCAAATCCGAGGTGAACCTGTTGAACAGTTGGTGGTGCCCATAGCGTATCGCAAGCTTGTCATGGAGCTTGCCCACCAACATGTTCTTGGGGGACACCTGGGGTGGCAGAAAACCCAGGACCGCATACTGCAGCGGTTTTTTTGGCCCGGTGTGTTCAAGGAGGTAGAAGATTATTGTAAGTCCTGTCCAACCTGTCAGATAACTAGCCCCCAGCCACATTTCCGTAGTCCTCTGGTACCTCTGCCAATTATTGAAGTACCGTTTGAGCGAGTCGCTATGGATTTAATTGGGCCTGTACCAAAGTCTGCCAGGGGCCACCAACACATTCTGGTAGTTCTCGACTATGCCACTCGGTATCCGGAGGCGGTGCCTCTGCGACATACCTCAGCTAGGCTCATTGCCAAAGAGTTAATGGAGATGTTTTCCCGTGTGGGCCTGCCTAAAGAGGTTCTGACAGACCAAGGGACCCCTTTATGTCCAAAGTAATGAGGGAACTGTGTAAATTGTTGCGTATAAAGCAGTTACGGACGTCCGTTTACCATCCGCAAACAGACGGTCTTGTGGAGAGGTTTAACCAAACTCTAAAAATATGTTAAAGAGGGTGGTGTCTAGAGATGGGAAGGACTGGGATCTGCTTCTGCCCTATCTCATGTTCGCAGTGCGAGAGGTGCCCCAGGCCTCTACTGGGTTCTCGCCTTCGAACTGCTTTATGGCAGACACCCTCGGGGCCTGTTGGATATCGCCAAGGAAGCATGGGAACAACAGCCTGTCCCCCACAAAAGTGTCATTGAGTATGTCGCCCAGATGCAGGAACGGATGGAAAGGGTGTTGCCCTTGGTCCGGGAGCATATGGAGGCAGCGCAACAAGCCCAGAGTAGGGTGTACAATCGTCAGGCTCGGGTACGGGACTTCAATCCGGGAGATCGGGTTTTGGTTCTGGTACCCACCCTTGACAGCAAATTCCTAGCTAGGTGGCAGGGCCCCTATGAGGTGATCGAGAAGTAGGGGAAGTAATTACAAAGCACACCAGCCAGGCGGCGCAAGCCGGAGCAGGTGTACCACGTGAATTTACTTAAGCCGTGGAAAGATAGGGACGCGGCCGACGACCCCAGCCCCGGCCAGGGCTTCTAGGTGAAAAGGGTCCAGCCCCACAGTTCGAGGCCTGTGAAGCCGTAACCACGGTAAAATTGCAGACAGCCTGTCTTCCAAACAAGTTCAGGAAGTCAGGGAGTTCTCAGTCGGAACACGGATGTGTTCTCGGACCTCCCTGGCCGCACGCCTCTCATCCGACATGACATCGCCACTGAGCCTCAGGCCAAGGTCCGGTTAAAACCATACCGGGTACCCGAGGCTCGGCGGCGGGCCATCGCGGAGGAAGTGCAGTTAATGTTGAAGCTCGATGTCATTGAGGAGTCGAAAAGTGAGTGGGCCAGTCCCATAGTCCTAATACCCAAGCCGGATGGGACGTTGCGGTTCTGCAACGACTTTCGCAAGTTAAATGAAGTATCCAAGTTTGACGCGTATCCCATGCCCCGAGTAGACGAGCTTGTTGAAAGTTTAGGACAAGCCCGTTATTTTTCTGTGCTGGACCTCACTAAAGGGTACTGGCAGGTACCCTTAACGGAGTCGGCTAAGGAAAAACCGCATTTGTTACCCGCAGGGCCTGTATCACTACAAGGTGTTACCCTTTGGCCTGCATGGCGCCCCGCCACTTTCCAAAGGTTAATGGACATAGTGCTGCGACCACATCGTCGGTACGCCTCGGCCTACTTAGATGATGTAGTCATCCACAGCACCGACTGGGAAAGCCATTTACCCAAGGTGCAGGCGGTAGTGGATGCCCTGAGGAAAGCCGGACTGACCGCTAACCCAAAGAAGTGCTCCATAGGGTTAGAGGAGACAAAATATCTGGGATATGTAATTGGGCGGGAGTTATCAAACCTCAGGTAACTAAGGTAGAGGCCATTCGTAACTGGCCCCGACCGGTCACCACCAGGCAGGTAAAGTCGTTCCTGGGGATTGTAGGTTACTACATGAGGTTTGTGCCCCACTTTGCCACAATAGCAGCGCCATTGACAGACCTGTTGAAGGGGCGAAAGTCTGGGAGGCTTAGCTGGAGTGAGAAGGCGGAGGAGGCTTTCTCCGCGTTGAAGTCGGCCCTGTGTGGGTCCCCGGTTTTGGTGACACCCGACTTCAACAAGGAGTTTGTCGTACAGACCGACGCTCGGAGGTAGGCCTCGGTGCGGTACTGTCTCAGGAGGTCAACGGGAAGAACATCCCGTTGTCTTCCTGAGCCGTAAGCTCAGTCCCGCCGAGTCCAGATATAGTATAGTGGGAGAGGGAGTGCCTGGCTATCAAGTGGGCACTCGAATCTCTCCGCTACTACCTGTTAGGAGGAGGTTCTGTCTGGTGACCGACCATTCCCCTCAAATGGATGAGTCAGGCCAAGGAGAGGAATGCTCGGGTCACCAGGTGGTTCCTATCTCTTCAAAATTTCAAGTTTTCCGTGGAACACAGGGCAGGCCGCTTGCAGGGCAACGCAGATGCCCTGTCCCGCGTCCACTGCCTTACGTGTGTTCACCCCCTCAGGGCTGAACAAAGGGGGGTATGTGGTAAGGTGCAAGGTGTCATATGCGATGGCAGGTACGTGTCACCGAGGTTGCTGGCCTCGGTGAGGTGAGAGCCGGGTTTTTGTCTGCAGCAGCTAGTGCTGTTTTGACTCTTTTAAATAGCATGGCTGCAAAGCCGATCCGGGCCGGCTCTTACTGGGAGCAGCTAAAGAGTAGGGTGGGTGGCTGCTCCCACGGTCCAGTCCGAGTTTTGGGCTGGTATAAAACACAGCCATCAGCTGTGTCTGAGGTGATTATCCTGGAGCCTGCTAACAGGGCTGAGGAGTTCTCTGTGCTGGAGGACGGAGCTCAGCAAGGTGGTGTTTCCCTGCAACCTGAAGGAGGAATCGCCTGCGGCTGAACCGACTGCTAGGTGTGAACCCGCACTTAAACCACCCAAGGTGACTGGACCCTGTGTTGGCCTGTTTTTGGTTTTGCCACATGATTTCTGTTGTGTGTGAACTGTCACCAAGAGACTGTTTTCATTTCTGGTGTGCAAGTGTGAATAAAACACTGTTTGATGCACAATCTGGACTCCTTGTTTTGCCTCTAAACTGCACCCGCACCGCTGTCTACCAGAGCGACTCCCCACAATATATATATATATAATTTCTGCTACACAGGTTTTATTAGTTGAAAAGCATTTCGCAAACATTAAAGTTTTCTCAAATGGTCTTCAAACCTTACTTCATCCATTTAGAATATGGTAATACCTTCTAACTTAAAGGGGTATTTCCATCTCAGACAATGGGGGCATATCGCTCGGATATGCCCCCATTGTCTGGTAGGTGCGGGTCCCACTGGGACCCGCACCTACAACGAGAATGAAGCGGGAGCGATGTGGCTGGAGGACCCCAGATTTCCCGGGGTCCGTCCACCACTAAGCTCTGCTCCCTGCTTCTCCTATAGAAGTTAATAGGAGTGAACCGAGCATGCGCGGCCCATGCTCCCATTTATTTCTATGGGGCAATGGGGCAGACGGAAATAGCCGAGCAGTGCGCCCTCCGTTGACCGTTGATTTCCCCGCTCTGTTCTCATTGTAGGTGCGGGTCCCAGCGGTGGGATCCGCACCTATCAGACAATGAGGGCATATCCTAGTGATATGCTCCCATTGTTTGAAATAGGAAAACCCCTTTAAAAGCAAAACAGTATCAAGGATCATAAAGTATGATGTGTCCGTCAGACCATATGCAATATTGGCCATAAAAGTTTCATTATCACCCCAAAAAT
Organism: Bufotes viridis; assembly: GCA_033119425.1. NCBI lineage: Eukaryota > Metazoa > Chordata > Amphibia > Anura > Bufonidae > Bufotes > Bufotes viridis. Next base: position 81,104,478 of record CM065589.1, read on the forward strand.
ACCACTGATGTATGCAGTGTGACAAGTGTAGCCAAGATCAGAACTACTATATGACTCGTCACTTGTCTGCTCATAGATATGGTTGTAAATCAAGCCAATTTCTCATATGGTTGTAAATCAAGTCAATTTGACTTATTGAATTGAATATTATAATCTATACTCAACAGTGGAACAGCTTTCATTACAGAGTGTTTTGGTGTACGGGCCAGTGCTAGATATCTTTGGCCATGTGACGTTTGCTTTAATTTCTGATGTGAACTGGAAAAAATGAAATGGCGGTACTCCATTGTAAGCGAGTTGGAGTTACAGTAATATTTCCATTCCTTTTTTATTGAAGAGCAAGTCAAGGCAGACAAATAAACTCTGTTGTGTCATGTAACTCACATATCACACCATACAGTACATGCTCCGTGCACCTGGTTTTGCCATGCCTGAGGTCTTGATCTTAACGTTTTCTTATGGTGTTTTTGTAGAAATATTATTATTGTAACAAAAAGTATCCACATGTGCAAACAAGTTTGTAACAGTATGTAAATTAGGACTTCTGCAGACAGAACATGGCATAAGAACAGTGATATCTTACAGAATACTATTTACTAAGGATTAATATCACAGGCGCAAAAAAGGCTCCTGTTCAGGTTCACAATGAAGCTACATTTCGCTGTCTATTTCTACAATATACTGATCTGCAGGCAACAAAGTCAGATCAATATTACAATATCTGTCTCAGTGGAAGCATGGTATAATGCAGTCAGACCTGTTCACCATTTGGTTATAATACAAAATGTTCATAGTGTCTAAACATATAGAGAACATGCAAAAATCTACAGAATGTGTTGCAGGAGGAAACATGTTAAACTTGAACGATATAATATACATGTCATGTAGAATATTAAAAGCTTTGATCTTATGTGCTGTTATGGTTGTGTGAACCGACAATGTCATAATGTTATTATGTCATACAATGTTATAATGTCAGCCAAAAACAAGTGTAGGCAGCTCTCCCCTCTGCCCCTCACCCACTGTGAACACGGACAACACTCTCTTGGTTGCTTTGTTCCAAAATCTAAAAAAACAGATATTCCAGCTCACCGATAATAAGTGGTAGTTTATTAGTGCTTCATAAAAGTTTCCATAAAAGCCAGGACAAATCACATTGTTACGCGTTTCAGACCTCTTATGTATTCGGGTCCTTCATCATGACAAATATCATGTACACAAACACAGCTATAAGAAGCCACAACACACCTGAATTTCTGATTGCATGGTCATCTGATCCGGCACCAGCATGTAATCAATAAAAGGTGTGAGGCCAAGACAAACTCACATACAAATTACAAAATTTAAAGAAACAAAAACTGGCATAAGTCAGTATTGCAATATTAGATCATATTTTCTATTTGGACCCAACGGGATGCGAGTCTTGAGTTGAAACATCCAAAAGGATTCTCGATTCAGTAACTTTCTCCTCACATGACCTCCTCTAATTGGAGAGAAGACCCTTTCAATACCTTGCGCTCTGAGTTTCCTTACATCTCCTCCATGCACTACCGCAAAGTGCGCACTTGCGGCAGAAAGATTACGGGTGCGATAGTGTGGAACATCCGAAATATGTTTTCGTATGCGCGTTTTGAGGGAATTCGATGTGCAGCCTACATACTGTAATTTACAGTCCTCACACGTGATAATATAAATAACATTCTTTGTATTGCAATCTATATAGCTATTCATATTATACGTGCCACCATCTGAACAGGATAAAATCCTTGTTAACATTAAGATGATCGCAGCAAATACACTTTCGATGGCCACATTTAAAACAACCTTTGGTTGCAAGCCACGGAGGAACTATATTGATTTTATCCCGATATAAACTGGGACTGACTGAGTTACCTATGGTAGGGGCTCTTCTGGCTGCACATCTTATTCCTCCTCGAAAAATGTCAGCCCAAGCATCTTCATAGGTCAGTACTGGTAAGTGTTTTTCGAATTATATCACAGATATCATTATATTCACTGCTGAATTGTGTGACAATTCAGCGATCTTTTGATCCTTGCGATCTTTTCCAAAAGATTTTTTCTTATGAAAAATCATTGACTCGTGATTCATTTCCTTCACTTGCTTTTAACAGACTTGCATATGACGATTAGAATACGATCTAGCAGACAACCTGCTAATGACCTTATTGCTCTCCTCCTCGAATGTCGCAAGGTCTGAACAGTTACGTCTCATACGCAACAGCTCACCCCTCGGAACATTTCTCACCACATGCTTAGGGTGACAGGAGGTGGCATACAATGTAGTATTAACAACGTTAGACATAGAATGCACGGCACTCATCCATCTTGATAATTCAAGGTAAGCTTTATTCGTCGTCAAAAAGCTTCACATGTAGGGTGCTAAATGGGGGGGGGGAGCTTCTACTCCACGGACACACAGCAAGGTACGGCGACGGCCGTTTCGCGTACATATAGAATTAATGTGCTCTCTGAAGCGATCATGTAAAAGACGAATAGTTTTCCCAATGTAATACGCACCACATCGGCATATTACCAGGTATACTACATACTCAGTTCTGCACGTAATAAAATGTGTAACCTTATGTGATACCCCACCGAAGCTTAAATACTTACTAGATTCCGAATCCAGTGCGTCTGAAAATGGTCAAGATGGACAGTCTAATAAAGCCGGCCCTTTAGGAGAAAAACCAGAAGGGGAGGCAGACGGAGGAAGTTCAATAAGGCGATCAACAAGAAGGAGGCGACAAGTGTCGTGGAAGAATCAGAATATATAGAGATTGCATATGAGAATTATACTGATACCAATGTGGTTGTTAACTTGACTGATGTCGAGCTTTCCCAGGACTGCATCTCAGCCCTAAATAAGGGGCTGGGATTCAGCCTAGTGGAAAGTTTCGACCCTGTGCAGTTTGAAATTGACCTATATAAGGCAGTCCGTAAACTCTATTTGAAAAAAATGTTTGGTGGCCATGTGAGCAATAAAGCAGAGAAAAAAGAAGGGGAGGTCCCAGCCACTATACATCAGTTGGGGTTCTACACTAGCGAGCCCTTTAGTGACATAGAAGTGGAATGCTTGGAGTTTATGACTGAGAGTAATTTGATGACCCCTGAACCGTCTGGTGAGGTTGAGTTATTTTTAGGAGGTGTCAAGTCCACATTTATTCCCCCTATGCCGGCGGGGAGTAGCATAGACATTTTTTATAAAAAAGTTCTGAAAGATATAAAAGCACTAATCTATCCCCGGGCTAAAGATAATTTATCCACTAGTGAATATCAGGCTCTCAAGACCCTGAGTTCCCGTAGTGATATAGTAGTGAAACCCGCCGACAAAGGGGGAAATGTGGTATTGATGACCTCTGAGTACTATCTACATGAAGCTTATCGCCAATTAGGAGATGAACATACATACTTTAAGTTGAAAGAGGATCCGACTAGAGAAATAGTGGAGAAAGTTGGTGAATTGATACAGAGATATATTGATTTACAATTCCTCTCACGTAGTATAAAAAATAAACTAGTGCCAGAATATCCCAAAAAACCAACATGGTATTTTACACCTAAGATCCACAAATCTCTAGTGGCTCCACCTGGCCGCCCGATTGTGGCTGGCATAGGTTCAGCCACTGAAGCTCTGTCTAAGTATGTAGATTGGTTGTTACGTCCACTGTTAAAGTCTTCACCTACATATTTAGCTGACACCTCCGATTTTATTAGAGCAATTCAGGAGTTCCAATGGCAAGAGGGTGACCATCTTGTTTCATTGGACGTTGAAAATTTGTATACACGTATACCCCACCAGTTAGGTATACAGGCGGTGACTAAAATATTGAAAAACACTCAAAAAAGCGTTACCTTCGTGGAGTTTATAGAGGAAGCCTTAGAATTGATCTTAAGCAATAACACATTTACATTTGATGGGAAGTGGTACCGTCAAATAGTTGGGACGGCTATGGGGACTCCAGTGTCGTGCACCTTCGCTAATCTTTTTTTGGCAGTTTTTGAAGATGAGTATATTTTTTCAATGAAAAATCAGTTTGCACACCACATACGTTTATTTTTACGATATGTGGACGATATTTTTATCGTGTGGTCCGGAGACAGGGTGCAGTGTGAGGCATTCGTTGCACACTTGAACCGGACTAATGCAGCCAATATGAAATTTACTTTAAATTTCGGGGGCACGACACTGGAGTTCCTGGACGTCTTAACTGAAGTTAAGGATGGTCAATTACATACCAAAGGCTATAGGAAGCCAACGGCTACCAACACACTTTTACATTACGATAGTTTCCACCCCCAGTCAGTAAAAAATCTATACCATATAGTCAATTTGTTCGACTTAGACGCCTAAACAATACAGACCAGAATTTTCAGATACAAGCAGAGGAATTAGCAAAAAGATTAAAAATGAGAGGATATCCAGAAGAAGATATCAAAATATCTAGAGATAAAGCCTTTGCCTTGGATCCAAAAAATTGTTAAAAATAGGAAAAGGGGTAAGAACGATAAAGAAAAAGAAAAAGATGGTAGGTTCGTCTTTGCATTTAAGTTTAGTCCCATTGCAGAGACTGTAAAAAGGTCATCATTGATAATTGGGAGATTATGAAAATGAATCAGGTATACAACAGTACATTTCTAAGAGACCGCTTATCACTTTTAAAAATGTCGCACAATTAAACAGATGTTGGTGACCAGTCGTTACAGTAGCACCGAGAAAAGCAATTGGCTGACTGCACATAACCCGATAGGTAATTACCGGTGCGGTTATTGTGCGTTTGTAAATACAATGGCCAAAAAAAGTATTTAAGCTTCGGTGGGGTATCACATAAGGTTACACATTTTATTACGTGCAGAACTGAGTATGTAGTATACCTGGTAATATGCCGATGTGGTGCGTATTACATTGGGAAAACTATTCGTCCTTTACATGATCGCTTCAGAGAGCACATTAATTCTATACGTACTGGAAAGGGTTGCCCTCGTTTGATACAACATGTCAGACAACAACATGCAGGCGATATTGAATGTCTTATGTTCTCTGGCATTGAAAAAGTGGATCCGCCCCCGGGAGGAGGAGATCGACATTGCGTCCTCCTTCAGAAGGAGGCACGTTGGATTATGTTATCAAATGCAATGTGCCCAGCAGGCTTGAATGACAAGAACGATATGAGTGTTTTTTTATGAGTTGTGATTACATGAATTTGTACTGATTGCTATGTAAGTTAACTGTTTGTATCAAATGTATTGGTGTTCCTTACCTAGCTGTATATCATGGAAGCGTCGCATGTTACCATGGCGAGAGCCTGGGTGACGCATAAATAGATCGACAGCTGAGGTTTTTACTCATACGGTTTGAAGAAGCGCAGGAGGCGCGAAACGGCCGTCGCCGTACCTTGCTGTGTGTCCGTGGAGTAGAAGCTTCCCCCCCCCATTTAGCACCCTACATGTGAAGCTTTTTGACTACGAATAAAGCTTACCTTGAATTATCAAGATGGGTGAGTGCCGTGCATTCTATGTCTAACGTTGTTGATTTATGGGACTATTCATTGCACTGAGCACCACCTGAATCTTGTGAGTGGATCGGAGTGTGGAGGAGCTGTAGCAGTAGCAGTGTGAATCACTTATTCACGGAGTGGTGCCGCTCGTACTCATTCTTTCTACATTGTTGTCATACAATGTAGTATTGCCCGCCAGATCCTTTCTATAGGAGGTGGTATCTACACGTGCAAGTGACGCATTCCCACAAAGTTTCAAATCCAGAAAAGTTATATGTTTAATGTTATAATTTAAGCTGTATGAAATCGACGGTATACAGGAATTTAGGTAATCGCCAAACAGTGGTATGGCCGCCACATCGCCAGACCATATAAAGAGCAGGTCATCGATGTAGCGACCATACCACTGCAGGCACCCACAAAACGGGAGGGTGTCGATGAGGAGAAAGGTCCTCTCCCACCATGCCATAAATATATTGGCTATGGAGGGAGAGAACCTGGCCCCCATCGACACCCCCGACAACTGCAAATAGAATTGGTCATCAAACATAAAGAAATTGTGACACAACAAGAACTCCACAGCCACTTCTATAAATTCTCTAAGATTGGCTGAGTAGTCACTGTATGTTAGCAAGAACCATTGTAGAGATTTCAAGGCCAAATCATGAGGAATATTAGTATATAGAGAAATCACATCAGCCGTGACCCACACAAAATCCTCTTGCCATTGAAATGAATACATGGACTTCAATACCGATGTAGTATCCTTGATAAACCCTGGAATCAGGGGCACAATGGGCTGTAGTAGTGAGTCAACCCATTCAGACAGGCGTTCCAGCTACAATTGGACGCATCAGGGGTGGAAATATATCCTTGTGTACTTTCGGTAGGGCATGAAAGATTGCCACTACCGGATTGGCCACATAGATATAATCTCTTTCTTTTTGACTTAAACATCCACAATTTACCCCAAGGGCCAATAAGTCCAGTAACTTTTTTTGGAAAAAGGGGAGAGGGCTGCCATCCAAGCCTTTATACACTTTAGTATCACTTAGCATATTTAATATTTGGGATTTATATATTCCCTGTCCAGGGTGACAACCGCTCCCCCCTTGTCAGCTTGTTTAATGATCACATCTTCTCTTGAACTCAATGCTTGTAAAGCCTGCTGCTCTCTTTTAGTAAGATTCGATTTATTTAACCCCCCTACAGAACTTCTCTCCTTTATTTTAATCCGGTCAAACAGGCAGCACAAGTCTACCTCCACCAGCTCCTGGTATTTATCAAGAGCTGGAGAGCGGGAATGTAGGGGGTAAAAATCTCTATTTGATGGTTTAAATGTAATGGATTGATTAGCACCCTCCTCTCTATTGTGTTCAACCTGCATCTCTTGTAATGAAGTAACATTAATCAATTCCACAAAGGTATCAATGCTATCAGTAATAGAAGACGAGGGTGCAACCTCCAGTACATTTGCCGAATGAATCGAATCCATACCAGCGTTATCCTCATCAGATAAATCTACAGAAAAATGTTTTTTCAAAGTGAGTGAACGTGCCAAGCTATTTACATCCAATATAGTTTTATATAAATTAAAATATGTGGGACAAAATGATAAACTTTTTTCAAGATATTAATCTGATCTGATGAAAAAATAGATGCAGACATGTTCACCACTTGTGTATCTTCTATTTCTTCTTGTGACGTGTAGGATAACGTTGAGGTTTTTCTCTTATGTTTTCTGCCTGCTCGTCGTTTTTTGCATTCTGATTTTGCCTGGAAAAAGTTCCTTTCATTGGCGCCTGTCCTGAAGCATGTACATTTTCACCAGACACTGACTCTGATGAGTCCAAATCCGTAGAACTAAATGACACCCTGCGCTCCGGTTTTTTCTTCCTGCGCGATCTTTTAAAAATAGACCGCGGAGTAAAGACTTTCTCCTCAGCCCATGTATATACAGCATTATTTTTATAATCCAACAGATCTCTGTTATACTTGCTTTGTTTAAATTCCATCAGGTCATCCTCCAATTTTGCCCTATTCTCATTCAGCTTTGTATCCAAGTTGTTGAAGGAGGAATTATTAACATATATTTTGAGGGAATCTTGTAAAGTCCTGATTTCTTCCCGAGGGTCTTTGAGTAATGTTTGCTCCTGTTCAACAATCAGTTGCATTAATTTAAAAGAACAATCCGACAAAATAGCCTGCCATTCCATGGTGAAAGATTCCGAGTACCCGTTGGGTCTAAATAGAAAATATGATCTAATATTGCAATACTGAGTTATGCCAGTTTTTGTTTCTTTAAATTTTTGGTTTGTAATTTGTATGTGAGTTTGACTTGGCCTCACACCTTTTATTGATTACATGCTGGTGCTGGATTAGGTGACCATGCAATCAGAAATTCAGGTGTGTTGTGGCTTCTTATAGCTGTGTTTGTGTACATGATATTTATCATGATGAAGGACCCAAATACATAAGAGGTCTGAAACGCGTAACAATGTGATTTGTCCTGGCTTTTATGGAAACTTTTATGAAGCACTAATAAACTACCACTTATTATCGGTCAGCTGGAATATCTGTTTTTTTGAATGTCATATTGTCATACAATGTCAATATGTCATACTGTCATACAATGTCATAATGTTATACTGTCATACAATGTCAATATGTCATAGTCATACAATATTATACTGTCATATTGTCATACAATGTCATAATGCTATACTGTCATACATGGTCATAGTCATACAATGTTATAATACTATACTGTCATACAATGTCAATATGTCATAGTCATACAATGTTATACTGTCATACAATGTTATAATGTCATATTGTCATACACTGTCATAATGCGATACTGTCAAACAATGTCATAGTCATACAATGTTATACTGTCATACAATGTTATAATGTATATTGTCATACAATGTCATAATGCTATACTGTCATACAATGTTATACTGTCATACAATGTCATAATTTTATATAATGTACCATCATACAATGTCATACCGTCATACAGTGTCATAATGTTATACTGCCATACGTTATAATGTCATATAATATACTATCATGCAATGTCATACAATGTTATATCATAGTGTTATACAATGTCATAATGACAATACTGGTATTTTTAGATAATAGACATGCTGAATATTGAACTCTCTGTGGATACATGGGAGGAGTTTTAGATTACTTCGGTCACATAGACCTGTGTAATAAGTCCATAGATCCCTAGAAATGTGTCCAGTGATGTTCCTGCCGCAGACACAGGATACACTAATTCCATGGGGTTAGAATGTGGGCAAACCAGTCGATTTCTTCTTTCTAAAAGCCTACAGTAATTGTTATATAAGAGAATGGTGAAATTGTATTTCTGCACTGCGTTTTCAGCCGGCCATACATATAAGTGAGATTTTCATGGCAAGTTTTTTCCAAAAACAGCACCACACCTTTCCACAGGTTTTGTGTGTATTGCAGCTCAGCCCTATTGACATTACTAGACACAACCCATGGACAGGGGTTGTTCTGTTCTTGGAATAAGGCAACCATTTTTTTTCTATCCTGAACAGTTCCTTTAAAGTGGAGTCATTGGATAATGCCAGTTTAACTAAGATCTGCTTACAATCAAATGTGTATGGACTAAAACTGAACGAGGAGCAAACCTTGTAACTGCAAAATCCTGTCGAGGCTTGGATGTAGGTTGTGGAGGGGGTGGCTCTAAAAAAGGATGCTTTGCGGAGGAGGGAACTACCAAACAGGAGCCTTTTTGTTTTTTTTCAATGCAATCCTAGTCAACCCTTGCCCTACAGGTTTGACAGAAACGGTAATATTATCCATGTTATATACAAATTAACAACAATAGTTAAAATTCCCAGTAAATCGTTGACCAGTAGTATACTGTAATGTAGAGCATGTCTGGTGGTGTCAGGTTCATTTCTTTTATGACCACATGGAAAACTGATGGCAGAAAAAGACCACCTGGTCCATTTATCCTACCATCATATTATCTCTTTATTATTTTACTCTTAGAATACATACATGTTTATCCCAGGTTTAACGTGTGGTAGATTTCCCAGGCACATCTGCTAGGAGTTTGTACCAAGCATCTACTACTCTTTCAGTAACATTTTCTATTTTCAGGTTGTGCCCCATTGTTCTCACATCCATCGGTTACATGGGCTAGGAGAAGCTCAGCACCATTGAAGTGAACGGGGCTGAGTGCGAAACCAAGCACGCCCGCTATACAATGTATGGCGCTGTGCTTGGTGAGCAAGGAGAAGTTCGTGGCACTCACAGGAGCGTCTGTGCCTTCTCAAACGCTGATTTCCGGGTGTCCTGGGTGTCAGACCCCCATCGATCAGATACTGATGACCTATCCTGAGGATAGGTTTCAATCATGTTGCCCCTTTCCTTTCTTTCCAAGCTGTACAAATGAAATAGGTTGGCCAATTCTTACCAGTTTTATCACAACTGCTCCAGTGCCTGTGCAGAAGAGGATGCCGCTGAACACAGTCAGGAAAGCAGTCATATGAGCGCTGCCATCTTGGGCATCATAGATGGGATGACATAGGCTCAGGCCAGTTTACCTGGGCCGTGGACCCTCCAGCAATGAGGTGAGAGAAAGGGGTCTGTACACCTGCTTGTGACACTTTATGCACTGTAGGAGCATTTAGGAAAAACTGGCTAAACTTTCGGTTCTTTAAGTTCCTACTGCTAAGGTTTATGCTGGCGACCTGCCACCATCTCTGGACCTATGCTATGTTATCAAGGACTTTTTGTAGTTGAGGTCTCCAGAACTGAACACAGTTTTCCAGCTTTATACAGGAGTCTGTCTGATTCAGTATATGATATGTTACATACATCTCTGTACACGATTAATATTTTACGAGTCCATCATTTACATATCACACCATGTAAAGCTACATCTGAACGTTTGGATTTCTAGATTAACATATTAAAATACTTTCATCTATTCAGCCTGCTTAAGAAATATTTCGTCAGCATTTAAAATGTAGGAGCATTTTGTGGGCTTGTAAGGAGATGGTCCAGCTGAACCGCATAGGTTCATAGGTTTTCATAAGTACAAATCTGCTGACAAATGTCCCTATTATGTGTGTTGAAGATAGGGAAATTAGATTGGAGGCTCTATGGCACTGGAGACTGGGAATGATGTGAGCGTTGAAGATTTCTGCACAGCGCTGTGGAATATGTCAGTCATTAAAATACAAGTCTACAGGTTCATGGATGTTTGTACCATAACGGTAACCTACGTGGTTGCTATGAAGCGCAGCGTGCAGTGGTTTGTGTCCGGCCAATTCTCGTCATTTTTGCTGAAATGCGGTTGGATCTCCCCCAGACGCATTCCGATTGCATCCGGCAGTGCTGAAACCGGAGGATTCCGGCAAACTGTTCCCTGCTGGAATACACACCACATATGTGAAAGTAGCATAACGAGCAAAAAGGATCAGTTATCTGCCATATACGCTAAAGAAAGGTAAAGGGTAAAACAAGTTTTAGGCCCTATTGCTCCCAGATGTTGAGAAAGGTATAAGGTGGCAGAATGTGAGGACCCCATTTTCATTTTTTCTTCACAAGTAGTTCTACCCCATTTAACAAAATATTTGGCTGAAATTATGATTACTGGCTAAGACCACAAAATACTGTAACTGCCTGGACAATGTGTAAAGTGATGCACCAACATCTTCAATTTATTATAAATTATATTATATCCGTAAAAGCACAAAATACGTCATATTACCACAAACAATCCAGTAAAATGTAATAACGGCAGATCACATGACCATACTTATATAAAATACATTTTTAATCATAGGTTCCTTTTAAAAGATTTTACCAGACAACAGTAGATCGGTCACTCACACAGTGAGGGCTATAAGCAGGAATTTGCTTCTCCGATTACTAGAGCAAAGCAATAAACGCAACTATATTCAGAATATGTTACATGTCATTTACTGTGTACATATAGGAATTGTCATATATTTCAGAACCATGCTATTTCAGGGTATAATAACGTTTGTTCATCAGATCTATATATATTGAGTGACTATATAGACCAGGGGTAGGGAACCTCCGGCTCTCCAGCTGCTGTGAAACTACAATTCCCAACATGCTCCATTTATTTCTATGGGAGTTCAGAGAAGAGCAGAGTAAGTATGCATGCTGGGAGTTGTAGTTTCACAACAGCTGGAGAGCCGGAGGTTTCCTACCCCTGAGTATTAAAGACTGAGCAAAATGAACAAAGATAGAAAGAAACACTACTTCTGTATTATTCCTCGCGAGGACCTTGAAGGGGTGATCCATTACACCGGGACTTAAAGGGGTTACGCCAACATTAAATGTCATTGTATTTTGATTCAGCATGAAAAACTAATTACTTTTGTTATTTACTTTCTGTTACAAAAATGCTCCAGTTGTTAGATATTCTCTTTACTTCATTATACTAGCACCCCTTGGCATTTATCTGTTTAGTAATGTGCATGTCCAACTACTCAGGTGGTCACACGTGTTCAGTTTCTACTGTCACAAGGGGTATCTACTGTTGGAAGCTGTGACTGTTACACGGAGAGAGCTGTAGAAGAAAGGACACGCCCCCTCCCCTTGAGCTGCCAGGCTGTAGAGAATGTAGCAGAGCAATTGGAGCAATGAAGGAGGAGATCTCTGGACCCATGCGAGGTACAGGGCTGGTTCTATCTTTCACAGAAAGGGATTGTCATGTACTATATGATGTCTGATTTTCATTTTTAAATCAGTCATGGCATAACCCCTTTAATGAACATCAAAGAGTGGATCTCTGTGCATTGGCTCTCTCAGGGCCTGCCCTAGGTGTAACACAGTGTATCACTTTTGCCGGAGTGTTCCTTTAGCTGAACATACTACACCAGCAAGAATTTACTGAGTTCAGCTTCTTTTCCTTAAGATGCTTAAAGGGGTTCTCTGCAAATAATGAGTTTTAGCATGTGCCCACAACCTGCCTCTCTAAACAGAAGATTCATACTTTCCTGCCGCTCCGGTCCTCCATGCTGCCTCCGCTGTGTCCATGTTCCGATCCATGCAGTGCTGACATATGGCACATATGGCCACCAATGGCACTTCACTGCTGAAGCCAGTCATTGGCTGCATCGCCTCATGTGACCATGCCTATGCTTGATAAAGACTCCTAGCGAGTCGAAACGTCGCGTTTCTATGATGGAATAAAGATATCTCTTTGGATGGACATCGGAGTGCTGCGATTTACTTCACTTTGTTTATTTATGCTGGGGGTCCGAAGGCCGGGACCTGACATCGCTTTGCACCGCCACAGAATAGACTATTGATCTTATCTGATCTTTGATGTTACTGTCTCACCCTGTTCGACCATGCCCATGCTGCACCATACATCAACACTGCAGGGGATAGGTATATGGACATAGCGGAGGCAGTGCATAGGACCGGAGCAGCGGGGAGCAGGTAAGTATGAATATTCTGTTTAGAAAGGCAGGCTGCCAGCACTTGCTAAAAACCCATTATTTAGGGAGGACCCCTTTAATTAATAAATAATTAATTATTCAAATATATAAATTTCCTTTGAACAAATTATCTTGTACCGTCATCTTGAAAATCAATACAAACTAATACAGATCAATTTGAATTCAATAGACTGCTGTCATTTCTAAAGCTTTTAAGTGCATTCTGTTTGCTACTCATAAATACAAATACGTGCAGTAGTGTAATACTGTGATATCCATCTATAGGCTTGTAACCACTTATAGACTAATCACTTTGGAATTTGTGCTACTTGGTTCAATAAAAATCTGAACCACTTATGTTTGACAGCATCCAGTGTGGAGCACGTTGTAAGAGAACAATATCACATTAGTAGGTGTGAAAGGTTTTGTTCGGCGGAATATGCTTATTAGCAGATGACCAAACAGGAGAAGGTGCGTTTCATCGATAACTATAAACAGCAGCAATCTGGTTTGTTATATTAATTGTGCTCATAAAACACATACTCCATAAAGCCTACACAGCTAAGGAATTGCACTAAGTCTAAGCACTAATATGCTTTACATAGAGAACTATACAGGAACTGTGCATGGCTAAGCTCTAAAGTGGTAAGCCTAATGACCATCTGTAATACTAATGAAATGAAAACTGATATGTCAGATCTCAATTATAATCAGAATCTCAATGATAATAATACAAATATGTATCATCGATCAATAAATATTACAGCAAAATAGAGCCATAAATACTATACATACATACTGTAGATGCCATAGAGCAATAAATAAATAAATTAATATGCATTTTATTATTAGAAATACAAAACGGTCGCTCTCTGCAGCCAATTAGTGCTAACTTCTTAGACAACAGATCAAAGTTTTTCTGCATCAACAGAATTGATAGCGTTGCATCTTCATTTCCTTCAAATCAATACATTTTTCAAATAATAAAACGTTGAATAAAGTCCTTGGAAAAGTCAGTGTTCAGCTGAGCGCAGCAAGAGAGGAGGAGATCTTTCACCAGACAATTTAATAATAAACTTGCGCTGCTCATAAAGTCACGGAAATAATTCCAAAAAGGACAATCGGACCAAGTAACGTGCAAATCCTGGATCTCCCTTCCGAAAATATGGAGTCTCTCGATGCCGTTAATCCATCCACTGCGTTGCTAATGGTTGCTTTATCCTCAAGTCCCACAAGAGTGAAATCCCTTTAGAGGAAAGCAGTGACACGAGACCTATAGTGAAACACCATCAGTTCGAGATTGAAAACACACAAGATTTAACATAGTAAAATAAAAGTGTGGAAGAGACTTGCGTTGCGATATGCCAATCTTGGCAAGAGTGAGATGCACGTAATTTATTAAGAGACAGATTCCTCTTAATAAATTAAGTGCACCTCTGGTGCTCCGTGGACCAGAAACTTAAATCCATGTCAGCTATGGGCTGACGTAGACTCAAGCTATAACTTACACCTAAGTCATAACAATTCCTGTGGGTTGCAGAGGACCCGTTCCTTCTCTCCGCTTTAGAAAGGCCGCGAGATTCTCAAAAAGTCGCCAATTATGGAGCAAATATAGCGTATAATTCATTAGACCACCTTCAACGCCACCCCCCCTCCCGGTGTGTTTTGATCTTGAACTGACAGCGCTTCCGGACTGAATTCTAACCCGTTTATCACTGTTCATCTCTGCGTTAAGGAAATAGGCCACTTTCACACGAGCGTGTTTTCCGCACGGGTGCAATGCGTGACGTGAACGCATAGCACCCGCACTGAATCCTGCCCCTTTCATTTCTATGGGTCTGTGTACATGAGCGGTTTTTTTTCACGCATCGGTTCTTCGTTGCGTGAAAAATGCAGCATGTTCTACATTGTGCATTTTTCACGCAGCCCTGGCACCATAAAAATGAATGGGGCTTGTGTGAAAAAACGGAAGGCATCCGGATGCAATGCATTTTTCATTGATGGTTGGTAGGAGATGATGAGTGTTATTCTTCAGGTTTTTTTTTCACACCTATGAAAAATGCAACAAAAACTGATTGAATCTGTGCAGAAAAAAAATGAAACACTGAACGCAAAACTGACTGAACTTGCGTGCAAAAGCATCACCTTTTCGCTGAACAGATCTTGACTCATTCTGTATCCCATGTGCAAAATAAACCTCAAGGCATTTTACAGTTGGGGGATTTGAAAATATCATCTTGAGGTGAGGTAATGGTAAACGACAAAGTGGATGGATTAACGGCATCGCGAGATCCCATATTTTTGGAAGAAAAAAAAAATAAAGAAACATTGAATCTTTAAAGATACACTCTAGAGAAAGTGAATCTACCATGGTCTGCCTAGTGTAGGTAATGAGGAGGTGGGGCGTGACAAAGCGATTCAAAGGCCCTGCACTAGGCAGAACACCGGCAGAACTTCTTCATTGCACAGTGCTTGTTACTTTGTTATTTACACAATATAAATAAAGAAATGATGGGATTATGTGATTGTGAAGGTCAATTATTATTATACAAAAGTTGACCTAATTCTGGATGACACTATACAAGCAATTTACTTGTATAACTGCCTGTGATCTACTTCATTTAACAAAAGAAACTGCCAAGACCATTGCACCTCTGATTTCACAATAGAGCCTTGACTTAAAAGAACTAATATTTCATATAGCTGATAAATAACATTTCTTTAAGGTCTCATGGACCAGGTCGTGACTGTATTTCGATCTGCAAAATACAGATACCTTCTGTGTGTATCCCCCATTTTTCTCACTCCATCAATATAAAGGACTAGTCCGCAATATGGACCAGAATAAGACCTGTTCTATACTTTGTGGAACGGTCACAAAGATCTGCAAAAAGTATAGATGTGTGCATGGCTTCGTAGAAATGAAAGGGTCACAGTACTATCCGCCACACGCATGAAAAATACGATTGCGTGCATGAGGCCTCATAGACACTTCTTCAAGTCTCACAATAAAATCTTACTTAAAATATTACAATATATATACATCTAATTTACATAAAAAGTTGATTAACTTTGTGAATAAATTGCATTGCCTAATGCTTAGGTTTGAGCTGCCCACAGTGGTACGTACAGATACATTTCTAATGGCTTCTTATCATGTAGAAGGACAGTTATTCTTTGCAACATCCTGGCTGTAAAAATGACATTTCCCAGCATGCAAATCACCACAGCAAACTCTGAGCAGACGTTGATTCAGCAACAAATGCTAGAAGATTTCAGCTCTTGCAGCCTATAGATTCATGAATGCAGCTCGGGACCAGGCTACAAGTCAGAAAAAGATGAATAATATAATGAATTTACAAAATAACTTATGGAATGAATTCTAGTGAACAGAGCCAACAAGCTGGTGCTGATATATTGATGATATATTTGGTATTCACAACCTTTTACTGTCTTTGGTTTAAATAAATTGCTGCGCATGTAACCTGGTAACACACAGAGTCACCAATTATTCTCGCAGTGTATTAGGACTGACCTTTTAAGTTCACAGCGCTGTCGTTTCTAGCTTTTTGTACAATTACTGGTGGATGACAAACTTGATCGCCAACATTCACATTGTTGACCTTACCTTGACTACTATATATTAGCCCTTGTGTTGATGACAGAGGACATTATATTCTAGCATTGTATTCACATGCAAAAGGAACCGAAAATATCTGCCTTTCCCAGAAAGCAGTATGATCTTTGATTCAATGACAGTAAACATCAAATAACATAAAACCCATCCGAAACACATTTTGTACCAATCTAAGAGCCATATCAGCATTTCCAACTTTGAAGAACATTAACACAGACCATGTTATTTAACAAGGCATACATTCTACACCTTGGTTTTCAACTATTCCTACTTCCCAGTAAATGGTCAGCAACATTTCTACAGGGTTCCTGAGGCTGCTCATAGCCCCTTTAATAAACACAGGAAATCTAAGTTTTGTATGTCCAAGAAAAATCACAAATGGTCTCCTCGATCATAAGCCTGAACTGTCGAGTTTCCAAAGCGCCATCCTCTGGTTTCTTATGTTCTTGCTCAGTCTCGAATCTATTACTTCTCCATACGTCTTCGTTCTTTACAGCCTGCTATGCTTAAAAAAAAAAAGGCTGCAAATGTAGGGCAGCAATTCATTTATATTGTAGAGAAAACTGTGATTACTGTTAACTACCAAGCATTTTACTGCTTGAATAATTTATCCAGCATAAGCTGAACAGATCTGTTTTCTTTGCAGAAAAGGTCTGAAGCATTTTGTGCAGCAGGTGCTGTCTGGAGAAAGCTGGTGAGATAGTTCCAGTACTTGTATTTGAAGGATTTCTTTAGCCAAGTATCTCTTCAAAGTTTACAAGTTGTTTAATCTGTTCTGTGTACATTGAATGCCTTCGGAGAAGCATTTTCTTGGTTTTTGACTCTTTTGGAAAGAGCGGAGCAGAGGGGACAAGGGGCTTTGCGCCTGGGAAAACAACACTGGACACTTTATTATGGCAGCTGATGTCTGGAATAGGTGGATGGGGATTCACATTCAATGGTGGAAGGAAGCCTGGTCTAGTTTGGCTTATGTGATCTAAAAGTAAAGCCCCAGATCCACGCCTTTCTAAAAGAGCATGGTTCCTTCTACTCAATGCTGTGACAGATACATTTTCTAGAGACTCCCTGGAGCCTGACAGCAAGGATGGGGGAGAAAACATCTTCTTTTTTTCCAAAAGAGATTTACTGTCCTCTGTTATAGCCGGACCATGATTTCTTGTCAGCTGGGAGTCAGAACTGTAATGGTTTGCACCTAAATTTCTTCTTTGAACTATGCTCCTTAGGCTTGAAACTGACATTGTGTGCACTGAATCAGGGTCTTGGTCAACAGGGATTTCTGTCTTGCTTGGTATTCCTTCAGGGTAAAGTGTTTGTGAATGTATTTCATCATATGACATTTTTCTTGAACCAGATGAGTCAAGTGTTTTGAGAAGATGAACAGTATCTTTCACATCAATGCTCTGATGTCGAGTGAAATAACGCTTTGAATATACTAAGCCATTCATTTTAAGGGAGAGCTCTTCTTCAGGAGTTATATCTTGCAGCTCCTCTTGAAGAGAAGACACTTTGTGTTGGTGGAGCAGCGATGGAGGAATCTTCAACCAGGGCTCAGAGTGCAATCTTTGAAGGAGTGGCAACTTTGCTCCAATATGCATCATATGAGGCTTTTTTGTTGGCGAGCCTGGCTCCGAGGAACCTTTTAAATCAATACATGTATCAGGCTCTTTAAAGTTAAACAGTTCCTTTTCTGCTTCAAAAGCATTTGATATTGGTGTTGGGGAAGTATTTAGCTCAATTTCAGAAGGTGATGTACATGGTGTAGGAGAACAGTGATCAATGCCTGGAGACGGTGGGACATTTAGATACTGCCTTGTAGTTTGTCTTCCTGATGGAGACTTATCCGTTGTAATGATTATAACTTCTTTTCCCTTGGCTTTGCAAGCATTTAGCAAAATCTTGAGTGTTTCCTTGTCTTCTGAGTTGACTGCATAAACAAGGGCAGAAAATCCAGTGTGGTCCTGTAGACTGGGATCAGCGCCACTCTCTAAAAGCATAGATACCACCTCTGATCCAGCATTCTCCAAGCAAGCATGCATTAAAGCTGTTTTTCCAAATTTATCTTGAATATTGGGATCAGCATTGTTTTCCAGAAGGTATTTAATCATTTTAACTTTGCTAACACTTTGGTGGTCAACATGTTTCGTTTTACAAGCAATCATGAGTGGTGTTTCTCCACGATCATTGCTTTCGTTGATATAAGCTCCACCTTCCAAAAGGAGTCGTGTTAGACGTAGTCTACTTTGGTATACTGCCTTAATAAGAGAGTTACCTTCCGTTGTAACGTCAACTCCTTCATCCATAATTAATATCTTTTCAGTGTCCCCAAGAACTGTGGAAAGAAAGGTGATAAATTACTATATTAGGTAAATCATTGCTCTGAATATAAATTTCATTTTTTATATGAAGCTTGTCACATTTTTTATTTTATTATTATATTCTAAATCACTACAACGAAATGCAATCATCAATAAATACATTTCTAATCCCAACCTATCCTACACGTGCGAGGGACCTGGGGGATTGTTCCAAAAAAGAGAAAGGGAAGAAGGGGAGGGAGAGGAGAGGGAAAGCAAAAAAGCCCCAATCTAGGTCACTGTCCTGCCAGATCAATATTTTACCTTATATAGATTTTCATAGCTCCTAACCCAATCCATAAAAGTCAGAAGATGTATAGCATCAGGACCCTATTAGATAACCATATGCGAACATTCAGGAGTCGCACCAGTAATTATGCCTCTTGAATAAGGGATCTGTTTCTACCAGAAAGATCCTTATCAAATACACAGCCAAATATAGCAGATAGAGAGTTCGGCTTTAAAAATAAGGAGAATCTATCATTTATAAGGTCAAAGGCTTGGACCCAATAACTATAGACGACAGGACAAGCCCAAAAAACATGCAGAAATGATGCTGCTGGGGAACAACATCTTGGACAATTTGAAACCTGCCATTTACCAATTTTTCTTAACGTCATAGTAGAATAGTAAAGAGGGAGTGGCTTGGCCTAACAGGTGCTATAAATTAGACCACTCAACTCTTCCAGAGCCTGCTCTACCTGAGGCCTGCATTACTAAGTGGCTGCTTTCATAAGTGGAGTTGAAGAAACCGGAGTTCTACTGCTGAGTGTCTTTTTGTTGGGACTGCAAGTGTCTGAGTGTGGTGTGAAGCTGCTTACCTAGAAAGTTAAGTGCTTGCAGTTTAGTTCTGCCATTTAAAACCGCTTTTTTCTCTCTCTGCTGTGTAGTGTCATTTAAAGCAGTTTTTTTTTTTTTTCTCTGCTTGGTGAGGGGGGAGTGGCTTGGCCTAACAGGTGCTATAAATTAGACCACTCAACTCTTCCAGAGCCTGCTCTACCTGAGGCCTGCATTACTAAGTGGCTGCTTTCATAAGTGGAGTTGAAGAAACCGGAGTTTAGGAAAAAGAGCAAGAAACAGAGATTAATTAGATCATCCTTGTATACAGTTGGTTTAATTCTAGCTAGTCTTCCTACTGCTGTAAGGCACCACAGTACGTAAGAATCTTGATATCACTGCTCTATATTGTATTTATTTATTTTTTTCCCTCTCTTTTCCTGTGTAATCCCCATTTAGTATGACTTCCATCATTGACAGCGCCGTCCAGTGCACATCTTGTATGATGTATGCAGTCCTGGAACAGCCGTTCGAGGGTGTATATGTTTGTTCAAAATGTGAGCAAATTACCCGTTTGGAATCGCACATCGAGTCTCTAAACAGGCGAGTTGCAACACTGAAAGCCACTGACAATTTGGAAAAGAGCTTGCTGCTCACTGAGCAAGCACTCTATGGGGTAGATGTGGGGGAGGGTGGTAGCGAGGAGGCTGAGGAGAGTGAGGTAGTTAGCTGGGTAACAGTAAGAAAGCGGGGTAGAGGGAAGAGTGCCAGGGAGGCTAGCCCTGATCTGACACACCCCAACAAGTTTGCACGGTTGGCAGATGAGGGGGATGACAGTTCAGGGACGGCACCGCTGCAGCCAGACACTTCCTCTGCCAGTCAGGGGAATGTCAGCTCCAGTAAGCAGGGGACCAGGAGAGCAGGGCAGGCCAGACAGGTGCTGGTAGTGGGAGACTCAATTATTAGGGGTACAGATAGGGAAATTTGTCACAAAGATCGTGATCGCCGAACGGTGTGTTGTCTTCCTGGCGCTAGAGTTCGACACATCGTGGATCAGGTTGACAGATTACTGGGAGGGGCTGGAGAAGATCCAGCGGTCATGGTCCATATCGGAACCAATGACAAAATTAGAGGAAGGTGGAGAGTCCTTAAAAATGATTTCAGGGATTTAGGTCAAAAGCTTAGGGCAAGGACCTCAAAAGTAGTATTTTCTGAAATACTGCCTGTACCACGAGCCACACAAGAAAGACAGCGGGAGATTAGGGAGGTTAACAAGTGGCTCAAGAACTGGTGTAGGAAGGAGGGGTTCGGGTTCCTGGAGAACTGGGCCGACTTCTCTGTTGGCTACAGGCTCTACCGTAGGGACGGGCTGCACCTCAATGGGGAAGGGGCAGCTGTGTTGGGGAGAAAGATGGCTAGAAGGTTGGAGGAGTGTTTAAACTAGGGACTGGGGGGGAGGGTAATTACGTTATAGGAGGGGAAGATAGTGCAGATAGAGACCAGGGGCGAGGTAGTGTGTCTGGGGGAGGAATGGAAGGGGGGACTAGAACAGCTCAGAATGAAAGATGTAGGGTAAAAAATACACATAAACTTGTCAAATGTATGTGTACTAATGCCAAAAGCCTGACTAACAAGACTGGTGAACTGGAATTAGTGATGTGTGAGGAGGACTATGACATAGTGGGAATAACTGAGACATGGCTGGATGATAGCTATGACTGGGCAGTTAATATAAAAGGTTACAATCTGTTTAGAAAGGATCGTCAAAACCGGAGAGGTGGAGGGGTCTCCTCTACGTGAAGTTGTGTCTAAATCCCGTAATTCGAGAATACATCTCTGAGGGACATGAACATGTGGAGTCACTGTGGGTAGAAATACATGGAGCAAAAAACAATAATAAAATACTAATAGGAGTGTATTATAAACCACCTAATATACCAGAGTCCACAGAAAATCTATTACTAAACGAGATAGACGAGGCGGCAAATCATAATGAAGTCGTTATCATGGGGGACTTCAACTACCCAGATATAGACTGGGAAACTGAAAGCTGTACATCCCATAAAGGAAACAGGTTCTTGGCAATAGCCAAAGACAATTTCCTTTCCCAACTGGTTCAGGACCCCACTAGAGGGACGGCCATACTGGACTTAGTATTAACTAATAGACCTTATAGAACAACAGATGTGCAGGTTGGGGGACACCTGGGAAATAGTGACCATAAAGTTATAACCTTCCAATTATCCTTCAAACGAGAGTTTCTAAAGGGAGGAACAAAAGTACCAAACTTCAAAAAAGCAAAATTTAGCCAACTAAGCGAGGCCATAGGCCTAACTAACTGGGACAAAGTCCTCAAAAATAAAAATACAACCATAAAATGGGAGATTTTTAAAAGCATTGTAACATCTAATTGTGAGAGGTACATACCTTATAGGAATAAAAGGCTAAGGAACAATAAGAAACCAATGTGGATAAATGGAACCGTAAAGAAGGCAATAAATGACAAAAAGAAAGCATATAAATCGCTAAAACAGGAGGGGAGTCAGGAAGCACTGATAAACTATAAGGAAAAAAATAGAATATGTAAAAAACGAATAAAATTTGCCAAACTAGAGACCGAGAGATTAATTGCCAAAGTACTCTCTTTGGCAATTAATCTCTCGGTCTCTAGTTTGGCAAATTTTATTCGTTTTTTACATATTCTATTCTATTCTATTACATATTCTATTTTAAACTAACCCTAAAATGTTCTTCAATTATATAAATAGTAAAAAATATAAATCTGAAGGAGTCGGCCCTCTACATAGCAATGAGGGGGGTGTTGCAGAGAGCAACGAGGATAAAGCAAAACTATTAAATATTTTTTTCTCCACTATATTCACTGAGGAAAATAAACTGTCAGATGAAATGCAGAATGTAAAAGTAAATCCCCCATTAAAAGTGCCCTGTCTGACCCAGGAAGAAGTACAACAGCGACTTAAAAAGATTAAAATAGACAAATCGCCAGGACCGGATGGCATACACCCCGTATCCTAAGGGAATTAAGTGATGTCATAGCCAGACCATTATTTCTGATATTTACGGACTCTATAATAACAGGGAATGTTCCACAGGATTGGCACATAGCAAATGTGGTGCCAATATTCAAAAAGGGTCGAAAAACAGAGCCTGGAAATTATAGGCCGGTAAGTTTAACATCTATTGTTGGTAAACTGTTTGAAGGGTTTCTAAGAGATGCTATTTTGGAGTATCTCAATGAAAATAAGCAAATAACGCCATATCAGCATGGCTTCATGAGGGATCGGTCATGCCAAACAAATTTAATCAGCTTCTCTGAGGAGGTAAGTTCTAGACTTGACAGCGGCGAATCAATGGATGTCGTATATCTGGACTTCTCCAAAGCATTTGACACCGTACCTCATAAAAGGTTAGTATATAAAATGAGGATGCTCGGACTGGGAGAAAATGTCTGTATGTGGGTAAGTAACTGGCTGAGTGACAGAAAACAGAGGGTGGTTATTAACGGTAGATACTCAGATTGGGTCACTGTAACTAGTGGGGTACCTCAGGGGTCAGTATTGGGCCCTATTCTCTTCAATATATTTATTAATGATCTTGTAGAAGGCCTGCACAGTAAAATATCTATTTTTGCAGATGACACTAAACTGTGTAAAGTAATTAACACTGAAGAGGACAGTTTTCTGCTACAGAGGGATCTGGATAGATTGGAGGCTTGGGCAGAAAAATGGCAGATGAGGTTTAACACTGAAAAATGTAAAGTTATGCACATGGGAAGGAATAATGCAAGTCACCCGTACATATTAAATGGTAAAACACTCGGTAACACTGACATGGAAAAGGATCTAGGAATTTTAATAAACAGCAAATTAAGCTGCAAAAAACAGTGTCAGGCAGCTACTGCCAAGGCCAATAAGATAATGGGTTGCATCAAAAGGGGCATAGACGCCCGTGATGAGAACATAGTCCTACCACTTTACAAATCACTGGTTAGACCACACATGGATTACTGTGTACAGTTCTGGGCTCCTGTGAACAAGACAGACATAGCAGAGCTGGAGAGGGTTCAGAGGAGGGCAACTAAAGTAATAACTGGAATGAGGGATCTACAGTACCCTGAAAGGTTATCAAAATTAGGGTTATTCACTTTAGAAAAAAGACGACTGAGGGGAGATCTAATAACTATGTATAAATATATCAGGGGTCAGTACAGAGATCTGTCCCATCATCTATTTATCCCCAGGACTCTGACTGTGACAAGGGGACATCCTCTGCATCTGGAGGAAAGAAGGTTTGTACACAAACATAGAAAAGGATTCTTCACTGTAAGAGCAGTGAGACTATGGAACTCTCTGCCTGAGGAGGTGGTGATGGTGAGTACAATAAAGGAATTCAAGAGGGGACTGGATTTATTTCTGGAGTGTAATAATATTACAGGCTATAGCTACTAGAGAGGGGTCGTTGATCCAGGGAGTTATTCTGATTGCCTGATTGGAGTCGGGAAGGAATTTTTTTTCCCCTTAAGTGAGGAACATTGGCTTCTGCCTCACAGGGTTTTTTTGCCTTCCTCTGGATCAACTTGTAGGAAACAGGCCGAACTGGATGGACAAATGTCTTTTTTCGGTCTTATATACTATGTTACTATGTTACTAAGTATAGTGGCAAGTGGCATTTATCATGTAGAGAAAGTTAATACATGGCACTTACTAATGTATTGTGATTGTCCATATTGCCTCCCTCGCTGTCTGGATTCATTTTTCCAGCACATTATACACTGCTCGTTTCCATGGTTATGAGCACCCTGCAATCCATCAGTGGTGGTTGTGTTTGCACACTATAGGAAAAAGAGCAGGCTTCTCTGGTGGCCAGGACTGCAGGAGGGCGCACAGCGACTTTTCCTATATTGTGCAAGCACGGCCACTGCTGCTGGATTGCAGTCTGGTCGTAACTATGGAAATGAGCAGTGTATAATGTGATGGAAAAATAAAAAACAGAAAAGGAGGCAATATGGACAATCACAATACATTAGTAAGTGCCTTGTAACTTCCTCTACATGAGTAATGCTGTTTGCTGAAGAGAGACAACCCCTTTAAATTGAATCCGCCTATAATTAGCATTCTTTGAAACCAGTGAGATATCGCGCAATATATTTTATCAAAACCTTGTATCTCTTTGGACCATTTATTAAAAGCTCTGAAAATAAACTTTTTCACAATGCTTGGTAATATTAATTTCATAGCATTTTGATATACTTTAAAGATTTATAGATTCAATTCAGTTTTGTTACTACCTCAAATTCTGTAGACCAAAACCATTCTTTATCAGTAGTGGACACATAAGCATGTTATAACTGATTGTAATAAAACTGACAAAATTGGGAAGATTATATTCTAACTTGAGAGCTTCAAAAGAAGAAATTCTTTAATATGGTTATTTCCCCAAAAAACATTTTTAGCCAACGCCACAGCTTATCATATAAATGGCATAGTGAAGACCCTCTATGTATAGATCTGTTTACTTGCTCAGACTCCAACAACTGAATAAGATAAACCCCCAAAAATATATAAACGAGGATTTATTTCATCTGACCAGGAACTGTAGCTGAGAAGCCACAAAATAATATTTCATATTCGGAATGGACAAAACCTTTGTCTTTTAAAATATTAAGATGGGCCAGTTTCAATCTCACCCTCTTTCTGCCCCGAATAAGTTTATTTATTAATGCCTCAATTGTCTTGAATTCAACAAAAGGTATTAAGTTTTACCCCAATTTAATGGAGAGTCCAGATAAACTACCAAATTTCTCTACAGTCTGAATTACTTTCGGAAGTGTATCCTCTGATTCATTTAACCCTTTTATGACCGGGCAATTTTCTCTTTTTTAGTTTTAATTTTTTACTCCCAGCTCCTCCCAAAGCCATAACTTTTTTTATTTTTCTGTTCACATAGCTGTATGAGGGCTTGTTTTTTGCGGGACAAGATGCCTTTTCTAATGGCACTATTCACGGTTGCATACAATGTGGGGCAAAACCAGAAAAAATTTATGAATGGCGTGAAATTGGAAAAAAACACAATTCCAAAAGTTTTTTTGGGGTTTTGTTTTTACGCGTTCCCTATATCATAAAACTGACCAGTTACTTTCATTCTCCAAGTCAGTATGAATCCGGCAATACCACATATGTATATTTTTTATATAGTTTTTATACTGAAAAAATAAATAAAAAATAAACCTTGCAAAAAATACATTTTTTTTGTCTCCATATTCTGACCCCTATAACTTTTTTTAGCTATATGAAGAGTAATTTTTTTGCATGTGATCTGTACTTTTCAGTGATACCATTTTGGGGTGTGCACAACTTTTTGATCACTTTTCTTTTGTGGGAGGAGTAGCGACAAAAAAACAACAAATTGGCCTTTTTTTTCCGTTTCACCATTTTCTGTATGGAATTAAATGTTTTATATTGTAATAGTATAGGTATTTTTGCACACTGGTATACTTATGATGTGTATTTTATTTATTTGTTTTCATTTTGGTAAAGAGCGGTGATTTGAATTTTTATATTTAAAAAAAAAAATTTACATTTTTTTTTATAGTTCCCATACGGAACAAGCAATCATTGGATTGAATTAGCATTGGAATTTCTGAGCATTTTACTGCATTTCTATGGAGCCCTGCTACTAAGCAGCAGCCTCCTGCTATACAGGAGAACAGGGACTGCTGCTAACAAGT
Source organism: Bufotes viridis (assembly GCA_033119425.1). Taxonomy (NCBI): domain Eukaryota; kingdom Metazoa; phylum Chordata; class Amphibia; order Anura; family Bufonidae; genus Bufotes; species Bufotes viridis. The sequence goes on from CM065589.1 coordinate 81,130,985, forward strand.
TCCAACTTTCCTGATCCCCGCTGGGGGAAACCGGAGCACACCTAGAAGCTTCCGGGTTTTCAACATTCAGATGTTTGTGCTCAGGATTGACCACAGCATCTAAATTGTTAAATGTCCGCGATCGGCATTACCGCCGGTCGCGGACATAAGCCACTGGGGTCTGCTGTATGAAACAGCATGCACGCCGCAGCTATGGCAGCTGTTTGATCTTTTCCCATTAGAGAGTGGATGATCTTAGCTAACCTAATTGCCAGAACCTTGGCAAACATTTTAGCACTGGTATTTATTAATGAAATTGGTCGGTAGGACTCCATGTCCATCTCCAATTTACCCTTCTTCATGATAAATATAATAATAGACTCATCCATTGTGGCCGGAAGATACCCAGTTTTCAGAGTATCATTGAAAAAATCTACCAGCTTCGGAATAAGGATCTTTCCATATTTTCTATATATCTCATAGGAGAAACCATCAGAACCCGGTGAGGAGTACCCAGAAATTCCTCTAAGATCATCAATAATCTCCACCACTTATATAGGTTCATTAAGCATACTCCTGAGATCTGGAAAGATGATCTCAGATAAGAAATGATTAATTTCCTTAGCTTTACTGTCCAATCATACTCTGTATAAAGTGGAGTAATAACCAATAACCTCATCCTTAATACTACTTACGTCATTACAGAGTTTCCCCTCCCTTGATTTTTAATTGTCCCTACAACTGTTGGTGAACTATGGGCTTTAATAACAGAACTAAGTAATCTTCCTCGTTTGGCCCCTTCCACAAAATAATTCTGCCCAGAAAAAAACCCTATGTTGGACCTTATTAATGAAGAAGTCCTCATATTTTTTTCTGGGCCTGAATGCATTCATCATATCGTACATTAGTAGAGTTGCTAATATATAAAGTCTTCTTTTTCTGAGACTCATTTTTGAGCTCTAGCTTCTTCATACAATATTTTCTACAGGTCTGGGACATTTCACCAATCTGTATACTCCTAAGATAAGCCTTTAAAAAGTCCCAAACTACCTGTGGAGTGGAGGAAGGAGCATTCATTTCAAAACATTCCCTGATATAAATCTCGATTCTGCCCTCTTCCCTTAAAATTACTATTCAATGAGGGTTAGTTCTCTTAAATCTCTTTTGGGCCTCACTTCTTACACCTCATTTTAAAACCACAGAAATTGGACAATGATCCGATAACCTTCTATGTTCATATTTAATTCCACATACTTCAATAGAAAAAATCACTACACAAAGCCAGATTAATTATGGAAAAAGTTTGATGTGTACTATTAAAACAAAAATAAGCCTTAACCCTAGGATACCTATACTTCCAAATTAATCCGAGGTCATTACAAAAATAGCTAAGCAGTGTGCGAATGGTCCCCCTTTATACTCTTGTTTTCTAATCTTAACAGGTCCATGTCTGGATCTAAAATAGAGTTTAAGTGCCCGATAATTATAACTGGGACCTTCCCCTATTTCTACAACGAAGCCTCCCAACAACCTCAATAACCTACAAGAGAATGGTGGATAAATATAAACAAACACAAGTACAAACACAAGTACGCATCCTGCCAAATAAAAAGACAAAACACCTCTCCAAATCTATCAAGGTCCAGTGTACTGTGAACTTTATCCTCTTGCATAATTATTAAAACATTTGTGTAAATGGATCTGCACTCACAAATACATGGGTCATGCAGATAAAATTAAAATTTAAAATTTATTCGCACTGCTAAGATCACATAAACACAAAATGTTACACAATACGTATTGGCCAATACTCAATAAACTTAAAACAATTGTTTCAAGGAAAATATACAAAAAAGATTCCGGGTAAGCAGTTCCTCAGACAGCTTCCAAAATCAATAGAAACACGTGCAAAAACACAGGCTTGATCCAAAGTGTGCACACTATATTGTGTATCTGAGGATTAGTTCTAATGTTGGATTATATATATCAGTTGATATCAATTCTTATATCCCTTTGAGCAAACAAAGTAACTGGGTAGTTTCCAGAAAATCACAATACATTCGCTGTAAGGACTTGGTAAAGCGAAAGTTCAATGAGAGCTTAGATAAAGTCGAAGTTCAATATACGTACTTACTAAGCTGCACCTATGAAAATTGTTAGCAGTTCTTATAAAACTTTGTTTTACACTCTAAATTCGAGTGATATATTCATGCGAACTTTTTGCGGTAGAGGTTCAGTATAAGTGCTTAATGAAGCGACATTCATGGGGTACTAACGATTTTTTCAGCCTTAAAACTCAGGTTGTCAATCAAAGGCATCCGAGTTGCCACATGGTACTGGCGTGTGTTGCGCTCATTTCCCAAAGTCCCGTGGCATGTTAACGCGAGATTACCTCCGTGTCTCACTTCCTTGTTGTAGAATATTTTTAATGGTTGTGTGACTTCTGCTTATGCGATTTCTTTAATGTGTTTCGAAAATGTTTACTGCCGGCAGTATTGTTGGAACTTTTTCCTCAGAAGGCACTGGAAACCGATTAATAAAATGGACCAAACGTGTTTCGGAGTATATTTTGGGTCTTACTCCTTCCTCAGTGGTAATTTTGTGAACGTCCATGTCCCTTTTTTATACCCTATAGACTCCACCCAAGAAATTCGGGAAGACATAAAACCTGGGATGGAATTTTCTTCAAAAATGCAGGTTTTTTTTTCTTTCTTTTTGAAGCAACCAAGAAGCAGAGCCTCTCGAGTATATGATAAATATGATATGACAAGCATACTTTTATTTTATTCCAATGTTTTTTATAATCTTCTGTTTGAAGAAAATTCCATGAATATATCGCTCGAATTTAGAGTGTAAAACAAGTGCGAAAGTTTTATAAGAACTGTGAACAATTTTCATAGGTGCACCTTAGTAAGTACGTATATTGAACTTCCACTTTATCTAAGCTCTCATTGAACTTTTGCTTTACCAAGTCCTTACAGCGAATGTATTGCGATTTTCTGGAAACTACCTAGTTACTTTGTTTGCTCAAAGGGATATAAGAATTGACATCAACTGATATATATAATCCAACATTAGAACTAATCCTCAGATTTACAATATAGTGTGCACAATTTGGATCAAGCCTGTGTTTTTGCACATGTGTTTCTATTGATTTTGGACGCTGTCTGAGGAACTGCTTACCCAGAAAAATTTGTGTATATTTTCCTTGAAACAATTGTTTTTAGTTTATTGAGTATTGTCCAATATGTATTGTGTACCATTTTGTGTTTATGTGATTTTAGCAGTGCGAATAAATTTTTAATTTAAATTTTATCTGCGTGACCCATGTATTTGTGAGTGCCGATCCATTTACACAAATATTCTATATCTGGTAAACGGGGGCTTACTTTTGATTGTGCACCTGGTCAGATTTCCCTCTATAAAGTAGAGCCACCCTTATTTAGATATACTCAGACTATTTTTTGATCCCCCCTCAGGGTGTGCTCACTGAATAGTGAGGGCCGAACTGGACGGACAAATGTCTTTTTTTGGTCTTATATACTATGTTACTAATAGACGGGAATAATGGATATATGGAGTCACGCAGAAAATAAGAGGTTAATTGTGGAAACTTTCTTCTTTGGTGCTTCAAAATTGGAAAATATACCATGTAGAGAATCAATGACTGATTTATTCAGAGAAACAGAATCATTACTCATTAAACAATTGAAACAAAGATGGGAAATAAAATCCCTCCAACAATATATAATTCAAAAGAGAATTCCAAAGGGCCTCCGCCTTGTAAAATTACCGGCTCAGGACCTTATTACTTCAGAATTTGAAAATGAGTGGAATAATTTTCTGAATGAGCAGTCATTGGTTCTAATTAACATGATAGTAAAACGTAGATCACAAATGGAAGAACAAATTGCAAGTAAATTGGACGCCTTGAAGGAGATGATTGATACACTTCCAAAGAATGAAGAATTTTTAGGTAAGTCTTGATAGAATGGAAAATAAAAAAATTAATACCAAACCCATAGATAGAATTAGGGATGAACAATTAAGTAGTATGGAAATTGCAATAGATAATCAAGAAGACTCAGGACAGACACAGAAGTATGAAATAACAAAAAATAGATATGACGCTTTAATAGAGGAGCCTTTTTTAGACAAAACTCCAACGCACCACAAAACCAGAAACAAAATAGGACCACACAGACCACTGAGTCAGACACGCACCTTGAGATCAAACAATCCCTATGTTCAACATCACATAGAGGATACTCACAGATACAACCTCAGGGACAGACCGTCTCAGAGACAACAGGAACACAAATACACCAACAATGGATATATGTCACAAACACAACAGAGTCAAACGTACACACAACAGAGACGTTATCACAGAATACAGAGACACGAGGAAAGAGGATACGAAGGGGAGGGAGATATAAGAATAAGAAGGGACAGATATTGACACCCAAAAACGATTTGATTGTAAATCTAAGCACGGTAGCACTTACACCAGCAAAAAAGTCACTTTTAAACAAAGTGTTAAAATTTGCCCCAACAAAAAAACTTAACAAGTTCGACACATATATAGAAGTGGAGAAATATATTCGCCAACTATGTCTAAAGAAACATTATATCAAGAATCCAATCACTAGTTATGAGGATGAATCAAGAGGTACGTCTTATTTACATACAGATTTGAAACTGAGGTCTACTAAATATCCAAAACAAGAATTGAGTGAGGAGATGACAACTTTTAGGAAAAATGTAGAACATGACATCTGTAGGTTGAAAATTAAGGATAAACCCAAATACAATTTGACATATAGAGAAAGAAGCTATTAAGCAACTGGAATCTCAAGAGAATATAACAATACGCCCCGCCGATAAGAGGGGGGCTATTGTTGTTCTTAACAAAAATAAATATGTAGAGGAATGTCGGAGACAATTGGGGGACCCTAACACTTATAGGAAACTATTTAAGGATCCAACCCAACAATTCCAACAAGAACTAATTAATTTATGCAGTAAAGGTTTAGACAGTGGAATCTTGAATGAACAAGAATATAGATATATAACTACAACTCAACAGAGATTACCTGTCTTTTATTGCATTCCTAAATTGTATAAAAATCTGGTGGACCCTCCGGGTCGCCCAATTGTCTCCGGCATAGGGTTATTATCTTCTAATCTGTCCTGTTATATAGACAAATTGCTCGAACCAACAGTTCAGAAACAGAAATCTTATCTGAAAGACACCACAAAGGTTATAGAAATTTTGGAGGGTTTAAGTTTTAATCCAACATGGACAATTTGCACCTTAGATGTACAAACATTGTACACTGTAATCAACCACACACAAGGTATAACAGCTATGAAATTTATGCTGGCAGAAGAGAGTAGATTACCAACGGAGCAAACTGACTTTCTGGCAGAAAGTGTGGGTTTCATTTTGGATCATAACTATATGTTCTTTGAGTCTGATTATTATTTACAGATCCAGGGTACAGCCATGGGCACCAGGTTCGCCCCAAGTTATGCTAATTTATTTATGGCACATTGGGAATATTTAAACATCAGCCCTTTGCTTGGGGCGGACCTGGTGCTCTGGCTCCGCTACATCGATGATGTGGTCTTTATATGGAAAAAGGACAGACAAGCTTTAGTCAAATTTTTGGAAGTGATCAATATCAATGATTTGAATCTACAATTTTCTGCACATATATGTGAGTCATCAATAGAATTATTGGATCTACAGTTAAGTGCTGCAGACTATTTTTTGATCTTTCAGTTTTATTTCAAACCAGTTTAAAAAAAATGGATTTATCCTATTTAACAGTTGCCATCTTCCTAGGTGGTTACTAAATGTACCGGAAGGTCAATTCAGGAGACTCAAACGCAACTGTAATTATAGAAACTGCTTTTGAACAAGAGGCGGTACAGATGAAACAGAGATTTATAGAGAAAGAATATCCAACAGATTTGGTAAACACCTCATTAGAAAAAAATAAGACAAGTTAATAGAGAGACTTTCTTTAATAGCAAAAAGGAAGAGGGTCAGAAAAAGAAAACAAATAACCAAATGAGGCTCATAATACCATTCAACAACCAATATAAGGATGTCTTAAACATAGTAAATAAGCATTGGCACTATCTACATATCTACAAAAAGATAAGATCATAGGAGGGGAAATTCCATCAAAACCCTGTGTAACATTCTCTAAAGGCCTAAATTTAGGAATACAAGTAGCACCCATAATTAAAAAACCGAAATCACTACAGATGTCTGTGCAAAAATGGATAGGCCTGAAAGGATTTTTTAGGTATGGTGCATGCAAAGCATGTTCCACAACTTCCTTTCCTAAAAAAAACATAGAAGTGACATCAAGTGTTAATGGACATGTACATCAAATTAAAGAGTTCCTAACCTGTAACTCAAGCAGGGTGATTTACGTTATCACTTGCCCAGGCAAGAAACAGTATATAGAACGTACTAAAAGGACTCTGAAGAAATGCATATCGGAACATATGGCCAACATACGAAAGGGGGATATTAAACACACTTTATCCCATCACTTTAAAGGTGTACATAATCAAGATCCGTCTGGCCCAACATATGCTGCAATAGAGCATGTCAATAGACAATGGCGTGGCAGGGACCATATAAAATGTATGTCCAGATTGGAATCCCGACAAATTTTCGAATTTGATTTATTAGTTCCACAAGGTCTAAATGCAGATATGGAAGTATTTGGATTCTTATAGAGGGTGGGGCTCCGGAATTGATGGAGGACCTCGGAGGTGTTTTTCTGACCTCGGGGTCCTTCCTTGATTCAGGGGCCCCGCCCTTAATCAACATAGCAAAGTTTTAGACACAGCTACATCATTGGAGAAGGTTTCCATACATTTTTCTTAGTTTTTATGACTAAGCAAACATTACCATTGAAATGCTTTATAGGAGTAGTTTGCTGAAGGTTTCTGCACCATTGGGCAAAAAAATGCACCTATATACAAAAAAACACATGAAAAACGCATATGCATTTTTTTCTTTTCTTTCTTTTTGAAGCGACCAAGGAGCAGAGACTCTCGAGTATATGATAAATATATGACAAGCATACTTTTATTTTATTCCAATGTTTTTTTAAATTTTCTGTTTGAAGAAAATTCCATCCCAGGTTTTATGTCTTCCCGAATTTCCTGGGTGGAGTCTATAGGGTATAAAAAAGGCACATGGAGGTTCACAAAATTACCACTGAAGAAGGAGTAAGACCCAAAATATACTCCGAAACGCGTTTGGTCCATTTTAATAATCGGTTTCCAGTGCCTTCTGAGGAAAAAGTTCCAACAATACTGCCGGCAGTAAACATTTTCGAAACACATTGAAGAAATCGCACAGCCATTAAAGATATTCTACAACAAGGAAGTGACACACAGAGGTAATCTCGCGTTAACATGCCATGGGACTTTGGGAAATTAGCGCAACACACTCCAGTACCATGTGGCAACTCGGATGCCTTTGAATAACAACCTGAGTTTTAAGGCTGAAAAAATTGTAAGTACCCCATGAATGTCGCTTCATTAAGCACTTATACTGAACCTCTACCGCAAAAAGTTCGCATGAATATATCGCTCGAATTTAGAGTGTAAAACAAGTGCGAAAGTTTTATAAGAACTGCGAACAATTTTCATAGGTGCAGCTTAGTAAGTACATATATTGAACTTCCACTTTATCTAAGCTCTCATTGAACTTTCGCTTTACTAAGTCCTAACAGCGAATGTATTGCGATTTTCTGGAAACTACCCAGTTACTTTGTTTGCTCAAAGGGATAATAGAATTGATATAAACTGATATATATATAATCCAACATTAGAACTAATCCTCAGATACACAATATAGTGTGCACACTTTGGATCAAGCCTGTGTTTTTGCACATGTGTTTCTATTGATTTTGGAAGCTGTCTGAGGAATTGCTTATCCGGAATCTTTTTTGTATATTTTCCTTGAAACAATTGTTTTTAGTTTATTGAGTATTGGCCAATACGTATTGTGTAACATTTTGTGTTTATGTGATTTTAGCAGTGCGAATAAATTTAAAATTTTAATTTTATCTGCGTGACCCATATATTTGTGAGTGCCGATCCATTTACACAAATGTTTTAATAATTATGCAAGAGGAGTAAGTGTTTGGGTTCATCACAGGATAAAGTTCACAGTACACTGGACCTTGATAGATTTGGAGAGGTGTTTTATCTTTTTATTTGGCAGGATGCGTACTTGTGTTTGTACTTGTGTTTGTTTATATTTATCCACCATTCTCTTGTAGGTTATTGAGGTTGTTGGGAGGCTTCCTTGTAGAAATAGGGGAAGGTCCCAGTTATCATTATCGGGCACTTAAACTGTATTTTAGATCTAGACATGGACCTGTTAAGATTAGAAAACAAGGGTATAAGGGGGAACATTCGCACACTGCTTAGCTATTTTTGTAATGAATTCAGGTTAATTTGGAAGTATAGGTATCCTAGGGTTAAGGCTTATTCTTGTTTTAATAGTACACATCAAACTCTTTCCAGAATCAATCTGGCTTTGTGTAGTGATTTTTTCTAGTAAAGTATGTAGAATTAAATATGAACATAGAAGGTTATCGGATCATTGTCCCATTTCTGTGGTTTTAAAATGAGGTGTAAGAAGTGAGGCCCAAAAGAGATTTAAGAGAATTAACCCTTTATTAAATAGTAATTTTAAGGGAAGAGGGCAGAATCGAGAATTATATTAGGGAATGTTTTGAAATGAATGCTCCTTCCTCCACTCCACAGGTAGTTTGGAACTTTTTAAAGGCTTATCTTAGGAGTATACAGATTGGTGAAATGTCCCAGACCTGTAGAAAATATTGTATGAAGGAGCTAGAGCTCAAAAATGAGTCTCAGAAAAAGAAAACTTTATATATTAGCAACTCTACTAATGTACGATATGATGAATGCATTCAGGCCCAGAAAAAAATATGAGGACTTCTTCATTAATAAGGCCCAACATAGGGTTTTTTTCTGGGCAGAATTATTTTGTGGAAGGGGCCAAACGAGGAAGATTACTTAGTTCTGTTATTAAAGCCCATAGGTTACCAACAGTTGTAGAGACAATTAAAAATCAAGGGAGGGTAAACTCTGTAATGACGTAAGTAGTATTAAGGATGAGTTTATTGGTTATTACTCCACTTTATACAGAATATGATTGGACAGTAAAGCTGAGGAAATGAATCATTTCTTATCTGAGATCATCTTTCCAGATCTCAGGAGTATGCTTAATGAACCTATATAAGCGGTGGAGATTAATGATGATCTTAAAGGAATTTCTGGGCACTCCTCACCGGGTTCTGATGGTTTCTCCTATGAGATTTACCTATCTGGTAAACGGGGGCTTACTTTTGATCGTGCACCTGGTCAGATTTCCCTCTGTAATGTAGAGCCACCCTTATTTAGATATACTAATAATTATTAAAACATTTGTGAAATTTCTGACTAGCCAAATGTTTTTTTTAGAAACCTGGTAGAAACCTATCCCTTGTCTCATGTGTTTTTAACATAGAAATAATTGCCGGAAAGTGCTTTTTCACTAAATCAAACAACAAAAACAAAGTAGAAGAAATAATTTACCTCCCACTCTCTCTCCATCCCCCTTTTTTTTCCCATTATACGATGAGCTCTGTCCAAGCCTACTGCCAAGGAAAAAACATCCACACCAATACTCTGCAGTAACCAATCCTTTAAGATCCCTATTGTATTCCCATTCTCACATCCCTCAGGGAAGCCTACAAATCTCAGATTAAGGAATCTTGACCTTTCTTCCAGATCTGTAAGCTTCTGTTTTAACTGGTCTTTTTCTTGCACCATAACTTTAACCCTCTTAGAGAGTTAAACAAAACCTAAAAAAAATTGGTGTGTATACCCAACAGATTAACACATGAATCCAATAAAGTAGCAAATGTAATTTATTAGATATCACTTAAAAAATACATATAGCAAGGGGAGTAAACATAATCCAGTGGGGTAGCAAGAGTATGAGCGGAACACATGGGAAGGGGATAGTAGTGATCATATACAAGTGCAGAAAATCATATGTGGTAATACTGGATGAAGGCTGTCAACGCACCTGCTCCACTGCACATCACTGGTATGGGGAAAACGTGCAGGGAACCAGCGAGCACACAGCCTGCGTTTCGCCAAACAGGCATCCCCCACGAAGCCTGTTTGGCGAAACGTGTTGGGAAGGTGGAGTGACACTGGGAAGAGGATTACCATCTTGTTTGATTAACTTTTTAACCTGTTGACAGTGATTGCATTTACCTTTTGTAATTAAGTGCAGTATTACTGCTACGCTTGCAGGCTGTGTGCTCGCTGGATCCCTGCACATTTTCCCCATACAGGTGATGTGCAGTGGAGCAGGCGCATTGACAGCCTTCATCCAGTATTACTACATATGATTTTCTGCACTTGTATATGATCACTACTATTCCCTTTCCCATGTGTTCCCCTTATACTCTTGCTACCCCACTGGATTATGTTTACTCCCCTTGCTATATGTATTTTTTAAGTGATATCTAATAAATTACATTTGCTACATAATCGGATACATGTGTTAATCTGTTGGGTATACACACCATTTTTTTTATTTTTTTTTAGGTTTTGTTCTATGATGGAGGTGTGATCCCATTAGGTCTCATTGTAGGCTATTATTCATCTTAGAGAGTCTTTGCAGAGTTTGGCTAATGCTTCTATCTGACCTTCTGATTTAGAGACCTGGTACCTTACTTTTTGCATATCATCTCTAATCAGAGTTATATCGGATTTAACCCCACCAACCTCAGTATTAAGAACCTGCAGAGAGGCATTAGACTTGTTAACTGTAGCAAACATTACAACCCAGGGTTCTTCAGGAGGGGGACCCCCTTTGTTATTATTTTTCTCAGTACCATCCTGGCCTTTATCTGCCAATATGAAATATCTAGAGCCCTTTGATAGCCCAGGACTTCCTTCAGTTGGGAGGTGAGATGTGGCCTTCTCAGGAATCAGGTCCAAAAGCCTTGTTCTGGCGGATATGTCCAGAGATTGTCACGTTTTATCTACTTTATTGATACCATCACCATTCCTCCCATCCAATTTCCCTCTTTGAACAACCTCCAGATTTTCTACCTTGTTGCCTAGGGGCTATTGTACAAAAATGGAGCGAAAACTAATGCCCCCTCCCAAAAATAAAAATAACAATATCCACAATGTCCCCCCAAAAAAGAGAAGTATAGGAAGGTTCAGTTGGGCTTTCACTCACCAGTTACTAGGTACAACAGAGTCATAGGGGTCTAACAGTGTCACTTATTCCAACTTAGTTTGATCTCACCAAATCCGTCTTCTCAAATCCTTCAAAGTCATCTGTCTCTATGTATGTGTCTTTCAACAAGGATAACCACTGTCCACCTCATGGAGTTTGTCACCAGTGGGTGAGTCCAAACCACTTTGAGCACCCTTACACAATAGTGGTCCTGTAAACCCTTTTTCATCAGGCAAGGTGACTATCATCCAGGCAGAGAATAAATGGAGAGGTGGTCTGCGTGTTTTTATTCTTCCTCGGCTGTTTTAGAGAGAGACCCATAAACCTCATTGTAAAACGCTGCTGAATAGGTTAGAACTACATAAATATATTATTATTATTATGCCAGGTGTTCACTCATTCCCTGCCTGAATATGGCAGCTAGCAGTTGCCTTACTCAGCATAACTAAGGTTCTTGTCTCTTTATGTGTTGGGTTCAGGATCTCTTTCATTTTATTGTGTAAGGTAGGTTCACGGTACACTGATTTGTATGCAAGTAGTCACATTTTATTTGTATTTTTTAGTGTTCAATATAACATTATTGTATACATCCAGGCTATATGATGTAGCCAATCGCTACATCCAGGGCCCCATCACAGTGCGCCATTACAGATCCCGCTGAGGAAGGTCTTTATAAGACCGAAATGTCCGGGGACCGTACAAATAATTATTGTGGCCTTATACTTATCATATAGCCTGGATGTATACAATAATGTTATATTGAACACTAAAAAATACAAATAAAATGTGACTACTTGCATACAAATCAGTGTGCCGTGAACCTACCTTACACAGTTTCTACTACCTTCACGTGCACCTGGAACGGATACACGGAGTGCGAGTACATATTCCTTCTACCCTCTTTCATTTTATTGACTGTTTGTATCACATTGTGACAACTAACATTACATTATCAGTATATGTCTGCCTTCCTCTGTACCCTAAAACTGCCACACATATATAATACTTAATGTGGCTAAAGTTCATTCTTTCTCTTGAATACTCTTTTCTATGTAGAGTATTTTACATGGATGTCTAGGGGTGACTTATGCCACTAAATGCGTATGAAGTGACATACATTGGTAAATCCTCTGACAGAAGGCACAAACATAAACAATGATGAATTATAACAAAAGCTTTTGTGGGGTGTCATGTTCTTGTAAGTCATCTGCTACTAAATAAAATAAAGCGCAACAAAGATTTTTAACAAGTGCTGGATTTATTCTTTTAAGAAGGCTCAAACACAATGATCATTGGCTGTCCCCAGTGGAGTTCAAAATCTAGATTCCCTATCAGTATGTCTTTGGCTTATGGGAGGAAACCAGAGTACCTGGAGGAAACCCACACAAATAGAGCAAAAACATACACACTCCATATATATGATGTCCTTGGTTGGATTCAAACATAGGATCCCAGTGATGCAAGGAACCAGTGCTGACATGGGAGTAGATTATAGTATGGATGTGGAGGATACCACATATATGGTTCAAACAAGATGAACATAGGAGCAGATGCTATAGTATAGATATGGATGATACAAAAATGCAATACCTTCTAAAATGAACATGGGAGCAGATAGTATAGTATACATGTTGAGGATTATATCATTATATCAGACGACCTACAGGTGGGCAGACAATGTCATAGAGCAGCAGGTAATGCCAGCAGAATGCTTGGGTGTATAGGGAGAGGCATTAACAGTAGAAAGAGGGAGGTGCTCGTGCCGCTCTACATAGCACTAGTGAGACCTCATCGGGAGTATTGTGTGCAGTACTGGAGACCATATCTGCAGAAGGATATTGAAACTTTGGAGAGAGTTCAGAGAAGAGCTACTAAACTAGTTCATGGATTGCAGGACAAAACTTACCAGGAAAGGTTAAAGGACCTTAACATGTATAGCTTGGAAGTAAGAAGAGACAGAGGGGATATGATAGAAACTTTTAAATACATAAAGGGAATCATCACGGTAAAAGAGGAGAGAATATTTAAAAGAAGACAAACTGCTACAAGAGGACATAGTTTTAAATTAGAGGGGCAAAGGTTTAAAAGTAATATCAGGAAGAATTACTTTACTGAGAGAGTAGTGGACGCATGGAATAGCCTTCCTGCAGAAGTGGTAGCTGCAAATACAGTGAAGGAGTTTAAGCATGCATGGGATAGGCATAAGGCAATGCTTCATATAAGATAGGGCCAGGGGCTATTCATAGTATTCAGTATATCGGGCAGACTAGATGGGCCAAATGGTTCTTATCTGCTGACACATTCTATGTTTCTATGTTTCTAGGATACCCCATATAATATACCATCAATTCCAAAATGAACATAGGAGCAGATAGTATAGTATAGATGTGATGGATACCACATATACAATACATTCCTAGATAAACATGGCAGCAGATAGTATAGTATAGATATGGAGAATACCACGTATACAATACATTTCTAGATGAACATGGGAGCAGATAGTATAGTATAGATATGGAGGATACCACATATACAATACTTTCCTAGATAAACATGGGAGCAGATAGTATAGATATGGAGGATACCACATATACAATACTTTCCTAGATAAACATGGGAGCAGATAGTATACTATAGATATGGAGGATACCACATATACAATTCGCTCCTAGATGATCACGATATATTAGCATACACACACATTTCTGCCCATGCATTCTACTCACTATTTTGAAAATGCACCATCTGAATCTGCCACCAAAAATAAGATTGTTTTCCACAAAACTCTATGAAATCTGTCCGCCAGAATGTTTTACTAATACAAGGTCTTACAAATACTGAGACACCTGCGGTAAAACAAGTTGTTAAAGTCATGATTAACTTGCCTTTCTTGGAATTTTTCTCAGTTAAATCATAAGGCATTAATTTAACCTGATGGAACTAGAAATTATATTTCATTCACAATGGAGAAGAGGTATAATTCCCTGTACAACTAGGACACCAACCACATTTCCTCTGCCCTGTGCTCACTAATATTTAGAAATGTTTCTTCTTCCTCTGGAGATACACACAACTAAATTTGAAACCAGTCTATATGTTAGGAAATAAAAATGCTTAATAAATGGCTCTTTAGGACTGAAGGCTTCATTGTTCTTTAGACAACACATAAAAGGTCTGCTTTTTAAATAAATTTGTCCATGGGCTGTATCTGGTATTAAAGTCTATCCCCATTCATTTCAATGGGCTAAGCTCGGGTACAAGAGAGTGCAACCGGTGAGTGCACGTTGTCGGACCCCAACAATCAGACATTGATGGTCTATCCTGGAAAAAACTGGGTAACATCTTGTTGGATGGGCAGTTACTGTCATTAGAACAATAAATTCTATCACATTATATGCACATGGAAGGTAAATATAATGATTATCTTATTATATGACAGATATTGCCTCCCGGGCTGTAAATAAAATAGTGGAATTGCACTAATGCAATAATGCAGATGAAATAAGATCTTGTACGGGTTAGTAACACATAGATCAATTTCACAATTAGCTGCATATTAGCTTTCATAGTACATATCATTTACATATCATTAAGTACATCGATGGGCGGTAATTAGAAGATGAATTTTAGCTCAAGATCAACAGGTTCAGGTAGATGTGTTAAATGGATATTTACTTCTGTAATTAGTTTATGAATAGCCAGACCATATACATATCAGGTGGTAAATACACGGAACAATTCCTGATAATTCCATACTTGCTAATAGTAGTCCCAGAAACAAGAGTACCGTAGTTTATGCTAATTTATACTGAAAGGGAACATTTTGAAAATATTTCTGGGTGTTTCTACTTTTAAACATGCCATAAATCTACAGATAATGATTAGTAACTGTGCTACATGTATCATCCATGTGCTGTCTGCATTTTTTGCAGACTCATAGCAATAAATGGGTCCAACTGCAATTCCAAAAAAATGCTGATCAGATGCGGACTGAAAATAAGGTTGTGTGAATGCTATTGTCTGCTATCAAAGTCACTCAGATGCTTAAGGGTATATTAGACTGCCAGATTTTTTGCCCAATAATCACTAACGAGCGTTGATATGAACGCTTGTTAGCGATCATCTGGTAGTCTAATACTGCCTCTAAACGCAGTCTAGATCATCTGGATTTGCTGGTGGCAGATTGTTCTGTCTAATACCGATCTGCCGCAGACACACCGCTGTCCTGCATGGGGATGAGCGATGGCATAGCGATCGCTCCTCCCCATGTTGCAGAGGACATTACTGCATGTAATAACAGCAGTGTCCTCTGCTAGCTATCTGCCAATTGCCAGAACGGAAAGGTTCCCTCCCGACAATCGCTAGCAACATCGGGGTGTCTAATACACCCTAGATTTTTCTCTATTTCTCTTGCTTCCAACAACAATTTCAAGAACTGTTCATTGCAGTCTAATGTGTCCCACCGCAGAAGCCATCATTATGCGTTAATCCATGTTATTCACTAACCAGACTTTCCTTCATCCCGAACAATGGTCCAGTTCCCTGTCCTATCTCTGTACTCTGGACAAGGCAACGTGTTTCTGGCACCACTGAATACCAGGACCTTGCAGCAGTCAGCAGCTCAGACTCTAATCACTGGGCTATTACAGAATAAGTAATTATATTTTTCACTTTACATTCAGAGTTGTACTTCTTTTACTATTGTATGCCATAATATATTCTTTATATGTTTTACTCTTTAATCTAACATTGCGTATACCAATGAATATATTAAATCTGAAATGGCCATATATTACATCAAGTATTAATAGGAAAAAAACTAGTATTAATTACATTTACATAGAATGGGAAGATAGCAGTATATACCGTCATTATGTACAGTACATCGAGTCTATTTATATTACTGGTTGTCCCACACATCTGTCTATTCCATTCATGCAGGGCTGAGTCCTTTAAGAATATTTTTATAAGATAAGATTCTGCTATAGATGTCAAGGACATTAAAGAGCGCACAGACCACACGGGTTGCAGCTGCTATTTCTATCTCACATCAAACACGTTCCAGCAGCAGGAGGTACTGTTATAAGCACAGAGCCAAGTAAAGGCCATTTTCCCTTAAGTTTCATTGCAAATTCTTTTTCTTCCGCTGCTGACTTTTAGTAAGAGGATTCATTAACGTTTAACCTGCTCCGGCAAAGTTCTACATTTCTGCCAAAAAGAATATTTCTTGTATCATGTGAATCTGCTGTACAGGGAGGAGAATGTAGCTCATTTATAGCTATTTTATGGGGCAGAATACATTAAAGCTAGAAGTGTGAGGCTCCAGCTTACGAAGCTGCATGTTTGTTGGATGACTATAAGGCTGGTTTCAAAAGAATAATGAAAATTGGGATATACTGAATGCACTCCTATTATTACTGTAATTCGCCCACTGGCCCCTGGTATTGCCTATACGGCACAGATAGGTGAGTGATAGGGCCTCGGGCTCCCTGAGAGACCTTGGCGCGGTACCCGAGCTTAAGACATGTCCTCCTAATAGAGTGTGTCGAAACTAACCTCTCAATTTTACATCAGTGTGAGGGTTTAGTATTATCGCAGAGTGCACCTGTCTTTGCTTTTGTTTAGTCTTTGATTGTTCTTCACATCCACACAATTGTTACCTTATGTAGGATGGTTATTTTGTACTTGTAGTCCGTTGCTGGCATCTTCCATTATATGCATTTTTTTGCTGTTGATTGCCATAAGCAACGGACTACAAGTGCAGGATATGCTCCCCTATATATATGCACAACCGCATGTGGGTTTGAGCATATCCTGCCTGTTTAACACCACGTTTTCTAATGGTTTGTACACTCCTATTATTCCACCTAAGGATTGGCTGTCTCCAGTGGACATATTCCACAGACTGCTTTGGTTAGGAGTTATAGCTGTGTTTGCTCTTCCTTTCATTGGATGCTCGAATGCACATAGGGGTAACAAGTAGCAGTACATGATATGTGCAGGGTCTGCTATCCTGAATGTGGATGCCCACTGGCATAGAGACAGATATCAAATAGAGTAGGTTCCTGTCTGACTGAGATCACCTTGCCATGGTAGGCAGGCACAGATGTGTTTAGATCAAAATATATTGGCCAAAAATCTCAGATCATATCAGAATGGGGTTTTTAGACATCTGCTGCTATTTAAAATTCTAAATATGTCTATGTAAGGGGGGAAGGAATTTATCAAGCTCTATGCGCAAGTAAAGTGGGGGCAAAAAGTTAAATTTTTCTCACAAGTACCATTTGCACAAAAAAAGAAGTTATGAGTTTTTGGGGGTTTATATTGGGCTAACCACTTTCCTGAAAAGTGTATGGGCTTAGAGGAAGGGTGTGGTCTCCAACAGCCCAGCAAATGTACTATAAATTATACTTTGTTATAGCTACCGTAGATTTGTGTTTCCGGCACAGAGGGCCAAAGATGCATCTAATTTATTAAGAGGCCTGATCACTCCAGCGCAAACTAGATCAAGTCTGGTGCATGAAACCAGAAATTCATAGCAGTTTCCAAGATTAGCAACTGGCAGGGGTCATCTGAATTCCTACCGACTGAAAAGTGATTTCCCGAGAGATATGCCATCAATATCTTTAGTGAGAAAAAATATATCCCAGGTAAGAAAGGTCAGAACTATAATTCAGTTCTTTATATGTGTAATATAGTAAGATGTGTACTGTAATATAAGAATTTATTATAATTTATATAAAATGTTGGGATTCATTTATTTAAACTTCATAGGAATTACTTATTTTTCTGTCGCTTCCCTGGCAAAGCTGACTTTTTCGTAAGAAGATTCATTAACGTGTAACCTGCTCCGGCAATGTTCTGCATTTCTGCCAAAACGAAGATTCCGCTTTCTTGTATCATGTGAGTCTGCTGAACGGGGAAGAGAATCTAGTTAAGATATTTATAGCTATTTTTTTTAGCATGTAATATTTTCATAGTGCCTGCCATTAATGAAATGATTTAATAGATATTAACACACAAGTCCAAATAGTTCATTTACATGGAAGGGACTGCAGGGACAAGACTTTTATCTGAAAACACTTGAAAAATAAAAAATAAAATGGTGGCTATATCATTATATCATATGAATACACACCTTCATTAAAGGGGTTCTCTGGTCCTTTTTGAAAAGCTCTGCCATCTTCCCACCTGATATTCCAGGTAGCATTACGTATTATATTATTATTATTATTAGTACTATGCATTATGTATTATTAGTACTTATTATTAGTTATAGAGAAACTTGATATTAAGCAGCTCTCACCTGTTTGATTTCCACAAAGTTGGTGCACGGACACGGATCATGGACCAACCGATCCCAGTACAAATTGAAAAAACAAAGTCCAGCTCCTTCTTGCGGATAAAAAATCTTCAATCTTTATTTCATATCTCCAGTATAAAAACTTGACATAGAGGTATTCACATTCGTCTACGCGTTTCGGACCATATCACATCAGGGTCCTTACTCATGACAAACTTTTAAAACACTGGACAGACATTTATGGGGAAAGAGGGAAACACCTCTTCCTTACCCACAATTCCTTGCATTGTGAATCTGTATACACCAGTTTAATTACAACACCTGTTACTCAAACACACCCAAAGTGCTAAAAAATACATATTAGTTGCACTAAAAGAATATATATATATATATATATATATATATATATAGTTACTATATACCTATAATATATATAATACATAATTGCAGACTTGACATTTCAAAGTTATTAACTCAATAAATAGTACATATATGAGTTAGTATTGTAGGATTAAATCCTGTCTGATATTTAAACCTGCTGGTTGCCTTGTCTCTAGTTGGAAAATCCAAAAGCTTCTCAATTGAGCAACTTGCGTCTTCGATCACCACCACGTGGGGGTCGGACCACTCGTTCTATGGCCTGCACACGCAAACATGAGGGATCACCAGCATGAACTAGCGCACAGTGCAGACTAACCGCCGACACATTGCGTTTTCTATAGTGCGGTATGTCAGATAAGTGTTTGCGGATGCGGACCTTAATTGAGTTTGTGGTGCAGCCCACATATTGTACTCTACAAATCTCACATGTGAAAAGATAGATCGCATATATTTTGTGTTGCAGTTCACATACGAGTACACTTTATAAACTTTGTTATTTACAGCAGATGTAAAAGTTCTTGACTGTGTCATGTACGTACAACAAATACATCTGCTGTGTCC
This sequence comes from Bufotes viridis, assembly GCA_033119425.1. Taxonomy (NCBI): domain Eukaryota; kingdom Metazoa; phylum Chordata; class Amphibia; order Anura; family Bufonidae; genus Bufotes; species Bufotes viridis. The sequence goes on from CM065589.1 coordinate 81,150,526, forward strand.
GCACCGATAACTTCCCGGATTGTTGAGCCACGTATGTTGTGTATTTTTATTACTTTGAAAAAGACTGGGGCTAAGGACATTTCCCACCGTGCATGCGCGGCGAGCTACGCATCTGACACCCTGAGACACAATGGGAGACCATTCACTATCCATATGCAAGACTGGCAGGTATTTATTAACAATCTTGCAGATCTCATGATATTCCATGCTATACCGCGTAGAGAACATTAAAGACCCCGGATTTTTTGATTTTTTTGGTCCTCTTTACCGATGATATAAGATCATTTCTTTCCATAGAAGATACTAATTTCTTGGATCTAACAATGTTTTCCACGCGGTATTTACGTTGAACCAGTCTTTTCTCTATATTTTCAGCTTCTTTTAAGAACAAGCTTTGGTCAGAACAGTTTCTCCTTGCCCTGATTAATTCCCCTTTTGGGATATTAGCCACTACATGAGGAGGGTGACATGAATTTGCCAATAGGATGGTATTACCCGCTATTTCTTTTCTGTAGGTTTTGGTAACCACTCGCTCTTTTTCTATGTCTGGCATCAAGCATAGATCTAGAAAGTTAATGGTCGATTTGTCAAAGTGGACCTGAAATTGGATGGACTGCATACATGAATTTATGTATGTCACAAAGGGTGGTATGGTCGCCACATCCCCAGACCAAACTAACAGCAGGTCATCTATGTAACGACCATACCACCCGATATTGTGCACACATATGGGCGTGTCGATGAGGAGAAAGTGTCTCTCCCACCATGCCATAAATATATTGGCTATGGAGGGGAGAACTTGGCCCCATCGACACGCCCGACACCTGCAAGTAATACTCCCCATCAAAGAGAAAAAGTTATGCTTAAGTAAAAATACCAAAACTACTTCCATAAACTCCTGTAATAGTGGCGTATATGTGCTATATATGTTCAAAAACCACCTGAGAGATCTTGCAGCAAAGTCATGTGGAATGCTGGTATACAGCGATGAAACATCTGCTGTTAACCATATATATTCCGGTTTCCACACAAATTTAGAGAAGGCTTGCAATACCGATCTTGAATCTTGTAAAAAACCTGGGATCATAGGGACCAACGGTTGCAGTAATGAATCAAGCCATTCTGACAATTTTTCAGAATATGAGCCAATCCCTGCTACAATTGGGCGTAATGGTGGTGGAAAAACACCCTTATGTATTTTGGGTAAGGCATGAAAAGTAGACAGGACCGGCTCATCTACATAGATAAAATCTACTTCCTTCTGTGAAAAAATATTTTTATCCAAACCCAAGGATAATATATCCCTAAGTTTGGCTTGGAAAAAGGGGAGAGGGTTGGCACTGAGGCGAGCATACACCTGGATATCCTCCAGCATGACCATTATCTGTTTTTTATATATGCCCGCATCCAGGACAACAACCGCTCCCCCCTTATCTGCATTTTTGATGACCAGGTCCTGTCTATCCTGCAAATTTTTCAAAGCCTCAGTTTCATTTCTAGACATATATGCATGTCCAGGGGGTTGTTCCATTTTGCATTTTTTATGTAGTGAACAAAGATCCTTCTCCACTAGTTCCTGGAATCGATCCAGGGCAGGTGATCTGGATTGCAGCGGGTAAAAATCCCTATTTGACACTTTAAAATATTTAGACTTATTTTGCAATTCCATATCACTATGTCCTGATCGAAGTTCCTGTAGACTACACACATGTACCAATTCCAAAAAAGACATGCTATCAGCCTCCTGCCTTAATTCAGACTCCCTTACATTCATATTCTCCACCTGCTCGTTTACATCAACATTATCATCTTTGTCTTCCCAAAAATGTCGACGCAATGTCATAAGTCGAGCTAGTTTGTTGACGTCCAGAATAGTTTTATATAAATCAAAATGAGTTGTGGGAGAAAAGGTCAAACCTCTTTTAAGGATGTTAATCTGTTCCTCAGAGAGAATGCTGGCAGAGAGGTTGATAACTTGTATATCTTCTACATTTTCCTGCTGCGAGCAGGGTACCTTCTGGTTCTTTCTGTGTCGTCTGCCCGCCTGTCGTTTTTTGCCACTGCCTTGTGATGTGAAGACATTGCAGGATTGCTGGGGCATTCCTCCATATTTCTCTGGTGTGGGGCTGTGTATTCCGTAGCCGAGTCAGAAGACTCTATTTATGTTGAACTAAAGGCGACTTTGGATCGACTTTTGTTTCTCCGTGTATGCTTTCTTCTTAAAATAGATTGTAATGTGTTACCTCTTTTCTCAGCCCACGTATATATTTCTCCCTTGTTATAATCCATCAGGTCACGGTTATATTTGGTTTGTTTAAGCTTCATTAGATCTTCCTCCATTTTCGTGATATTATCACGTAATTTTTCATCAAGATCTTTAAAGGATGGTTTCTCCGCATGCACTAGAAGTGTTTGCTGTAGGACTTTGATTTCCTCTCTCAGAGTTTTTAGAGAGTCCTGTTCACACCGGACTATAAGTTGCATTAGTTTTGTGGAACATGCCGACAAGATTTCATCCCACTGGGTAACAAATTCCTCTGAATAGACAATCGTTGGTCTCTTTTTAATGCGGAGACCTCTTGGAATCATTGATTTGTCAATATATTTTGTCAGGGAAGTTGCGTCCCACCAGGTCCGCAATTCTTTTATGAGCAGTTGTTCAAGCGCAGACATTGTAGCGTTTATATTAAAATCCTCCTGAACATTTGGGTTCGACATCTCAAAAATAGCATTCATTTTGATAATGCGTTCATTAACTTCCTCCACCCAAAGTTCGCAAGTTTAGTATTCTCTGGATATAGTTTGTATTCACACAGGGAGTGCACGCTTGTCCACTGCGGCAATAGAGAAACTTGATATTAAGCAGCTCTCACCTGTTTGATTTCCACAAAGTTGGTGCACGGACACGGATCATGGACCAACCGATCCCAGTACAAATTGAAAAAACAAAGTCCAGCTCCTTCTTGCGGATAAAAAATCTTCAATCTTTATTTCATATCTCCAGTATAAAAACTTGACATAGAGGTATTCACATTCGTCTACGCGTTTCGGACCATATCACTTTTAAAACACTGGACAGACATTTATGGGGAAAGAGGGAAACACCTCTTCCTTACCCACAATTCCTTGCATTGTGAATCTGTATACATCAGTTTAATTACAACACCTGTTACTCAAACACACCCAAAGTGCTAAAAAATACATATTAGTTGCACTAAAAGAATATATATATATATATATATATATATATATGGTTACTATATACCTATAATATATATAATACATAATTGCAGACTTGACATTTCAAAGTTATTAACTCAATAAATAGTACATATATGAGTTAGTATTGTAGGATTAAATCCTGTCTGATATTTAAACCTGCTGGTTGCCTTGTCTCTAGTTGGAAAATCCAAAAAGCTTCTCTATTGAGCAACTTGCGTCTTCGATCACCACCACGTGGGGGCAGCACCACTCGTTCTATGGCCTGCACACGCAAACATGAGTGATCACCAGCATGAACTAGCGCACAGTGCAGACTAACCGCCGACACATTGCGTTTTATATAGTGCGGTATGTCAGATAAGTGTTTGCGGATGCGGACCTTAATTGAGTTTGTGGTGCAGCCCACATATTGTACTCTCACATGTGAAATATGTCACGAGAGAACAATCTCAGAATCGCTTCTATAAGTAAAAGCGTTCCAGAGTTACCACATAAAGTGAAACATGTCAGATTTGCTAAATGTGGCTGAGTCCTTATCGTTAAAACTGGCTTGGTCTTGAAGGGGTTAAAGGGGTTCTCCAGCTTTAACAGGGGTTAAGCTAGGGTCGGGACATTGCTGCACCTAGAGTCAAATAGGCATAAACTTGCCCCCCACTCCATTCCAGAGCCGAGTCCAGTCTGACTGGCTCCTTTGGGTTCCATACGTGTAAACTATGGACATGGTCACGTGTGCCACTGCGGCCAATCACTGGCCACAGCAATAATGTGTCTCCAAGCACCACATGAACCAAAAGTGACGTGCCACTTGGTCTCACATGACCCTATCCAGAAGTTTACACGATGGGGACCGACTCTTACTGCTGAAACAGAGAGGCAGAGAGCATATGAGTGACTTTTTCACTTTAGGTAGAGTGCTGTCCTGACCCTGGCTAAAATTAAATTGAAGCTAGACAACGCCTTTAAGGATGCAGTATTTTTTTCACTGCATTTCCTAAGCCATAACTTTTTATTTTTCCATTGTATGAAGGCTTGTATTTTTTAATGGCACCATCTTGGGGTACATCTAATGTAGTTAATGTTTAAAAAAAATGTCTGATGGTGTGAAAAAAGATTTCTTTGTGTCGTCATATTCTGACACTTAGAACTTTTTTAATTCTCTGCCCTAAGAGCTGTGTGAGAGCTTGTTTGCAGCAGGGTTAGTTATAGTTTCTATTGATACCACTTTGGTATACATGCAGCATTTTGGTAAATTTTCTATTTAATTATTTTGAAAGGTGAAAAGAACAAATAATAGTCAGCTCTAGCATATATTTTTAAATAAAGTTTCAAATATGCTCACCACTTTGTACTCCAAATATAGAAAATATCTCATCCCAAAGCACTGAAAAAAACGTCAGCTACAGCAATGAATATCCAAAATGTGAAGAAACTTCAGCGATTTCATATTATAAAAACAGATAGACGGTCTTCTGTCTATGCATTTCGAAACAAAGCAGTTTCTTGTTCACGACAAAATGAGACTCATGGTGGACTGCAAACATGCAAGGACCAAACACCTGCGTACATATAATCCCACCTAGAAATTAGGTAAAACCTGGAGATGAAACAGTGGGGGTCATTATCATATATATGCCAATTTTTGGTGAATATCTGTTGCAGATTTGACCGCAAAGGGACCGCAAAGGGAAGCCTGCAGACCCGTCTCATTTATAATTTTCTACAGCTGTTTTAGGCATAGAAAATTATCTAAATCTAGGCCAGGCGGTGGATGCACCTAAATTATGTAGAGGACGACGCCGCTACATAACTTCAGCGCAGCATGTGTCAGCACAAGGGGTATTAAGACCGGCGTCTAAAACGTCAGTCTTAATAAATGACCCCAATAATATTTCAATCAATATACATACAATACATATTTTTTATAATTGAGGCCAAGTGGATGCCTAGTATGTAACTACATAATCCAAAAAGCTTCTCTATTGAAAACATGCTTCTGCCAATTGCCTCCTCATCGCAGTTTATTAACCTCTCCTACACCACGAAACTGAAAAAGTTTCAGAGAATTTGATGTTCTCCTACAAAGTGTTTGAACACACCTGATGCCTGGTTTTCCCCTTGCATATATCAGACAAGTGCTCTGCTATGCTTGTTTTTAACTTCCAAGTGGTGCAGCCCACATAGGATTTTTCACATGCAGTATAGCATATTCTATAGAAAATATGATCAGTGTCAGAGTTTAAAAAGTTTTTTATTTTAAAAATGTTGTTATCATTGTCAATGGAAAATGCTGTAGTTTTGTTTGCATATTTACAAGCTGTGCACCTAGCGCCACCGCACTTGACAAAACCCTGTACGCTAAACCAAACCTTGGATTTTTTATTGGTTTGAAAAAACTAGGTGACAAGATATCAGCAAGTGCTTTACCATGTTTTGCAACAGCCTTGACATTAGCAGAAATACTATTATTTAATATTTCATCTTTAGGCTCCGCAAAACACGGACACCGGCCCATGTGCGTTCCGCAATTTGCGGAACGCACATGCTGTGGCTGTAATAGAAAATGCCTATTCTTGTCCACAATTGCAGACTAGAATAGGACATGTTCTATTTTTTTTGCAAGGCCACAGCATGGAAGAATGGATGCGGACAGCACACAGCACCCATAGAGATTAATGGGTCCGCACCCATTCCGCACCCGTTCCAATACAGTGGATGCAGACTTAGTCATACGGTCGTGTGAATGTAGCTTTATGTAGAATCGGCAAATATTTCTAAGAAATGTTTATTTCATCAACGTTTTTGCTATATGCAGTGGAAAACATTAAAGTAGTACTGAGTAGTAATGATCTTGAAATATCTATACAGGCCTTCGCATAAGTTACAGGAGTGTTACATATTCTTTTTACCCTCGTGTATTCACTGACTTGAATTGATTTAAATGTACAGTATGTCTGAGATGACAGCTATGAGCATGTAGAATGATATTTCTTGATAATTGCTTGCAGTAGAAAAACTTGGTAACCTTGTTGGAATCTCCGTAAAGGGCAATCCCCCCAAAAAAAAAAATATATATATACCGTATATACATATATATAGATATATATATATTTTTATTTTTTTTTTTACGTCATTCAGCGTGCATGACAAATAACAATAATTTAATGGTCTGGACAATGAATGTGGTGATACCAATTATGTTTAACTTTTTACTATTTTTTATATAGGAGAAATTAGAAAGGTGTTTTTGAAGTTATAGTATTTTGGGTTTTTATTATTTATTTTTAACTTTATTCAAATTTTTTTTTAAGTTTCCTTAGGGCATATGTACTACTGGTATATACTGTAATATTTGTGCTATTTACTGGCATTCTGTTACATTGTCCTAGAGGCAGGGGTAAATATGGCAGGTTTAAGGGTCTTCACAAGGCCCCCTGCTGCCATGACAACCACTCAGCACCCCACAATTGCATTCCAGGTGTGCCGATCAGAGGGTACACCCTCCCTCAGTCTACCTGTTCAGATGCAGTGGTTGCAACTGACTGTGGCATCTGAGGGGTTAAACTGCTAGGATCAGAGTTATGGCCAATCCTAGCAGTGTCAGCTAACACCTGCAAGTGATATTCAGACACAGCTCCTGAACCCATACCATCACAGCACCATACAATTATGGAGTTTTGTGTTAACAAGGTACTTGAAGCAAACCTAATAGAATGGTGTAGGGCAGGAAGGGGTTAAACAAGAATGATCAGAATAGAAATATACAAACAGAAAACTTTACTTCACTTTAAAGGAACTTTACGGTGAATGTAATAGTGTATTCCTGTCATTCACTATGCAGCTTTTAAGTAGGTGTCATAATATATTTACAGAGGTTGCATCATCTAATATCTATCATCTATCTATCGCTTAGCTATTTATTTTATTTAATATCTATGTAGCTAGGTAGTCAATATGCCACCTATCTATCTAATCTTATCTATCTAACTATCTATTATCTTTCTATCAATTAGCTATTTATTGGCTATTAATTGTATCTATATAGAGTATCTAATATACCTAAACAGTTAAACTAAAATCACAGCAATTCCATTTTCAATTAAATATTCTCTAATTGGTACATTTAGCATCAGCAGACAAATCTTCCATCTGGACTGCAAGTCAACAGAAAGTAGCTTCATCTGCCTTTTTGGATTATTTGCCTGAAAGCACGTATGTGTCTGTTCATTCATTAGCATTAATTAATCTGCTGAAATGTTCCTAAAATACTTAATATGTGATACAAACTTGTTAGGTTTGTGAACAAGTCATTAGTTTATATTTTCTTCAACAGCAATATTAGAAAGCAATAAACTTCAAAGCTGGAGCAGATTACAATTTGAACGCTTCATCACTAGCATCTACATTAGAACGTGAGTAATCGCAGCCTTTTACTAGAGACTACAAAGTCTCAGCCAAAATATCTATACATTATTATGCTGGAAAAGAGCAAGGGTACTATAAGTCTGTAGACCGTAAGTGGGTATGTGTGGCATAGGCTACAGGCTGCTGGAAAGCTTTGTAAATGCTGCCCTCATTCAGTCCACAGTTCAGTGTAAATGTGGCAGTCAGTCCACAGTTTAGTATAATGTAAATGCTGCAGTCGATTAGTCCACTGTCTAGTGTAAATGCTGCAGTCAATTAGTCCACAGTCTAGTGTAAATACTGCAGTCAATTAGTCCAGAGTCTAGTGTATGGTAAATAATGCAGTCAATCAGTCCACAGTCTAGTATAAATCTTGCAGTCAGTCCACAGTGTAGTGTAAATACTGCAGTCAGTCTACAGTCCAATATAAGTGCTGTAATCAGTCCACATTCTAGTGTAAATGTGTAATTCTCTAATATCCCACTACGTAATCATTTGTTTAAAAACTATACATTATGTTGCTCTCTCTCTCTCTCTCTATATATATATGCAGTGTTCTGTTTCAGTATCTTGCATTGTGTATTGGTATGCTCCTCTCTTCTCCTCCCCCCCCCCCTCTGTTTCAGCTTCTAGTTGGTTCAGTCTAGCCACTTCCTGTTTTCCCTGTCATGCATTGCTGTTTTGTGTGCTCTGACTCTGAGGAGAATCTGAGGAGAATCTGTGTAGTATTTCATCTTCTTATCAAGGAGAATATTAGAGGCATAATCCTTTTACCATCTGGATTCCCTGAACATCTTGTAATACAATCTCCGGATTAAAAACTACTTGATTACCCCTGGGTGTCTGATGCGTAAACTGTAAGTGGAGAATGTCTGATTCAACAAGTCACCTCACAGATGCGTGATTGTATAAGGCTGACATTTCGAAACGCCACAGTAAAAGAATTGTCTTAGTACTCTCCTTCTCATGCTAAGAAAATAATATTCTCCTTCTCCTAGTAATAGCCATCATCATTTGTCTCCTGTTATGCTAAAAAGGAAGGTAATATCTTATACTGCCCAGTACTGCATTCACTAGAATCGCACAAGCTTCTAGCAATTGCAGGTTCATACAGGCTAGGAACTGCATTCAGCCTGTTTTCTGAGGTAAATATTATCTGCCTGCTGTAAGCTATTAAAAGACTTAACCACCACTAGAGGTCGCTGTTGTGTTACAGATGGAAATGCAGGACACAGATAGAAGGATTTCTAAGCCCTCATTAAAAATGAAGGAGGCGCTCCTAACTAAAAAAATTGAAATATACAATAATTTATCTATTTTGTGGGAAAAGACTGAACAATGTATTGATGCAGCACATGGATCAGGCTATAACGAAGATCAATTAAAGGCCATGTGCACAAAATTGAATAAAAGCTATGATAGTTATAAGAGACTGTCTGAAAAATATTCTTCTCTGTTATCAAGTCTCAACTCAGAGGAATTCATCCTAGAATTAAAGACCCACACTGCACTTAATGATGAAAGATATAGCAGATTTATGGCAGTAAAGTCAATGCTAGAGGACAAGATATCACAAGAATATGAAACTGCGTCCCGCCAATCTAAGCTTTCAAGGCACTCTAAGGCTTCATCCCGTTCCTTGAAATCTATTGCTCAGTCCTCATCGCTAAGGTCTCGCTCACAGCACTCTTCGCTGAGTACCTCATTGGTGTTGGCACGCGCAAAAGCAGAAGCAGTAAAGGTGCAAGCTCACTGCATTATAAAGGAAGCAGCCATTAAGGCACAAGTCGCAGAGACACAAGCCCAATCTCAAGCTAATCAAGGAGCTATACAGGCTCAGGCGCAAGTGACCAAAGCCAAGGGCGAAGCTGAGTTGGAGGTCCTTCAGAAGGAAAGGGAAGAAACAGCAGCCATGGCTGAACTCAGAGTTCTTGAAGAAGCTGCTGAAGAAGAAGAAGCTTATCATCTTATGTCAAAGATATCCAATGACTCAGAAGGCCATACCCTGCAATTCATCCTAGACCAAAGTAAAGTCAATGCATTTGCACCAGAAGATTTTGAACTCATGCGAATAGAAAAAGAGGCAGCTGATAACTATACAGTTGACTTCAGTCCAGTGGACATTTCTCTTTCTTTCAAACCTCTGGCACCTTACACAGTATTTCAGGCACCATTAGAGACCAAGCCGCTTCAAGCTCATCAAATCACATTAAAACCTACTGAGACTAGTTACATAGCAACCAAGACACTGGTGCTAACATTACCAGATGTGAAACCTTCATTTACGCTCAACCCAGCTGCCACTCCATTCCATCTTCCAACCCCCAAACATAGGGTATCAGATGGTGCCAACAACACCAGCGAGGGAGAAGTTCCCATCGCCATGATGCAGGAAAGAAATAACGCATCAGAAATCGCTAAGTACCTCACTCTCAGGGACCTCATCAGTACTAGCCTTACGAACTTTGATGATCGCCCAGAGAACTATAGAAGTTGGAAGGCCACCTTCAAGACAACAGTTCAAACCCTTGGTGTACCGCCTATGCAAGAACTTGATTTACTAATTAGATGGCTAGGTCCATGGTCGTCAAACTGTGTTAAGAGACTCAAAACCGTTCATATCTACGAACCAGTCAAAGGCCTTCGTCTCGCATGGGAAAGATTAGAGCAGACATACGGTGGTTTGGAAGTAGTTGAACGTGCCTTATTTAAACGACTATAAGACTTTCCTGGATTATCCAATACAGACCGCCAAGGGTTCCAAGAATTAAGCGACCTTCTTCTTGAGTTTGAAATCGTCAAGGGAGACCCGCAGCTACCAGGTCTCAGCTTTCTTGATACCTCCCATGGTGTGGGCCTGATCGTGGAGAAATTACCCCTCAATATTCAAGACCAATGGGCAACAACAGGTTCAAAATACAAGGAGCAACATCGTGTTCCCTTTCCACCATTTTTATTCTTCTGTAAGTTCATCAAGGACTTAGCTAGAGCTAAAAACGATCCGAGCTTCAACACCTTGGGAACCAACATCTTTGGCTCTACTAAACAGAGACACGAGACTTTCAGTCCCAGACAGGGGGGCCCTAAAGGTCTAATTTCAGTAAAAAAGACAGGGGTTGTGCCCACTACTAACAATGGAAATGAAAGCCCCAAGGAACCCGATCATCATTGCCCTATCCATGATAAACCACATCCTTTAAGGAAATGCTGTGTCTTCATAGCAAAGCCCTTTGAGGAAGGTAAGGAGTTCCTAAGGAGTCATAACATCTGCTTCAGATGCTGTGCATCCACTGAGCACTTCGCCAGAGACTGTAAGGTTCCAGTCAAGTGTTCTGAATGTAATAGTGATGTACATGTGTCCGCTGTTCACCCGGGACCAATCAGGCGGAACCTAGAACCAGTTAGCTGGCACAAGCCCCATTCCGATCAAGGCGGGGAGTCATGGCGGGGAGAGTGCCGACCAACCAACTACTACCGTCACGCCCAGATGCACAAAGGTATGTGGAGAAGGAATTGTGTGCAGTAAGTCTTGTTCTAAGATTTGCCTCGTGGATGTGTTTCCTACTGCACAACCAGAGAAGACCATAAGAATGTATGCTATTCTAGATGAGCAAAGTAATCGTTCCCTATCCCTAGCTAGCCCTAAGTTCTTTGATCTGTTCAGGATAGAGGGAGAAACGCCACCCTACACCCTAGAAACATGCTCTGGTCTTGTGACAACCTCAGGAAGAAGAGCTAATGGTTTCACCTTGAAGCCCATCAAAGGAGATAAGAAACTCTCTCTTCCGACCCTTATTGAGTGTGACAAATTGCCGGACACAAGGGATGAGATTCCCCCACCTGAAGCCGCACAGCATCACCCTAATCTCAGGAACATAGCCAGAGAGATTCCTCCCCTTGATAACCATGCCGAGATTTTGCTCTTGCTAGGTAGAGACATTCTTGAGGCTCATAAGGTCCTTAAACTTCGCAATGGCCCTTTCAACGCTCCATATGCCCAGAAACTTACAGTGGGTTGGATCATCGTGGGGGATGTATGTCTGGACAGAACCCGCAGACCCTGCCAAGTACACTCCTTCAGAACTGACGTATTAATAGGTGGGCGAACTTTATACTTCAGGCAGTGTCCTAACCACTACTATGTGCAAGAGGTTCCTTGCCCAAATATTCTAAAAACATTAGGCCTTATTCACACGTCCGCAATGTAGTCCGCATGTATTCCGCAATTTTGCGGAATACATGCGGACCCATTGACTGTGAATGGGGCCGGGAAAGATGCGGAGAGCACACACTGTGCTCTCCGCATCCGATTTTGCGGAGCGCGCCGCCGATTTTCCGGTCCGCGGCTCCGCCAAAAAAATAGAGCATGTCCTATTCTTGTCCGCAATTGCGGACAAGAAGAGGCATTTTCTATGGAGTCCGGGCAATGTGCGGTCCGCAAAACACTTGCGCAAAACACTTGCGGACGTGTGAATGTAGCCTTAGAAAATAGCTTAAATCCCAAGGAGTCAGCTGCAGAAGAATGTTCCTGGACAGAAGGGCAGCTTGTAGAAAGGCCTTCAGGATCTCAATTGGAGCCCTCTTCAAGCCCTTCCCAGCTTTGCAGTCCTCACACAGTTTATCATAATGAATCCTATATCTTCACTGACAACAAGCCTTTTGATTCATGTAGTTTTGATGAGACTCCACAGAAACGTGAGCCTTACAGTCAACGATTTGACAATAAGTTTAATTCTGTAAAAGAAGTATCTTCTGAACGTTCTATAAAGGAGGTTCCTTCGACAGAGGAAGAGTTCATTTTAGATACTTTGCAAGAACCTTCAGTTCCATCTGCAGTTGTTGATTGCACCCAAGAGGATTACAGTTCTTCCCAGTCTTCAACGGATGAGCACCTTCATATTGCTCAGCCTTTTCTGGAAACCACAGGGAAAGGTTCACTGCCAATGTCCATGACAAATACTGCATGTCAACAACCCAAGTCCGTACAGACAAAGACAGATCCCATTTCAGAAGTGAAAAGCAGACAAGAGCATTCGCGTTCACGATCCATAGACAGAAAGTAATCTACATCTAAATCAGCCTCACAAAATAAGCGCTCTAGCTCTAAAACTTTGGCAAGATCAAGGAGAACCAAGTCTTGCTCAGCTTCCAATGAAAGGAACAGACAATCTCCTGTAGTAAAAAAGAAGAAATCCACATCTGGGGTGCATATAAGATCACTCAAGATTAAACCCGAAAAGATAGAAAATATTCCTGTGCCATCTGGCGTTTTCAAAGAGCACAACCTTTATAAATTTCGGTGGAAGCAGGTACAACATCTCGCCAGTCAGTTCTGGAAAAAGTGGAGAAGAAAGTACCTCTGCCTCTCACAAGAACGCAGAAGGTGGCAAGAACCAAGGCTTAATTTAAAGGAAGGAGATTTTGTTCTGTTAAGAGACAAACAAGTTGATCGTCTCGATTGGCCTACTGGACTTATTACTAAAGTAGTTTCCAGTTCGGATGGAAAGAACTTCCATGTTGAGATTCCTTCTACCAAAGATGCTCATCATCTTCTAGGACTGTTTCCAGTACCAGCTCTATGGTCTGGACTGAAGACATATCCTTTTTTGGTTTGAATAAATGTTCATTGCATTTTTCCTTTTCAGGTTTATGGACTTTATTTAATACAATTCCATTGTATGCATTTACATAGTGGTACCTACCGATACCAGATGGGAAGTGTTCTGTTTCAGTATCTTGCATTGTGTATTGGTATGCTCCTCTCTTCTCCTCCCCCCCTCTGTTTCAGCTTCTAGTTGGTTCAGTCTAGCCACTTTCTGTTTTCCCTGTCATGCATTGCTGTTTTGTGTGCTCTGACTCTGAGGAGAATCGGAGGAGAATCTCTGTAGTATCTCATCTTCTTATCAAGGAGAATATTAGAGATAATTCTTTTACCATCTGGATTCCCTGCACATTTTGTAATACAATCTCCGGATTAAAAACTACTTGATTAACTCCTGGGTGTCTGATACGTAAACTGTAAGTGGAGAATGTCTGATTCAACAAGTCACCTCACAGATGCGTGATTGTATAAGGCTGACATTTTGAAATGCCACATGCAGTATATATATATACAGTATATAGGTGTCTATATAATGTTATTGGGTCAATGATACTTTGCATGTAATTTAAATCTTATTACACTATATGAGTTTAACATTTTAATGGGTATTGGTTTTGCTCCTCCACTATTGATTTTTAAGGGATATTAATTATATGTCAAATATGTGGTTGTATATACAGATTGAATAGCTACCCCAGTGTATAGGGAAAAGGCAACGTGTGACTGCAAGCTTCACTAGAGGTGGTGAAGGTATACAACCCAGGGAATAACAAGGGTGGATCATTAGTTGATTGGATGATGAAAGTGAATAGAGAGGGGATTTGAAAAAACTAAAAGTTAAAGGAAAACTCAAGAGATAGGGATAGTCCAGTACTGATAGATGTCATAAGATCCATAAAACGTGACTGTGACATTAGCATTTCTTCTGCACTGTTGCAGTACCATTAGGATAGTATGAAAGAAGGCCAGATAAATGGGTGTGGCTCTTCTCTGACACTATTGCAGTACCACAGGCATGATGTGGATAAGAATAAAAAAGGTATTTTATTAGACTAGTTTCATACCAGTGTTAAAGCAATCCAGCAGGCTGCTCCAGCAAAAGATTTCTCTAGATTAAGCATGCCGGGATTCGGCCGGACAAATAGAGCTATGCATAACAGTTTTTGTCTGGTCAAATCCCGACATAAATTGGGGGAGCGTCAGGATCCCCGCCAGTTCCCATTATAGTCAAAGGACCTAGATTGTGAATGTCAGTATCTGGCTAGGTTGGATCTGGAGAACTCTGGCAGGCTGTTCCTCTGCTGGAACAGCCTGCCAGTTTGCTTAAATGCTAGTGTGAAACTAACCTTAGCAAATATGTGTCTTTTTATGACTTTACAAGAGGCAGCAACAATAATAATTATATTATATTATACTATACTAGAGAGTAAAACAATTAAGGAAAACAACAGTGATCAGTGTGATTCTAATATTAATTACATGTACGATCAATGGTCGTATTGAGATCATCAAGAGATAATGTACCTAATTTAAAAATCCCAAAAGATTTCCTGTTAATTAGCATTCTGTAATGGGTGCAAGCAGATTCCAAAATTTGTACCAAAATGGTGAGTTTTAACCAAGAAGGATCATTAGAAGGTCTTGGGTGGATTACCGCATTCCTGATATTACATAACTGTGCTTGCTGGAGTCTGAGTCTCTAATTCTGTGTACATCTTCCTATGTATTGGAGCTTACACTCACATTGCAAGATATAAATTACACAGCAAGCATCACACGTTAAGCTTTTATGGGGAGCATCTCTTCTGTAATGGTGGAACAAAATTCTTGTTTCCATGAAAAATACTAAAAGAACACCTACATTGGTTGTTTCCTCATCTGTATGTGCCGATCACATTAGGACACAGAGACAATGTATTAGCGGATTCTGTCTCAGTTTTAATAGAACGTAGGCAACTAGGAGCCAGTAGATTTTTCAGGTTTTTGGATCTCCTGAACATAGTGCCAGGCTTCTTAGGAGTAATGTCTTAAGGATCAGATCACTGGCCAATATTGTATTAAAATTTGTTTTATATTAACAAGAGCTTAATCGTAAGAAGTAATAAGCTGTGTTTTATTGTATCTGTTGTTCCTATGCTTTTCTCTTTACATGTCCAGGCCTCAGGTCAAGATGCTCTGCACTGATGCCAAGACGAGCTGCTGTGCCTGACTGCGTAAATGACCGTCCTTGAGACCGTCAGCTACAGGTGGTAGTATGGATATTGCAGTAGGCCCAGGAAGAGCCTGGTCTTGATAGGGAGATGTGTGCAATGATGCTGAGATGTAAATAGGAGGAGAGTGTGGATTGTCTGTGTGAGGTGCCTACTGGATCTGCTATTGGCCCGTGAAGCAAGTAGGCCTGGAGTATGTTTCACTTGAGAGGGTTGTAGTGGGCTATCGTTGGAAGCAATGGTGGACTGGAGGCCAGGAGATGTGGTACATGACCTGAGTAAGGTGTGCACAGCATGATGTTGTGCGTCAGGGTGAATCTTTGAAATAGTTTGGCTGCTGTGTTAAGCCAGGTTATCAAAATGCATACAGTGAGTTACTGCTTTAAGACAACGCAGCTGAGGAGGCAAGATAGGGTAAGCCATGTTACCTAAAGGTCTGAGGTGCGGGCCTGGTGGGTTCAGTTGTGTGGTGTGCCATACAAAGACCACCTTCTCAGTAACATAAAAACAGTCTACAGATAGGTAGATGCTAGATTGATAGATAGATAAATCGATCGATAGATAGATATAAAACTATAGACAATTGCCTAAATGATCTACTGTTACCCTTTGCAGAGACATAACATAAAATTATGTAATCACATCTTTTTTCATTTATTTTTCAAAGTAAAGTTTAAAAGACACTTTATCATCACAAATACTGATTTTGTTATCCTTAGTACTTTCTACTATCTAGCTAGGGATCACAGAAGTCTTCTTGCAATTCTCAAAACTCATTACAACCCTCTGAACACCATTTGAAAGAAGCAAAAAGAAATTTCCTGTTGTGAAGGAAAAATATATTTTGGATGAAGATAGAAATCAGGTTGGATAAAGGATCCAGTGATGTCTCTATTCGATCCATTCTTCTTTATTTGGAAAGATCCTTCTATACGGTGTGTCCTCCCCAGGTAATATTCACTTGTATTCCACATGTGCAAATACATTTCCAGCTTAGACTCCCAAGTGGACTGTATATTAGGTAACAGGAAATAAGGGCACAGGGTGTTTCATAATTTGTTCTCGTGTTAATATCCTTCAGGCACAACAGGGAGACTTAAAACTTCAGACATAAAATAATGCTGTAGATGGACGCAGCAATGCTCTCTCTGCTCAGCTTCAATGTGAAGACAAGACAAGCTGAGTGAACACAGAGTACACAGATGGGTTCCAGAAGACAGATGCTGCTAGCTATGCATTACGTCCTCTGCAGGAGAAATGTAGACGTACATGTTTTCTGTTCATACAAATGTGGTTTATTTCTCACAGTAGCAGTAGTTTTGATGGGTGTAGGCCAAATCTGCACTTATCAAAATGGAGCATTGCCAATGGCGGATTATAATAGGAGCGTTTGGGTCATTAGCCCCGGGCCCAATATTGCTGGGGGGCCAACCTAGTAGGCCTGAGGCCTATGCGGTAGTAAAATCCCGGCACTGGCATAATGATGTCATTGCGCGCCTGTGTCGGGACACAGCACAGTGACGTGTTCATGCCTGCTGGGCCCGTACCAGCGTCTGGACATAGGTAAGTATTGGCTTTTAGTTTTTTTGTTTTATGTGCCAACTTTAGGGGACATTACTGAGGGGGGGGGGGCAGGAGGACATATTAGTGAAGTGACAGTAGGGGCAAATTACTACATCGGGGCAAACTACTATATGGGGGCTGTGTGGGGGCAAATTACTATATGGGGGCTGTGTGGGGGGAAATTACTATGTAAGGGCAGTGTGAGTGGAAAGTACTATGTGGGGGCAAATTATTACGGGTGAAATTACTATGCGAGGGCAGTGTGAGGGGAAATTACTAAGTGGGGGCTGGGTGGGGGCAAATTACTGTGTGGGGGCAAATTATTATGGGAGGGATTACTATGTGGGGGCAGTGTGGTGGAAATTACTACGTGGGGGCAGTTTGGGGGAAATTACTATGTTGGGGCAGTGTGGGGGAAGTTACTGTGTGGGGGCAAATTACTATGTGGGGCAGTGTGGGGGAAATTACTATTTGGAGGAAATTACTGTGTGGAGGGCGTTGCTATTGGGGAGGCACTGTAGGGGCATTTCTATTACAGGGACATATTAGGATACATTATTTTTGGGGACACTATACAGACATTATTAGCTGGAGCACAATAAAGGGTGTTATTATTATTACTGGGAGAACACTAGGGGGCATTATAACTGCTGTGGACACTATAGGGACATTTGGGGTAATTTATCAAACTGGTGTAAAGAAGAACTGGCTTAGTTGCCCATAGCAACCAATCAGATTCCTCCTTTGTAAATCCAGTTTTTTTTTTTTTTGTAAATCTTTATTTGTTCATTCGTATTAACAAAACAAACAATCAGGCAACTTGCCCAGTGTCATGAAGAGAGCAAAATACAAAGTGCATGTAAGTAGCAAGCATAATATCAGACAAATCCTTAAACCACATCTAAGGACTGGAAAACTTAGATTAAAATAGAACAAAAACCACCTACCAACAGTGATTATGTGTAGAATGAGTAAGGTAAAAGGGATGTGTCAAGGACTACGGGCAGGTAAGTAGACCCCGCCAAATTTAAGCTAACAATGTCGATCCCTGATGAGCTAACCATGAGCGCCAAGGATCCCAAAGATCCAGGAATTTATCATGTGAAAGACGTTCCCAGCTGGAGAGCTCCTCAAAGCGGCATAACTCTGAAACCTTGATAACCCACTCATGGACATTTGGAGGAGTGACAGACAGCCAGTGCAAAGGGACTAATAACTTCGCAGCTGCGATTAAATGAACCTGTAAGGTACATTTTCGTAAAGGGAACTCTGTAGTGGACAGATTCAGCAAAACTAATGAGGGGGATAATTGGGGGAAGGTCGGGCATATTTGACGTATAGCATCGGACACTTGAGACCAGAAGGGGGCAATCAATGAACACGACCACCAGATATGTAAAAGTGTACCCCGAGTTGACTGACATCTCCAGCACACGGGAGAGAGGGATGGGTTCATATTATGAAGTAAATCTGGTGTGCGGTACCAACAAGTCAACAGTTTATAAGAATTCTCTTGGATACGGGTACATCTAGAAAACCCATGTGAATTGAGCAAAATTTTCCGCACGCCTAAATTGGACACCCAGCTCTCTCTCCCAATGCCTGATAAATGAAACGTCAGTGACGTCCTCAGGTACCAACCACTTATTGTAAAAGAGGGAAATCACTTTCTTCAGAGGCCGAGGGGACTCCAGCAATACTTCATGCCATGAGGGTAGGAAATCTTTATCTGCAACAAGCAAAAATTTGCGACAGAGAGAAAATGAGCATAGTGAAGCGAGGTCCACCTGGAAGCCCAACCATGCCCCCGAAGGTCCAATAGAGATGGTATCCGGGAACCCTTGATGATGTCTCCCACACGGGTCGTACCAAAGGCGGACCACAGGCCAAAATCATCGATGTATGAGGAGTCAAGATAAAATGGTAAGAGACGCATAGGCATGAAGAGTGAGGGTCTCACAGGTAGCTGGAACCTAACTGACAAATTAGACCAAGTGCGTAGAACCCCTTGCAAAGACGAGGAAATACCTTCCACCTCATTGTGCTTACAGTTGGTGTTCCATAGGCGAGCCAGAGCACCAGGGGGCAACATGGAGTGTACGATCTGACAACCTAGCTTAGAAATGTGTGAGTTTAATAATTCCACATGTAGACGGGATTGAATTGATCGATAATACAATCGCATGTCAGGTAGTCCCATACCCCCCTTGTGCTTTGGCAGGACCAGATAGGAATGAGCTAATCTCGGACGAGACTGTTTCCAAATGAATTCTGAGAATAATTTGCGGGTGCTCAGAAAGAAAGAATCAGGGATGGGAATGGGTAAGGTCTGAAACAGATATAAAAACTGTGGTAAAATATATGTTTTCAAAATATTTTTCCTGCCCATCCAAGACACGTAAGGTATGCATAGGTCCTTTAATTGGTCCCTAATCTTGCTAATTAGAGGGGTATAGTTTAGATGGTAGTTGGAAGTCGGAACATTCGAAATATAAACACCTAAGTAGTGAATATGAGATGACGCCCACTGGAAGGGGTACTCCTGGGACAAACGTGTGACCACATGGAAGGGAATCACTACTTTGAGAGCAATACATTTCGACAAGTTGATTTTAAAATTGGACAAGTGTCCAAATTTGTCAAAAAGTGCAAGGATGGCAGGGAAGGCAGCGACCGGGTCCGACAAAAATAACAACATGTCGTCCGCAAATGCGGCTACCGAGTGCGTCACCGTACCCGTCCGCAGCCCCCGAATACCATCATCTTGCCTAATAGCCTGAATTAAGGTCTCTAAGCAGAGTATAAAAAGGGAAGGGGACAGGGGACAACCCTGCCGGGTGCCGTTATATATGGAGAAGGGAGGGGAAAGAATCCCATTAATCCTGAGTCTAACATGAGGGGAGCAGTACAGGGACAGCACAGCACCCACAAAGCCAGGAGGAAAGCCAAATTTAATCAAAGTGGCTTCCAAAAAACTCCAATCTACTCTATCAAACGCCTTTTCGGCGTCAGTGCTCAAGAGAGCGAGAGGAGAGTTATGGACCAATGCAAATTCTATGGCTTGCTGTACTCTGAAGGTGCCGTCCCTGCACTCCCTCCCCCCCACGAACCCCGCTTGCTCCGGGGATATCAATTTAGAAAGTAAGGGACCAATCCTATGAGCTAGCAATTTAGCCCAAAGTTTGATGTCAACATTTAGTAAAGAGATGGGTCTGTAGCTGGAAGGTAGTTCCAAATCCTTGCCTTCCTTAGGGAGGACTACAATATGGGCTTCAAGTGCCTGAGGAGCAGGTAGTGAGCCCGTTAGTAAAGCATTAAAATAAGAGGTAAGAGGGGGTCCTAAGACGTTAAAGAACTTTTTATAATAAATGATGGGGAACCCATCTGGCCCCGGGCTTTTACCTAATGGGACAGTGGATAAGACCTTCTTCAGTTCTTCCTGAGTCACCGGAGCTAGAAGAGCCAGCTGTTCCTCTTGGGACAGAGAGGGTAAGTTAAGATCCTGGAAATCCAGTTTGATAATGACCCCAATTTTGTCTACTGGGGTCACTATTTTTTTCAGCAGAATAGTACCTGGGGCATTGGGGAGCACAGTGGGCAGAGTATTGGGAGTGGCAGCAGGATGGAGAGGTTGATAGAAAAATTGAGAAGTCTAACGTCTTTGTAACAAAATCTGTAGAGATGAGATGCGACTGAAAGAATTTGTCATGGCGGTCTGGGTCAAACGGAGGAGAAGGGAAAAGAGAAGGTCTACATGACAAGGGATGCCACTAGATATAAGAGGTATGTGGTGCTGAATACTTCTCCAAGTCTTTTGTATTATAATTATATGTATTTTAAAAATTTAATTTGGCTACTAAATTTTTCAGTTTAGGAGCCAATTTGGGGTAATTTGGGGTATTTTTTTTTAGTCTGGAGCACTGTGTGCTGCTGTGTCCTAGATGAATGTGATGTCATATAGCCTAGGAAGAGACTGTGGCGTTCACAAAGCACCACAGCCTCTTCATACAAAAAATTAAAATAAACTAAAATGGAGGGAGAAGCCCAAGTTGGATAGACATTCCCGGGCCTATCGTGCACTTAATCCGCCCCTAAGCAGTGCCACATAATCTGCACAGTTTCAGGCATCTGTTTTAGGTCACAGGATCTCTCTTTTTGTAAAACACTAACGCTCACTCTGCACATGCACATGCTAGTTTCTGCACACACTTTGCACTGTGTTTCAGCAGGTCGCCGTATGTCTCCTAATAATTCAGTGCACACACTGAGACTTGCAAGCCACTCTCTATGCAGGCTTATTAACCTATGCCAAGCTTGCTGGTCTGTTTCTCCTTAAAGGGGTTCTCCGCGAATTATGAAAATTAATGCTTAAATATTACTAGAGTGTATTGTATTTTGGGAGTGTAATAATATTACAGGCTATAGCTACTAGAGAGGGGTCGTTGATTCAGGGAGTTATTCTGATTGCCTAATTGGCGTCAGGAAGGAATTTTTTTCCCTTTAAGGGGGAAATTAGCTTTTACCTCACAGGTTTTTTTTTGCAATCCTCTGGATCAGCTTGCAGGATAACACCCTGATCTGGATGGACAGATGTCTTTTTTCAGCCTTATAAACTATGTTACTATATTACTGTATTATAAATATATTCCTAAATAACTTTCATTAGTTATAACGGTTTGTTTTGTCTGGGGAGCAATCAATAGGAGAAATAAAATGGCCGCCGTCATTAGTACACACAAAACCTGTCCTAATCACAAAGGAGGACAAGTTACTTCAGAGCACTGAACTAAAGAGCTGCCTTATCCTCCACTCCTACTTGTCAGAGATTATGATCCTGAATACAGTTTAATATGATTTTCAGCTGAATCTCTGCAGGAATGGAGTCCATGAGGAGACAAGAAGTACAGAGAGGAGGTTGGGATGTGACTAATGAGCAGCAGCACTTATATGCAGTCTCCATTGCCACAGAACCACATTAGCAAAGTCTGTCCTGTCCATTCTCTCTGTACTTCATGTCTCCTCATGAGCTCCATTCCTACAGAGATTCAGCTATTGATCTTATTATTATCAAAAAATACATAAATAGAAACAACCACAATCATCCACAAGTGAAGTCTGTGAAAGAAAGATACCCAATAGATATCTAAAAAGAGCACTCATAGGGTAAGATGGCAAGAGAGATGCGATACACCGCAATACAACCCCCAAATTATGGATGGTCCAGGCCCATCATCTGTTCTTACTCAATAATGTACACAAAAATGCTCAACTATAGGCCAGACCTATCTCAAAACAGTGTGGGGGTCCAAAGAGGGCTGGTCAGATATTAAAAATAGGGAGTGCCTTTGACAGTAACTGTCCCTGCACTCACCCTATGCTAGACCTTTGCCCAGAGACATCCCCTGATGGTGGGGACTCCCTGTCCTCGAACCTAGACTATCTGCCCTCAAGACACCCTACAGCTATATCCGATCCTAGAATTGATGCAAACACCTAATGGGTGCCCTACAATAAAACAATAAAGATGTCACGGGTTTTCAGTGCCACCCGTGTACAAGACACCATACCACGAGTATTGGATACCACCCATATGAATAACACTGATAGAATACCAGGGTATTTGATATCACCCTACATCCAAGCAAACAAAACCACAACGCGTTTCCCCTTATTAGCAGGTTCATCAGCGGGTAGGTACACAAACAGTCATGGGTGTCATCACAGAATTCCAACTGCTCAATATAATGGTTATGTGCTCAATATAATGGTTATGCCAGAGGAGGATCATCCAAAACTCAGCGAAGGCACAGGTATAAAGATTAGAGACTGGACCAAAGGGGATATAAGATGAATCCCACCTGTAAATAAAAAATGTATACATATATGAGCGGGAGGTGTTCTGGACATTCTAAACCCACTGCCCTCAGATAAGACACTTACTCTGCTAGTGGGATATGGACAGATATGCCAAAGAACCCACTTATAAATGGTAGAGAGAAAGCTGTAGTCAAACTGCATTGGTCTTTCCTGATTTACCCTATGAGGGATTCTTTTGCCATTTAAATAATAGGACTTATTATCCCACATTGTTGAGGCTTATTCTTCCCAATAAGGGTTAAACTGGTGCTTTACCCATTTCTATCCAATAAAGGGCTGATGCACGCTTACTTCAAATAGGGGACTGTATTAAAGATGTAGTGATCTTATCTATGCTGCTGCATCTTGTGCCCCACAAGGCGTTAATTTGTACCTCTTTAACTGGCCTAGAAAAACTAGGTTTCCAATGCTGCCACCTATTGGCCACCTCATGGAGACTGTAACTACTCACTGGCATGGTCCTCTCCCCATCTATTACAGTATGCTACTAAGTTAGTTCATGTTTTACCCACAAATTTGTGTGGCCACTGGCCGCCATGGGTGGGCAGCATTTTATTTGCATGCGGAGGCGGGAGCATGTAAACCCGACCTTTCAGAAGTGTGACCCTCTCAGCCACAGCTCCCTGTCTGGGAAGGACATACACTGGTAAGCCTTTGGGAGCCACCATGATGTCAGTATGAACTGTGTGTGCTCTAATTGTATTAGGTCCAGGCCTGGACAGTCAGCGGCACTGAAATAATCAGAGGATTCTATTTTGATTTTTTTAAGCTATTTTGCACTCTGGTGTGTAAAGTGTTTGCAGTATACGAAGGATAAAGGTCAGTTTAAACTAAAAATCACAAGGGTTATTTAAATCATACTTGCCAACTTTTGGGCACTGACACGCCCCTTTTGTCAGACCATGCTCTTATTTACCCTCTCAATGCACATTTGGGTGCCAGAGCTGAGTCTGATGATCTCGGAGCCACAGACTATGAAAGTTCATGCAGAGCCTGGGAGATCTGTTAGATCTCACTGGATTCTGAGGGATCTCCCTGTTTCCGGGACCCTCTCAGACATTCTAGGACAGTTCACAAATTTAAATGTACAGTATGCTGTGGCCAACACACACTGCCATGTAGCCCTTTTTCAAATGCTGTTTTACTGATGGATCAAAGTCCTGGCTATGCCACGTGTCCATGCCTAGTACCAAAGCAAGTTTGTCACCAGCGACTTCCCTATCCAGCTATTTACACAGACACATAGCTGAGGTTCACCTGATTAAACAAGATTTTTCTTTTGTTGATCTGAGGTTCCGTTCTCGAGTTATGATACTTTTTCTTAAGATGAAAATTAGGCCTTTGGTGCATTAAAGACATCACCATTGTTCATGTTGCACCCAAGCTCCTCTTATTTCTGTGACCAGCCCCTCCCTCGCTGCTTTGATTGACAGGGCCAGGCAGTGTAAAATCAATGAAGAAGGGGCTGGCCACAGGAAGGAGCGGAGCTTGGGTGCCATGAGAGCAGCAGTGATGCTTTCCTTGAACCAAATGCCTAATTTTAGGAATACATCTCATAACTCAGGAAGAGAGTCTCAGGTCAACAAAAGAAAAAAAAGCATTTTAATCAGGTAAACTACAGCTGTGTGTTTAAGCAATCAGGTTTTTATTTTTAATATGGGGAAAGGAAGTATTTGAATCGTTAGATATTTTAATTTTTTTAATATTTTAAAAAATGTTTTAAAACTTTTTACACTTATTTTAAATTTCCCTAGGGGAGGTTAACATGCAATCATCTGATCGCTTCTCCTATTGCAGTGATGGCGAACCTTTTACAGACTGAGTGCCCAAACTGTAACCCAAAACCCACTTATTTATCGCAAAGTGCCAACACGGCAATTTACCCTGAATACTACAGTCCAATATAGTATATTTTCCATGTACTTTATCATGTAGCTATAATAGCCTGCCTACATTCAGTGCACTGCCTGTGCTGGTCATAGTGCACCTGGCACTGATGAATGGCAGGAAAAGTCTAAGGCATATTGGTACACCATAGACTTTTTCCAGGGTGTGGGTGCCCACAGAAAGGGCTCTGAGTGCCGCCTCTGGCACCCGTGCCATAGGTTCGCCACCACTGTCCTATAGATTGCAAGGATTTAACATTACACCCTATGGGAGATTCACTATGTTCCTATTGACAAAGGCACTTCGCTGTGGCAGCTTTGGAGCCTACAGAAGCCCAGAGGCTGCAACAGTAAACAAACGGCTCCCTTGATGCAGAGGCCGTTTAGTCTCTGAGAGTGCGCTGCTCCTGGGAAAAGACCTCTCAGATGCTGTGGTCACTAAAAAATGGCCATGAAAAGCTAACAGTTTAAACATTTTTAACAGCCATTCACTTCTGCCATGTGAATGTAGCCTAAGACATCCTGTTGGAGGCAGGATGTATCAGTGGGTGGGATATTGCAGACCTGGCACCCAGACCAGACTAAATTAATACAGAGACCAGATGAGACTCAAAATCAATTCAAATGCCTAACCTCAAATTTAATTTATACCCCAGAACAGAACCAAAAATCAGTTCAGTCCCCAGACCAGACCAGACCACAAAATTAAATTCTGTGTCTTCAGACCTCACATCAGACCTTGAAATCAATTCATATACGTCACATTCCGGACCAGACCCCAAAACTAAATTTTGACTCCAGACCCTAAAATATATTCAGACTACAAACTAGAGCCTTAAATAAATTTCAGACCATACCCCTAAATAAACTCAGACCCCAATATTAAGTCAGATTCCACGTCAGACCCTAAAAATAATTCTGATCCCGGACCAGACCACAAAATAATTTTGACCCCAGACTAAACCCCTAAATTGATTCAGACCCTCAAATAAATTTATACTCCAAATTTAATTTAGATTCCAGACCTCCCATTTAATTATCAGTGCTTGCTCCGGAGTCAGGTCATCTTCGACACCAGGTGCTGAAGAGGATCCAACCTGGGAGCCAGAAGGGCAAGTAAATGGAGCAGTTAAACTGTATTAACTAGGGTTCAAGTAGTCTCACCAATGTAAAATACACATGCCCGAGTTACTACAGTATCCTTAGTGAGATGCAACTGTGACTGATATTTAATTAGCATTCAATATAAAATTTAAAAGATTATTAGAAGCTTATTACTCCCACCAGTATGCAGAGAAGTCTATAGCCACAAAGTAGATGTGTTAGCTTTCTCTGACAAATGCTCTGCACTTCCTCTTATGTGGCCAATATACTTTCTGCTGAAGCTACTAGTTCTTTCTTTCAAGGGCTGACACATCTGCTATTACTCTGCTGCCTGTAATCCACAAGGTACGGAGTTAAACTCTGTTCTTTGCTGCACACATGGCCACAGCTCACACTAGACTGGAGAGGAAGAGGTGGTACCAGCCCTCCCTAGCAACAGTAACTAGAAAACTGCCATTCTCTCCTTTAGGACATACTTTGTATAAAATACAGAGACCCTGCAAGAAACTGTATTAACTTATCTTTAGCTTTTCTGACGAATTGGTCCTAGAACTTTATATCTTGGACCAATTGGTCCTATAAGTTTACACTTTATCTACTTTTGATATCAGTTGCTGACAGGAGTATACTGACCATATGAGTGTCCTTGGTCAGAATGGGACCATAATCCTTTAGGATTATCCCCATGCATTCTAAATGGGGAGAAATCCGTTCAGGATGCATCAGGATGTCTTCCGTTCAGTATGTGAACGTTTTTTGGACTGAGAAAATACCGCAGCATGCTGCGGTTTTCTTTCCATCCTGGGATGCGGAGCACATTCTGCCACAATAGAAAACAGATCTGTCCTCCATTGACTTTCAATAGAATTCAAAACGGATCCGTTTTGACAATGTTAAATAATAGTTAAAGTTAATACAAGCGGATCCGTTCAAACAGATGCAGGGGGTGGAATTATCTGTAACTGAAGCGTTTCTTTCCGGCATAGAGCCCCGACAACGGTACTCTATGCCAGAAAAGAAAAACGCCAGTGTGAAAGTACCCTAAGTTGTTTTATTCACTTTTCCGTTTTTTTCCACTCTGTTTTTTTTATCAATGTGAAATGTTTGTAATACGATACATATTCCAGTGAATCTGTATGGGTACTAAACCATAGAAGTGAAGCGGTGGCATTTAGAAACATGATTCATTTTTTATCCTTTAAAAAAGTTAATCCTTTAACAAACCACAAAAGGAATCCAGATGATAAAATGGACAATTCAAAACACAAAATGGAAATAAAAATGAAACAAATTGCAAAACAATATGATTCGTATAGCACATCCATATTTTCACATGCAAATGTGCCCTGCCCTGCACCTACCTGACATTGGTGGCATATCCTTACAACAAATTTATCAAAATGTCGCATGATAAATTAGTTGCATTTTTCGATATGGGTCAATTTCTTTACACCACCTACTTACTGGAGTGAGATTGTGCAAAAATTTTATGACATTTTAAAAAGTTGCAAATCAAAAAATCTGTCTAAATCCTGGTCAAGCAGCAGGTCTTGCAAGCTTTCCAATCCACTTCTACAAACTGACAGGCATGGCGTAATTGGCTTTTATTTTTGGCGTAAATGGTTAATAGATGTGACCTACAGCAGACAGGCTCAAATACATTAACGAACTGTCAGGTCTTACAATATCTATGACATGGTAGACGTCTCTATTCAAAGCTTTGTATAATCCTGCTGTTCTGTTTTTATTGGGCTGTGGATCGGATTCCCACTCCCATTCACAGGAAAAATGCAAATCACAGCCCAGTTGCAAATCACGTAGGATTTTATTTGTAGACGTGCGGCTAATACATGCGTGCGAACGTTTTCGGCCTATTTGGCCTTCATCAGGCACTCTGCCGCCTTTGTGGATAGGAATAGATGGGAGAGATTTATGGAGAAAAGGGAGCCTGCCAGCCGCCCAGGAGAGTAGTTCTCAGAGAACTACTCTCCTGGGCGGCTGGCAGGCTCCCTTTTCTCCATAAATCTCTCCCATCTATTCCTAACCACAAAGGCGGCAGAGTGCCTGATGAAGGCCAAATAGGCCGAAAACGTTCGCACGCATGTATTAGCCGCACGTCTACAAATAAAATCCTACGTGATTTGCAACTGGGCTGTGATTTGCATTTTTCCTATGACATGGTAGAGCCAGGAGTGGGTCCAAAAGAGAGAAGGTACAAATCTTTCCAGTAAACTTTTTCTCTGCAGGATCCACTCCTGGTTTTATCTTACAAATACTGATTCAAAATGAGGTGGCTGAAATACAAAAATATGAAAACGAGTGGGTAAAGCGAAATGTTTTGTAAAAATCAAAACTTTTTATTCTACAGAATACTGCTTTTAAGCCCTGTGTTCCTGTTACCATGGTTACGGGATGATTTCTTGTGATATACTTTATATATATATATACATATACAACGAAAAGACTATGATTAGTTTCTCGGAGAGCGAGAGGTTTTGCGGTGTATGTTGTTTGCAGTGCAGTCCCATGCTAATAAACTGGAAACAGTGCATGATTAACAACTGACAACTCGAAGTAGCTTGAAGCCAAACTGAAGACTGACAACAAGACCATATGATATAGCCAACCAATTAGATATTTATGATTGCAGTTAGATACTTAGGGGGAGATTTATCAAACTGGTGTAAAGTAGAACTGGCTTAGTTGGCCATAGAAACAATCAGATTCCACCTTTCATTTTCCAAAGCAGCTGTAAAAAATGTAAGGTGGAATCTGATTGGTTGCTATGGGCAACTGAGCCAGTTCTACTTTACACCAGTTTGATAAATCTCCCCCTTAGTCGCTAACCCTGTGTATGTTGTCTGCATAACATATGGTAGGAACAGCACATACTACATGCAGTATTTGGCAGCCCCATGTCAAGCAGGAAGGTGAAATGCCAGAAGACAGCAGCAAAGAAGCACTAAAGGCATATACAGTTATAGGTTAGTCGTAGATACAGTATCTTATAGATTCACAACAATGGGGTCCATAAGCACATCCTGGTGGGTCTCTCACTGGTACACTGATGGGTCCCTCACTTATCACCAGTATGGGCACTTGGGTCACCAGGCTTCCAGTTAGTAATGAAATGTATATAAAGTGGCATGAAAAATTGAATGCAACCCCCACTGTAAGTTTTATCGCCATTGTTACCCCAGCTGTGTACATTATTCCTTCTCTATAACATCACTTTCTGCATTATTCCTGTGTTGTGACATCACTATACCATTCCTGTATGGGGCATCCTGTGTGTATTCTGCTGTACCTACAAGTGACATCATTATACTGCATCTAGACTGTACTGTGAGGAAACAGGTACATGGTGACATTTATGTATTATTCCTGTGCTATGGATAGTATGGAACACTGTGCGCTTTATGCCTGTAACGTGATATTACTGTTTGTACCATTCCTGCGCTTTATCATCACTATTGGAATATCTCTGTGCACATTATCCTACCATTATTACATTACTATGTTCACTATCCCTGTGTTTTGATATCACTATGCACATTATACTATCATTATGACATCATGTCCATGTGATATCACTGTGCACATTATACTGTCATTATGACATCACTGTGTGCACTGTCCATGTGACATCACTATGCACATTATGCTGCCAGTATTACATCACTGTGTGCACTGTCCATGTACTGTGACATCACTATGCACATTATACTGTCATTATGACATCACTGTGTGCACTGTCCATGTACTGTGACATCACTATGCACATTATACTGTCATTATGACATCACTGTGTGCACTGTCCCTGTGTTTTGATATCACTATGCACATTATACTGTCATTATGACATCACTGTGTGCACTGTCCATGTGATATCACTATGCACATTATACTGCCATTATTACATTACTATGTTCACTATCCCTATGTTTTGATATTACTGTGCACATTATCTATCGATCATTACATCACTGTGTGCACTGTCCATGTACTGTGATATCACTGTGCACATTATACTGCCATCATTACATCACTGTGTGCACTGTCCATGTACTGTGACATCACTGTGCACATTTTCCCACCATTATTACATCACTTTGTGCGCTATCCCTGTGCTTTGATATTACTGTACACATTATCCTGCAATTATTACATCGCTGTGTGCGCTGTCCATTTACTGTGACATCATTTTGCACATTATCCTGCCATTATTACATTACTGTGTGCAATTCCCATGTACTGTTTTATTAGTGTGTTTGTAGCTTGTACCTACTCCTTGATAATTTTTTTATTTAGCTTTTAAGTTCACTGCTTACTACACTTGTTGTTACATCCACCATTATGAAGAGCTGTATGTAGCAGGTTTCTACTATGCCTGGAGCTGCTCCAAATCAATGGAGAGGTAGGTAAGGGCACTGGATTGCCTGCCATATTTGTGATTGGTGGGGTCCTGCTATCAGCGAGAAGTTTCAGCTGTAAGTTCACATGGCATTTAAATGGATAAACCAAGGGTGTGGGGCTTCCTCTGTCACCTCACAGCCCCGCACAGGAGTGCCAAGGGGTTGTTGTGTTCGCAAAGTCTGCCATCTTAGTACACCTACTGACTGACAGGCATAATACTCTGCAATACTAAAGTAATGCAGTGTATTATACCAGTGGTCAGGAAATCATATATCCCCAAGTGGGATTAAAAACAAAAGAAAACTAAAAAAATAAAAATAAAAATTCTGGTAAAGCAAATAAAAAAATTAAAAATTGTATTTTTCCCTTGTCAAGTTCATTATTATTGGGAAAAAAATGTGTAACAACAATTCATAATTGATAGCACTGTATCCGTAAGAACCTGAACTATAAAGTGATTGTGTAATGTATCCTGCATGTTGAATGCCATAAGAAATAAACTCTAAATCAATGTCAGATTTGCTGGAGTTTCTGATAACATTGTCTCCCCCTTAAAAAAGGAAAAAAACCAAAACAAACAATAAAAAGTGATCAAAAAATGATATGTATCCCAAAATAACTTATAATGCAAAAAACCCTCACACAGAAAAATAGTTATGGCTCTCAAAATGTGGCAACACAAAACAAAGGATGTTTTGAAATATAAATTTTTATTGTGCAAATGTAGTAAAACATAAAAAAAACTATAAATTTTACTGACCCAGAGAATGAATGTTTACCCCTCACAGTGTACAGCATAAAAACAAAACCTAAAACACAAGGAAAAAAATTGTGGAATTGTGTATCCCCCCCCCCCCCCCCCCCCCCCACACACACACACACAAAAAGAAATTATAATAATAGGTGTTCACTACACTGGATGTACCCAAAACAGTTCTATTAAAAATACATCTCTAACCGCAAAAAGTAAGCTCTCGTAAAAGCAAGCTGATAGAAAAATAAAAAAGTTATGACTCTTAGAAACTGTGGGGAAAAAAATCATAGCATCATGAAAACCTCCAAACTTTCTGCTGGAAAGAGACCACTGCATGCATTGGTGTTTTTCAGACAGAAAGGCGACATTTATTGAGAAAACCTGATGGATCCCTATACACTGAAAGTGGATATGGTGAATGGAACTCAAATACCACTAGTCTCCACCTCCACCAGAACAGACTACAGGAATACCATAATGCAGATGGAAACCAAGACTATTTAAAGTTTTACTGGATTGACACAAAACATGTATAGTGCAACATGGTACTGATTGACCCAAATTTACTAAGTGAGTGCACCTACTGTGCCAAAATTAGGGCCAATTTGCTGCATTTCTGATGCAATTTACTGCATCTAGTTTGAGAAAAATCCACTCCACCCAGGTCATCAACAACTCAGTTGAGCTCAAAGTATATAGTTGTAGAGTTTCTACTACATTAGATTACTACTCATTGTCTAAAGTAAAGACTATGCTCCTTAGATTAAAATATTGAAGATTTCAGGGAGATTTCAGCTCTGAAGCCTGCAATTTGAAATAAAAATATAGACAGAAACACTGACTGTCAATCATGATAAGAACAACGTAAATAATGTGAAGCATTTTCAAAGTTACTCAACTTTGATTAATTCTAAATATACAGTAAGCATAGTTTCTGTCTTCATGGGGGCAGCACAGTGGCTTGCAGAACTGGGGCTTGAACTTGGCCAAGCACAAAATCTGCATGGAGTTTGTATGTTCTTCCTGTGTTTGTGGGTTTTCTCCGGGTACTCTGGTTTCCTTCTAAATTCCAAAAGACCTACTGATAGGGAACTTAGATTGTGCGCTCCACTGGGGACAGCGAGTGATGATAATGTCTGTAAAGTGCTGCGGAATATGTCAGCGCTATATAAATGAGTAAATAAGGAATAATTAAAAAAAAAAATATTAGCTGCTTCCCAACGTTAAGTTAGACAATCCCAAATCTCAAGTAAATTAGTAAAAAAAAGTGGCTGTTTGAGCCCCAATTCTGGGCAGGCACCGGATGACATTAAACACAGCTGGATATGAATGATGTTACTGCAATGTGAGCAGTTATTACAGCTTTATTACTGATTTTATACTAGTATTTAGGATATAAAGATGAACACTAAATGGAAGGCTTTTTCTATCCTAACTTGCCTGTATTTGTATATAATACACTACTTATGGATCAATTTGTCATTAAAATGGGGCCTGAAACGTGCACTAAATGTGTGATGTTCTATGGGAAAACTAATGATTATGAAGGATTCATCGACGCCCATTATCACTGCTTTATGACGCCCCCTACAACTATAATACAAGCTTACATCTGTTCTTGGTTAAAGTTACACTAAATGTGTCTTGTGCAAGATTCTTCAATGTGTCGCAGGATTGTGACAGATCACCACCATTATAGTTAATATAAAAGGCCATCTGTGATGAATGGATTTATTATTATAATTTGGATTTGCATAAATCAGTAGTACATTTCATCTGAAATGTATATTAGTAGGGGAAATGCTAGCTTATTTTACTGCCGGCAGGGTCTGTGCAAACGTCCTGAAAGCTCCTCAGTTACCACAAGTAAAAGACGGAGGAGGGGAGGAGGGAGATGCAGCTGTAGCTTTTCATTCTATATTTCAGTGAAATGAGCAGGAAGGAGACATCCCAGGGGTAGCTTAGAAGGTCCAGTACAATTCTAATTTCTCACAGGTAGAGTCCACACATTATAGAATAAAAATCCAGCAGAGGAAAGAGAAGAGCCCAAAATATTCAGTAGACATAGCATTTATGGATACACAACATCTCCAACTATCTTCGAAGACAGATACACTTTCAAGGAATATTCATTTTCAGAAAACATTTGTGGGCTATATAGACAATGTAAAAAGTTTTTTTAGGTTTAGGATATTGATGGCATTTCCACAGGATCAGAGGAAGACAGACTCATGAGCCCACTGGCTGATCAGCTGTGGCCTCTTACTCATTTAAGCTACTTTCACGCTAGCGTTATTCTTTTCCGGCATAGAGTTCCGTCAAAAGGGCTCTATGCCGGAAAAGAACTGATCAGGCATATTCCCATGCAACCTGAATGGATAAAAAATCCGTTCAGTTTTCATCAGTTTTAGAGATGAGCAAACTTCTATTTTTAGTTCGGCGTCCAAAGTTCGGGTTCGGGTTATCGTAGAATCCTGTTATGGATTCCATAACAGCATTTGGAAATGCCGTTATGGAATCCATAACGGGATGCTACGATAACCCGAACTTGAACTTTGGACGCCAAACTAAAAATAGAAGTTCGCTCATCTCTAATCAGTATGCCTTCCGTTCAGTCACTGTCAGGCGTTTTGGCCGGACATAATACCGCAGCAGGCTGCGGTATTATGTCCGTCCAAAATGCCTGATCAGTCGCCGGAATGCCGGATCCGGCATTAATTTACATTGACTTGCATTAGTGCCGGATCCGTCATTGCGAAACAACTGAAGGACGGATCCGTCCTTCCGGTCTGCGCATGCACAGAACAGGAAAACTGTGAAAAAGACTGCAAGACGGATCCATCCATCCGCATGACAAGCGGAGAGACGGATCCGTTCTTGCAATGCATTTGTAGACGGATCCGCACCCGGATCTGTCTACAAATGCTGTCAGTTGTCACACTGAACGGCGGATCCGGCTGGCAGCTCCGACAACGGAACTGCCTGCCGGATCACACTTACGCTAGTGTGAAAGTACTCTAACTTGCATGTTGTGTACTAGGTAGCAGCAGTGGAGGGTATTGCAAGTTTGTCCAATTCACTTGAATGCCCTGCACATCGGCTACTAAGTACATGACATGCAGGTAGATGGTCCCAGCTGCAGCGCTGGCTAGAGGGCCATGGTTTCTTCAAATACCAGGCCGAAGGGGGTGCAAGAGTTGGCCTCCACTATCTCCTATTGTTGGCTTATCCAAAAATACCCTTATCCTGGAAAATTGTTTTAATAAAATTTGTTTAAAGGTTATTTCCAAGTGTTTAATACTGGTTACCTATCCTCAGGATAGGTCATCAACATCTGATCGGTGGAGGTCCTATTCCCGGCTTGCCCACTTATCAGCTGTTTGAAGTAGCCTCGACTCTCCCATGAGTGCCATGGCTGCTTCCCAGTCAGTCCCCCTCAGACATCCCCCTCGATGGTCACATGGCCTAAACACAGCTCAGTCCCATTCAAGTGAACTGAGCTGCGTTAGCAAAGGCACAAACACTATCTGGACGGTGCTGTGCTTGGTAAGCTGCAAGGAGGGTGAAGCCTCTTCAAACAGCTGATTGTTGGGGATGCTGGGTGTCGGACCCCCCCGGAGCAGATACTGGTGACCTATCCTGAGGATAGGTCATCATTATGAAACACTCAGACAACAAGGTAATATAACTGCAGGGAATATCACTTCTACATTATACCAATACACAAGCTACAGTTTTCAGCACCAGTTGTACAGTATAAACCTGGGACGTTATGATTCTAACCTGCATGGAATACACTGAATCCTAATAATGACCACAATATAGTCTTTTCCAGATGTCAAACTTGCACTTGGATAATTGCAGAAACACCATATTTTATGCCCTTTCCCAGCAGTTACATGTCTAATGTCAATGTATCCAAAGTACAGTACACGCTGCTCAATACGATTAGGCTAAGTAACCTGCCTTCTATATGCAGTGTCAGACTAAGGATTCCTCTCTGCAATGTTCTGTTTTAACATCGGTCCCTCTGGCGGTGCTGAAATTGGCATATTCTTAATAAAACAGAATACATCTCTGTCATCCGGCCAGTTTTAATCGCCTCCAGCCGATATTGTTTTCCAACTGCTGTAGAAAAGGGTCTAATTATTCCCACAAAATTGCACTGATTGCAAGTGCAGTAGTACATGCCACATGCATAGGAAGCAGCATTTCATGGGAACTCCACACATGGACAAAATTGTCGGTACCCTTTAGTTTTAGAAAGAAAAACCCACAATGGTCACAGAAATAACTTGAAACTGACAAAAGCAATAATAAATAAAAAATGTACTGAAAATCAGACATAGCTTTTAAATTGTGGTTCAATAGAATAATTTATTTAAAAAAAAGAATAAAACTGGCCTGGAAAAAAATGATGGTACCCCTAGAAAAGACTGAAAATAATTTCACCATAGGGACATGTTAAACTAAGGTGTGTCCTGTAATCAGCATCATAGGTGTCTTCAAACTTGTAATCAGTCAGTCTGTCTATTTAATAGGGGAAAAGTAGTCACTGTGCTGTTTGGTGTCATGGGGTGTACCACACTGAACATGGACCAAAGAAAGCTAAGGAGAGAGTTTTCTCAGGAGATGAGAAAGAAAATGATAGACAAACATGTTAAAGATAAGACCATCTCCAAACAGCCTGATGTTCCTCTTACTACAGCTGCACATAATATTCAGAAGTTTACTGTCTACAGGACTGTAGTCAACCTCCCTGCACATGGTCGCGAGAGGAAAATTGATGACAAATTGAAGAGACAGATAATATAAATGGTAACCAAAGAGCCCAGAACAACTTCCAAAGAGATTAGAGGTGAACTCCAAGGTCAAGGTACATCAGTGTCAGATCACACCATCCGCTGCTGTCTTAGTCAAAGTGGACTTAATGGAAGACGATCAAGGAGGTAACCATTGTTGAAAGCACATTATAAAAAAGAAAGACTGGAATTTGCTAAAAGCTATATTGAGAAGCCACAAAGCTTCTGGAGGAATGTCATTTGGACAGATTAGAAAAAACAGGAGCTTTTTGGCAAGCCACATCAGCTCTATGTTCACAGATGCAAAAATACAGGGGAAAAAACAATGTACCTACTGTGAAACATGGAGGAGGTTTGGTTCTGTTTTGGGGCTGCTTTGCTGCATCTGGCACAAGCTGGTCTAATGAATGAAATCTCAAGACTATCAAGGCATTCTAGAATGTGCTGCCCAGTGTTAGAAAGCTTAGGCCTCTTTGACAGTAGCAATGTGAGGATCCGGCGTGCACTTCCGTCGCTGGAAATTCCCACCGGATCCGTCACAACGCAACACACCTGAAAGCATTTGAAGACTGATCAGTCTTCAAAATGCTTTCAGTGTTAACATGGCAGCCAGGACGCTACTAAAGGCCCCGCTGCCATGGAAAAGTAGTGGGGAGCAGTGGAGAAGCTACTTACCGTCCGTGTGGCTCCCGGGGCGCTCCACAATGACGTCACAGCGCCCCCTTACGTTGCATGGATCTCATCATCCATGCGATGTTGGGGTGATGTGACATCATTGTGGAGCGCCCCGGGAGCCGCACGGACGGTAAGTAGCTTTTCCCCTGGCTCCCCACTACTTTTCCATGGCAGCCGGGATTTTAGTAGCTTCTTGGCTGCCATGGTTACCATTCAGAAAGCTAAACGTCGGATCCGGCGATGCGCCGAAACGACGTTTAGCTTAAAGTCGAATCCGGATTAATGCTTTTCAATGGGCATTAATTCCGGATCCGTCCTTGCGGCATCCCTTCAGTTTTTTTGGCCGGAGGAAAATCAGCAGCATGCTGCGGATTTTTCAAAGGCAAAAAAACGTTTGAATACTGAAGTGAAGACATCCTGATGCATCCTGAACGGATTTCTTTCCATTCAGAATGCATTGGGATAATCCTCATCAGTATCTTTCCGGCTTAGAGCCCCGAGGACGGAACTCTAGGACGGAAAGGAACAATGCAAGTGTGAAAGAGGCCTTAGTCTCAGTCACAGGTCATGGGTCCTCCAACACCGTTACAAAACATCCAAGAAATGCTAAGAACAAACTACTGTATTGAACGATTCTGAAGTGGCCTTCTATGAGCCTGATCTAAATCCTATTGAACATCTGTGGAAGGAGCAGAAAAATACAGCCTGGAGAAGGCAACCTTCAAATCTGAGACCGCTGGAGCAATATTAAGTTAAGGGTACCATCATTTCTGTCTATTTTTGCCAGTTATTTCAGTGACCATTGTGGGGTTTTCTTTCTTTTTTTAGCAGAAGGGACAACCAATTTAGCTTGAAAGCAATTCTAATAAAGAAATGGGGGGAATTTATCATAAGGGGAATATGTGAAGTTAGTTTTGCTTGAGTCTGCGTTGTAGTTTATGTCACATTTATCAAATGTCTCATGTTGTTTGATAAATTAGTCTTTTCTTTAAACCTAAAAGTTTTGTCCAGAAAAGCTACCCCTAGTTTTACAACTCCACCCTCCTACTGGAGTAAGACTGAAGAACTTTTTTTTAGACTTTTTAAAAATTCTCAATGATAAATCTGGAGTGACACAGCTATGCACACCCACTTTTTCACCCATATTTTAAAACTGGAGTGAGTGGTATAAAACTGCAAAAAGTCACAACAGCCCTATTTTGCAACTTTTTGAAACCAAAATTCTGGAGTGAAGATATGATAAATCTGCCCATAGACCGGACAGGTGCATACACTGTCCAGCCCCCTAGGCCAGTGATGGGCAACGTGCGGCTCTCCAGCTGTTGCAGAACTACAACTCCCAGCATGCAAAGCCTGTCTATAGCTATCAGCCTACTGCAGGGCATGGTGGGAGTTGTAGTTTAGCAACAGCTGGAGAGCCGCACGTTGCCCATCACTGCCCTAGGCTATTAGTATAGTACATTGTATCAGTACAGCATAGTTGTTATATAGAAAGGGTGGAAGCCACAATCATGGAAGCCGGGGCCTAAAAGATTTCAGATGTATGCCCAATACCACCCTATACCACTCTACTCCAAGGTGGACTGGGGTTCCTGGAGCCCACCAGAGGAAATTATTCTCAGGGCCCAACCTCTATATCATTAATAAAGTCTGAGGTTTTGAATCAAAGTAATAGACCATAGTGGCAAGTTGTTAGTGCCAAATGTAGCTCCAAATGATTTCATCTCCTGGACCTTTGGGGCCCTCTACGGAATCAGAGCCTGGGCCCAAAGATGGATCTTCTAGTGCTCAGGTGAGACAGTCTGACACTTCTCTGGCACTGGCATATATGCAGATTATACTGCAAAATTGTCCCCACAGTAGGGACACAATACCTATACGTTGATGCCACCTTATATCCATTACATAGCAGTCAGAGGTCGCACTACATTTTTTCCAGAATAGTAAAAATACTCCTCCGTTTTTGAGGAGTATTTTTACCCAAGGAGGAGTACGAAATTTGCAGTAATTCAAATACATAATATATCTGCCTACACTGGCTCACATCTGCGCTGGAGGCTGCATTTGGAGCCTCTGTTGCATATTCTGTCTAAAGACCAGACAAAAAAGCCTTGTATGCAGCACTTTTTTGTTCTGGTAAAAAGACAGGCTCCATCATAGTAAGCGGGGTCTGTTCAGCTTCTTCCCGGTCAGTTAGGCCGGGTTCACATGACATTTTTGCCATATATTAATTGTACACACAAAAAACGGATATACATTAACAGACACCTCAGACAGGCGCCATACTGTGGCATCTGTCATCATAGAATTCCACTGTAAAAAAAAGTTAAGATACGTTAGCCTACATGTTTTTTTGTTGGACTTTGCAGGATGGAAAAACATGGTACACTACACTTTCCCATCCTGCAGAATCCTAAAAAAAAAGTAATATTTTTTTTTACTATGGAACTCTATGGTGATGGATGTCACAGTATGGCATCTGTTGTGTATGCTGATCGTATGACACAAACTCATGCCCAATCCAGCACTTCCGTTATTTTCATTGTTCTGCTCCATTAGATGAGCAGAACAACAGAAATAAATAGTGGTGATGTGAACGGGGCCTAAGAGGTGGGGATTTATGCAGGGGACCATTACTGGTCTAAATAACATGAAGCTACTACAGCGAAGTTATAAGGGCCAGTTCAATATGGCAGATCTTCCCTGTACTTTACCACTTGGCTATAATAGCATGTCTGCATTCACTACATACTGCACCACATACATGCATGTGATGTATACATGTGTGTGATGTATGTAGTGCAGCGTGTGATGTATACATGTGTGTGATGTATGTGGTGCAGCGTGTGATGTATACATGTGTGTGATGTATGTAGTGCAGCGTGTGATGTATACATGTGTGTGATGTATGTGGTGCAGCATGTGATGTATACATGTGTGTTAAGTATACATGTGTGTGATGTATGTAGTGCAGCGTGTTAAGTATACATGCATGTGATGTATGTGGTGCAGCGTGTGATGTATACATGTGTGTAATGTATGTAGTGCAGCATGTTATGTATACATGTGTGATGTATGTGGTGCAGCGTGTGATGTATACATGTGTGTGATGTGTGTAGTGCAGCATGTGATGTATACATGTGTGTGATGTATGTAGTGCAGCATGTGATGTATACATGTGTGATGTATGTAATGCAGCATGTGATGTATACATGTGTGTGATGTGTGTAGTGCAGCATGTGATGTATACATGTGTGTGATATATGTAGTGCGGCGTGTGATGTATACATGTGTGTGATGTATGTAGTGCAGCGTGTGATGTATACATGTGTGTGATGTATGTGATGCAGCATGTGATGTATACATGTGTGTGATGTGTGTAGTGCAGCATGTGATGTATACATGTGTGTGATGTATGTAGTGCAGCGTGTGATGTACACATGTGTGTGATGTATGTAGTGCAGCGTGTGATGTATACATGTGTGTGATGTATGTGGTGCAGCGTGTGCATGTGTGTGATGTATGTAGTGCAGCATGTGATGTATACATGTGTGATGTATGTGGTGCAGCGTGTGATGTATACATGTGTGTGATGTATGTGGTGCAGCGTGTGATGTATACATGTGTGTGATGTGTGTAGTGCAGCATGTGATGTATACATGTGTGTGATGTATGTAGTGCAGCATGTGATGTATACATGTGTGTGATGTATGTAGTGCAGCATGTGATGTATACATGTGTGTGATGTATGTAGTGCAGCGTGTGATGTATACATGTGTGATGTATGTGGTGCAGCGTGTGATGTATACATGTGTGTGATGTATGTAGTGCAGCGTGTGATGTATACATGTGTGTGATGTATGTGATGCAGCATGTGATGTATACATGTGTGTGATGTGTGTAATGCAGCATGTGATGTATACATGTGTGTGATGTATGTGGTGCAGCGTGTGATGTATACATGTGTGTGATGTATGTAATGCAGCATGTGATGTATACATGTGTGTGATGTATGTAGTGCAGCGTGTGATGTATACATGTGTGTGATGTATGTAGTGCAGCGTGTGATGTATACATGTGTGTGATGTATGTGGTGCAGCATGTGATGTATAC
Source organism: Bufotes viridis (assembly GCA_033119425.1). Classification (NCBI taxonomy): domain Eukaryota; kingdom Metazoa; phylum Chordata; class Amphibia; order Anura; family Bufonidae; genus Bufotes; species Bufotes viridis. The sequence continues at coordinate 81,191,151 of CM065589.1, forward strand.
ATGCGTGTGATGTATGTGGTGTAGCATGTGATGTATACATGTGTGTGATGTGTGTAGTGCAGCATGTGGTGTAAACATGTGTGTGATGTATGTGGTGCAGCATGTGATGTATACATGTGTGTGATGTATGTGGTGCAGCATGTGATGTATACATGCGTGTGATGTATGTGGTGCAGCATGTGATGTATACATGTGTGTGATGTATGTGGTGCAGCATGTGATGTATACATGTGTGTGATGTATGTGGTGCAGCATGTGATGTATACATGTGTGTGATGTATGTAGTGCAGCGTGTGATGTATACATGTGTGTGATGTATGTAGTGCAGCGTGTGATGTATACATGTGTGTGATGTATGTAGTGCAGCGTGTGATGTATACATGTGTGTGATGTATGTGATGCAGCATGTGATGTATACATGTGTGTGATGTGTGTAATGCAGCATGTGATGTATACATGTGTGTGATGTATGTGGTGCAGCGTGTGATGTATACATGTGTGTGATGTATGTAGTGCAGCGTGTGATGTATACATGTGTGTGATGTATGTAGTGCAGCGTGTGATGTATACATGTGTGTGATGTATGTGGTGCAGCATGTGATGTATACATGCGTGTGATGTATGTGGTGTAGCATGTGATGTATACATGTGTGTGATGTGTGTAGTGCAGCATGTGGTGTAAACATGTGTGTGATGTATGTGGTGCAGCATGTGATGTATACATGTGTGTGATGTATGTGGTGCAGCATGTGATGTATACATGCGTGTGATGTATGTGGTGCAGCATGTGGTGTAAACATGTGTGTGATGTATGTGGTGCAGCATGTGATGTATACATGTGTGTGATGTATGTGATGCAGCATGTGATGTATACATGTGTGTGATGTGTGTAGTGCAGCATGTGATATATACATGTGTGTGATGTATGTAGTGCAGCGTGTGATGTATACATGTGTGTGGTGTATGCAGTGCAGCGTGTGATGTATACATGTGTGTGATGTATGTGGTGCAGCGTGTGATGTATACATGTGTGTGATGTATGTAGTTCAGCATGTGATGTATACATGTGTGTGGTGTATGTAGTGCAGCGTGTGATGTATACATGTGTGTGATGTATGTGGTGCAGCGTGTGATGTATACATGTGTGTGATGTATGTAGTTCAGCATGTGATGTATACATGTGTGTGCTGTGTGTAGTGCAGCGTGTTAAGTATACATGTGTGTGATACATCACACACATCGTTACGTTACACGCTGCTGTCACCTTGTTCTGCATCCATCTTCATGTCTGGGCCCAGTCTTTAGCTCCACCGCAGCCCGGGTCCTTGTGCAGCGTGCCCGGCACTCCATAATCAAACATCCCCCGGGAGCCGGCCCCTCCTCCTTCCAGTGCCCGCCAGTTTCCCCTGATGCAGGACCTGTATCGCTCCTGCACTCGCCCAAACTAACCAATAGCAAAGCTCCTTGCTGTCCGGAGCTTTGCTATTAGTTACTGTGGGCACAGGCAGCAGCGCTGCGTTGCCTGTGCCGTTCACAGCGCGCCATACGCTGATGAAAAGCAGGAAAAAGTCTAAGGCATATTGGTACGTCTTAGACTTTTTCCAGAGAGTAAAATGGCCTGTAGAGGCGTCTATGACGCTTGTACAGGCATTACTGTGACCTCTGAAAGCAGTAGTAGTTTTCCATCCAAAAGTGCCCACACAAATGGACCAGCCAGATAAAAGGCACAGAAGTAAGCAAGCCTCGGAGTCCATGTGAAGAGGAGCTGACATTTCGGCTTTAGTAACTTCTTGTCATCCCCAGGTAATAACAATTCTACTTAGTGTCACCGACACAGTCATCACTGACTGGGCAGTGTCACAGGGTGTAGGGACACAGCCGCAACTCGTCGCACCCTCCACGGTCCTCCACTGACAGGAAATTATTTGCCTACAGAGTCAGACGGGAAAGCAGAGAGGATGTGTCAGGTTCTGAGACCGCGTCAGGAATCCATAAACCGAAAGAGGGGGGATACAGCACTGCGACATGGAGAAAGCCCAGTGCTCAGTTGTCATAATCTAAAAAAATAAAGCTAGCAACATTGAAAGAAGACGTGATATCACATTATCTTCCATTGACCCCAGGGTGGGTGTGGCAGCTTTACCTGCTTTGGAAGAACGCAAGACTGACTCGCAGAATTGTGTACATAATGGCAGCATTGCCCCCTTGACCATACTAGCTGCTATTGCCCACATAATACATTAGGATGGGCTGGGAACTTAAAGTGGCTCTGGAAAAAAACTAAAAGTGGCCCCATGTTGTAGGAGGGTCCAAACTGACTGAAGGCAGGGAAAAGCAAGTAGGATGACCAGCAATACCATATTGCGGTACAAAATAAAGCCCCAGCAGAGCCAAATACCATAGTGCAGCACAATATTTTCCCCCAGCAGCACAAAATACCCTTGCAGAAGCTGCCCCTCTGTGGTGGGCAGTGCCATCTGCCACGTTCTGTCCTCCTACTCCAGTTTCCTCAGGATGACAATACAGTTGAATTCAGGAGTTAGGAGGGCACCTGCAGTCGCAAGCCAGGTCCAGCGGGTGCATCAGACCATTACTTACCTGGCTAGTCAGCCACCCTCGCCCCAGCACTGACCCACTGGGAAGCTTCCCTAAAGGGTCTATGGCCAGTCACAGTAGGAGGTACTTACCTCTTCCATGCTGATGAGCACTCTCACACTGAGAAGTTACTGTTCCAAGTAGACGCTCACATGTAACTTTTTCTGTGGTCAAGTGTCAGTTAGGGCTCATGCACACGAACATATTTTTTTTCTGTGTCCGTTCTGTTTTTTTGCAGACTGTATGTGGAACCATTTATTTCCATGGGTCCGCAAAAAGAAAAACTGGAAGTTACTCCTTGTGCATTCCGTTTCCGTATGTCTGCAATTCCGTTCCGCAAAAAAATAGAACATGTCCTATTATTGTCCGCCAGCTGTTTCGTTCCGCAAAATACGGAATGCTCATGGATTTCATCCGTATTTTTTGCAGATCCATGTTTTGCAGACTGCAAATTACATATGGTCGTGTGCATGAGCCATTACAGAAGACGTCTGCCTGGGCATAATACTGCTGGTAACTATATAAATATAGATATATATACTATCATAGTGGTAATATACAATATTACAATATATTATACCTGACCACATATTATAATATAACTTCATACAGTTCAATACAATATAGTAGTGTACATGATAACATATATAACTCTGTGATATCCTACGTACATGTCTATATATAATAGCATAGCTTCATAGTGGTGACATACAGCATAGTATAGCATAGTTAAAGTGTCATACAGTAAAACTATATACATATCACATATGATCATATTGTATATTATAACAGCTATGTACAGTACAGCTGACATACTGTACCTGAACCATATCTAATAGCACCCTAATGATCCTATACAGTGTGATGGGCACATAGTATAGCTGTATACCACCTAGACAGCAGTGTGTACATTGTGCCCTCCTCTATAGTACACTGTAATGACTATTTTGCCCATCTGTTACTACACTTCACATTACATTTGCCCAGTGGCTTCATGGCTGGGTATTTTGGAGCGGCACAGGGTGCAATGCTGACTGTTTCCACCTCTCACACAGGATGGAAGGAGATGGAACATTTCACATCAGATGAGGACAGAGTAAAAGTTGCACTGACCATACAGCACAACTGTCCTACCCTGAGTATTACATGGGGGGAAAAAGTGGTGGGTGCCCCCAGTGTGCCCACCTATGTGCCAGCTTACCTGCTGTCAGACGTCAGGCACAGAAGTAGCGGCAGTCCTCCGGCTGCGGGAAGTGGAGCGGTGCCCGTACGGGGAGCGGCGGGTGCCCGGGTCACTGGCACAGGGTTACCCGCTGCCTTCACATTGCAGTGGTGAGTGGTTCAGAGCCTGAGCTCTTCTCTCTGCAGCCCAGCGCCGCCTCCGCTTCCACCTCCGCCTCTGCAAGTCTGAGCATAGGAACCTGCTGCTGCAGCAACTCACCAGAGGGAAATCTCCGACCCCCTCCTCCTCCTCCTGGGGGCGGCAGAGGAGGGAGACTCTCGCCCCCACTCCTCAGGCAGGGGACAAGATGCAGCTGCAGGGGGTGATACTGGCATGGAGCAATAAGTGTGGAAATGTCTCCTGGGACTGCATGTCTGCCAGTGTGCATGCCAGCCCACACTGCCACCATAGATCCTGACTGTCCCTCACTGCTGCAATGCCAAAGCTTTCACATCCCATCAACCTCAATGCAAAGGGATCTGCTGGATTGTCACCCTGTCACTGTGGCACACTGAGAAACTTGGTGGGCACACCGGTATACAATGCCCTCTCCGCAGACAGCATGTTATGCGCAAGTGGCACTAAGAAGGTATACTATAATAATAGAGTAATGAACGCTGCTGGAAATCTGCACACTGTACAAATCAGCGCGTGTTTCGAATCGTGCCCATTGATAAAGTTCACCCCTTTCTCCACCCCACAGTCAGTGATTGACGACCGTCTCTGTCATGAAGCCTGTCAGTCACTGATCGGTGGAGGAAGGTCTCCGACTTGGTCTCATGCACACGACTGTAATTTCTATCTGTGTCCAATCTGTATTTTTTGCGGATTGCACACGGACCCATTCATTTCCATGGGTCCGCATAGAAATATGGACCACACATGTTCGCATCCATGTGTCCATTCTGCAAAAATAATTAGAAGACGTCCTGTTCTTGGCCACAAAATGCAACCATTGAAGTCAATCAGTCCACAAAAAAGGGCACAATACAAATGTACCCTGCGCATGTACAGGAACAGCATGCTGGGTGCAGTTTCACAATTTTTAGCGTTTACAAATTGTTAAAGGTGGTTGTTCCATGACAAACACTTATCCCCTATTCACAGGTTAGGGAATAAATGATCATCAGGGGTCCGACTGCAGGGGCCCCCAGTGATCATGTGTATGGGACCCCTTGTTCCCCATCAGCGGTCATGCATGTGCACTGCCACTCCACTCCGTGGGACTGCCACCGATAGCCAAGCACTTGTACTTGGCTGTATCTTGCAAATCCATTCAACTGAGTGAACCTCTTATGATTGGCGGGGGCTCCAGCAGTCAGACCCCGTAAATCAGACACGTTTCCCCTTTCCCTTTACTGGCTGTGCAGTATTGCAGGTAAACAGAGAAATCAAAACTTTCATGATCCTGGTTCCAGGATTGCAAGGGGGCATTGTCTTCATATGAAGAAGTCAGGGCTTTGCGCTCTGACTAATCTCGAAGCCCCTCTGCCCTGCTTAGGGTGCGTATCAGGGCAGGTAGGGATCAGGGAGGCACTGGTTCTGACCACAGGTGCAGAGTTAGATCCACCCACCCAGTGAACCACGCTTGAGCTGTTGCTCCTGAGATCCTGATGGAGGAGTGAACCACTGCCCTGTCATCTTGACCAGCACCAGCTGCAGACTTGCCATGCCCCAAGGGAACATTAAAGGGAATCTGTGACCAATTGTATGCTGTCCTATCTGAAGGCAGCCTAAACTAGTGCAGAGACCTTGACTGAAACGCTGGGTCACTTATTTTGTGACCAAAGACTGGAAATATGGAAACCCACTGTGCCCTGCCAAGTTCTTTGTGTGAGTTGCTCTTCGACCCTGTTAAACTGTAACCAGTTTGCAGTGTGCCCTTTAATCCAGACTGTAACCAATACAGTTTAACTGTCCCTTAGAGACTATTCTGTTGCTAAAAGTAACTGCCAAGTTCTGAGCCTTTAAGAGACACTGACCACCAAGCTTTGCCCCTTGTAATAGACTCGGTAGCTGCTGATCTTCGCAGCACTATACTGTGTTACAACCATCAAGTGTTGTGCCTCTGTTGCAGTAAAGTTATTCACATTTACTGTCACTTGTCCACCCATCGAGTGGGGTCATGTAATTGGGTCATGGGCACAGAACTGAGCATTTTATAAATATACATATATGACATTGCATCCCTCTGGCACCATTCTGCCGAGCCATGGGTGCTACGTATGGTGTATTATGAAGATTTTCTGTATAGAAGCAAGTTTCAAGGCCTCTCATTGTATCTCTATAATGCAGCTTCCACACATCACGTCACAGTTATTTGTTATTTGTTTCGGTGTCCAATTCATATTTTTTGCGGATTGCATCAGGATCTATTCATTTTGTATGTGTCCACAAAAACAGACAGCACATGGATGTCATCCGTGTTCGCATCTATATGTCTGTTCCGCAAATTATAGAACATGTCCTATTCTTGATCGCATTGCGTTCAAGAATAGTCATTTCTAGTGATGAGAGTGAGAGAATTGTGGATCACACATGGAAGGTGTCTGTATTTTGTAGACCCGTGGTTTGTGGACTGCAATGTGGACATGGTCGTGTTCATGAGACCGTATGGGGACATGTATTGTTTGTGGTCTCCATGACTGCTCACGTATCCAATGTCTTCATTGTGTGTATTCACACATCAGAAGTTTTCCACGGACCTTGGGTTCACAGTGACACCACGGAAGCATTCCCTGTTTTTGTCCATGATTACGGATCCCTCACAAACATTATAGTTCGTGTTTAGTCCTTGGTCTTTATAGACCATTGGTAGAAGATGCTCTGGAAACCAATTTTCAACCTAGCAGTGTCCATGAAATACAGATGACACACGTTCCTATGAATTCAAAACTTTAGCATCCAGATTTCTGGATAACATACGCATGCTGTGACTCCTATTATTATGAGCGATCGTTATTGGTCGTATGACAAAAAGAAAAGAAACTACCTCCATCTCAGGCCGGCCAAATAGCCATCTAATTACATGCTGATAAATGCTGCTTAGCTAAACTGAACACGACCGGAGAGGGAGATGGATCCAAGCAATTAGTTTTCTGTAATCAATGTAATCAATGTCCTCCCTAATCGTGATCTCAAGCCGGGCTGGAAATGAAGCTGTATTTTTGCTTCAGCAAAAAACACATTTATGAGGAGATGAAAGGGTTAAACATCCTATAAGGAAAGTCAAACCCTTAATTCTCTGCTTGCCAAATGTTATTAACATTGCATCTGACTAAATATAATTCACATGTTTATAGAAAAGAGAAAGAAAATTCTATATAACATTACCTTCAGACCCAGGTAATAGTGTCTACCTGTTCACACCATGTCATATTACATCCACCATTAAAGAGATTGGAGCTCCATGAATCTCATACAATATGATAGCTTCAAATTCACAGCAAGGCTTGGAGTTAAGAGGGTTTTCCAGGACTTAACTATTCATAATTAAAGGCTATGTACACCTTCTGAGGCAATTTTTTTTTTAATGATTGCATGCTACTCATTTGTGGCTAAAAATCATTTTTTTATATTGGCCTTTATTAAAAATATTGAGCCGTTCTGTCACAAAGGGTTAACTGTTTTTCTAGTAATGTGACTGGTAGTTCACTTATTTAAGCCACATTCTTATTTTATAAAAAAAAGATATCCGTCCATCCAGTTCAGCCTGTTACCCTGCAAGAGGAAGGCAAAAAAAACTGTGAGGTAGAAGCCAATTTTCCTTCCCGACTCCAATCAGGCAATCAGAATAACTCCCTGGATCAACGACCCCTCTCTAGTAGCTGTAGCCTGTAATATTATTACACTCCAGAAATACGTCCAGGCCCCTTCTGTACTCTCTTAGTGAACTCACCATCACCACCTCCTCAGGCAGAGAGTTCCATAGTCTCACTGCTCTTACCGTAAAGAATCCTCTTCTATGTTTGTGTACAAACCTTCTTTCCTCCAGACGCAGAGGATGTCCCCTCGTCACAGTGACAGTCCTGGGGATAAATAGATGATGGGAGCAATCTCTGTACTGACCCCTGATATATTTATACATAGTTATTAGATCTCCCCTCAGTCGTCTTTTTACTAAAGTGAAAAACCCTAATTTTGATAATCTTTCAGGGTACTGTAGTCCACCCATTCCAGTTATTACTTTAGTTGCCCTCCTCTGAACCCTCTCCAGCTATGCCTTGTTCAAAAGAGCCCAGAACTGTACACAGTACTCCATGTGTGGTGTGACTAGTGACTTGTAAAATGGCAGGACTGTTCTCATCATGGGCATTTGATGCAACCCATTATCTTATTAGCCTTGGCAGCAGCTGACTGACACTGGTTTCTACTAGTATTGAGCGAGCATGCTCGGCCGAACACCAGTTACAAATCTACTACCAGCTATGCAGCCAATAAACGTGCAGGTAAGTACTGCCACTCACTGTAATGCCGTAGCCATGTTGTGGCATTACAGTGATTGGCTGGCCGGAACGCGTCATCGGTGCTAGAAAGCACCCGATGGCGCATAGTTTGGCTCAGTCTTAGTCAGGGAGAGCTATGCTGTAGAAGGGACAGATAGTGTAGGGAATTGAATTTAATTTTTTTGTTAGGCAGGGTGGGTGTTAGAGACCGAAAAGTCCTTTTAAGGACTATTGTATCTGGCAGCAATATATATTTTTAGCGCAACCTGCGCTAAATAGCGTACAATTGTTTGGGCGCTGCAGACAGCGACATTATCTGCGCTAAATCTCCTGTGTAACATGTGCGCAGCCTAAAAATATCTGTGACATCCAGTGTACTTTATCCGTAGACGCTGCAGACAGTGACATTACCTGCGCTACATCTCCTGTATAACTTTTGCACATCCTAAAAATATCTGTGACATCCAGTGTACTTTTTCCGTAGACGCTGCAGACAGTGACATTACCTGCGCTACATCTCCTGTATAACTTTTGCGCATCCTAAAAATATCTGTGACAACCAGTGTACTTTTTCCGTAGACGCTGCGGACAGTGACATTACCTGCGCTACATCTCCTTTATAATGTGTGTGCATACTAAAAATATCTGTGAAGTTGACTGTAATTATTTCTTAGCCGCTGTTGACAGCAGCACCATTACCTGTGGTACCTCTTCTGTATAACGTTTTCTCATTCCAAATATCTGTGACATTGATTATAATTTTTTCTTTGCCACTGGTGACAGCAGCGCCATTACCTGTGCTACATTTCCTGTATAGCGTTTCCGCATCCCAAATATCTGTGACACTGACTGTAATTTATTTGTGTATACACTCAAAAAAACTACCCTACTCTATGTGTGACATACTTGCAAGCATATATACCATTTAATATGATAAAGGTGAGCAGTAAGGGACAGGGAAGTGGCCGTGCTGCTGATGGAGCACGCAGAGGCCGTGGCCCTGGGTGCGGTGAAACTGTGCCTGCTGGAAGAGCACAAAAAACACACTCATCCACGATACCTAGCTTCATGTCCCAGTTTGCAGAGCGGTGCAGGACAACACTCTCTAAGTCAGATCAGTGTGAGCAGGTGTTCAGTTGGATTGCAGCAGATAATGCTTCCAGTCAGTTAAGCACCACCCTGTCTTCCACAAAGTCCAGTCTCAGTAGCCAAGAGTCTGGTCAATAGAATCCTCACCATGATACTCCTTTCTCCCACCATGGAGAGTTTTTGCAAAGATGGATCCCACACTCCAATATTCGAGCGAGGAGCTCTTTTCATCACCATTCCTTAATTTGGGCCTCTTGCCAAGCCCGCTTGAAGAGGGACATGAGTAGATCTTGTGCCCTGATTCCCAAACTCTTGAGCATCCACAATCAGAAAAAGATGACGGTGGGGAACAGCAATTAGTGTTTCACGAGGTGGATGATGATTATGAGACACAGTTGCCAATAAGTCAACCGCAATTAGTGTCTCAAGAGGTTGATGATGAGGATGAGACACAGTTGTCAATAAGTGAGATTGTTGTTAGGTAAACAAGCCAGGAGGATGACCAGAGTAAGGAAGTGGAAGAGGAGGTGGTGGACGATAAAATCACTGACCCAACCTGGGAAGGTGGCAAGCCGAGCGAGGACAGCAGTACAGAGGGGGAGGAATCCATAGCACTGCAAAAGGGAGAAGGCAGGCCATACCAAACAGGCCCGGAACTGTTCCCCGGAGCACCCCCTTGCGGAAATCTCCGTTGCCAAGGGGTAGGTGTTCCGCAGTGTTACGACCAGAGGATGTGGATTCTCTGTGTCGGCTAATAGAGAACTAGGAGTTAGCCCAATATTGCTGACTGTTGACTCACAGAGTCAGGACACAGGTGTTTGCACCAGTCACCCAGAATGCAGCTAACTGCAGCAGTGTGAACAGAGTCCAATAAAGGCGGAATAAAGGAACAGAAGGTCTTTACTGGCAGACGGTTATACAAAAGTCACTTGAGATAAAGGCAAAACAAAGTTCAGAGTAATGCAGTGTGCAGATTAAAACAGTCTCGTCAGTGCAGGGTCAGGAATCCATGCAGACTTACAGGAGACGATGGGCAGAAGCGTAGTCAGATGATACAGTGTTCGATAATCCAGGTGATCCAACAAACAGATGGCAGGCAGATACGTAGTCAAACTGAGCAGGGGTCAATAGTCCAGGCAATCCAGCAAGAAGACAGTAGGCAGAGTCAGGGTCAAACAAAGCAGAGGTCAGAATCCAGGAAATCCAATAAACAGAAATGGTGGGAAGCTTCAGCGGGAGTCAAGAGGTAAAGCAACCACGCTTGGGCACTTCCTCCAGAGTGAAGCTGCCATAAATACTCAAAGACCCGCCTACGGTGTGGATGATAATCAGGACCCTGCTGCTTATCCCCTTTAAGAGTGGGAGAGGTGCATGCGCGTGCTCTATAGCGCCTCAGATGACACCTGGTAGTGAGGATCGATGCGGCGATATGCCGGAGGACGCCTGTGTCTCTTATAAGGTAAGCCAGCTCTGGGACCCATGGTGCTGAGCTGTGCAGACAGGGATCTGTCATCCTGCGGTGGGGACACAGAACCAATGCTGACACGCAGTCTGGCGCTTTTTTGTTGAAAGTACGGACGATAAAAGAATTGTCACTTGCAACCTGTGCTGTACCAAAATGAGCAGGGGTGTGAACACTAGCAACCTCACCACCATCAGCATGATCCGCCACATGGCATCAAAGCACCCAAATAGGTTGGCCGAAAGCCTGGGTCCACAATATGTGTCTCTGCGGGTAACACCACTGCCTCCTCTTCCCCTGTGTTTCGTGCTGGCCAATCCCCTATCTAAGACGCAGGCACGGATGCCTCCCGCCCTGCACCTGCACTTTCGCAAGCACAATCAGCTAGCAAATCCACTTCTGTGTCCCATTGTAGCGTACAGATGTCTATAATCCAGGCCTTAGAACGAAAGCGCAAATACCCAGCCACCCACCCACAGGCCATAGCACTAAATGCACACCTTTCCAAATTTCTGGCCCTGGAAATGTTGCCATTAAGGCTTGTGGATACTGAGGCTTTCCGCAGCTTGATGTCGGCGGCCGTCCCTCGTTACTCAGTCCCCAGCCACCACTATTTTGCCCGGTGTGCTGTCCCCGCCTTACACCAGCATGTGTCCCGTAACATCACCCGTGCCTTGACCAACGCAGTTATTGGGAAGGTACACTTAACGACTGACGCATGGACAAGTGCCTGTGTCCAGGGAGGCCACATTTCCTTGACGGCACACTGGGTGAACGTTGTGGAGGCCGGGAGCGAGTCGTATCCTTGGATGGCACAGGTGCTACTGATGCCAAGGATTGCGGGCCCTACTTCCATCAGGATTTCCGCCACCACCTACATGGTGGAAACCCCCCCCCCCTTCTCCTCTGGCACTTTCATCTCTAAATTCTTATCTAGCAGCACCAGTCAGCCATCAGTCAGTAGCTGGAAGCAGTGTAGCACTGCAGTGGGGAAGCTGCAACAGGCCATGCTGAAACTTATTTGCTTAGGAGACAAACAGCACACCGCCGCAGAGCTGTGGCAGGGTATAAGGGACCAGACTTAGCTGTGGCTCTCGCCACTCAACCTACAACCAG